>OX104128.1:25183979-25808979 GCA_944470555.2 Heterobilharzia americana
TCTTCCTAGGTTACTTTAAGCTGGAAGATAACAAACAGCAATAGGACGTGCTAACATTGGAACCAACTTCTTAAACAACCAGATAAAGGCCGGAAACGTTGAAGTAATTCGGAGGTCAGGGGCAGTACAAGCGGCACCACGGCTTTCGACAGCTAACCAACGTCTAATGCGGCAAGAACAACACAACGCGGATAAGTTGACATTGGCCCATTAACACAACGGGAAAAAATACTTTTCAGCAAACAAGCATACAAAAAACGTGGCAAACAATAAAAAGCAGTTAATGAAACAGGTAACCAACAAAGACAGTATCTTAAATAAGGCATAACCGGGCAAAATTCATTGAATGAGAATATCAACTACGCCTGCAACGCTCATAAATCAACAAAGAAACTTGTTAGCGCGAAACCAATTGTCCAACAAGGCCTTCCAAGATGGCAGGAAACGGTCTCACAGGGGTCACAAGGCAGCGTCTGGATTGGTTTCCAAGTGGCGGGGCGCTTCTTCAATTTGACGACAACGAACCCTGCTTTGTGGGGAAAGCAAGTCAATTAACGGCTCAATTCTTGAGTGACCGTTCAACTCCGGATATGCACTCCCACCAGACTCCCCCTTCACAGTGATTTGATAATCTAAGGGAGCTGTTCAAAATCATTGTGCCTTGAAAAATTGTTCGCGGCAGAAGGACTGGTAGCTCACCGATTGTCTCTGCGTTTCGAAGATTTGTTTCCGATTCCGTGACTTTCCATGGCTGCAACACCCTCAAATTTTCCTTTCTTTTCCTTTTCGTTTTCATCATAAACAATTAGTTTGCCGTTGTCGACTTCACTATGACCCTTGTTTCCTTCTTCACCTTCTTCATACCTACCAAGTGGACACTTCCCTGTCACAGCTCAAGTCTACCAGCAGTTTTCGCTTTGCTGGATTCCCCGCGCTCCTCGATATATACACTGCCCAGTAGACTTATACGAAAATCCTCCTCGGTCTTCACCTCATTTCGAACTCAGCGGTGCAATCATGTCCTATCATTCATCAGTGAACTGTTATATGCCCGTGATATGTCTGAGGGTGGTCATAAGTCCTTAGAAAATGGCATCGTTCGGAAAGAAAATTTTCTTCACTGGGCTTTCTCTTTTCTAGCGGGTTAGCCCCTTCGTTCCGCGATTAAATTTTGTGGAACCTTATGTCGCAAAGTGGGTATGGTGCACGCTAGAAATATTCGACACGCAAATTTATACGGGAAATACTTGAGAACCCGGTAGGCGAAAAATGTTGGTACTGTTATATCTCCTGTGCGAACTTTCACACCCCTTCTTAGAAGGGCGCCAAAATGATAAGTGGGGAACGATACGCGTTTACGCATATCAAGTGTTCTCGAATGGCTTCGGATATTCTCAGCACCCGATACTTACACCTCAGCCCGTTTCGTCTTGTGGGGAACATGCTCATGGATCTTGATTGCCAAGTCATTCGTTGAAAAAATCGGCGATGGCGTCTGGTACCAGCTAGCTATTTTGAAGTGTGAGGTGGCAGTCGGGCTTCTCTCCGGCACGGCTGTCGGTAACTATCCGCTTGTAGTCAGTCGTCATCATTCTGTTACATTGCGGTGCGCGGCATCGACGTCAGTGAGCTTTTTGATGGTTGGGTAATGCTGAGTTTGAGCGCATGGCCAGAGTTGCGTCCCACCATTCTTAGCTTCTCAGAGGTTAAGCGATGTGCTCCGGGCGCCACAGGTCAAACAGTGGATATGTTGCGATGCATAACATTACTGTCTGTGGGTGCCCGAATGGCGTCACCTGCTTCGCCCCAGGATTTTATATTCGTCAACTGCCTTGATAAAAGGAGTCGGCCGGGTGCTTCGTTCCGACTATGACTGTGGGCATGGAGGCATCAGCAATACTAAAAACACAGCAAATAGGTTTGTTTAAGTTGAGCCGCTGTATGCATACGTTTCTCCAAAATCCCCTTTCTGCTGTCCGTTGGTTGCTTGCGGATTAGAAGGCTGGTTACGAAGATATTCGTTCGTGGCCGTGAGAAGAGCTCTCACCTCTGTCAGGGTGCCGGTGAGGTGGTGAACTTTCGGTTTCACTCCGAAGACGCATAACAACGACTGTTTTCGATGGCCACGGTTCCCGGTTGTGCGCAGTCTTTTTTGGGGGTGCATCATTTTCGATAACGTCTTGCTTTTTCACTGCAGGTGCCATGGAACCAAAGCTGTTCAGAATTTTTGACCCCCGGAGGTTTAGACGATGAACGACCGCGTAAGTTGCTGTGGTAGCATGAAACACCGTTGTTGTGTTGTACGCTGTAACCTAGGGCTTCGAGGTCATCAAAACTACCTAGAAGGGCAGCATAGCTGTATTATTTTCTAGCCCCAGCTCAAGTTTTTGAAGGCAGAATATAAGCTGGAGGTCCTCCAGAGATCTTCGGTATTTTATCGGCTTAAGCTGCAATATCACCAATCGCGACCAACCAGTGTCACCAAGTTGGTTCACATCGGATATGGTAGTTTCGAGGAGATTTTGCGTAAAGGCCATCACTGACGTTACGTTGTCAATTCACTCCTGCCATTCGTTCGAGCACATGAATAGTGGAATTGTTTGCTGGATTGGCTTTAGGAAGAAATTCATGGGCGTTGACGACCTGTGAGATTATCTTTCTTCTGAAGGGCAGAGTTGAGTGGTGCACGGAAACCAGTTAGTTCAGGGTTATACAGGTGCCGCAACGTACCCGTTTAATTCCTAAGGCAACGACAGCAAACAATTCAGACCTAGCATCTGTGACTCCCTGCTCCCAGAATACAGAGACTAAGCTTCTGCGCTGCTAGGTCAGGATGGTACGAGCCAAATTGGCTGCGTAATCGTTTCAGCACGGATGCAAGTGGACATGGAGATTTCTCGGAAGAATAAGTAAAACTTATTAGCATGAAATATGAATCGGCAAGTAACTTAATTGACGGGCCCACCAGTTAACGAATTTTTGTAGCTCTAAGTTAGCAGACAAAGGGGCAGTTCGCCAGTCTGTAGAAGGTCTACGAGTGTGTGACCGTATAGGAACATGATGGGATGGCTAGGTACAAATAGTGCATTTGATGGACCATTCCAACGTAGTAATGCACTTTGACTAACCAACCAGTGGATCATGAATAAACGACACAACATAGAAGTTGCGTGTCAAGCCTAACACCCAACGTCAACGGAGCGAGTGGGGAAGCTTGTAGTTTTTGAGCCTTCGCTTCTTAGTCTTGAGGCTCGGTACTTTTCGTTCAGTTATATCCCTCTAGTGGTCGTAGAGGCCTTTGCGTTTGACCCGCTCATAGCTTCGGGGGTGGCGGTTGTCTATGTCAAGGCACTTTTACTCGCAAATTGATTTGCTAGGGAGCAGCGGAACTGATGGCGAGATCGATTAGTCTTTTGCAATTCCCGTTTTCGTAAGCGATTGCAAGTAAGTGTTAGGCGTTACCTAGAAAGTGTTAGAAATAGGGTAAGTGGGGATGAGGAAAAGAGGAGTGAAAAGCAATTATAGAAAAATAGGTGGTACCATTAATAATGTGAAAGAGGGATGCGTCCTTTTACAGATATTATGTTTGGGGAATACAGGGGTGTACGGGCATACTTTCAGTTGATACCGGTAAATATTCCTGTTAAGTCATTTGTCCATAAGTTCTTGTTAGGTGGTCGTTTGAGGGAGTCGATTGACGTAGCTGTGGCTACTTCCCTCCGCAGAACGTCCCGTAAGGCATGCACTCTATAAGGGGAGACGTTTGATGTCATCCACGCATTCGCCGAATGGTGGCATATGTGAGTGGGGTACCAGCGAGACTGTTGGTTTTCGTTCGATAATTTTGACCTGTTTGGATGATCCGCTTGGTGAATTATCTTATAGGCTGTTGCCAGGTCACCCCTCTCCCTTCGATAGACTACTGCAGACAAGCTGAATTATCTAAGGTGCTGTACATGTCTTTCCTTTCAGTCTGACAACCTACCTTATCGCCCTTCTCTGTGTCTTCTCGAGGGTACCCGCGTCTCCCTTTAGTACAGAGGGGGACTACCGTGTTTAACATACCTAAACGTGTGGTCTGACATAGACTTTAGACACCATAAGGATAATTTCGGAGCTATCGCTCCGAGCTGCCTTTATGATAATGCGTCATGGCCCTTGCCCTTGCCACCAGTCCCTAGTAGTTGTACTAGTATCCAGTGTGTCAGAGAAGTTTGGTCCCAGGTCCTTCCCTCTGAATACGCTTGAAAATACGCACCTGCCAAGAGTTCGGCTCGTTTTCACCGCTTCTGGTGTGCGAAGAGACAGAAATTTGCACCCCTGCAGGTTTAAGCTTAAGCCATTTGCAGCTGACCAGGATTCCAGCCGCGACAGATCGTCTTGGAGTATCCTGGGTTCCTTTTCCCTATCCACTATCGTCTATCCTTTGATGTCGGTGTATAGTTCGAGTTCTGTTCATTTCGGTACAGTATGCATGAAGCAGCAACACAAGAGGTCCGGTAATTGGCTAGATGCATTATCAACCGTCTCCATAACTTTTGGGCGCTTTCTAATGTATATGGCCACTCCTCCTCCTCCTTTGGACTGCCTGTCCTTTCGAAATATGGTCACGTTGGGCAAATATATCTCCTGATCCACGATTTCTGATGAGAGACATGCCCCCGTAATGGAAATTATCTCTGCATGTACAGCACGCTGTTCTTAGATCTGGAGGCTTACTTCTAGAACCTCTTACCTCACTGTGGAAGCAAGCTAAGAAGCTACGTTCTTTGCCTAGTTTGGTACAAAAACCTATGTGGAGGCCATTGTACTGCTGCATCGAATTTTGACTACCAGCCCTTGAGGACTGGCAAGCCTTCGTCATTTGGCCCTTACTGACACCCCAGTGTCGGTTTAACGGGAGTGTTTTTCATAATAACAGCAACATATTTGGGGTAATGAATTAATGAATTATGTCTGCAGGGATTAGTTCACTAGGTAGTTATTTTGTGACTAGTACTGCCTGAAGCATTTTTGGAGGTTGCTTTCTACCTCCCCGTCTGATGGACCGTGGTTCACTTTCGTGGCATCGTTGAGCATCTCCCATTCGATCGCTTGTGCGGCAACACGCTATAACAGCTTCTGTAAGTAGTGCTGTGGAGTGGAAGCGTGCGGTTGACAGCCTTGCCACAGAGATGCTCTGCAGACTAGTAGGTCTTGGTCCAAAATCCTCTAATCTCCCTATTTCGTAGTGATATCTTCGGCCTCAGACCAATTTTCATTACCGTCATGCGCACCTTCATCTTCTTCCACCTAAGATTACCTCTAAGCAATCAGTTTTGGATACTTCTTCAAGTAAGTTCTGTAGTCAGGACAAAGAACTCACCCAGATGTATCATGGTTGATCTACTCCTGCACATTTTTGTGATCCTGTTTCGAAGTTCGCCTGCTGCTCGCTTTTGTTATTCACTTTTCAGGTTTACCTAACCGGTCCTGCATTCGAGTGGAATCCTAGAAATCGCATTTGTCAGTGTGCACCTTGCCATCAGAACCTTATGACGAACGCGCACACCTCAATATCATGACTGTGATGCGGCCCCACCTTCAAGAATATTGGAAGATTCAAGCAATAACCGAATAATTTCTGATTTCGAACTGAGCGTGCTTCAACATGCTGAACAATTATTCCGCGAAGCACTAACGTTCTTTCTCTAGACACACCTCTTATATACCGTGAATAACGGTACCTGATATATAGCTTAACATTGTACATAATAGTCATTTCTCATTACCAAGATGATGAAGCCCGTAAGCTGGTTTGTGTTCATGTAACCTGTGTTGTACGAAATATATTTATTATTATTATGATCTATTTGCGCCGCTGTCAGGCAAATTTTCCGGTCTCAGTTTTGCCGCTAGCCCCCCCGCTGCTGGAAGCCATGGTAGTTGCCATCATATTTTGTGGTCCCACCCACCAGTTAATTTACCCCATTCAGCGCCGCGATTGCAGCTTTGTGCAGATCACCAAGTGAGGGCTTTGTTTTATCCCCCCGTTGTCCCGTGGTTTGTCTTTTTTGACCCTTGTGACGCAAGAGCCTGGAGTGCCCGGTCTGCAGGACAGTAGTATTACGTCGTTCGAACGTTTCTGTGCCATTGACGACACCCTGGGAGATGGTGGCCTATCTCAAGGTGCTCTGCTTCCTCGGGAGAGCCGGCGTAGGCTAAACGTAATGGGTTCTAGTCCTAGCTTCTCGCTGTAGAAATCCCATTTCTCCTCGTCAGACTACTCTCTTTTTTCCGATAGTGAGTCTGTTGGTGTAGGGACACTGGACGAAGCGACGGAGTCCATTCTCTTGTCCCATGGGTACTGGGTATTGGATGTGGCAGCCAATGCTCCTGGTGCACCCTTTCCCCTTTTTACTTCTGTCTATGCGCCCTTGACGCAGCCTATTTCTTTAGACTGCCCCGTTCCACTGGATCAACTGGGTTGCATCGATACAAGTGAAGACTTTGTTGGTTCCTCAATTAGAATGGGAACCAGTTGTTCCATACAGGTAGGGGTGACGTTTTTGCACGCTTGTGAAGCTTGCCCGGCTTCCGCAGGTAGATTTGAGAAAGTCAAACTTCGTAATATGTTAGGTTGTACCGGGTTTCTCAGTTTGCCGGTAGTGACACTGTGGACGCATGTACCACATCCTTTTGCATAGATGGTTCCTCACTTACAATTACAGTGCACCTACTTCAGACAAATGTTGCACGCTAAGGCTTCTTGAGCTTCCGACACCGATACGTTGTGGATCATCAAGGTCACTAGAGGTTTGCTGTTTAATGCCCAATGAATGGTTTGGTTTTTGTGATTTGAGATCAGCTATAGTAATCTCTGGACACAAACCTGGTTTTTTGGCAATGCGAAGGCGATACTTCCACCCATCCAACTTGCAAATTTCTGCGCACTAATTCTGTTGGGATTTTCCATTATTTGAACAAGCAGCACTTGTATCTTCCGGTGACAACGCGTGGAGATTGAGATTACCTCCCATGAGGATTAATGAAATTTGTATATAAACTTACTCATACCTGTAAAAATGGTGTGTGCCTGTATATGCAGGAGCAAATACTATTATTATTATTATTATAGTGGGTATCGGTATACTCGCTTCTCGACATGCGCGTTTTTCCCACCGTCCTTGGTTTTTAACAGCAGGATCTTCGGAAGGATGTTACTATCACTTTGACTACGTGAGTCTACCGTTTTCGTTAGATGCTGTGTCTGGCGTGACAGTGACACGAGGATCCTGGGTGGTGTTGGCATTGTTGCGCTTATTTCCTCCGCACACTGTAGTTTCTGCCAATTTGCCGAACACGTTATACGAGTTAGCTAGTGACCAAGTTTCCTGTACCGTTGTAGTTCATAGATAATATAAAAGACACCGGGAAGAAAGAGTAAAGTAGATAGCTTACCACTAGGAACTTGATGCTCAATCCCTTTCACCTTGTTAGCAAATTTAGCCGAATACTCCAAGTGCGTATGTATAGACCAAGAAAGATATTTCTTGGTGAATGATCCACGAAGAAAGCGATAAACTGTAGCAGTTGGATGGTCGAGACGATTACGGACCACCAGGGGAAAGTATTTTCGAATTACGACAACACTTACGTCATCGTAACCAGCGAGCCTTGCGTCCAGTTGATTGGCTGATTTGCCTTCTCTGTAGCAATACGGTTCACAGCTGTTTTTCGGCGATAAACACTAGTATTTGTTGCCTTTAGATTGGAGATGAACGAAGAACGACGTTATTCAAACAGTTTAAATCAAAAGATGGAAGGAATGCTCGATCGTGTGACTTCAGCTTAACCAGTTAGTCAACACCTTGACGGTGAGCATCAATTTTGGATCTCATCGAACAATAGGCTATTGGTTTCGCGTAGTTATTTACAACTGCTCATATTTTAACTGAGATGATACAATAAGTGAAGTTTTGTTGGTTTAAAGACAGAAAATATCAGTGAAAATTGAGTGTGTGTGTTTCGTGCTGCATTTGTTAGGTGACATCTCAATGCTAAATTACTTGAGGTGGCTTTTTGTTTAAACGTTTTACCGGTCCGTTATATTTCATTTCAGACCATTCGAAGAGGCCTGGAAGTTTGCGAGACGTTCGCTTTCGTAGTTGCGTCGTTTGTTGTTGCTTTTCATTCTTGAAATGGATTCTCACGCATTCATTGAACAGGAGTCTTCTGTGAATGCTCGTGCACATAAGCGTGAAACAAAGCATAGGTAGTGCTGTTTATTCGGGAAAAATATCCTGTCTTAGGATTTTTGTCAACCGAAGTTTACAGTTGGATAAAATAAAATTTTTTGGATTCGATATGGATTATACTTTGGCACGTAATGTTTATCCCGACTTTTATGGACATTCGTATATCATTTTTAGAATACAAATCTCCACAATACGAAGAGCTTGCATTTGATATTATCAAGTCCCGGTTGGTGAAACTTGGCTATCCTTCTCAGCTCACCAACTTATCGTACGATCCATCATTTCCTTTAAGGTTAGTCGATTTAAGTCGTTTGGCTTGTCACTAGTTCTTTAACTAATCTGTATTGTAAATGATATGTAGACATGACCTGACAGTGTGATTTCCGTACAGTGCATTGCAAATTTATTTTGTGATGGTTAACCACTCTATGGATTTAACTGTCACTACTACTTGCAACCCATATCCAAGGTGTAAGCTAACACTTTGATTGGTCTCACCTCCATTGCTTCTTTGTGCTTCAGGTTTTCGATGGGTCCGGGCGTAGTAGGTTCACATTCTTACGTGTCTTAGTTTAGATAGAAGCAGGTTGTGTTGACTATGTCTCATGGTAGATACGCATGGTTTATTCGAGGATTTTTAAGCTGCTTTGATCGTTTATTGTCTCTCTTTTGAATTCTCGTCTGAATTCTCATCTAAATTCGTTTAAAGAAAAGACTAAAAGGCGCAATGAAAAGCATAAATGGAGATAAGGATAAGCTTTAAATTCATGTCATGCAGTCCACTCTGTATCCTATTAATTATATTTCTAAATAATCAGATCTTGTTATCTTGAATCCCAGGTCAGGAGCTTACGCTTTTGCGCATAGATCAGGACTACTGCATGAGAATTGATATACAGGTACTAATATTTCTCCACACCACCATTCAGGATTCAAAGTCGTAGTTAGCACCCATCAAATGAGAAATAGAAGTTACTGCCTAGTCTAGTGGCTTGAAGGTGATGATCTAGCGTCATCTAAAAGCGGCTGGTTTTTATAAGTTAACAATCGCGAGTCGTGATGTATGGTTTTTGCCTTTAAATATCATGCATTTCAACACCGAGGGTTTTTGTGTTTTGGAGCACGTGCATTTACGCTTAGAATAAGAGGAGTTTAGGTACACGTGTAAGTTGTTTATTCTAGTCCTCAGACTTTGTGAGATCGCATTTGAAATAAAACTATTTCTTTCAGTTGTTTTTTTTTCGAAAAGGCTAGACAACTTGTTTTCCGGCTATTGAAACTATGCTTAATTGTATTTTTTTTAAACCGTAGGGGTCTTTGGTTTGATCGACTCTATGGCACATTGTTAAAGATGGATCAATTCGGTAATATTCTCGCATGTTTACGTGGATTTAATTTTATTCAAAGGTAAGTATTTAAATTCTGATATCTTCATGATGTATAGAGAAGAACTTCGTTCAATGTATCCAAATAAGTTTGTGAAGTATGATGAGAAGCGCATCGAGATAATGAACACGTTATTCAGTCTTCCAGGTACACTACTGTTGTGTCTAATCTTTTTTTAGAAACCTACATGCTTTCATGCATAATCAACCTGTTTGTCAGTGATCCTGACTACACAAAAGTAGAGCATGGTTTAAAAAAAGGGTCTTTGTACATGTCATATGCTTCAATTTATGAAGATGTAAGAGCTGCATGTGACTGGATGCACAGAGTAAGTGTATATGCAAATCCTGTGATATTTCATCATTGCCTATCTTTGATTCATTCTTAACTAGGTCTACGTTATCTTGTTGATATGTATCATCTGCCTCATATGGGGCTGGCGTATTGGATGCACCATATTTTCAGCTTAATATTAGTGAAATATCTTGATTCCTGTGAATAAACTTAAGGAAAGTCGGTGTTCGTCGACCAGTCGTATTTAGTCATAGTCAATACTTAGCAGGTTGGATGTAGTCTTTTATTTGCGGCTTCCTATTCCATATATTTTGAAACTGCTTCAGCAGTCTACAACTGAGATATTCAACAGAGGAATTAATGTATTGTGGTCTCAGAAGGTTTTCGCTCACTTAGTGTTGCTAAGTATGTCAACTGACCCGATGCTGTGTTGTCTAATGCTCTCCACTGCTGTTTTTCTGTTTCGCCTTTTTGATTTTGGCAAAGGATCGATATCAGCTTCTTTTTAAGGCAGTAGTCACTGGCTTTTGTCTGGTTACCTCAGTCGAAATGACTTACGATTAACTATTGTCATTGTTTTCTCTACCAACATAATTGTGTTAAAAACCTTTGGAATAACTCTGTCATTCTTCATTTGAGTGGTTTTCACCCTACTAAATGCTCAGAGTCTTTCGGATCGACTTTTAGAGTCACTATTCAACAATTTCATTATTACGTTCATAAACTGGTCAGGGATAATGAGTGGTTAAGTGATTTAGAATGAGATATATATCGAAGTCAGCCTCCATATGTTGCTGTTATATTTTACAAAAATCGAATGCAGTGGCACAAATGCATGCACCATTTTCTCAAAATCTTTGACAGATCATTATTGTTACCTTACCTGCGTCAAAGTTCTATCATACTTAGGATTATTTTGGATGTCATTTGATTTACTTACGTTATTAACGTATTTGGCATGGTAAAACCCAAACAATTAGGCATATTAATTAATATAACCGGACTAGTTAATCACTGTAAACTAACTGAGATACTACGTAGATATTTTATCTATTACCAGGATGAAATTTAACGTTTATTCTCAACCCTCTGATTTTTATTGCAGGGGGAATTAAAGCAACGCACTTTGGCAAATATAGCTGAATACGTTGAACGTGATCCACGTTTATGCAGTTTGTTAGATCGGTAGGTTTACTTTGGTCTTTACTTCATGCTCCTAACAACTTAGATTTCACTTGAAGATACTAGATGTTTGTACTAAGATGTCTCAGTAACGTTTTTCCATTTTTAGGCTGCGAGTAAATGGTGCCAAAGTGTTCTTATTGACAAACAGTGACTTTGAGTACTCTCATGTGAGTTGATCTACATCCTGAATGATTATTTTTTATTGTCAGTTCTTTAGTTTTCATGATGTTTCTTAACTTCTGGGTTAAATCCTCGAAACACTTGTGAAACGGAGCACTAATTTAGATTTGGTGGTATGCAGTGCGAAAAAGATGAACGTGTTTAAATCGCACAAAATAACTGGACCGTAATACTAACTTACGTATAGATGAACATTATTGGTTCTCAACAGTCACTTTTCATTAATCGCTGTATCCTTTTTGGATAAATGTTCATTTATGGTTAAACTACCAGTCAGTTTTAGCACTTAGCTGTCATCTATAAATGCAATGTTTCCTGACTTGGTGTTGAATAACTGTTAACAATCACGTGTAAGTATTTGAGACCAGTGAAATACTTCTAAATTTTCCTAGACCACTTTCATTAAACAGAAATAGTGAATCAGTCTAACTACTTGATTTTGGAGCTACGAACAAAGGTGTATTGGTTTAAGATATCACACTAAATAAAACTAAGTTATTTTTTAAACACCTCTACTAGCTGATAGTTATTCAGTTGATTTCTGAGGACAGTCGTCAGTCAGTTTTAGCGAATAAATACCGATTCAGCTCTTGTCCAGTGTTCTTTTAGTCAGCAACCGATTAGGTTCAAGTTTAGTTGAATTTGGGGGGTTTGTAGGGATTTAGTGATTTTTGAAGTAAGTATTCATCATGGACTGACATAACCAACAACTTTGTCACTTGTCATATCCTGAACAGTGAACTATGCGATACATAGTTTAGAACTAATTTCTTGCTGGGACTGTCTTTATTAATTACAATTCCACACTTCAGAAACAGGTTTTGTATGTAATTAAGATGCAACAATTTATCCGGAACTGTTCACCTAATTCATTCCTGTCTGAATTATCAGAAATGTTTTTGAAGATGCAGCCGATAAGATATCAACAGATTGATAATATTTTTTGGCTGGTGTCATCTCACCACACTAATATGTAACATCCATTAGTAAGTGCAGTGGCAGTAAAATTGCTTCAAACTTGAGCTATAATTCAGCTTGTCATCGATCTTTGACAAAATAGTCTGCAAAATATAGGCATGAAAGAGCTCGTTTATTTATTTATGACATGGGAGATAGCATATAAATTTTCGGACAAACTAATGTTAAGATAGGTAAGCTGGTATACTACCTCCTACAAAATTATGTTGTTTTAAGGTAGCACATCACTCAATAGCTCACAGAAATGGAATGGCATAAAATATATGAGAGAAGAGAAGAATTAATGAAGATCGATAAAATGTTCTATATTTTGAAGATTTTGAAGAGTGAATACATTTGTCCTAGTGTAATCGGTTTCAAACCATGTCAGCGACGGTCCCCATCAATTTATTTTTGTGAATCAAAAAGCCGACGCATCCCTTCGTGACTGAAATCATCAGAAACTTCACGGATTGATATCATATCTTGGTGTAGCCACTCAGCTTTCTTCTAACCTTATTTCAATGCAGCTAACATTGTGTATTCAGATATATGATGACTCATTATTCAGAACAATTCAGACAGTACAGATGCACAGCCTTGTCGACTGATTCTCCTTCTTTGTTCCATAATCTACAACGACGGAATGCAGCAAGACCTGACGGTTTTGCCGCTCGAAGTTTCTAAGGAAAGCAGTAGTAAATTACTAATAAGAGTAACAAAGCTGCCAAATAGTGCATGAAAATCAGAGGTGGCTCCTCCGGGATAGTCTACTTCACTGATCATCCCAGCGCAAAAAAAGGGAGAGAAGTTTCCTTGTGATAACCATAGGGGGATCAGTTTAACTGATGTCGTGTCCATAGTTATCCCATGCGTAACTGGGGCTCAAGAATAACAAACTGGAGGAAACCAGGTAGGTTTCAGACTTTAACGAGAGTGCTTTGATCAGATTTTCACCGTTCGACAGGTTCTGGACACAGGCATACTAGCGGCTGGCACTTCTCATGTTTCTTGACAGGCAGCATTCAATCCTGTCGACCGTGAAGTGTTATGAAGGTAGTACTGAGCAAGTGTAACGCCAATCAAAGCTCTTTACGCTAACACAGCCGTGTAAAGGCTTATAGAGAGTTGTCAACTGAGTTGACAACTAGTGGTAATCACCAAGAATACCCGGTGTCACTGTACCGGTTTAATTTCTTTATGGATGTACTGCTGTCTGGTACAGCTGAGTATTGACAAACAGACATCTCACTGGTGCCAGAGGTGTTGTTGTTGTAGGTTGGGACTTAGAAGACGACCGTTTTATATCATTACTGGGGTTTCAAAAACGATCGATGCACCAGGGTTCGCCATCCCTTTAATAAATCAAACGGTCAACACATTAGACCGTATAACTATCACTTTCGAGTTGTGCATCATCATCTTACCTTTAGGAAATGAAAAAGAAGTACCAAACATACTGTTATTTTTCTTCTCAAGCCATTCAGAAGATACTGCGATTTTGTTTTATCTTGTACCAAATACTAAGTCAGTGAGAAGTTGGAGGTAAATGGCGACACTATCAACAGTGCATCCATAACAAATTCAGATGGAAATGCTAATATTGAGCATATTTAGCGTATATTGATGATTTTCGCAGCTTCAGATGACAGCTTGTTGTAAGCTGTTACTGAAATCTTTCATTTGTGGCTTTATTTTCCACTCCGGCCTTCTAATAAAATCGCTTTTTTAAAAGCAACTTTCTAATCGTTAAGAAAAGTTCTGATACTATATTTCTGTTAAATACAATTTTTTCATTTTAGGCAATTATGAGCTTCATTTTGGAAATTCCAAGGTCTGATGTAAGTTTTAGCAAACTTTTAGTAAAATGTTTCTTAGATAAAACTAAATGACAAGAAAGAAACGATCGCAATATGCGTACCTTTTTGTGTTTCATAAATCTGAGTGACCTGGTACTTCACTAGCACCAATTTCACATAGTAATTGTACATAGTTTCTTGTTTCACTTCATAATGTTATAACCTTCTATCTCTTTACTATTGGTCATCATATGTATAGTGCGTAGCTGTTTTTTTTTGACACGGATCTTTAGAATCAGTAGTGAGATAGACGTACATAAAACAAAATACCGAGGTTGCGAGCTATTTTTACAATCTTAACATTAGTAAAATCTTATATTGCAACAGGTTATGAAAAAGCTTATTCAGGATATACTTGGCTTCTTTTTAAAAAATGGATATCGCGTTTCAAAGGGTCAGTTTACCTTCATTACACACTGTATGATCGGTCGTTGGATCTTTGGTTTGTCTTTTGCCATGCTTTCGGCTGTGCAGCATATAACATACTTGAGTTTACTCTCTAGTACTGAAACCATAGTGGTTGAATTGGTTTGATTTTGCTTTTCTGTTACTGAAATGAAATTTGTTAGAAATCAAGCACATAGATGTTATCAGTTTGTCAAGTGATAGTGTACAGGCCACAAACAACTTAACTGATAGTCTGCGGATAGCTGTTGGTGGTTTTTATAACAAATACAGTCAAAATTATGTCAACTAATTCATACACAGCTTCTGCTTTTCGTTTATTAATCGTGATATTGTGTATGTGTGAATTTATTGGTTGAGCTAGATTTTTCAGTAGAATCGTCAAGACTTGCATTCTTCAGCTGGTATTATGTATTTTGTAGCACATAATTCTACTTTTTTCCTATTGGTGTTTTTGTATGAATTTTTCCAGTGCGTCCATATTACTGCTTTGTTCTTCAATACTCTATAATTCTTTGTAATTTCGTTCGAAGTTTGGTGTACAGTATTCTGGTAGCTCTTTTATGTGAATGAATATGAAGTTAAAATTGTCACCCATGAAAGGATTTTACTGTGTAGTGAGGAATAAGAACATTTTGTTCTGGTTAACCGGTTCAGATTCATTTTGTGTGTCACTGCAGTTAATAGTATCATTTTTTTGCTAACGCCTAAAATTTTAAGTGTTCTAGGTTCAAATTTTCTGAAACCGCTAAGGTTGTTATAATGTTATTCAACAAGTAGATTGTTACGTCACTAAGAAATATTCATTTTCTGTAAAAGAAAAAGTATTTCGACGGGATTCATTTTAAGAGCCTTCAACTTGCGGTCTAATCCACAAGAGGTGAAATCAGTCAATCAATATCAACATAAGACCAGACCTTATTGTATAACGGTCCAAGTTGCCTTATATCATCACAGAAAGTAACAAAATAGTAAGATGAAGGATAAAGAAAGAAACAAAAATCGGTCCAAGGCAGTAGAGTGTAGTAAAAGAGAGAGAAAAGAAATGAGAAAATATTGAATTCAGCATAGCGATTAAGATGGTAAAGAGTGGATACATTTACGTCATTGTCATCATTTCTTAGCGATATCATGTAGTCTCCAACCACTGGTTTTCGTTATCACGTGGACCCCAACTGGTTAGTCTGCATCTCCCTACATGGCTGAAACCAGCAATCAAGGGCTTCACTCACTGACGCGATATTTTAGTCTGGCCACCCCGAACCCTTCACAAGCCTGAACATACTTCAGCCGAAATTGCGCGACCAGGTAGATCGTGACTAGGCATGCATAACACATTTCGATGAGGTTTCATAAGCTTATCGGTTGAATTCCCTCTCCTCCCTAAAACTCCACCCCTGACTTCTGTGTTAAGTGGTGACACCTCGACACGGCTTATGCTACGAAGGCAACGGTTTCACACACCAGAGGCCTTCTCATGTCCTCTACCTTTAACGGCTATACTTCACAGCCATGCAATAAAATAGAGCAAACTGCAGGACAGTATACTCGGCCTTTAATAGGCAATCGGATTTCACCGGGGTGCTACAGGTGGGTATAATTTGGTGAAAGCCAATCGAGCCTTTTGTGTCGGTGCGGAGGTTTCGTCGACCACTGACCAACGTACCAAGGCTAATCCGACTTCCCAGGTAAGGGCAGTGTTCAACGCAGCCCACCACTTCACTCTCTATTGTTGGACAGGACACCGCTGAAGACCAGTCCTGGAGCAACAACTTGCATTTGGGTGGGAAGAAACGCATTCCAAACATTCTTCAATTGCTACTTAAGTTGTCCAGAAGGCTCTGCATCTTGTCTGCCTCTTCACCTAGCAGAACTGTGTTATTTGCGTCATCTAGATCTGTCAGGGAGTCTCCTCTGGTTAGATCAACCCCTGTGAAGTCAGATGATGACAAAATTGAACAGGAATGGACAGAGGGAGAATCCTCGGTGAATACCGCTCGGTGTACACAGCTCACCTGACAACTCATCATAGGCTGTAACGCGTACAGAGCCTTCAGTATACTTATTTGACACCTATTTCAGTGAGAGATACTGCTATACGACTTCTCGATCTACGGAGTCGAGCGCCGCCTTCAGGTTGAGAAATACAGCTAGTGTTGAGCATCGGTGTGTCAGTGTTTCAGAGCTTGGAAGAGTGTGGATATTTGGTCGATAGATACACGGCCAAGTCTGAAGCTCGCTTGTCTTTCTTGGGCTTAGTGTCCCAGAGCTTCACTCAGAGGTCTAATGATTACAGAGCCTAGGATCTTAGACACTACATTTGTCAGGTCGATTTCTCTGTGGTTATCATAGGAGGACTTCTCACCTTTCTTGAAAACCGGGACAGTCTGTGATTGTGACCACTTAGGGGGGGGATCATATCTGACTCCCACTAGTTACCACTGCAGTTAACCTGACTAAAAATCCTTGATCACTGCCCTAAAATAACTGTGAAACTTAGTGTGTCATCTACTAGCTTTTCGTATTTTTATCTATTCACATAGTAGATTTCATTTACTAAATAACATTCCTCTTTTTGTGTGTAGCTGCTTGGTTTAGGCACTTGCATTTTAACCGATGGGTTGTGGGTTTGAACACCGTTCCACTTCTTGACGTCTAGGCAGCCAAGTAGTGTAGTCACCCCTCATACAGAAGGTGTGGCTCATTGCCTACTGCAAAAACTTGCATCTGGTTGCTGAGTGGATTTCTACTGCCTTTTTTCTGTTTGTTTGCGTATGAATATCAAGTATTAGATCTTTGTTTAAGGTAGCTGATTTTTAGCTAGTGGATCACAGGCTCGGACTTCGCTTTTTATATGTTGGTTCGAACAATCAAGTAATTGGATTAACCCGCATGTAATCACTGTGACTTACAGCATGGTATATACGTAATTACATTGTATAAATACGCCATTTCCCATTATTTGATTATTGTATTCCATTTGTTGATGTTATGATACTGTTGACTATTTCTGAACAGAACTAATACCGTATTATAAGTAACTTATTGTAACCTGGTTCTGCATCCATAGATCTTCAACCAATATTTAATCCTAGTTCATCTAACCTAACCACATTAAGTCGAATTTTTAAACAGTGCAAATGTGTAGTAGTTATATATTTCTACTAACTTCGTCGCTTATACTGACCTCTTCAGTCAGATTGAGTGTCATGATTTAAGGTAACCTATTCGTAGTTCATAGATATTTTGATGTTTATTTACACTTTTTGTATGTTAAGGGCACCATTCGTAAATGGACAAGCTATTTCGATTACATTGTGACTGATGCAAGAAAACCAGCATTTTTCCAAGAAGGAACAATTTTAAGAGTTGTTTGCCAGGTAAGTTGAATTGATTCTGTGGTCAAATACTATTCTACATGTTACGCTGTTATCGTAACAGACTCTATTACCAGAATTATTTTATTCCGTATCAGAATCTCTCTGTTAAACATTTCTCAATGTTATCAAATGAAAATGTGCTTTTTGATTTGTATATCAATGTCGATGAACTTCGGTAACTGAAGTGGGATAAACTTCGTGATTTTATGTCAGATACTCAACTTGCTTTCAACTGGTTATATACTATGTCGTTACACGGATTCCTGCAGAAGGTTCTTCCCACTTTCATTAAAGACTGGTCATAATTTCAACAGCAGTTTTTAGATTGTATACTCTGTTGGCTTGAAGTAGTTCACGGGGACATTTACTCAAACCCAGGTTTGAGCGTTTATTGAACTTTAAAAATAAGTTCTATCTTGTTGAACTACTAGTTAGTCGTAGTTTCGTTAATTAGATGATTGTGTACTGGGTTAAAAAATACGGTATAATAAGAGAACACGGTACGCTGGGAACTGATGACTATATCTCTCAGGAGAGGGTAATGGAACTGCATTTCATTTGTTAACCAGTGGCTTGTACTGCGTTCCAGCTTCTGATGTTTTTAACAGCCACGTAGTGTACTTGGCCTTTGTACAAATAGATGTGGCTCATTTTCTATTGTATGAACCTATACATGGTCTCTGAGTTACATTTTACGCAAATGTTTTTCCCGGTAGAAAGCGTTTTCACATATCAGTTATATAATGCATTCAGTCCGCCTTACAATCATTTTTCTCAAGATGCCATGCATTTTGGTTGCTTGACTAATCTAGACGAAGCAAGAAGAACTAGATTTGCAAAGTAAAATGATATCATTTTATTTCACGAATACTCATCAGCTGTAAGCAGTCTAAAATTACAATGATTATCGCCACACAGAATAATTTAAAATTAGGAAGCAATAATCTTGAATCGCACATCAAAATAATTAATCTGTATATTACTTACTAGAATTGTCCTTCTTGCTTTGTACAAATTTTTCTTAGAGGTGCACTGATGACTCTAATTAGCATTAAGAATGGTCAATTTAGGGAACACTAAACTAAGTCCAAGGCATTTTATTCATGAATTTAGGTTTTATTTTCTGTTTGCAAAGGGTCACTACCATGGAAGTAACATTGTATAGACGGCTATCATTTTTTAGTTGGAAATTAGTTGTGTTTATGCATTATAACTACTGATAACCAAATACACTGAGTAGAATTTACGGTCTCAGCTCAGTTTCACAGCTGTTCTTTCAAGGTTTTGCATTTGTTCGATCGGCATAGATGATCGTCACTACTCTGTGTTTTTTGATACAGCAAATTGATTGGCGTAATGGATCAATCTTAAATAAAATTCATCTGGATGATGAAAATATCTTAGCATGCAGAGGAATACAATCAGGATCAGTCAGTGAATCAGCCTCAATGTGGGACCTAGAATTACTGTTTAATGGACGACTTGACACACCTCATATCAGTACATCAAATAAAAATACACCAGGAAATAGATAAATAAATAAGGAAGAAAGTATTCGAGCTGATGGAAAGTCATTAAAAGAAAACTAGAAAGGGTGAAACGATAAGGAAATTTGGTACGACCATTAGGATAATAATATGTGGATTCGTCTCCACTATCGGGATGAATACTAAGCCATGTCATTAACATAGGTGTAAAACTTGGGCATTGTGGTAGAATTTAATTCCATATTAGATTTATTTGTTTGATTTATAACACACAGTGATATAGTATTATTTACTTGATGACGTTTCGAGCATAAATTATTGCTCATAATCATATCAATATAATCACACTACTTTCGGAATTTGATTTTTATAGTTCCCTCACCTCAAGTGAGTTTTTTTTATTGGTAGCAAAATTTTCCATATCTGTAGTGTAGGTGTTGCATCATTCCTATTACATGTGTTAGGTGTTGATTCGATGAACAAAGACTCAGTAATCGATCTCTCTCTCCACCTAATTATATTGGTCTTAAGTACAGTGGCTTTATCCCACCTTATTGTGTGGTTGTGTGTTAATGCATGCAAAGGAATAGTCGGGTCTGTCATTCTATATTTAGCTAAATTTCTATGTTCAGCTATTCCAACTGACCTTGACCGGCTAGTTTGACCTATATACTTGACCTCACATTCATTACATGGAATTTGATAGATTAGATTATTTTGCTTAATTGGTTCCATCGGATCCTTAAGCCAGCCGATAAAGCTTATCTCTGAATGGGTTTGTAGGTTTAAATGCCACCCTAATGCCAGCTTTGTTGATGGTCCTACGTAAAGTTTCTGATGTGCCTTCCTTGTAGGGTAACACAATGGAGACTGTGAACTCCTTTCCACTTGTGTTGTGTTGCCACCGAAAATATGGTGGCTATATGTGGATGACACATATACTGTTTTGAAATCGGAACGTATCGACAATTTCCTCACACATATAAACTCAGTAGTAGGCTCAATCGAATTCACGTATGAGGTAGAAAATGAATATGAAGAATTACCTATGTTGGATTGCAGAATAAAACGAACAGACGGTGATCTGGATACTACTGTTTACAGAAAGCTGACACATTCTAACAGGTATCTAGACTTCAAGTCATCTCATCCAATGTCAGTTAAAGCAGGCTTAGTTAAATATCTAAGCGATAGAGCTAGGAAACTGACTAGTCAGTGCAAGGACCTAAACAAGGAATTAAAAAACATAAAAGAATCACTGATAGTTAATAATTGTCCTCCGCAGTTTATCAAGAAATTCGTACGAACACACAAAAAACGAACAAATAACACTAGTACGAGTAATAACGACACCTATTCTTCACTTTCAGTTGATTACTTGGTGACTAAAAATGTTTCATACCACACATAATTCAATTCCTGAATGTTGTTCTCACTAACCTCTAATCTGTGATTCTATGAGACATATGATTCTATAAACATCGAGCATCTTTTTCACTAAGTTGAAGTTGAACTTAACACTCAAGTACATCCAAGTTGAATATATTTTGAAATAATTCGTTTTTCTTATTTCAATCGTCAAAAAGGGCATGGGAAACGAGTTCATTTACTAGTTGTTCCGTGAAAAGTTTGTCAAGATTAGAGCATGAACCACATCTGCAATCATTATTTAGCAATTTTTTCAATCTTAATCTCAATAAACTGTTGGATGAGCGTACACAGGAAGATGTGGTACAATGTCCACACCGTAGTAATAGTAATATCAAGACAACAGTGGTAGTCATCTATCTTACTACCTAAAATAATGAGCCATTTTGTAGTCAACTATTTTGGATACCTAGTGTAAACGAGAAAATTTGTTGACTTTAGTTTTGTTTCACTGAGTGCATATATTGAGGATAAAATCCTCCCTGTGTTTCATATTTTAATTTGGTAGCTATGCTTCTTTTCGTAAGTAAATTAGTACCTATCTATTTAATGTTGTTTATAAAATTCATTTCAGTACCAAAGGCACAGAGCTCTCTCACCCCACGTAAATATTATTTATATACATGTAGTGAACTGCGTCATTATTTATTGTTTTATTTCACTCTATTTGGATTTTTTCCCACCAACTGACATTCAATTATTTCTATTGTTGATTTTTGTTTACCAAGGAAACTGGCCAACCGAGTATAGGACACCACATGGGTCCTTTAGAAACTGGTCAAATATATTCTGGAGGTAATATTGTAAACACTTCGGTAATATTACTAATGTGCATGTCACTCAGTAGCACATTACATTATAAAAACGATTGCTACTGAACATTCACTGTTTCTTTGTTACTTTCCTTTGAAAGTATTTCTGGTTGAAAAGTCATCTATCATTTTTTTCTTATGTGGTGGAAATAGTGCACATTGAATAGGTGACTAGTTTTGTCTACCAGTCACCAAGTTTCAGATATACGGAGGTCACAGTACTTATGGACGAAGTTTCAGCTGCTACGCGTTTAAAATGTTGATGAGACTATCAGAGATAACCGTTTTTTAAGATACCTGTCTTTGTATGATATTTGATAGTTGACTTAGAAGCAAAAATTTGGATCGTGACAGAAATCTAACCAGCGGCGTCCAGGTTACCAGATCAGGATATCAGGATCAGAATATTTCGAGTAAGGCATTGTGCTTGCAGCAATGACGTCAATGAAAGTTTGTGAAGCACAGTAGAATACATATATGCATTTATATCAATATGTGACAATTGTATTTGCATACAACCATAAAGAAATCGCCTTTCAGATGTTCATGGATCAACAATGTTGGAAATATGCACCATTATCACAGGCATTTGAAATTCTGTACATTAGTGATGAGAGAAATAGTTTAGTCGAGATAGTATATGTAAACCCGAGTGTTACATTCTTGAGTTGCCCACTCACCAATTTGCTGCAACTCTGGTTGCGATTGGCTTAAGCACGTGATTCGGCTTCTTCAGTGTTATTGCGGACCTTGAATGTGATTGATCTCGGATACACCTGCCCAGTCTCGTATACTCAATTCACCCACACGATGGTTCACGCAGTTCTCCTCTCAACCGTTTACAACAGAACACAAAGTCTGGTGCTTATTGTCCATATATATTTGATTCTGATTTTTGATATCTTGATATCTGATTCATCTTTATACACAACTGGCTCTACTTTACCACAACACACCGTAATTTATGAAAATGAAATAACGGATTTCAAACATAAAATATTGAAGGATGCATAACAAGGGGGTTCTACTCAATATGCGGTTATTTCCGAAATGTAGGTCATACGGAAACAGTTGAGGAGTCAATCAATAGCTTTCGAACCGAGCTATATAATAATGTTACCAATTAAGTCATAGGTAGAATAAATTTTAAAACGAATAAAATGATACGACCAGTGGCACTCTTTTGAGCTTCATGTTTCCGAATTTTTGGCTGATACAACACCCAGTAATCAATAGCGATTACTAGTTTGCGTGTAATTCTATTATGTGTTTATGCAAATGTAAAAGACTGAATAGGAAAGCAGCGTCTTTCCTAAATTGCTAGTCAAATATATATATATATATATATATATATATATATATATATATATGTCGTGTAAAGTGTATTCCCCTAGTACCATGATTAACCGTGAGTCAATTCCTAGCTTCTTTGACTTTGTGAATTGGATTATTATTATCATTATTATTGTTTTGATGATCAATCTTACAATATTTGTGTACATAGAGCAATTATAACAGACAAATATCTTACGTCATACATTTTGTTTTGCGTGCATCAAGTCTTCACTACGTTGTGTCACTATGTTATATCATGATTTCATGCGAATACCCGTTTATACATGGATAATATTCATATGCGCGCTTGTGTGTTATTTCACGTGTGTATACTTGTGTGTATATTGTTTGCTTCAGTGACTCTTTTCTGTCGGACCCTGTATTAGGGAAAAGGTAAAAAAGCTGTCAGTAAGTAAAACTACTTATTGTTTTTGGTTTCAGAGATATAGATAAATGAATTTCAGTGAATTATCGTTTTACTACACTATGCGTTTAGTTCACTGTTGCAAATTTGGTTAGTGAAAATTTGATTATTTATAATAAATACGGTGAATAAAATATCTGGCTAGTATGTGTATACCCTTAATTATTTTTCTGTATTTTTGACCTTGAATATCGGTCAAGTATATATTTGTCAAGGCCTTAGGTTGTAGAAAGTTTACGCCATTTTTTTGCGTCTGGCGTGTATATAAGGAATAACATGTAAATTCCTGGTTCTTTCTATGGTGACTAGATAGAAAAAACGTGGTAGAAAAGCAACATAATTTTTTGCTTTATACGAAGTTCAAATTGACATTGGGGTTAGGCACAAAGGTTAGCAACTGTGATTTTTCCTCTCTGTGCCCTATTTGTCAAGTGATAATACATGTAGTTAAAACTGAAATATTTGACTGGCAACTTAGGGAAGATACTGCTTTCACAAACTGATATTTACTGTATGTTTACTCACGAGGTTTAATTGTAACAGCAAAAGAAGTCATTCAAACTACCGTTAATTCCAAGCAGAAAATCGTGAAAATAGTTTCTATCAATCCTGTTTTTCTCTTTCATTTCTCTTTTGTTACCAAGCTTTCTGGCTAAATGTTTTTTTAACTCTACTAAGCATATACTACTACTACTACTACTAGTACTACTACTACTACCTAGTAGTAGTAGTGCAGAATTCACTAGTCATGATTGTGTAAACAGAATATACCGATTGTTTATTATCGAGGACGAAAATTTGAGAATATATATGTATATTCTTTAAAATGTCGCCAGGTCACATCTGTGAATAGAATATCTTTTTACAGTTGAAATATATGCATAAATTATTCGACGACGGTTTGATTAATTTTTGAGATTACAGTTGTGTTATAATGACTTGACCTAATGTTCGACTGATTATTGATAAACGTGTCTTTTTGTCGTCATATGGAAATATTCTTATTTGGGTGATATTAGATAAGTAGCTCCATTTTCTGTCGCCAATTTGTTTGTAAGTAGGAAGTTTTAAGGTGGCTTATTTTTTTTACTAGTCTTGGGTTATACCTTACAAAATGTTTGACGTGGACATATGTTTTGCCTTTCAAGTCAGCTGATCACTGCGTAAAATCAATACATAAGGACGGGAAACATGCTTCTCAAATTATTATGTCAACATTTCTGTTTTATATTCTATGTGAGTTAAAAAGAAATTCATGTAAAATGTGGTAAACAACTGTTAAATACCCGAACTATTATCTGAAAGGAATGCTGTTTGTACTTTGGAGGCCACTCCTCTTGCAACGAGTGAAAGGTAATAAATCTCAACTTAGTTCCATATTTCTAAAACACGGGCACACAATTGTTTAATAGTTCATAGGATAGGAGACGCGTGAATCAGTTAATAACTTCTCATGTTAGTTCAATGGTTCAACTTTCTACAATTCATTGCTGCACGGTAACATAGGATAATTAAAATTATAATGATGACAAAATAATCAGTGATATAGGAGAATATAGAATAGGCAAGTAAAGCTTAGAAGAATGTTCAGAACTTCGAAAATGATGAGGACTGAATACATTAACACCATTTTAAGCAGTTCCGAGCGGTATCACCAGCGGTCTCCATCCATTGGTTCCCGTGATTCCAGGTAGTTCATCTGAGTAGCCTAAATGACTGACTTATGTCTAAAAAGCATTAATTATCGTGTGTAAAACTTATCTTACAAAAATCAGGATAGTACGCTCAAAAATCATTATTACAATCCTTATAACCTTGTGTATGATAGCTTATGCTCGATGTTAATGCATACTTGATAAACTAGTAAGCTTCTAAGAAGACTAGGGTAGCAACATCCGAAGAAATAAGAACTGTAAAATGTCTGATATCCTTCAAACTGGGTTGACCTAGAATCCCAATAATGTTAATACAGTAATATTTGTGCAGGTCAAATGTGGCAACAAGTTGATCTAAAATCGGCTTTTTCGCTTCCTATCTACAAAGTTGTTTGGATTGCCTAACTCCGAAAATCTGCTATATATCAGTTCGCTTTTGTAGAATCTTTCTACCGTAACTTTTTTGGCATTTTTATGAATCTGAAATCAGCTGTCTTCTAACAATCGTCACATTAAACAGTAGATAACCTTTAAAAAGTACAACTTCTCCCTGCTTTTGTTTAAGTTTGTGTAGCTTGATCCAGCAGGATCAGATGTTTTATCACTCGCAATCTTCAAGGACACTTGCCGAGAATTAGTAGTTGGGTTAATTAAAGGGACATCTCAAAGTACGGGGGCTAGAAATAGTCACATTGGACCGGTTTAAAAAGTTGATAATTCCAGTTCCTTTTTTGTTTCCATCATACCAAGTATTTTTTGTTTTGTAATTGAATAATAATATACCAATGTAAACGAAATGTCTGAGCCAACTGCCTATTAAAAAAATGTAAATTTTTTATTCTACTTATAATTCGTGTAAAAACTATCTTAAAGTTGTTTCTGTGAGGGGGAATCAGTTAAAATATTATTTTTTTAGTATAGTGTGTTGATTCATTTTTAGGCAGCGTAAGTATTTTTATATTTTACTGCATGAATAATATCACTCACTCATTCTAATACTGTTATTTTAACAAACACTTTTGATTACCTCTTTTTACTATTTTAACTATCATCCTAGGTTCATGTGAGGTGTTTTCAAGTTTAATTGGTGCTCGTGGAAAAGATGTTCTGTATGTCGGTGATCATGTTTATGGAGACATACTAAAGTCAAAAAAAACTGTTGGTTGGCGAACATATTTAATCATACCTGAATTAGCCAATGAAATTTACGTTTGGAAGAAGAAGAAATCATTATTTCATGAGTTACAAAGAATCGATAATAATCTTGAAACTATATATCGGTTAGTTTCTTCCTTTAAAGAATAATTTGTTTGCTTCGTTTTTTGCTTTCTCTATAAGCATCAGCTGGTTGATGATGAGAACAGTGCGGTTCCGATGCGTTATTGCTGTAACCCTAAGTAGCATCGTGAAATGAAATGGTATGTATTAAAAAACATCATTACCGAGGAAAGTTGGAAGATAATTGATACAAGGACAGCACATTATTCAGTGTTTAAGACTAAATTATTGGAAACTCATCTACTTCACCTGGGGCTAGATTTCTAACTATTTTCTGACTAATATTTCAGATTTCTGCCTTATTACCCTACTAAACTTCTAATTTTCTACATATTATTCAGTTTAGTATTCTGTGATGTGCATATTGACTTATCATTTTCAGACATCATTTGTACGATATCTACACCAATCACTACGGTCTGCCGAGGTAGATGGTGATGATTTAATTTTCAAATGCGATTAGTTAAGACATTATGACAAGTCTATTACATAAATGCAATCTGAGTAACTGAAATTAATCAAAGATTGGTTATTCAACTACTGGTAGTGGTTCTACAAAATGGGTAGTTTAAGACGACATGGAATTTGCACGTTTATTTCAGTTTCTCGGTTTTATAATGTTAAACAGATTTTGAAATGCATTTTCATCAGTTCTCCTTTTATCGGTACTACTGTAAGTCTTATTCAGAGGTATTCTACTGTTAAATGTACCTCTGTCAATAAGTCAGTTGAAAGTTGATAGTACAAATAGTTGATAATGATGATGATGATGATAGTACAAATAGAAGTGGTTGTGGCTGTGTTTTAATGGCTTTGCTACCGATAGCATTTCAAAGAAGACTACCTGTGAGATATAAATACTCATTAAAAGTTGGTTGTATTACACAATAGCTCCATACTTCAATTAAACGATATTGAGATACAGTCGCTTAAAATAGAAAAGATGAATAACTTACATGTATTCGACCACTGCTACATCTGAAACATCTTTTGTACACGGTAAAGCTACGGAATGGAAAATATAGTGAGTGGGCATGGGGTTCTAGGAAAGTCAGTCGATGCGATCATAAATACGAGTCAACTAAGATCGTACGCATGACCGGAAGAATAGTGTTAGCTTAAGGGGAAATAAAAAAAGCTCAATTTGACCCAATCATGACATGAAAATATTACACACTGCTTCTCTGATTGTTGTTTCCAGTTATCCAAAAGAGTTTAGATCAGCTGCAGATATATGGTTTACTGTTTATAACAATGCTGTTTTATTTATCTAGATATTACACTTTATTACTCATTTCATTCAAAATTCTTTCCGAAACATCAATATTTATCTACTGTTAGTACGGTTGGTAGATAACGTGGGGGCAGTGGGTGTGTGGTTGCTAGGGTGGCTGTTACAATCATACTACCTTTTAGTGTTATTGCTTGTATGACGTCACTCACTGGGAGGCAGGTACATCCAGCTAGTGAGTCCCAAATAGGACGAAATGCGCATCCTGGATTCCACTGCTAGCCACTGCCCATCATTACTATACTACCTTTTGCTACTCATCTCGAATCGAATTCTGTTCAATGAGTTTCACTGATCTATTCATTAGTCTATGTGATGCAAATAAGTGTAACATCTGGTTATTTGGGTCAACTTGCAATAATTTTTTAAATAACTGAAACACGGGTAGATTGATAGTAGATAAATTAATAATGTGATAAAATTTTGGAGTTTGAAAACGAAACAAAAGTGAATATAGCTCAAGCAAAACTGTCATCCAGATAACGATGGTACAATTCACTTTTATTGATAAACAGCCATCTTATGTTGGTGCACGGTTGTGAGTTATATTCAGTAATTATTCACTGCGACCTACTTCACAGGATGTACTTTTACGTGGGTTGTGAAAGAACGTATACATTTATATTACTTACTAAACATATTCCGTATATATGATTTGTTGAGAATTTTACAGATTAAGAAAGTCACATCAGCCTCAATAGGCTGATCGTTTTCGAAATGCGTAGGTTGCAGATAGTCTATCGCAGGTGTTCTCGAAGCATCACCTAGATATGGCTAAGTCACATGATAAGGAGTGTTTTTTTAAAATACCACAAATTGCTTCAATTCTAAACAACACAATATGAAATTCTCAGCAACAAATTCAACATATTCTCTGCACAAAATCTTTGAGAGGAAATATCATTGGATTTGAATAATGTTAATAACGGTAATAAGAGGTACAATGTGAAACAGCTACGTGGTGTGGACTGGTGAATGAGTAGAAAATCGGTCGTAATTTTAGTGGTGGTAGTTGACCCAGTCAGTGTCAAAATCTACAGTTCTACATAGTTATCTGAGATGTAGTAATGCGATGTTTCTGTACGTTTATAAGCCCATCTCTTTTTACCAGCGCATCCTTTTTAGTTTGTTTTGTTGTTAGCTGGAAAAATGGCAGTTTGAAACCATTAAAAACATGTTCAAGAGTACATGACTCGTTTAAAAGATATTTAACAAGTTACAGCAAATTGAAAGGAACGAATTTGATGAAATATATTCGGTGGAAAGTTTTCGGTAGCCCACAGTTCAAGCAGCCCTCCCACCCCCGTAATCTTGTGACTTATAGGACTAGATAGAGAAGGTAAATCAGTCAATTGAGTGATGATCATGCACCAACTGAGAATGCTGGCTCACTTTTTATGCATCTAAACTCGTCGTCTGTTGCGATTCGAAATGTTAAACAAAATGCTCTTAGTTTAGTTATAAGAAAAGGTTGTTAAATTGTGAAACTAGCTCATGAGATCTGTAACTACTAACCTGAGCTGTACAGGGAGACATACAAGTTCCTGGTTAGAATTTTCTAGATGATAAAATCAATACTTAGGGACTACTGTTAACGTTGGTCAAGATTGGTCACAATGCCAAAAATGTGTACACTTAGTGTTCCTCAACATTTGGAACACTTTCACTAACATTTATTTACTTACTATGTATACTCGCATGTCCTTTTTGTTCATTTATTATCATACTCTTTCTGTCCACTCCCTCTATTTAGCGTCGCATTAATTGCGGCAAATGTAACTGATGTACTTCTGTGCAGCGTTCTTCGTTGATTTGTTTGTCTATCCTATGTAAAACACACGAATATGTTGTAATCGATTTACGTTATTTAACATACCGGAAGTTTTTCTCTACTGAGGCAGATTATCAACAGTCATACTAAGTAGAAGAGGAAATAATTGGATTTATTAGTTTTGATTTGGTGGTGCTTGAAATTGTACAAAAAACCATATCTTTTTTATCTTTAGATCTTTTTTTACTGTTATTGTTTTAATTAGTAATTTCCTAGTTGACAATCTCGTTTTATGAATAGTTGATTGTCAGTGATCCATAATAAAACTTATTGATTCATATCTCTATAGAAAACTTTAGTTACATACTGTTTTGTACTCATATCATTTCCAAAAGTCTGCTTAGAAGGACTCTTGAAAATGAAAAAAAGTACAAATGAATTTTTATGCTGTTTGTTCACAGTTTTTTCGCGAAGACAAACCAGTCATCAGGAAATATTTCCTCTAAACAATAACAACAATAATACTAATAATCGACTAAGATTTACTTTTCAATATCTAAGGTAGTTGTATCCTTGATTATTTTATTTATTTGTTTGTCTAATTGTATAAATCCGTTATTGAAAAGATGAAATTCACCCCAAGAAAAGCAGCATCAAAGAATGTTGATCTGTGATTTAGGTTGTTTTCTGTTAACGATAGCTTATTGGTTTCATACATTTTATCGATGAGTTGATTTGAATACCTTTTTAACATGCATCAGTACACTGTTTCTTTCATGTTAGGGTTTTTTTTCTTTTTCCATTACCTTTCATTTTCATCTGGAAAAAAAATCAGTGACCTGAATATCTCGTCTGATATAAGGCCGGATGTTGGTGATTTGCAAAGAAAGATTCGAGTGAGTGAATGTAAATTTAATTGGAATGTAGTGCAGTAATTTAGATTTCTAATGACCGTCTTATGACTTCGAGCCCCACACAAGCTATCACATTTCGTGAGGAAGAGAAAATCGAATGACGACGGAATACCGAAACTTAGTTCAGGTGTTAAGATGAGGATAATGTGTGGATAATTCTGCTCCATTGAGATCGATTATGTGCTGTATCACCTTGGGTCGTCAACCACTGATTTCTGCTACCCCCACCAGGAAGTTTACACTTTCCTACGCGTTCCAGATCAACAGTCAGAAACTTCATGGATTGACGCCATGTTTTAGTCTAGACACCGATGCTTTTCCATCCTAAGCCTATCTCAGTGTTAATATGCACGATATATGTCGCACTCAGTCATCTTAGTCGAGAGTTCACAGCCTCGTCAACTGACTTTTCAATATGCCTAAAACTCTACTTATGATTTCTTCGTCAATGACTTGGTGCACCACGACAAATAAGCTGCACTATGAAGGTAACGGTGGTTGAACATCCAAAGCTTTCTCATGTTCTATTCCTTTAATGACCATGTTTCACAACTATGTAGTAGGATAGAGCAAACTGCAGCACAATACTCTCGACTTTCAATAAAAAATCGGAAATCACTGCGGTGCCACAGGTGACCTATACTGGTAAAAGTCAACCGAGCTTTTTGCATCCTTGTAGAGATTTCGTCGGTCAACTTCTCAAGTAAGTGGATTGGTCAATGTGCTCAACCATTTCACCCCTATTGTTAAACCAGTCCTTAAGTAGCAATTTATATTCGGCTGATGAGAAACACATCCAAAACATTCTCAAATTGTCACTCAATGAGTTCAGCAGTCTCTGCATCCTGTCGACGGCGTTTTCATCTAACAAGATGATGTCTTCCACATACTCTAGACCTATTAAGTAGCCTTCCTTGGCGAAATCAATCCTTATGAAGTCAAACGAGGAGAGGGAGGCCCTCATAGATACGTCTGTGATAAAGGTGCAAAAGAGTGAAGAGATTGGATATCCTTGGTGGGTAATATTCTACGTACACAGCTCACCTGACAACTTAACATTAGCTCCAACATGCCCATGGGTGTTCGAGTAAAGAGTCTTCAGCAGAGTAATGTACTTGGCACCTCTTTCAGTGAAATATACTACCATAAGACCTCTGTTTAGTTTTCGCTACTCGCCGCCGTTTGCAGTCATTGTGTAGACTCTTCGGCAGTCTACATTTGAGTTACTTGCTCATCTCTAATTAAGTATGGAGCCTGCAGAGATATCTACGCGTGCTGGGGAAATCCGCTGACTCTTTCTAACCACTCTTTGAGGGTCGGCTATGGTCTTCATAGCTATTTTTACAGAAGACTAGAGATGCGACAAGGCTTCTGCATTAGTGATCTTGTTCTCTGCTGATTACTGCCTAGTCAGTTCCTTCCTGAAAACGACTTCACTATTCTCATCGTGGGGCAGTATCCTCAATAGTCTTGCTGCTGTAGTTTTTCTGAGTCCATTTAGTCGTAGACATGTGTGCTTGAACTGGCACGTGATCTCTATCCAAACGCGTGCAACAGAAAGTGTGGCATTCTTCCACCGACCCTCTCCAGCGATAACTAATAGCACTATGGTGTATTTGTGGTGGTGGTCAGGGGACAACGCGTCAGATGGTCTCTCTGACGTCTTGCTTTCCATAAATAGGCTATTGTTTGTGCACAGTTTTGACCGGGGATCTCTGTTATACGTTCTTTTGGCTGGGATTCCGAAAATACCTCATAAGAAGCATTCTGCCTGGTTTAGTTTACGTATTTGTGCATTGAAATCGCCTGTTACGACAACTGCATCTGAACTATTCGCTTCTACTAGGGAGGGGGTTAGATAGTTTTCGGTAGGACTCATCCCCACTTCATCCAAGGTGTGTAAACGGAGATTAAAAAAACATAACGATGAATTTTCGTATTCTTTTTGGTCCTCACTGCACCATTAAGTTGGACAGTGCTCAGGCAACTGTTAGCTGAAAATCTGGTCGAGCAGTTCACTTTATGCCTTAGCCCTTAGTGCTATACCTATATACCTGCAAGACCCCGAGAACTGGCTAGTGAATCTCCAGAAATGTGATGTAAGAATTTTGCGGATTCACCATATTGGCCAGGTGAGGTTCAGTGAATAACCGCACTTGTGTCTTGTAGACGTGTCTCACAAATACAGCACTGATCCATGGCCTGACTTGTTATAGTTGGTGCAGCTAATTGGCTGACTTGACAGCGAATCCGGACATGTAAAGCTCCAAGGTGTGATTTGGAGTGGGGTTTCAGGAGATTAAGGGTGCTGTTCTGTGAACTGAGATCATTGTCGAGAGCTGCAGAGCAGGGAGAAATTAAGGGTGATTTAGGATAGTTTACTAAGAGATGTGAGGGGAGATGAGAAGTTAAGGATGTGGTAGGTGGTGAAAGAGTTGGGAGGTTGGTTGACGCTTTCTGGTTGCCCATGGCGTGGAAGGTTACTTCTTCTTATGGTACGTGAAAGAGAAAAAGATTTTTGTTACCACAGCGTTTATGGGACATCTGCTTGAGACTTAATACATACAGTCTTTTGCTGGTTGTTATTTTCAGATTTGGTTGTTCTAACGCCGACCGGAGGAAGCCTGTACCACTGATAGTGGAAGACGGTGGGGCAGGGAGGTGTGTGGTACTTTGGAGGCCGACCTTTTCCGAATCCCCGTTTCCGTAGGGAAGACAATATCAGCGTGGTACTGCTGGTGATGCAAGGGAAACACCTTACTGGTGTTACACCCCATCTAGCTAGCAGTACGACTTTTCTCTTGGACCTCTGTCATAGTGTAGCAGTTTAAAGTACAACGGTAACTGCTTTTTGTCTTACCAGCATGCAACAGACCTTTCTGGCATGTTAGGACCTCGAGGGGGCAAGCGTTCCACCAGTATATAGCTCGTTGGGTCATAGGGATATGCATCGCCGACCACCATGTCAATGTAGCAGCTATCGGTTGAGGCTACATGTAACAGATCTGCCTTGCTAAATCGTGTGTTTAAGTGTACATAACTGCTTATTCATGCCAGTAAATTAGTGCATATTGACGCATTGTGAAAATACTACTCGAATATCTTAATTCTAATATCTCTTAGTGTAACACTGGGTGAAGCAGCTTTCGTTGTATAATTGAGCATCGACTTCTAAGTTGCAGGAAAACCCTGCTGATGTGTCCTAAAATGTACGAAACTAGGATCCACGTCTTCCTGCTGACTGCCTTCAACCAACTTACATCAATGACAATGCGTTGCAGTGATCAGTGATCCTTTGATGAATAGTGAATAGAATTCAGTTGTCGGTTATGACTAGGTGGTGCAACTGCGGATAATTTCATTCGTTTAACAATTGATAAACATCTAAATGTTGGTCCAGAGATTCTTTCTAACATTTAAAAACTTAAACACTAAAGTGTTTTACACTATAATTCTAGACAACTAATTAAGACTATCTCACTGTTATCGAAGTCGATTAGAAATGTACTTATACTTGTGTACAGTAGGCAATGAGCCACTCCTACTGTGTTGAGGCTTATGATACTAGCGATCTCCCCAGACCTCAGTAGGCAGATGGGGCTTCAAACCTGTCTCTCATTGGTAGGTAGTCGAGTGCCTAGACCAATAAGCCACAGCTTTGACAGTGAAATTTGATCAACTTGGCATTATGCATTGTATAGAAAATGTTTATTTTTGATTAGTACCAACAACCCTAAATCTTTATTCAGGACTGTTTAATATCTGCCTTGAGTTGTGAAACTGTTTCAGGTCAACTAAATACTGTCCGGATAGTTTCAAATCCTTCTCGTTTTTAATCTAATCTTGTAATGATATTTTTTTACGCTGCATATTTCTGGTTATTCTGATTGTTGGCATTTTTCGCTGTTTTCTTTTTTGTGTATCATATCTTCACCCAATGAAGGCTGTAGCCCAACAAATGGAAGAGTCGTATGGTGCACTGGGGAGCATTTTCAGAAATGGTTAGTATTCACAGCTTTTTTCACTATCCCAAAGTAAATTGTGATGAATTTGTTTGTTTTCCAAGGGGACAAAACTGTTTTATTTCTCATAGTTCTGAATAAAAAAGGTAATTTTTGTAATTCATCTTATCATGTTTATTAAGTCAACTGACTTTGTCAGACTTGTTCAGTGCGGAACCAAAACTTCATCCTTACTGTCCACTGTGTAATCATCTGCTTGCCTATGTATTTGTTCGAAAGTTTGCTCTAATTTCCAAAATATCTTGATTTTGCAGAAAAAGTTTATCATCCATTGTCGGTTAAACTGAAACTATCGTAACGGTTGCCTATACGAAAATAAATTTCATTTTGGACATCAAATTTAAGCCCCTGCGACTGAGTATACTAACCTAAAATTGTCTACAGTACACTATTTTCCGCTGGTTGCTTTAGTAAATTAGTGTTCACACAACTAATGCATTGCTTGTCATTTGTGCGTATTCATTCTTTTCATTTCTAACATTTTGCGTTATAAAAAGCGATGTAAATATACTGAACTCATCAATCTGGCAGATGTTTTTTTGCCAGGGTGTAAGCTGTACTTTGTGATAATTTTCGGTGTGATCCAGTTGCTCAAAGTCAAAGAAGGTAGACCAGTGTTTGAACCAGTTAGTCAGTAGTTAGTAGTGTTAACTCTAGATGAATGAGCTACATCTATATAGCCGTGATAATCGGTAGTTCTGTATGGAAAACAGTCTTATCTTTCCATTTGCTAGTTTATAAAACAGTCTAAACAAATAATCTCACACAAGCTGATTATAGAGGATTATGAACGGATTATAATTCCAGCGTTTTTAGTTGTGTTCTCAAATTACCATTTCCGAACACCTCGGTTATATTACAGTCACGTAGCATGAAAATATTTTTGATACTCACGACAGTTAAAATGAACATTAATTATATAAAGTCTTCCAAATAAGATACGAGACTACTTGGTTACTCATTGATCAGTATTCCATGATTTCGTGACTTGTCTAAAGGCTTCATTTTATCGCAGTGAATGGTGATTAGACTTGAGCGGTTGTTGCTTAAATTATTCGTACTAGATTTAAACTTCGATTTTGGTTGGGTGGTACTATTTTTCAAAGGATATGATATTTTTGTTCAGTTAGTTAGTCAGCGTCATTCAAATGTAACTAAAGACTGAACTTCATTGTTCAAAGATTTATGGGAAACTGAAGGAAAACTAGCGCACAAAGATACGTGATTACTCTCATATCTTTCTTGAAACCATAACCACTTTAATTTGATTAGCTCTAGTTTACTTCTATTAGTGGCTCTAAAGGTGAGCTGTTTTGTTTCTTTACAGTGATGTGATATAGCCTGAGTTATATATATATATATATATATATATATATATATATATATATATATATATATATATATTGGAGATAGGTAACTGCATATCGTGACTGCCTCAGGTGTTGAAGTATGTTGTTTGCAAGATGTAAAAAAACTTCTCAGAGATACCTCCGCATAGAGTTATGGCTCATTGGTCTAGGCAATAGACTTCCAACTATGTTGTGGGTCTGAAGCCCACTCCACCTACAGAGATCTGTACTTCCAGTTAGTATTGTCAGCCTCTACACAAAAGGTGTTTTTCATTGTACTAAAGTGCATGTGGTTGCTTAGTTCATTTCGATTCCGGGATACCGCTGTGTAACAGACAATTCAGAAGTAAAGCTCTGTCCAATAAATTGAAGGTAGCTATAATACCGAAGAATATTGTCTGTCTTCAATATGCATCTGGAGGAGGGTGAACACTTGGTCGGTGACTGTTTTATGCCCCGTTTGATCCTTTTTAAAGATGATACAACAGTGGATTCATTCCAGAGTAGGGGACTTCTTCCAGCGTAGGTTAACGTTCTAAACAATGTAGCCAGTTCCACGGCTACAGTTTCACTTCTGTCCGTAAGAATAACCGGGGGTTGGTTTTTTAGGCCTGTTTCCTTATGTAGCTTTATTACTGACCGCCTTGATTTTAGTGGATCGTTGTTAACTAACCATGGAGCACAAAACAGATTTGGTGTTAGTGGGACAGTAGGCCAACTCAACATCTTTCCACAGTAGTATTCCGCCCAACATTCTAGTTATCTATGAATGTTGGTGATTGACATAATACTACTTCACAGACCGTATCACTGACACCAAGCTTCTTGCTGCCGGTGGCTTGGATGAGCTGGAATACTTTCTGCCCACCGCTAGATGCAAATGCTCTTTGGATCTCACTTCTGCGTTCTGAACATCTGGCCTTAGAGTTCTTAGGCGAATGCTGGTTAATTTGTCCCTTAAGGCACTTACGATAACCATTGTATTCACTGCCTGTCGGAGTACACTGACGAGCACCAATTCGTTGCAAGGATCTTGCAGGGACCTGGTGTTTTTGTAAGTGGGACTTGCTTCGAATTCACAAGCAGTCCTACTTACCGTATTTACGACGTCTTTTAAGTGCAACCACTACTCATCTATACTTTCTGGAGGTTCTTGAGCTATTCTTGAATGTAGTGTGGTCTGAGATTCAGCTGCAATACTAAGTGCAACTAATTTGCTTATATTGACGTGCTTCAAACGACGACTTCGACCACCAGCAAAATGCAAGATGAACTTAAAATACCCTAAGACGTGATCAGACTTCAAACAGATGCTCCAGAAGTAGCATTCGTTCCGTCGGCGTTTGATTGCAGTATGATATACCTGAGCCCGGACGTGAATGGCAGATGGAGAACACCAGGTAGCACAACGGCGATGTCTGGGACGGAAGTTTTCACTGTCTAGGAACAGGTTGTGATCTGTGCGAAACTGCAGAAGACTTTCTTCATTATCTGACCTTCAGTCGAATGAAACCCATTGGCAACATCAGGGATCTTCTTTCGGGTCTAGTCGCTCTACTTGCTCATCCAAGTTCTCAACTAGCAGTACGACATCTTTCGAGGGTATTTGGTAGAGAGAACCACTCAGTTAGTGGTAGAAATCATCTTTAGCCAGATCTGAGCTGTTATCACTGGGAACACTCAGGAGAGATGACGAGGAATCGTCGTTTCCGTTGCAACTTCTGATTCCTGTCACCGGACAATAGTAATTATTATTTGCCCAATTGGTACCTAGTAGAACATAGGGCTTTAGTAGCATGTCTGCATTTCACTCTCTTCTCTGCAGTTTCTTGAACCCGGCGGCACGACTGCTCACAAGCCTTCATTTCTTCCTCACACGACCTCCTTCACGTCACCCTCGGACACCCGACCCGTTGTTTCCCCTTTGGATTCCCCTCGACGGCCTGGTGCGTGATGTCCCCAATCGGCCTTCTCAGTGTATGCCCAATCCATCTCCACTTTCTTCTGCATATTTGTTGGGTGATGGGTTCTTGGTTGTTTCGTTCCCAGAGTTCCACGTTGTGTATTCTCATTATTCTGGTCGTCTGATCTTCAGTATTGGGTGTCCGTAAGTGACAGCTGTTGATGCATGATGTCTGAAGTTTGTTGGAAATGCTTTTTGTAACTTGCTAAGTCACTGACTTATATAAAAGGACTGGTTTGCCACTAGTGTTCAAAATCCGGATCTTGTTCTGTATGCTGAGTCGAGTGGAGTAGATCTCCACACTGATTTCTGGTTAGTGAAGGCCTGTATTGCTTTTCCGATTCTGGCTTTGACATCCTCATCTGTGCCGCCGCCTGCAGTCGAAACGATGCTGCTCTGCCTATGTAGGTGGAAGAGACTACCTTCTTTAGATTTCTCCCGTTCATGGTGATTGGTTCCTCTTGTTGTTGATGCTGTTTTTGGTTGGGTATCTTCATCACCTCTGTCTTCTCTGTGTTCACTTGAAGTCCCATCTTCGCTGCCATGCCTATTCTGTCAACTTGTTGGTTTTTGCCTGTAGATCTTCGAGTTTGTGCGACATAAGATATTAGACATGAATCATCATCGGTGGCGAAATCCAAATCTTCTCCTGGGCTCTTTTCATTGGTCCAGCCAGCGTATGACCCCCTTCTTGCTCCTCACGGTTTGCTGCATGACCCAGTCTAGTCCGGTTGACCACAATCAGGAAGATCATGGGTGATAGTAGGCGACAGTCTTGTCTTACTCCTGTCTTCACTTCAAATTCGTCACTGAGCTTTCCACTGTAGATCACTCGGCATGTAGCATCATATGGCACATAGTTGCTGTTGAATGAGGTTGATGAAAGTTTGTGGCAATAAAACCGTGGTGTTGAAGCAGCTAGCTGCCTGCCAAATTACTTCTCGGTCGACGCTATCGAAGGGAGTTGTTTTCAAAGTCGATGAAGTTGAGGTGAGGTGGAGAGTTGACTGCCATTCTATGTTCTGTTCTATGATGATGCGTAGTGTTGCAATTTGATCGGCACATGATTTGTTCTTCCTGAAGCCAGCCACCCAGCCTGTTCTGTTCCTGTCGTAATTTTGAACCAAGCCCATTTTTTAGTCTCTCCAGGATGATGTGGCTCAATATTTTGCTTGGTGTAGACAGGAGCATGATTCCTCACCAGTTCATGCAAAGGCTTAGGTCTACCTTCTTTGGGAGTTTGACAAGGTAGCCATTCTTCCAATCCACCAGCAGGTAACTTTCGTTCCTTCCAAACCTTCTGCAGTAGTGGAGTGAGCATGTCCACTGTTGTCTCTGCATGTTTTCAGTGGTTCTGGTGCAATTCCCTCAGGTCATGTTGCTTCTCAGGATTTCAGCAGCTTTAAGGCGTTCATGACTTCGGCTTATTTCGGAGGGTTAGTGTTCACACATAGATGTGTGGTTGGTCTGCTGATGGTATTTCTGAACGAGTTGTAGGTGGTGGTGGTGGTGGTCGAGTGAAGAGTTTCTTAAAGTGGTCAGCCCATCGTTTCCTTTGCTTCTCCTCTTTGGTAACTAACTTTCCTTCACTATCTTCTACTGGTCTCATCTGCGTTGATCTCTTGCCTCCCAGATAGTAACCTGGTTATTTGATATGGTGTTGTCATGTCTCTGTCTCTCCTACCAGCAGCCTGTTCTGCTTCACTTGCCAATGTGTTGTAGGTGTGTCTTTTGTCTTTGCGTGCACTCCTCTTCACTTCTTTCTCCAGTGTATTGTTTTATAGGTTGTGTTCAGTTCCTCTTCTCATGGTTCATCCCTGCCTGCACTGCACTGCACTGCACTGCACTGCACTGGTTCATCTTCTGCTTCACCATCTTCCTCTCCCTCTTCTATCAGATTCCATGCGTCCGTCGAGATGCATTCCTATCTTGTCTTGTCTTGTCTTATTTCCTCTTCCTTCCATTCCTAGCACGGTTATTCAGGTTTCCTTCCACATCGCTTTCACATCTCACAGTTCCAGTGTTCTCCCACACAGGTTCCCTCAGGGATGTTGCTCAATGTCTCCCATTTTGTCCTGATGGCTGACGTGAAGGTGTCCTTTGTAGTTTTGTCCTTCAGTTTCTATCCTGGGTGTTCAACTTCAACTTTGATCTGTCATCACTAGCTTCTTTGAAGTCTTCCAACTTGATTTTGAATGTAGGTTCCTTACACTACATAGTGAGTGGTGTGAACCTACATCTGCTCCCCTTCTTGATCTGATCTGATCTTGTGTCCAGTAGACTGACTGCATCTCCACTTTCTTCACAATGAGATGAAGTCGATCTGATTTTTAGTGTGTCCTGGTGTCTGGTGAAATCAACTCCATGTCGCTTTGTGAATATCCTTGTGTTTGTACACACACTGCCTGACTCCAATCACCAAATCATTGAATGCTTGTAAACCTGCAAACAGTTCTGCATTCTCGTTCATTTCACCGAATGCTTCTCGACCCATGTTGGATGAGGTCTCTTCCGCTTCCTGTGTTGTCTTCTTCGAGTTTGACATTCATGTCACCCATTAGAACTTTGATGTCACCATCTGGTGTGGAGTCCGGTCAAGTATTGATTGCAGTTGTCTGTAGAATTCCTCCTTCTTCTCTTGATCTGCTTGATTATTTGTAGATGCGTGGCGTGGCGTGGCGTAGCGTAGCGTAGCATTGTATAATTGTGAATTTCCTTCCTTTTGAGTCGAATCCATCTTGCTGTCATGATCCTCATCATGCAGGAGGAGACTGGTTCCCACTGCATGAGAGAGAGAGAGAGAGCCTTCGATGCTGTTGTGGACATCATGATAGCCACTCGAAAACTCAGTGTGCTCGAGGTTGTCATCTGGGTGACAATATTGGAGTAGATTATTGACTCTCTAGTTGACAGTTGGTAGTGTCCACTTCCATTTCATCTGCAGATTCCTGGAGCTTCTATGCTACATCTTCTCATCTCTTTTGCAATCTGGGCAGCCCTGCCAGCTAGGTTCAAACATTGTGTGGATATTCCATGTCCCCATCCTTACTTTTGCTTTCATCGAGGGAGAGAAGACACATCGGCCGACTGGCTTCTCGAATGCAGGCTTTCACCAACCGACGTCATTTCGCCTCTCCGATTCCAGCAAGGAATAAGTTTGTTTTTATTTTTTATATTTTGTTTTTGCTTTGAAGTTTGTATAGCGATTGGATTGGTTTTCTGGGGTAGGGTAGATAGCGGAATGCCCAACCTTCTTTGTTTATCCGGGCTTAGGACCGGCTAATAACTAGTGAACTAGTTAACCAGGCGAGGTTGCCCCCTGATAGACGCCATGGTTATTCACTTTTCAGCTGACAAATGGCGAAGCATTTCCCTGGGTTATTGCATATTGGTGTCTGAGATTCCGCATACATCAATAAAGAGGCCTTGAAAAATGCAAGCTGAGTCTGTCTGCTATCCGTTCTGCATGAGCGTCTAAACGTTGGAGGTGACCAACTTAGGCGGTGTGGACTGAAATAGCTTTCTGAAAGTAACTTCAGTGACTCAAGACGACGCAGAAAAACTAGGAATTTAATCTGTGACGAGCGACTGAGTGAGATGAAGATAAATAAGAAAATGAACCAAAGATAATATATGTAGTAATGATGGCATTGGCTAGCAGTGTAATCCAGGATACTCATTTCGTCCTATTTGGGACTCGTCAGTTGTATGTACCTGCCTCCCAGTGAATGGTTTCCCACCGGGAAATATAGTATAGTTCAGATGTAAAAAGAACACTGTAAAGATGAATGAAATATGTGGGCGGAAAGCTTGTCACTCAGTGACTTTTGATTTTCGTTTCATGCGAAAAGATTTGATGCACGCTTAGTAGCCGTCATTGTTTCTGCTGATTCATAAATTGTATGCGTGTTTTGATACTTCCTATAAGGCTTCCTATGAAGGCTGAAGTAGGTGGTTATCTTGAGGAACTACTCCTGAGACGTCCAACTTGATGTTCGATTCACTAGGCGGTGGAGCGACGTGAGGTGTTGCATTCCATATAGTTATCGGTGACGAATATAGGTTCATACACCATCACTCTGTTCTAGGTGGTAGTAGTCCATGTTCATCATTGCTTTTGAATCAAGAGTTTCTAATTTTTTTAAGTGTATTATGTGGAGGGTCGCGCAACAATCGCCACAAGAGTTAGGAGAATTTTACAGTGGCTACTATTTTACATCTGTTAGGTAATAGTGAAACAATACTCGTGAGTTGCAAGGCTCATCACCAGTACTTTTCTTAAGCGACAAAAACAAAGTTCAAGGGAATCCATTTTATTGCATTTTGAAGTACCTGGTATATAAACTCACCACTACTTGTTATGTTATGTATTCTAATTTGCACCTTCTTCGTTTTCAGGCTCAAGACACACATTTTTTTCATCTCAAGTAATGCGCTATGCAGATTTATATTCTTTTTCATGCATCAATTTAATTTACTATCCGTTGTGTTACATGTTCCGTGCACCTGCTATGCTTATGCCACATGAATCAACTGTATCTCATGGGGACTCACCAAAAGATAGTTTCTCAGACTTAGATTCTGTACCTTGTGGAATTCGTCGACGTACTAAAAATGGTAAGCATTCTTCTGTTTATGCTATTCAACATATGCATATTCATTTATTTCTACAGATTCAACTGCAAAACTCTGAAATTACCACTTGTGTGAGTTTTTAGCATCCATTATAAATATGAATTCAACGTGGCTAGGTAGATCAAGGTTAGCCTTTCCAAATAAGCTCACTTCACGTTGTCACACTTCACAAAGGCATAGAAAAAAAAGATAAACTGAAAGGAAATGATATATTAGTAAAGCTCAGTATCTGTTAGGAGAGAAATTGTTTGAATCAAAGTTGATAAAAATGTTCAGAATTTCGATAACAAAGGGTGGATACAGAAATAATATAAAGATAAATCTTGAGATATATCGACACAAGATTCCATTGATCTATTCCTAATATGTTAAGGGATTTTATTTGTACGTCAGTAGTTTTCATCGTTTAACTTACGAATATCTTTTCGATCAGTTGTGTTGTCAGTTTTTTACTTGCCTCAAATTCAAGATATGGATAACTCTATTTGAGTAGTCATCCGAAAGAGCAATAGAAAACAGATTGGGTGATTCATCTTGATCATAAAAAACTAATTCATTGTGATGCATGCAGTATTCCATGAACTATAAGTCACACTCTCAATAGCTGAGTAGTATTTGGCGGTGACTATTTCCAAGATAGAATATCAAGAAATAGTTGCTTCAATGGAAAACTACCACTTATATTGGTCAGAAATTCTAAAAACCTGATTTAGAATATTCGTGATTTGCTCTAGCACCTGAGGTACTAACGGATCGCGAAAGTCGAAGTAACTTTTTGTGTGCACCGGCTTGCTTAACGGTGCCAGCCTGAAGTCTAATCTGCAAGGCTATGGAGAAACGTCGGGAGTTGCATTTCCATGATTGTTAGTATTTACTGTATTATTTATAGGCTGTTTGTTATTTCGAAATTTCAGAAAAAAATATCTTGTGTAGATTTTATTTATCGTACTATCACTGTTAGGTGGATAGGGTGGAATAATACTTTGGTCGTTTTTATAATAAATGCTTAACTATTTGTCTTTCACTTTTGTACTTTTCTAAAAACCGTCAGTTCTAGGTTTTTTTGGTGAATTACTGTAGTGTAAAGACTAAAAATACTAATGAATCTAATTTTATATCACTTAAAATGTTACATATACATTTATCTAGTTTTCTGTTTTCAAAAATAAAGGTATCACTCCGATTACATTGGGTAAAAGTGAAGTCAGTTCTTCTTCTTCTCTCGAAAATGCACAGTATCTTCATAATGTTAATGATAGCTGCAATAATAGTGTTGGTCGAGATGATGAACCACAGGATTCATTTGACCTATCAGATTAAAAGTAAATAAATTTTCTTATAATGATGCTTGTTTTTATATCTACAGGCTAACAACGTAAAAAAGATGACCGATCATCCGTTTTCGACCATGAAATTTTTATGCGAACATTTGTTGGTATATCTGTCTAACACATTTACATCTCACTGTGTATACGAAGCGGTGTCTACTCCTGTTTTCATATTACTTTTAAGTTGGTTTCCTGCTAATGTCCTCCATATGTGAATGGTCCTACTAAGATATTTTTCCATCATATTGACCTTGAGTTATGGAGCGAACCTATATATGATTCTTGGTCAAGATTTGATCTCATATTTTCACTAGTCGTGCGCCCGGAGTGATAAGTTGACTTTAGATATAAGTTAAGTCTATGTGAATCTCAGCAGGTTTGAATTAATAGTTCTAACTTTTTGTACGGTAGTTTGGTACGAGCTTCTTCAAGAGAATTAAATATATATATATATATATATATATATATATATATATATATATATGACAAGCTTCACTTTAGAAATATTTAAATATGATACCGAAACTGACAATATACTTTTGTCAGAGTGAATGCAGTTTCTGACCAGTATGAATAATTCTATAAACCAGCTTTTTCGCATATACTTTAAGTGTTGTTAAGATAATCAAGGGAAAGCCTCCATATAGAAGTTAAAATCTTTGCTTACGAAAACACAAGCTCGGTGAGCATCAGTATTATCATGAAATATACAAACTGAGCTACAAGTATTTACTGTCATCTCATAACTAGTCTCATTTAGTGTTACTTATTGCGTTTTATCTCATATTAAAGTAGTCAGATAAACAATGCTTAGATTTAAAATAACATATTCAATTCAACTCATTTATTATAATCATATATGTTTATTAGTCCACAAAATAAGCAGAAGTATGTTGTTTAAATCATAATTGTTCAGTACTATGGTGTATGTTTATAGGATAAACGTTTTATAACTTCATTATTTGAACCAATCAGTTTATACTTTTATTATTGTTTCATCACATTTTATTTTTCTTCAATTTATTGGCATGCATAACTCATGTTAATTGTAACAAGTAACTGATTAGATTAAATTGAACACTGTGTATTAATGTCTGTGTATCCTAATAGCTTTGCTACACGCGTAATACGTTGGAAAAGAGTAACCAAATAGTATGAACTCAGTTTTTATTGAAGTCTAGTTGTCATCATTAAAAATAAGTCACTTGGCATTATTGTTACTGGATGTTAAATAGTTCTAACCAATCGATAGTTGACTCTTAAATTTATGTTTTTTGTGCATCTTTTTGATGAAATAGATTTGGTACCTCATACAAATGATAAACATCGTCATTTTTTAAAAAGTTTGGCTTTATTTACACATCATGCATAACGACTTTTACAAAACAAACTTCAAAACTATAGAGATATCCGACAAAAAGAAAACAACTACGTCTCAACAAAAAATAAGTGATTTATAGTATGTTACAATAGAGCATAAAAGATTTGGAGCTCATCTTGTGAAGAGTAGTTGTTTCGTCTTATCTGAGTTGCTACGTTCAATTGTAGATTTATCATTATGCAGGTTAAGTGACCTTGGAGGAATTTGATAAACAATAAGTCATACAGGATATGATGAATGTATTGAGAATGGGGTTTTGGCATCTTGGAGTACTTCCTTTTTTGAATGAAATTCTGGTAAACAGAGCGATATGGAATATGATCTGTAGAATTTCAGAGTGGAGAAACATTTATGCAAAGTTTATACACAATGATAAGCTTTTATTTTGTTAATATTTTAAGCAAAATTACTATTCAGGATCACACCAACAGTTGAAATATTTTACCAATATTTATCCCGATAACTTATAGTACAATAATTCATTCCACAGTGCACAAACGTTTCATTGAAGAAACATTTATTGAATCAGTTTGTGTTGTTTCGTTTTCTTACTTCCTGCTTTGTATACAGGTGAATATTAAAACAATTCTCTTACTAATGTAGGAATACCCTTTTGCTTCCGCTCATCTTAATTTGTCTGTCATCGAAAGTAATTATCTGTGCTGTATGATGGTTGCGGTTTAGTGATAGTTATTTTAAGTACTCACGATTTAGTTTCAAGCTAGTTTTGTCCGCGATACATATGCGTCCTTCTCTTACCTCCATTTAAGTAGTAGCACTGTGTGTCGTTGTCTTCGCATTCTTTTCTTTTTATTTTATAGGACTTTACGACTTCTTATACTGTTTTCATTTTGTATTCCGTCTTTTACCTTCGTGTGCTTATGTAAAGTGTAGCAACTTAAACTGTTATGTGATGATCCCAAGTTTAATATTGATAATATCATCCCAACCAATTAGGTTTTGTTTCGAACTTGCAACTTTTAAATAAATTACAATGCATTCTGTTTATCCATCGACTTTCACACTCTAATTTCTTCATATGACCCTTTATATAACATATCTGTCACTCGGAGAGAATTAGTATCATGATATCTGCTCACCGATACAGTGAATGATAATATTGAGTTATTGAACTTGTTCTTCACATTTCAGCATTGGTCAACAGAATTCACTCAGCTGTTATAGGATTAGTTAACCTGATATAATAGTCATTAATCACTGATGGACAGGTTACGCATTGATTGTAATTTTTTCTTTGCCTTTACTTCACTTTTAGATCCTACTTAATTTTCTCAATTCGCTCATAATTGTCAAAACAAGAGAGGAGAGAAAAACAAATATCAAAGAAAGAGAACATCAAAGTATATAATTCAATCAATCTATTTAGTACACTGTCATCTAGTCAAAATTAAATAGAACACAATTGTTGCCTCGTTTCATTATTTTTTGAACTGCTCATACTTTCTTTCTTCTTTGTTTTGAATCGCCTAATTATAGTTATTATTGAATTATCAAATAATGAGTGTAATGCATGTGTACTGTTTTCTTACCTTTGCCTGTAACATCTGATTTTATCATCTTTTTACCTCATGAATACAAAAGGCATATTCATGTTATGGTTAGCACAATTAAAATCAAATTTTTCTCAAAACGTATCCTATGAAATTTCAGTTGTGTTTTGGTGCTGCGCCTTCATAGTAGCTGAAATTCCTACAGATTTTTGATGACGATTGTAATATGGAATAAGTTAACAGGTAAAAAAAGGTACTATACTGCTATTTGTTTATTAGTTTAATTTCAATTGAACTTAAAGATAGTAGTATTCAGTTGCAAGATTTATAGCAAAGATGTGTTTGATGTAAAAGAGTAAAACTGCTGATTATTTTTCAATTTTTTCATTGTCTACTGCTGCTGTTCAACCTTTTAACTCATGCACTTGTCTTTGTAATATTCGCATAATTGTCCAATTTTTTTAATTAGTTAGAGATTGGATGGTTGAATTTTCTTGCTCACTTAATTACAGGAGATTTAATTTCTCATCAAGGAAGAATTTATTCATATTCAATTCTATGGGTAGTAATATTCCTAGTTAAATATTTGTCGCTTGCTATCCAGAGGTGGTAGCAGTATTTCGCTTTATTCTGTGAACTGACCTCTTATCAATGTTTTTTTGTTGTTGTTGAAGTGAACTACCCACTTTTCTCTACTGCCCTCTATTTCCTTTTTTCCTCTTTTCTCTTTCGTTTCTCATCCTTGGTACCATTTATTCGTTACTTGATGTTTGCATATCGAAGAACAATAAGAGTAATCATCATCCAAATAATAATAACAATCATTTGATCAACTAACTTTCCTCCTGTTATTATCACTATTATTGGTTGTCTTTTGCTTCTTGATTTGCTGTGATCACTATGATGTTGATGATTTGCAGCGGGTATTTATGTAAAAATATAAAATAAAGAAAACCGTAAAGCTTTAAGAATAGTTTTTTTGTTTTTGTTTACCCACTATCTACAATATCTGTAGTGAGGGTTAATTACCAAGTGTTGATCAGATGACAGTTGATGTCTAAAGAAAACTCAGTGCGACTCCCGGGCTAACTGATATTGGATTTCAGTGGACTTTGTTTATTGCTCTCATTAGATGACCACTTCTTGTTCGTACTATCGTTTTGTAGGCATTGTTTGTGAACAGTAACGTCTTCTACTGCGGTGCAGGTTTGGATTTTTGAGGTAAGTGAAAAGCGTAAGTTCCTCCAAAGTTGTCGATACACTGTATAGATAAGTGCTTGTTGTTTCGAAACGTGGACGATGATCTTTTTGTTGACGAAGTTCAAGTGCATAACTCTGAAGGGAAACTTAATGCCTATAGCTTAAAATTTAATTGCAAATTTAGCTATTGGGTTAACGCTTATAATTGTAGCTGATGTCATATTCGTAAACTTTGCAGCAGATAAACTGTAACCTAAGGAGAAAGAAAAGCGTTAGGTGGTTTCCACTGCGTTAATATAGGTGTAAAACTTGGGCACTGTGGTAGAATTTAATTCCATATTATATTTGTTTATTTGATTTATAACAAACAGTGATATAGTATTATTTACTTGATGACGTTTCGAGCATAAATTATTACTCATAATCATATCAATATAATCACACTACTTTCGACATTTGCTTTTTATAGTAATGGAGAATATTTGTAGCTCAGGTAGATGGTCTTGGTTGTATTGTGTTTTCTGAGCTGGGTTGTTTAATCGTGAAGCTTTCATCGCCTTGCTAGACGACATCATCAGCACTAACTCTAGTATGAAGTCAGCTGTCAATATCTCCCCGTGAATGATTTAGTAGCTTGCTCTGACGATGTGGTCTGTGATTGGTTGTTTCCTTTGATTGTTGTGTCATTGATTGTAAAGACTTTCCTGTTTGCTGTTCCTCTGCTTCACCTCTGACCTTCCTGTCGTTTATCATTTTCTTATTGGTTGGTAGATCGGGTCTATGTCTATACATCTATTGATTGCTGACTGACTGACCTGAATGCCAAGCTTCTAGAAATTCTCTGACATTCTTTGTGTTTCCTCTATCCAAAATTTCTACATTGTCGAAATTGAATTCATGTCCATAATTATCCACGTGCATTGAAATGAGTGAGGAAATGTCGTGGCGTTTAATAGCCAATTGGTGCTCATGTAGACGAAGGCGAAGAGGGCGGCCGCTTTGTCTAGTGTGCTGCTGACTACAGTTATTGCAGTTGATTTTGTAAATGATATTCGGTTTGTCTTTTTTGCTTGTTGCATCCTTTGGTCTGCATAATAGTGTTTAGAGGGAATTTGTTGGTTTATGAGCCACATCAATTCCAAATGATTTCAGTAATCTTGTCGTGATTTCTGATATATTCTTTATGTATGGTAGGATGATGAGTTTATTGATTTCTGTCGATGGTTTTGTAGTTGATGTACGGCATCTGATGAAGTTTCGTGGGTAGCGATTCTTCTTTCAAATGGAAGTCAAGTGGTTTTCCTCGTTTCTCCGTAAAGTTGTTGTGCCGCAGTGTGTTCTCGCTCTTTTGAATAGAGTCTGCACGCAACTAATTTTGTGCATTTCTGGGTTGTTGCTACTATAGTTGAGGATTTGATCAGTGTGTGTCGGCCTCCTGTACACTTGAGTTTCCAGCATTTGTCCTACTGACTAAAACATCCAGGAATGGTATTTGGTTGTTTGACTCTTTCTCTATTGTGAATTTGATGTCATTGAAAATGTTGTTGACCAAACTGTGAGTGTTTTCGATGTCACCTTTTTTAATGATGACAAAAGTGTCGTCCGCATAGCGAATGCAAATTTTTGGTTTAATCACAGGTAGAATGATGGCTCCTATTCTCTGCATCACTGCTTCTGTAATTAATCTGGATATCGGTGATCCCATTGGAGTTCTTTTCATCTGTTTGTATATCTTGCCGTTGAATTGGAAGTATGTTGTCATACCATACATTGGACAAAGCGGCCGCCCTCTTCGCCTTCGTCTACATGAGCACCAATTGGCTATTAAACGCCACGACATTTCCTCACTCATTTCAATGCACGTGGATAATTATGGACATGAATTCAATTTCGACAATGTAGAAATTTTGGATAGAGGAAACACAAAGAATGTCAGAGAATTTCTAGAAGCTTGGCATTCAGGTCAGTCAGTCAGCAATCAATAGATGTATAGACATAGACCCGATCTACCAACCAATAAGAAAAATGATAAACGACAGGAAGGTCAGAGGTGAAGCAGAGGAACAGCCAACAGGAAAGTCTTTACAATCAATGACACAACAATCAAAGGAAACAACCAATCACAGACCACATCGTCAGAGCAAGCTACTGAATCAATCGCGGAGAGATACTGATTTTTATAGTTTTTATAGTTTTCATTGCATCTTGATGTATGTCACGTGGTCATTGAGTTCAGGACAGTTGTTTGCACTGTCCTATGATTTTACAGGCGCCAAGGGCTTTCCCAAATGTAAAACTGAAGATTTTTTTACATACAGTGACGTTCAGCCTTTTATCCTTGTTAGTGACTGGTAGGAGATTGGCCCTGAATGGTCTTACAAGTAATCATTTTTGTTCTGTAACCTAATAGCTGATTTTAAGTCAACCAGCTATGAATTTTAGAAATTAATTTACTTGGAATCATTAATCTACGAGTTTCTAGGTCATAGAATTTCTGGTTATTTAGCGAGAACCTGAGTATTTTTTTAGCGCAGTACGTGTCCTTAGAAGAATATGATGAGATTTATCCATACCTTTTGCCAAGAAATGCGCACATTCTAACCAGAATTGCTCAGATTTTGTTCAAAATAAGTTACTTTAAGTGGAGGAAATGAATTCGGTTTTTTTTTACAGTACAGAAGACTCCTATTCCCTTCACCTGAAGTAACTTATGTAGATATCTGCGTTTCTTTGAAATGAGTATCATATTCATGACTAGGGGTTCAAAGTTAGCATAGTTCAGCCGTAAGAATCTTCACTTCCCAGTTGGAAGTTTAAAAGATATCAGAAGGGATACTTTATGGATTTGACTCGTTAGGGGCAGTTAGAGAATGTGAAGTTCTTGAAATTGTCGGGTTAATATTGTTTGTAACGACTGCAAATAATTAAGACAGAAGTGGAAGTAGGAGCTATTTATATTCAGGATCACTTGTTAACTATTAGATAAGTAGAATCGATATTTTACGTCTCATGGAATATTGCTATCTGAAAAAGAAAATATTTTAATGTTGCACGACTATAGTACTCAAAGGGTATCTACTTTAGTTGTTGTCTTATAATTCATGTACATCGGTATTTGGGTTATTGGTGAGAATGATCATCAAACAGGATTGTAATTTCTTGTTTCAGCTTTCGTTTTGTTCGGTCCTTAAGCAAGAGGAATTAGAGACTCAGATAGTGCCTAGCACCTTTTAACAATGAGATATTTTACCGATTACTTGAGGTTTGTATCAAAATTATGACAACTGACATATTGGACATCGGGTAGCGACATACGTCTTATTGTTCACATTAATTGGCAATATTTAGGTGGGGAGTGTAATGTAACGCGGAAAACTGATTTCGTACAAGGACACCAAAGAGATTTATTTATGTTTCAGTCAACTGTAGCAATAATCTTATTCCATTTTTTGAAAATCAATAGGAGAAAGGACATATTTTAAGAACGAAGGAAGAGGCAATTTATAAACAGACTCAGTTTGTTCTTCAGACGTATACACGCGACTGTTAACCTGAGCTGAAGTTCTCAAGGGGATAAGCTCAATGGAGACTTGTTGATATAACTCAAATTCAGCCACAGTGAAGCAGACGTATACGCTTCATCATTTTTAAAGTTTTGGACATTTCCATTAGTCTTCATCTTTCTGTTCTCTTTTCTCTCATATACTTTTGTCTAACTCAATATCTGTCCATTTGTTCTTTGCATGCTGCTGTGAATTGTGGTGACTTGGACTGATGCACTTCTGTGCAAGGTTCCATGTTGACTCGTCTTTCTGTCACACATCTAGTCAACAAAGTATAACAATTCACAGTTTGCACAGATTGAGCAAACGATTGAGAAATCCCAGTGATAAAATATCTAAGTTACTTCATCATCTGAAACAGAATCGAATTGTCTTAGATGCATACATCATTATGTGGAGAAACGGTTTCAGGGAGAATTTTCAAGTTATCTTAACCATGATAAAACTGAAATCATTTTATAAGGAACCCCACTATTTACCAATTCTAAAAATAGAGAGGCGAACATCATACCGATATATATTTATGATTCAAGATAATATGATAGTGTGCTACGGGTATTTACGAAGTAGGAAAAGCAGTTTTAAATACACACAGTTTACAGTACTTGTCCACTAATATTCTTTCAGTCATTCAATGGAGAGTTATTCAACAAAGAGGTTTCAGTACTTTAGTTGGTAATCATTATTCTTTAGCAATGATGGATAGGATACAAGCGACAACATACAATCATTACTCTTGGTTTAATTATTTTAAACGACAATACAAATTCCTCAGAATTTCTGTAAGTGCAGTGCGTGAACTGATTGATGCGGAGTAAAGAAATCAAGATGTACTCAGAAACCTTGTATGAACTTATGGAGAGGTAATGAGCCACGCCTATTATTTGAGGGCTAACGATGCTTTCTGAATGGCCAGACCGTGGTAGGTGGGGCGGTGTTCGGACCCATCACTCAATAGTTGAAAGTCAGCTCCCTAAACCAATGAGCCAAAGTTTCACTGATGTAGACGAGATGGTCATATTTTGACGAGAATTATTAAAATTAGCTTTTTTGGCCATTTCAGTTGGAAGTCTTTCTGTTATCTAGGTATAAAAGGATCCTCCGTTACTAATCCACTTAATCCTCTATATTATCATTTGAAATTACTTTTTTGTATCAGTTATATATAAGTTTCAAACACTGGAATACTCGTACCACCTTCATATTACTAGGCATTACGAAAATTTGAAAATGATTATAAAAAGATTATCCGATGTATTTTATCATGAGTACCAACTATCGTTGCCGTGGTAATCTTTTGAACAAATTTCAACAGTGAAACAAGAAAAGAGCCAGTGAGATAAATGAATTTCAACATTTTTTCTGTGAGTATATATTTCAAAAAGCATTGTTATCCTGCTAAACGAAAAAAAGTCCTTCAACATTTTTAAAATTGTAATTCAGGTTTTCATTCCAGCACAGTCAATGAGTGGTATGATCTTGAAAATTGTATGGTTTCAGTTGTATAATGATTATTTGTTTAAAATTTTAAGAATACATTGCTCATAATTTTCAATTCATTTACCTTAGTCTTAAATATGGAGCGAAAAAACGTACGGTAAAATTTTTTGAATTACGTAGATCTGACCTGAGATAAAAAAAACACTGGGAATGATATGTGTTGGAATATGTTCAAATGAAGGTAGCAATAACATACAGTTATGTCAGGCGCTGTATATAATCAATCCATGCCAAGAACATATACAATTATCCACTATCTTATCATATTTTCCAACCTCGTCTGGTTAACTAGTTCACTAGTTATTAGCCAGTCCTAAGCCCGGATAAACAAAGAAGGTTGGGCATTCCGCTATCTACCCTACCCCAGAAAACCAATCCAATCGCTATACAAACTTCAAAGCAAAAACAAAATATAAAAAATAAAAACAAACTTATTCCTTGCTGGAATCGGAGAGGCGAAATGACGTCGGTTGGTGAAAGCCTGCATTCGAGAAGCCAGTCGGCCGATGTGTCTTCTCTCCCTCGATGAAAGCAAAAGTAAGGATGGGGACATGGAATATCCACACAATGTTTGAACCTAGCTGGCAGGGCTGCCCAGATTGCAAAAGAGATGAGAAGATGTAGCATAGAAGCTCCAGGAATCTGCAGATGAAATGGAAGTGGACACTACCAACTGTCAACTGGAGAATCAATAATCTACTCCAATATTGCCACCCAGATGACAACCACGAGCACACTGAGTTTTCGAGTGGCTATCATGATGTCCACAACAGCATCGAAGGCTCTCTCTCTCTCTCTCATGCAGTGGGAACCAGTCTCCTCCTGCATGATGAGGATCATGACAGCAAGATGGATTCAACTCAAAAGGAAGGAAATTCACAATTATACAATGCTACGCTACGCTACGCCACGCCACGCCACGCCACGCATCTACAAATAATCAAGCAGATCAAGAGAAGAAGGAGGAATTCTACAGACAACTGCAATCAATACTTGACCAGACTCCACACCAGATGGTGACATCAAAGTTCTAATGGGTGACATGAATGTCAAACTCGAAGAAGACAACACAGGAAGCGGAAGAGACCTCATCCAACATGGGTCGAGAAGCATTCGGTGAAATGAACGAGAATGCAGAACTGTTTGCAGGTTTACAAGCATTCAATGATTTGGTGATTGGAGTCAGGCAGTGTGTGTACAAACACAAGGATATTCACGAAGCGACATGGAGTTGATTTCACCAGACACCAGGACACACTAAAAATCAGATCGACTTCATCTCATTGTGAAGAAAGTGGAGATGCAGTCAGTCTACTGGACACAAGATCAGATCAGATCAAGAAGGGGAGCAGATGTAGGTTCACACCACTCACTATGTAGTGTAAGGAACCTACATTCAAAATCAAGTTGGAAGACTTCAAAGAAGCTAGTGATGACAGATCAAAGTTGAAGTTGAACACCCAGGATAGAAACTGAAGGACAAAACTACAAAGGACACCTTCACGTCAGCCATCAGGACAAAATGGGAGACATTGAGCAACATCCCTGAGGGAACCACCAACACCACCACCACCACCACCACCACCACCACCACCACCAGCACCACCACCACCACCACCACCACCTGGGACCTGGAATTACTGTGTAACGGTCCAGGTTACGAAATATCGGTACGTCAAGATAGAAAGAAACAAGATAAAAGAGGTATAAATAAGAAATAGAGTAGTCAGAAGTGTTAGAAAGTTATGTAAAGCTATTAGGAATGGATGAAACAGTAGTGAAATTTGGTACAACCATTGGGGCTAAGATAATGTCTACGCTACTAACATCGATACTGAACCACAACGTCTAGAGCCTACAATCACTGATCTCAGTTATCACCCGAACCCCAACTGGGAAGTCTACAATCCCTGACCTGGAGAAAATCGACAAACAATTCATGGACTGATACCATGTTTTAGTCTGGCTACCTCTAGTATTTTTTCACCTTAAAACTACTTCAGCTACAATGTGTAGCAAATGTTCCCACCCAGGAATCACAATCTTATAAACTAACTTTCCTTTTTCGTCTGAAACTCTACATCTTAATCTTCCGTAAGTGATTTGATGCACCATAGCATATAGCCTATGCGAAGGTAACGGAGATTAAACATCCGAAGCCTGCTTATGTCTACTTTTGATGGTCATGTTTCATAGTCAAAAAATAGACAACAGTTAATTTCAGCATCGTGCAATCGGTCCTTAAGAGGCAATTAGATATCACGGTGTCACCATAGACGGCGTAAAGTGGTGGTGAAGAAAGTCTTTTATCTATATGTGCAAAGATTTCATCGGTCACTGAAACGCAAAGGCTTATCAAACTTAAGCAAATTGGTCAGTGTGCTCACTTCACTCCCAATATGGTGTAAACGCAGATCCATCGTGGAGCAACAGTTTTAATCCGAGTATTGTGGAAGACGTCCCAAACATTCTCAAGTGGCAATTAAATGTATTCAAAAGACTGTATCATTTGTTTACTATAGATTGACCAAGGAATCTCTTGTGACAAGATAAATTCTTGTAAAAGATGTGGGGAAGGATGCCATATGAACTTTATTGACAAAAATGAATAAAAAAAGACATCATTGGACGTACAAAACTCACGTTGTAGTTCACCATAGCCTCTGACACTTACATAGGTCTTTGAACGTAGCGACTTCAACGGGGTTAAATAATTTCTTGGCTCCCCCTATAGTGACATACACGGTCATACGACCTCTCAATCAATGGAGCAGAATGCCGCCTTTAGGCCAAAATACACAGATAGCTTTAGATTTTATTGTGTGCCTGTGCTTTGGAAGCTGGTAGAGGGTGAATATCTGGTGGATACATCCACTATCGGGTTCGAAGCCTACTTGGTTTTTTCCGTTTGTTGTTCTTGAACTCCACCTAGGCGACAAAGTGTTATTGAACCTAGGATATCGATTTCTTTATTTGTTAAACTGATTCCCCTGCTGTCATCACGAAAGGACTTTTTGCTTCTTTTGAAGACTGGGACAGTTAGTGATTGCGAGAAGTCAGAGGTGATCACATCTACCTGCCATATACTAATTAACCCTTTGGTCAACCTGGCCGAAGTTCCTCTGCCACCTCTCTTTAATATCTTCGGCACTTGTCTGTCTGACCCTGCTGCTCTTCCGACTTGTAGGTTACCAATAGCTTTCTTGACTTCTGTAGGAGTTAGAAGCTCTATCTCAATATTTCATTCAGGATCCATCTGGATTGTGGAAAACGGAAAAGTAGCTGGACACCATTTGAAATGTTCTGCTGAGTGTCCCATCCATCATCCCATCCGTCTCTTCTGTGAGTCAATCATAGACATATCTTTCTTCATTAAGGTCTCACTAACCATAGACTTTTTTTTATCCAGATTCGTTGGTGATTTTAACTAGTTGTCTACTTTTCCCATTTGAACTATCGTTTCTATTTGTTTAACATCCGTCACCCAGTACCGCTAGAGGTCGCTGCTGAAACTATTCATCAGTCTACATTTGAGTTATTTCTATTTGTTGTTGTGTTTCAAGCCAGTGAGAATGCGTTCATGTGGATCCATTATTTTACAATAGGCTGTTGGGATCCACTGACCATTGCCCACCTCTCAGACAGTCAATTACAGTCTTTTATGCTATTTTTACAGCAGCTTGAGGGTGGTTCAAGGTTTATTCCGGATAAGTCATGTTGTTCTATTCCGATAGTTGTCTGTCTGACTTCGTATTCTCATCATCGAGCTGCTGGTGGCATGGCTTTGTCAACAACTGTAATGGTATTCGGTGACTACGGTTGACGAATACGAGAACGGAAATACACCTGAATAAATCACAGACTTATCGTTGGATCTAATTATTTTTCTTCTTACCTGCTAGTTACCTTGTTCATTTTCGTTTTGAAGTAAACATAACAGAGTTTCGATGATGATAAGTGAAGTTCAAACTAAATATTTTCCATTTTAAGTTCTGCTGAGGTTCAGTTTTATGATATTTTCCCAAACTTCTATCGGGAAATATATTGATCTAATTGCTCGCAAAGTTAGTTAAAAACATTTGATAGTTTTTTCGTGACGCATCAATTGAATAGGATAAATAATGAGTTTTGATAATGTATATTAAATATTTAATGCTATGATGTCCTGAAATTAGCAAGTAAAATAACGTTTCATCTCAAAATAGTTAGTTCCTTTGTATTATAAATTAAACGAAATAAACAAATATTTTGTTTGTCCCAATATACTACCTAGGTATCACGCCGATAAAATATACTTCACACAATGAATTCTCAGCAACTCGGTGCCCAGGTCTTTCCAAACAATCTAATCCGTCGTTGGTCTGGATTTTTTCAGAGTTAATTTCCTACATAAATTTTGACTAAATAAGGAGACATTTATTATGTGAAACGTGCGATGGTTCACACGCTATGTTAGAACACATACAGTTGTTATTCATAATCATATGAGACTGAATTCAGTATACAGTTATTAAGAATGAAAGTGGTCAGGTAAAATAGTCAGTTTGGACTGACAAATTAATAAGGTAAGAAAAGGCTTCTTAATAGGAAAAATAGTACCTAACCACTTCTTTCACCCAAGTTGAAAGCTAATTAATAAAAAATTCCTCTTGAATTATTAATATAATTAGATCTAATGACTTGAAACACGATGTAAGGTAATATCACTGTAATGGAAGTCTACCTTAACTATTTTTATCGAATGAGCATTAATACTTGCGATATTACGTTTAGCATCTGATGCAAATCTTATTGAGTTAAAGTCACCAGTGAACAAAAATCGGTTTCAGCTGATAGAAGAGTCTACACCTAGAGGATGAAATTTCGCCATCCCCTTTCTATGTAGATCATAAAGAAAATTTATAAGAGAGTTATTTTTTTACTACTACTATATCATTGATACAACATGAGGACCTAATTTATATGAATCATGTCGGATAGTTGAGCAACACATTTCGAGTAATCTAATCACATACACATTTATCTCATATTTCTTTTGATATAAAAAAAGAAAAACCCTAAGGAGAGATAAAATAAAAAGAGGTCAAACGTGAAGGCTAGAGAAGGCTAGAGTAACAATGGGAATCGATAGAGCAGAAAAGAATGATGCATTGATCTTAGATTCCAAGTCGAACTTACCATGGAATATTTAACTTGATGATGCATTATTTGTGAACGTAAGGGTGGCCTAAACTTTCGTATAACAATAACAAATTTGAAGATACGACCTACATATGTTTTATAAATAGTTTTAAAAGATGTGAAAACATTTGTCGTATTACCTGTCTAAATGGCGTGTTTCGAATTCGACGGTGTTACATATTTGTTGACAACACTGACAGAGTTAGGTGATTCCATCTTGTTTCGTGAATGCATGAAAATGTTTTGAAGCACTTATCTGCATTGATCATAGAGTCCTGCCCATTTACATGTGACCACACTTAAATTTAAGTTGACGAATATAATACAGTCTAAGAACACTATTCAATCTCTCAAAAGGCTAATAAGACACGTGGGCTTACTGTTTTTAATTATCCTGAACTCGGCTGAAGAGTTTATCTTCTTAATGAAAGTATAAATTCGCTGTCTAAACTCCATGGTATGAAAGTTACCCTTATTCGAGAGCTTGATAGATATTCTTTTATGTAGAACAGAGTACACCACAGTTCTGAGTTTTCGAATGTCTTCGCGTCAACCATTTGATAAATTTTCGCGAATATTTGTTCGCCAGCAACTCTTCGGAAGATAAAATTATCTCATCTCTTAAAGTGCCTGATATGCTCATTCTTTAGGTTCTGTCGAATAAGCATATCGTAAAGGTCCGGTTGTATTGAACTGAACGAGAACTTCGGTAATATAGGTGCTATTTTGTTCAGTTAGGTTTCCTGTTCGTAGATGATTATATTGATCCATAATTGCATCAACCAATCAGTATATCCAAGAAAAGCAATAAACTATCCTTCTAGTATATGCGTGTTAGGGATATATCCCTACATACATCATTTACTGGGTTTAAAGTTTAAACAGTGTAACCTGAGTTATCACTTATGACTAGGATATCATCTCAACATATCCTATGGTTTGTATGTTCCTAGTGGGTGGGGCTAGAAGCTATCCACAGGTTTCATTCTGCTTCTTATGAAATATAGCGTTCCGTGCACAAATGCGCGCATTTTCTGTGTGCGGTATGCATATTTTACCTGTTACTTTAGTTTTTAAAATCACGTCTTTCACTGAATCGTGTTTTACACCGTTTATTCATGTGTAAAGTATTGGTTGCACTTCCACGACTTAGGTAGGATGCAAGTACAGTTATTTATAAAGAATGATGCTCACAAATTAAAGTCAATAGAGGCTTCGAAGTGCAGGAAAAGTGATAAATGTTTAACATTGTTTAACATGTTTAGCAATGTTTAAACATTGGTTTTTTAAGTCCTTAAGAATGCTCTCCTAGATGATTATTTCTATTCCTGAAACATTGTTTCAGATACAGAATGCTAAAACAGCCTTTCCTATAATCATAGAGTGAAAATTTAGAAAGAAATCCATTGAACTTTTTCTTCATCGCAAATGAAACAACATGGTTCCTAACTGCTTTGAAATATTCGTTCCACAATAGGAAGATCAAAATGTCGCTGAAATCTTATGCTCTTAAGGAGGCGTAATAAACACTGAGTATAATTACCCAAATATATTCTCATTCAGTCTATAGAAGGGCTTGTAAAACCTACGAAATGTAGGAATCTCTACTAGCTTTTCCACTGATGTTTGACAAGGTCTCAAGGTCACTGTTCAAAATGACTCCCAGTGCTCAATATTTAAGGCCTCTTATCAAAAGTATTCTCTGAAGTAAGAAATGACATGCATCATTCAGAACGATTTCAATCAGAACTGCCTCCAGAGACAAACAGTTGAATCACTCAACCCAAATGTCTAAGTCATCCAACTTGTGTAGTCTGTAATTATCGTTCAACAGTAAACACTTAAATTATGATCAGTTAAGCGGACTGATGATGATGATGACACTAAAACTGACTAGATTTTTTCAAGGAAATGTTTTACATTGAAGACGCCTAACTAGGGCACTTTAGGTCAGCAGATTTATTAAGTAACACCCGGAAAGTACACAAACCCTCACAAATTTCCACCAAATAACACAATCACAAACTAAATATATGACTAAGACTATACTGAAATGGTTAATAAATTCGTAAAATCAATAGCCCACATTTCGAAGACATCTGATATCGAATAAACGCCTTCATACGTGTAAGGGGCTTACTTAGATGAAAGCAAGTAACCAACCAAGCACAAGAACCACTTTCCACACCACCACGTTGCAGCGCATTGCACATACATAGCCTAACACTAGCCAGCTAGCTCAAGCATCTCGTTTTGTTCGCATGAACGCCCAATTATTTCTTTAATTGGTAGTTTGGGAGAAATAGTTGGTTTCAAAATGGTTTTCACTGTAAATTAGCATTACTTGGAGAACAATAGAAAACCTCGAAGTACTAGATAGGTGTTTCGCTCTTCACTGTGATCACTCAACAGAACTCAGAAACATCATGTCTCGTGATGACGTGGGTAATAAAAGCTGCTAAACAGAAATCGAATGTAAGATTAAAACTCGAGCAATGTGGTCGATCATCATTCCATACAAGACTGTTTATTTGACATAGCACACATTTTATTTACTGGATGAGATTTCAGGCAGAATTTATTGCTTACATTCATATCAAAGTAATCACATGACTTTCAGACTTCCTTTATATAGTCCGACAGTTCTTCATTCTCTTACTTTAATGATAGTAAAGTATCCCGGATATCTGCAGTGTGTGATGAATTAAATGTCCGAGGTGTTGATTCAAGGAACCAAGATTCTGTTACCAATTTCTCCCTTCACTTAGCTATTTTAGATTTTAAAATTGTCACCCTATCCCTCCTCTGGCTATAGACGCATTTTTCTTTAAATCACTTAGGACTTGGCTATTACTTTACCTTTATGAGTCAGTGCACTGACTCATTCTATTGTATTCAGTTCGCCGTTCTGGGTCTCGGGTTCATAAAGGCAACCATGCGGGTGATATATATATATATATATATATATATATATATATATATATATATATATATCGGCTTTGATCACTTCTACTAACAAGCTTTTCTTGACAAATATCACCTTCAGACAACTTTAAATGAACTAAGGTAACTGAATTTAGTCCCCAGTTTACACATTTTTACTATAAGTTCATTCTAGGTTTATTTCGACGAAATAATCCCACCACTTTTAGTCTTTACAGTACCTCTGTACTGCATTTCTCTAATTGTATTTAGAGAAAAGCTTTGATATATTTCCTATAGTTGAAAGTTGGTAAAACTTTGCACGTAAGATTTTTCTGGGTTGTATTCACATATTATGTTTGCTTTAACCAACATCCCACTAGATATTTTGGGTGGATGTATTCTTGAGAATTTTCTGTTTCTTCAGACTTGTTATATAATCAAAAATATTGATTTGGTTCTAAAGAAAGATCTGAACGGAACAAAGTCTCATGTGGTTAATGCTGGAGTCTGCTATAAACTTTTCCGTATTTTTCATCAAGTTGGTGATAGATAAGTGGAACTCGCTGATGGTAATGCTCACTAAATGGTTGACCTACAGGTGTTTGCTCAAGAAATTAGTATCCGCTTTTTTCCTTTGAGTTAAGTAGTACATGACCATATTGAAAGTAAGTATAATTAACTGGTTCGATAGTCAGGTGTCAGAATGGATCAAGCACCTTACTCAGGTGTCAGTAGTGTTTTTAGATATGATTTGTAATGACAGCATAAAAGTGCTCCTTGTTAATTGCAAATCTTTGCTTAACTTGTCAGTGGAAAGTACTGTTCACCTAACCTTTGTCAAAATTTTAGTTTTATAACTTTTTGGCGTAACTTACGGTATACCGTGGTGTGCATAACATGTAAAAGAAACAGCACTTTACAAGAAGAAGGGAGTTGTTTTAAGAAGAAGCCTGGCTTGCTTATTGACTGATTTTACTGGTTGCATGAGAATTAGAAACTTCATGACGTCCTAGTATTCAATAGAAAATGAGCTGAGTAGATCACGTCCAACTTAACGAAACATAATTTCATAGATTTTTCTCTACCAGATAAAGTGACGAAACATCAAGTAAATGGCACTTTAACTCCCAGTCGCTTAGTGGTTAAACAACAGATTCGTTAAATTACTACGCATTTAAACATATTAATTAAAAAGGTGCTGATATAAAAGAATATAATGAAAGTGATACAGTTTCGTATAGATAGAAATCGACTTTTCAAAGATGCATTTAGAAAACTGCTTGTGATACAGTTATACTCAGTATTGTTTACTCTTTCTGTCTGTTTAATGTATCTTTTTATTCTTTGAAGCATCGTTTTAGTAGTTATCAACTTTCATGATAATTCCAAAAAGTGGAATAGTTCAAAGCATCGGATGTATTTTATCACAGTCTGTTGTATGTATAGTTTTACAATCTTGCTAAATCTGAAATTGTGACTTTTCGTTAAAAATCTTACACATTGGTTGTTATCAGTCAATATTCGTTCCTAACTGGCTAGTGTACTGCCTAATGAGTTGTTCTTAACATTATTCTCAAAGACTTTAAAAAATGTAGATGCATAGCGGCAACTTAGCTTCGAAGTTCTTCAGTCTGGTTAATACAAACTTTTCTGAAGTGCTTGACTATCTAGCGATGGCGGGGAGGCGGTCGAATGGGGATTGGTTTATCGTTCAGTTTTGATATAGAAACCATTTGAAAGATAAATAGAACTGTACAATCCACGGTTAATCAACAAGGTTTAAACCCGACTCAGTTGTTTTCAGACCAACTGCAAATTATCAAGGGTTACATCTTACGGTAGTGCAGCCATAGGGACTGTAAAATAAGTGTTACTAACTGAAATAACTATTTTTAGACTAGTTATCCTACTTAGTAGTTTTTAGTAGGGAGACTGAGTTTACCCGAATACTTGGCAGCTTTCTCACCCATTTGGAGTGGGGCTGGTTAGACCATTTCGATTGAGAGATTGCAGAGTCTGAATGTAAAATCACGTCTAGCTGTATCATTTTTACACTGAATTGCATATTTTTCAAGAACTCGGTTTTTATTTAGTATTTTTTCTATGTAGTCAGTCAGCAGCATTGCTGGATCTGGCATTACTGCGTAATGGTCAAAGTTGCCACACCGCATATCAGCACAGCATGGACGAGGGCATCAAGCTGAAAAATGGAGAAATGAGGTAGAAAGTAATCAAAAGTACTAGTTGTGAAAAAGGAACAAGAAAGAATGAAATAGTAATTAAGTTCGGTATGATAACTAAGTGGTCGATAATACGCAGATAAATCTAGAACGCTGAGGTCGATTCTGAGAATATCTTTCGGGGTCTCCAGCTATTGACTCTGGTTTTCACCTAGACCCCAGTCAAGAAATTTCCATTTCCCTACAAAGTTGATACCAAATAGTCAGATACCTTCTGAGCTTATCCTATGTTCAGCTTTTTGTACGGGTTGTTTGGGTAGCAAATAATGTTATTTAACTATAAAGTCTCTAAAAGATGAAAGTTATCGAATCATTTCGACTGTTCATTCTGATTACTAGTCTAAAGGCAGTATATTGTGGGTGGACAAACTTAGTGAATATTATTGCTGTGCCAACCGATATAAAAAGTATAATCTTTCAATATCATCATTATAAGAAAGATTCCACAGCAGACAGAAGTGAGTTGTTATTTCATTACGCATCTTAGCAAGCAAGAAGCTGGGAGATCAGAACTGATTAGATCTCTCCAGTGGATTCTTAAGCTAAGTAGACGCGTAAAGTTGCTTGGTTAGAGCCTCATCTTCAATGTAGAGGTGGATGAATCGAAAACTGAATACATAACTTCTAAAATAAAAGCAGCATCATGTTCCGTGTTTAGGAAAGTCAGAGATGACGTAGGGGGACAATTTACAATAACACCAAATAAAAAGTGGAAATAAATTCAAATTAACCAAAACCAGAAGAACCTATGGAATATAATAATTGTCAAATTGAATAAATGTAACCCAACTGTTCTAGCGAATCAGTTTGATTACATTTGCAAAGAGAATGAGGAAGAACATGCAAAGAAATTATAAACCAGAGGATACCGTCATGAGTAAAGTTAAGTAATCCTCAGGGGATTTATTACATCAAATAAAGCCGTTTTTTGAGTCAAAATAGTTCATTTTGGTGCCGAAAACCAATAATCACTATAGGTTTCAAAAAACTAAAGATTTTCAGAATATTATTAAAAACCAACAATCTGAACGATGAATATTCTTTTCAATAAATTTTCATGGGGTTCTACATTTATGAAATGCATTTGAACAGCGTAAAACCAAGCAAAGTTAGGGGCAGATGCGTTTTCGAAACGGAGTAAGATTTAGGAAATGTAGAATTTATGGTACTACTTAGATTCACAAGCCAGATTATCTTATCAGGTTTATAGTAGATATTATAAAAAGTTTAGTTTATATGCTATGAAGATATTTAGCGATGGTATTAGGCCCCATTGAAAACAGTTCGAAATCTCGATTTACTAATTCTTAAGACTTAAAAGACAGATTATGTAACAAACTATTGGATAACAGTGTAAAATGGTTATTTTTTATGTGAATACCCTGTACAGTAATATGCCGATCTATATGTCTCTGAAGGCAGTTAGAAATGACTCAGCAGTGACCATGGGCTTACACATCGAACTAAGGTACCTATTTAGGAGAACACGTTTAGAGTATGGTTATCTAACCTCCAGAGATTTTAAGTTTAAAAAAAGAATAGACAAGCAGCGGATGTAGTTGCGGTGGTATTATCAGTATCAACTATCATTCCAGACATATAGGTGGATATTTGAGAGTCCATTACCCTTTAAAAATTTAATCGCACTCCAAAAGTGTGGTTCAGACGTGTAGATAACACATTTAAACTACTGTAGTTGGAGCAAAAAGGTAGGTTCTTTGCTCCCACAAATTCGGTAGCAAATATGATTCAGTTTGCTTATGGATTAGAAAATGATAAAGATGCATCATCAGTGCTTGGTAACAATATAAAACGAAAATATTAAAGGAGTTAAAATACTTGTGTCTTCGCGTTCAAATCACTACTTGTACTTTAAATCATTTAACCTCATTTCAGTTAAACAGCTTTTGGCTGGACATCTAAATAACTGTTCAAAATAGATTACTAGTAGGACAAGGAACCTCACACAAGAGGTTAGATACGTTGTCTTCAGTTTAGAAGCTTTTGGTGACTTATTGATTTCAATGTGGTATTCATCACATTGAGGATACCTTACTTCCCAGTAATTGCCCATTTAAATTCATAGGGAATTATAAGAAAAATATGAGCATTGGTTGAAAAACAAGAACTAATGAAAATAATAAAACGGGTAGTAGTAGTAGTAGGAATGACAATAATGATGACACTGTGGAAGAACGGTCCAACGACCCTACTGCTTTACTATAGGATTAAAAGCACCTTGGAAGAGCTGCAAAGAATTCTTAGTGAGGTCGAGATTAGAGTGACATTTGAAACCTAGTAACTCACCAAGAAACAAAATTTGTAGGTTAAAAGATCATGCTTATCCATTCAGACAAAGTAATCTCTTGCAGTGATTACGAGTTCAGATATAAGGGGCAAGGGTGAATAGGACTGTCAAAGCACACAAACTACTCAATCAAGATTCGTAGATTCTAATAAGATAAAGAGTCCTGCGGAAAGCTAGGCTTTAACGATCATGCGATAAGAAAGAATCACATAATGGGATGGAACAGAAAGACGGTGTTGAAAACTATCTCATTTTGGTGGAAAAAATAGGTTGATAATTACATCTTTGTGAAACTGTCACCAAATACATAGAGTGAGAATGTTTCAGCACCTGTTTTAAACGAATGAGACATTCGAATTTCTTTATCACAAGGGAGATGAGTGAGTTAAAACTCAATAAACCTTGTCTCAAATTTGTGAACTTATTTAACAGTGAATTGTTTCCGGAACATTTTTCAGCAATCAATACCGTCTCACTGTGTGACTCATCTAATACACAAAGTGGGAAACTATCCTGATGTTGACAACAGTTTTTTCATCAAATACCTGTAGAAGCTGTCGTGTAGGTAGAGAATAAACCTGTTTTACCCAAACATCTGCAGAAGACTTTTCACAAACTTTCGTCAAGGTTACGTAATGACCAGATGATTGGTGGAGTTTACTCAGCACCGACGACTTAGGTTTTCGTAGCTATATTAGTTAATCATTGGTAGTCAATTTGAATATTCCGTGTACTCTTACGGGAAGCCATTCATGGCCTGAATAGCTTGCTGATCTAGTTTCTGACTTCATTGGCGACTGAAGGGAGCTTCAACCACTAAAAGAGTGCCAGTTTCCTGAGTGTTGAGGATACGCCGCGTATGAGGATCAGAATGAGTGAAAATTAGGTTCAGCACTGTCTGATGAATGGCTTCTTTCGTCTTCGACCAGATGAAATTTGCTAGAGACAAAAATTCAATCTTATATCTAATTATGGGGACAATAAAAATATTGATACAGTCAGATAAATAATATTTAGTTGGTCAGTTTGAAGTTGAATGAAGTGTCCAAGTTAGCTTATAATTGTGATTGTAATACGGTTATGCTTCTGAAAACCTGATGTTTTAAACTAACAAGTACTTGTTTTGACAGGTTAACACATGAAAACCGATGAGTTTAGTGTTGATTGTTTTATCGTTCAATTGCAATATAGTTTACAGTGTTAAGATTTTTAGCACTATATAATGCGTTGTCATCTGTAATTATTAACTGCTATAAGAATAACTCTATTTTATGGTCACTACCTATATAATGAGTCACTTTAGAATGAATTTATGGTGTAACAGTAAGACTAACCCCAAATGGTTATGCTTACCTGACTGACATCCCATGATAGGCCAAAATTTAATAAATAGGCACTCAAACTATGCCACAAATATAAATAATCTTATTCGCACTGTAGTAGGATGACGATCTTTTAGCTCAGAATTATAAAGTTTTGATTTTGTCTAGAAAGACAAATAAAGCTTCACGAACAAATCAGCCAACTCAGAGAATGAAACATCTGCACATTCATGGTTAACATGAAAGTTCGAAGAAGTAACTATACTGAAAATAAATCAAAAAGTCATGATAAAAATAATATAAACATGAGACAGGAAGTTAAAGATGATATTGATAAACAGTGTAAGCATTGTAACAAGTAAGTCTGATAGGCAATAAACTGATCTAGAAAACAGCTCAGCAAATCTGTCACTGTTTTACGGGTCATTACAGTCGTCTTCTGGTATAGTGGATAACGCCGTAGCGATGGGCACGAGGTTCGAGTCTCAGTGGGGACGACATCACTAAAGTGGAGGTACGTCGGGCTGACGACTCCCGAATGGAACAAATCGCGCGTTCTGGATTCTTCTGCTAGCCACAGCCAGCCAATTTATCATACATTTTCTTTAGGCACCATTTTTATGCAAAGATAAGTGTCATCACATGTTAAAATGATGGTCGCATGTAGTGAAAACAAGTTTTAAGCATGAAAGCAAAGAAACAAATAATTACTGAAGGTATTATGTTATACGAATCATGCCTCAATAATGAAAGTGATAGCTAACCTTACACATAAAGTGCATAAACTATCTGGGTATAACAACTGTTTTTTCGAAGATAATACCACTGACTTGTTACATAACAAGGAGCATTGCTGTAGTTACAGAATGAAGCATTTTGAAATGTCGCAAATTACATGATACACTGCATAATATGATATATTAGAGTTGCGACTGCAGTGTAGTCCACAACCATTTTGGGAACGTACCACTGAAGTAAATGAAATTATCAGTCTTTATTTGAAATATAAGAATATCTCAGTAAGAATCTTCACAGTATTTGTACCCACACATTAATAGGATACTTAAGCTCAGATGTATGAAACGTAATTCTGTATTCTCAATATGTAAGGCTTAATAAACTGAAACTGTCAGCATAAAAAATCATTCAACGCACAATTACTGACATCTGTGCAAAACCTTAGTGATATTTCAATCGTAAAAACTTGAGCATTTGGATGTGGAGAATGAATTTTCGCAAAACTGGCTCTGGTCTCCCATCAAATCGCCATAACCATTTATTATAAACATAAAAGCTCAAGACATCCAAGAATAATTTGATTTGATCTCCATTTAAGAATAATGCTGACTGCATCAACGCAGAAATAATAATATTGTATGCCTTATGTTGGCTATTGTATTTCACATATTTTCGTGTATTCATAAGTGTAGAGCTTGAAGAGTTAGTTATTCAAAATAGCTATTCATTTAAATTATCTTTGTTGTGAATGATCTGTGAAGATTATCGAACTGCGTACTAGAGTATTAAAAATTCATGCATTTAGTTGTGAGACACTATTGCATATATAATTATGAAAGAGATGTACTAAACGTTAAACGTGTAAGATTCAATTTGGAGGTTTGTGGAGATTTTTATTAATGGGTTTCTGGTTGGTATTTATCATGAACTGACACTAGTTGGAGAAACATTGGAAACCTGGGAGCAATGGACAGGTGTTTCAGCGTAGCATAGGACTCCTCACTGGTGCACTTCCCCAACCCTTCAGGGATCGACCCACGACCTCGATGTTCCATGACCAGCATGTTACCATTGAGGCTTTGGGTTGATATTTAATGGTCCGTATTTCTTATTTCGGTCAGTTCACGACATATAGACGTGTATTTATTCAGTATTTCCCTATAAGATGATCTAGGACCAAGCCAAAACATTTGGCTGGGGGTTTAACGCAGTTATCTGAAGCAAAATGAACAAGAAATTAGAAAATTTTAAACTGAAGCAACTCGGCATGAAAACCATACACAATCAACTAACATAATGAAATCGCTTGACTAACTACATTTTAAAGTGCTTGGTTTCTACAAAGTTTACATAACAAATTAGGCCTGTATTTTAGAAGTAAAAAGATTTAATATTTAGGTTTGACGAGAATACTAGCTAAAAAGTATTACCTTTGTTTCTATACGTTTCTTGAATGTATGGATTTTAACGCATGGTTTGTAAATGCCCAATACTTCTCACGTGATTTTCTTCCTTCAAAATTATTATTCCCTTGGTAACACACATCGATCACGTGTTATGACAGTGACCTAAGTAAATTCTATAAAACAATATATAGTGTTACGAAAGTACCTCTTGAATAGCTTCAGTTATGTTTATAATTTTTTTATTTTATCAGTTAGTTTTTATCCACTTAATACACACGACTAGCTCATTTAAGCCAGTTATGATAGGTATAAGAAGCATACAACTTCTTGTGGAGATCTTAATATTTACAGGTTTTAGTTGATTTCCATAGATAAGTAATAAATAGATACCTCAGCTTGCCTTCTTGGTTTTGTAGACTTTCTTCTGAAAATAAGTACTACACTTTATTGTGTCACAGGTAGCTATAGGTAGCAAAGGTTAGCTGTTTTGAGTAAGATAAGCTAAAAATCGTAACGTCTACCAACAATCCATTGTTTGTTTATTGAAGGGCAACCAATTTCGTGTTGTCTAGTCTTTGGTGCTGACCGGATTCTGCGGTTCATTTGGCGATGTGCTTGTCAAGCTTGAAGACTCAGTATCACATTGTACTTTGATCAAAGTAAGATGGTTTTAGGTAATTGGTAAGAATTCGTGTATCTTGGTTTCCTGTAAAATCTCATCGTACCAATTATATACTAAGTTGGCAAATATCGTTTTCAACTACAAAAGGATATTACCCAGTACGTCAAGATAATTTCAGGGAAAAGCATAAACCAACATTAGTTTCCACTGACTTAAAATGTGGATAAAATGCTTCCGTTTTTATTGATTTATTAGGCTTATCACACAGTGTAACAGTATTGTTTACTGGATTACGTTTCGGACATGATTTATTGTCCATAGTCATATCAACATCACTACACAACCTTGAGATATCCTTTATATATTCAATCAATAAAAATGGAATCACATTGTACCACAGTGCACAAGTTTTACTCTTATATTAATGGATAAAATACTGTTATTGGCAGTATTATGTATCACTTGTAACGTGTTTGTGCTAAGAATTTTCAGTTGAAAATAAGTGTCCACATGTGTCACTTATTATAACCTGCCCTTAAACTTAGAAAAAAGGTCTTTGGAATATGTATCTTAGCAATATTTTGGTAGCTTACATACACTAAAAGATTTTAAAGTTTTGTTATTAATTACCAATAGTGTAGAATTACAGTGAATTAACATACCCACCGGATAAATTAGCCTTCATGCATAGAAAGGCAGCAGATATTGAGAAAGTAATTTTTGAAAAAAAAACTGGTTAAGTTTATAAAATATATGATCCTAAATGATTTTGATAAAACGGTGGTGAAAAAATATGTGATACTCAGTGCTTTACCAAATGGTTCGGTCCAACTGTTAAGTACATTGGCCTACTTTCTGCGCCAGCGAAGGTTTCGTTTAGCTCTTAACAAGAACGAAGATTATACGTCAGAAAATTACACAAAGTGATCTGCAAATCTCTGAGAGCGTTGCTCCCGTGGGTCAACTATGTCATCCTAGGTGTTGAGGCTGAAAACACAAAAAAGTAGACGAAGCCAGCGTGGAACTTTGCATGGAAGTGCATTAGTTCAATTTTTCCTACTTCACAGCAACATGCAATGAAAAAGTATACATGAAAGGAGTTATATCGACGCAGACAAAAAAGTATGAAAAGAAAAGGAACTGACTTCAGTATTCGCAACGGCGAACTTTACTTAAAATCACAAAACCTCACTGAGTTGTTTCACTGTCATGGGATCCTTGTTATTCTTCAACCACGGAAACGGTCCTATTACGCTATGAAAAATTAATAAAAACCAATTAAGTAAAGTAAGATTTCTTTTCGACGGATTGTTTTCAAAAGCTATACGTTAGCACTGTTACATTGTGAACATTTGTCCATCAGTGGCTAATCGGTCAACATAAAGGAATTTAGAAATCAAGGTTGATGAAGTAGTCTAATCTTAAGAGGACGTAAAAAATAGAATGCATCTGTGGCACTGTGAATGTCAGCCATGTCACCAGGATTCTTCAGTCACTGGTTTTTATCGTCTCAGTGGTCCAGCCAAGTAATTTATTACTGTCTGCACGCTCGAGATAAAAAGCTGAATTGACCCGTGAAAAAGCACAGAATCATGGTAGAATTCGAAAATATCTGTTAATATTCGAGAAGATTAAGCACTATCGAGAAGTTTTCTTAAGATATTTGAAGACGTTTATGCTTTGTTAGTCACCTTAGGCTAAACTGCTTTAAACATAAAATCCATAATCATCAAAGGAGACCAGATATAATGGTAATATCTGAAGTTATTTATCTTGCAGGAGACTTAAAAGTTCACCATTGTTTGACCAAAGTATCGGTAAGATTTCAAACGAGTTAGAAATGACTGACTGAATTCGACTAGAATTTTATTTGTATTTTTTCTTAAGACAACTCAGAAAAAAATTCGGAACAATGGATTTTCTATAAACGCGAAGTTCATTTTAGTGAAACTAAAGTCTCATATGAAAGTGGCAAGTGCGTTTTTAGGAAAACATAATTTAAGTAGAAGACTGAAGCTAATGTTTTCACCTAAATCTTAATAAAATAGTACAGTTAAAAGGTATGTGAATTAATTTGTACACAGATGCATGAAGTCAAAAATGGTTCCATCTAAAGTAAGAGACTGGTTAAGTCAAGTGCATTTTGTGTCAAGGCGTTTTTATAGGTGAAAAGTCCGTGGATACTGGTGAACAAAGAGAATATTAACGAATACATTCAAAGAGTCATCCTAAATTCTTTTCATCTGAGCTTTAGTACTGCAATGTCAGTTTCAGTAAATATCATCATGAGTTTTCTTTTGAGTTTCCCCTCTTCTTTTATTCTAAAGTATGCAAAATTCTCATTATTCTTGATTAACAATTTGCAAATGGATTTGGAAAGATATAATTCCTTTAAAGTGAAATATTACTCAATCAAAGTTTAAGTAGCCGGCTAACCAATCTTAAATTTCAGCAATGCAAAAATTCCCATTTAGACATTTAGTAAAACAAACAATGTGAGCGAAGAAATATTTCTTTTCAATTAGTTCCTCATCAATGGCTCTACACTAATATAGCATTTTCAAACGTAAAATTACATACCAATCTAGTGGTGAGAGTTGTTCAGTGAAAGGTTATCAATCTCAAAGTTTCAAGAAGGTGATAATTGATCAGGTAATTAAGACAGTTAACTAAAGCAAAGATTAATTATCGTAGAAAGATTTTGTGAACAGGTTCTTACATAATTGATATTTTATATAATGATAACTAAAGAGCAAAAATGAACTGTTACGTAAAATGGTAAATTGTTGACGGTAATTAGAGACAGTAGGGGGAGAGAAAGATGATTAAGTCTGTAATAATAATAATAATAATAATAATAATAATAATAATAATAATAATAATAATAATAATAATAATGGAGCTATTGAAATACTAGTTATAATGAATTGTGTGGTGGATGAAATGAAGAGTCTTGTTGTAATAAATGAGCTATACAGATGGCCAAGACAAAGAAAGAGGCTGTACGAATCTCTTCTGAACACACAGACTTGGCTTGTGTAGGTAGATTCCTATGGCTTCTGCTGTATGTAAAAGACGGACTCGTGGAGGATGGGTGAGGTGAGAAGGAATGTGATAAATAACTTTAAAGGCATTATGAATGTTAACTCGGTGGCCGGTGTCAATCAGATGAGAGGGTATTGAGCTTCGTGTCAGTCTGGTTTCTTAAATTACTTGGTTCTTGGATCTCTTTATTATATTTGTACCGCAACACCTATTTTTTCGTTCCTAATTTATATAAAGCTCATCAATTTAATGAAGACAATAAACGTTTTCCGTACAAAAAGTTATAACGGCAACTAAAATATGAGATATTTTGTAGTAACTATGTCTTTGTTGTATTTAGACGACGGCTAGATAGAACTTTCCTGAGTCTACTGGTCTGAATCCCTAAACTATTTGAGTTTTAGCTTCAGTTTCTGTCATCAAACTTTTACACGATAAAGTCCGCCTGTCAAAGCAATTTAAAATGGTCTGATCAACAATGCGTTTAATTCCATTCCGAATATAACTACTCAGGATATTCAGTTGGTTTTGTACACATTACTTATTCCTATAATGCAGCTATGCAGTTTATTGCACTCATTAGTAAATTTTCGGTTAACCCGGCGTTTTATTAAACTTATGTTTGAAATTATTTTAAGCTTTATATAAGTAGTGCTATATTACAAAAGATATATATTCGACGATAAGTTTGCGGATGGTTTACAAACCATATTGTCCATGTTGATATTTCTCGTGCCTAAGTACCTAATCGACTTTCCAACTGTGGTGTTAACAGGGTTTCTTTTGGAAACATAAGGTGTTTCACTCACACTGATCTCCAAATCAGTGTAAGTGTTTTTTAACTACTCATTTTGATCAGTAATGTGCTGAATTCACATTTAATATAATAAGATTACTTTGATTAGATTACTATTGAACAACTGAATGTTACTTTTTCAATGTAAAAGAACATCGCCAGTCGCAGCATCAAGTTTTCGGTAAAGTCGGGAAACCATATTTCCACATTTCTATAAGTTTTTGAAAAGTATGTGAAATGGTTATAAAAAGCTGAAATATTCCAGCATACATAGCAAAATATGCATCGCACATTTTTCACTGAAGAGTTGATGGATACTTTGAATAGATTTCAGTTTCATCTGGTTTCAATGCTAAGAACATGCTTCAAGTGAGATTAGTTCATTTTCTTCGGTTACACATCACTTTTTAACAATGATGAATTTAACTTTATCCAAATATGGAGTTACTGATACTCTTATATTTCACGATTCCAATCGCATTATGCCACACAAGGAAGTTTTACTACCAGAATGACAAGCAATATAACTGCAAAAGTGAAAATATTCAATTTTTGTGATCAACTTGAAATGATCATGGGTAGTGAACTGTACTCAAGTTGTCATCCGGGAAGTGACATTTTATTACTTTGTGCTGTATCAAATGAGCAAATGACACGAAACTATACTTTACCACAATGCTGACACTCTGCATTTATAGTGATGTTCACAAGTTACCTGCAGGGTTAGCGCTAATAATTGTAGGTACTTAGCCGTTGCAACGCGCTATCTTTAGATACTTTTCATTGGAAACAAGATATTGTAGTCACCAGAAATGAATAGGTGTGGTTAGTGGCCTGCTATATTTATGCAGAACATGATTGTTAAGTTTCTGTAAACAATCCGTAGCGTAAAACAAATATCATATATTTTAAACCGGGAAAACAGAAGACATTGTCAGAAGTGAATGTGAGTTATTGCAGATGTATTCACCTTACTTTCCCAACAATGATTTTCATTTCAGAACGCAACAAAAGGATAAGTTTACGCACCCTGTTTACAGTTAAATCTTTTGCAAATACTGATAGTTCCATGCTTTTCTATCATTGTTAATTCATTCGGATAGACCATTTAAAGAAAGCAACTTAGATTAGACTGGAACTCTTTAGATTAGATGAAGTATGTTGCAGCGAGACACCACTACTTTATAATGGACTGCCTAATGTTTCGTCATGTACAAATCGCATGTACTTTGTTTAAGTTTGTGTCTTTTCTTTCAAATTTGTTCTCGTTTGTAAATCTCTAACAGTGTGCACTACTGACAGCATATGAGATGGTAACTAGGTATGTTTTGTCTCTCATCCATTGAACCAGAACACATTCGTAATCTTTTAAATTTCATACTCTGCCATTAGCGGTCATACATCGACACTTCTGGTCTTGTTGAACTCAAAGGTCACCATTCTACTTTAGAATTTCTGTGAATGCATCCCAAGATCGTTGACTTACGAGCACTGAATTATTATTCATTTAGCAAATGTTTACGAAGTTGGTTGAGATTGATGAAAAAATGTCATACAATTTCGTCAGCACTTTATTTCACTTATTCACATGATGATGATAGACAAATTAGGCAATAATCTTGTTGTTTTAAATTATAATGAAAAGGGCATTTCAAAGGTTTACATTTTAGTTTTAAAATTCTATAACATTATGTTAAACAAGAAAATGTTGATGTAGTTTTATGACCCTTGAAAATATGTACATTTATTGAATTCCGTCTCAACCCTGTCACCAGTATTACCATCATTGTTATTACTACCACTGTTATTATTAAAATGATGCTAGGATTGACTGCGAATTCAAACCCTCCAATGCGTCATAATACGAAGAAGGTACCTCAGAAGCTCTATGAAGAATTCTCAATAAGACTGGGATAAGAGCTGTATTGAAAATAAAAAAAACTCGCTTAAAAATAAGCTTTGTAGGTTTAAAGATCCTATCGATCCATGTAAACAAAATAACTCGGTTTAACAAATCGTTCACAATGATTGCGACGTTAAATACATAGGTCAAAGTAGTCGAATAGGGTCCATCAAAAAAACAGAGCATAAAAGCCAGGATAAATCAAAATTAGCATATCCTAATAAGATAAGAAGTTTACAGAAAATTCTGACTATAGCTATGTATGCAATTACACACAGTCATACAATAGGGTGAGATAGAGAGACAGTATTAAAAAACTAACTTATTTGGGAGGAGAGGGAGATTCGTAACGGAATCTTTGTTTATGGAATCAACACCAAATGCATTTAATAGAGATGATTTTACACCTGCCGCAGATAAATGCAAAATTATAGTACCTTTGTCGCAAAGAAGGAGAGAAGATTAGAGGTATCCAAACTGTTTCAAAGTTGTGAAGTTAAATGATATGAATATGAACAATAAATCGTGTCCAAAACGTTATCCAGTGAATGATGCTGTTTCATTGCGTGACATTTCTGATAAACTGACTAAGATAGAATTAAAATCTACTGTAGTGCCCAAGTTGTACTCCTATAGGTTGATGTTTATTTATTTTAAGATATGTTTCGCGTTGTCAGTTGTTTTATTTTGTGTGAAAAACAAAACACCACTTTCGAGTTGTTTTGGACCTTTCTCTTGACATTTAGTCAGGATCCTGTTGGACTATGGATATTCAAATGTAATGACTGAGCGAACTGGGATATGGCAGTCATTACTACTCAAATAAATCATTGAATTTATGTGATCAAAAGACTAGTTATTTTGGTGGCATACAGACAGCTATTAGTGTGTTGGTATTGGTATTTTTCTTTGTATTCTTTTCATTTTGGAAGCTCACAGAACATAACTGTTACTTACTGTGAGTAGATCAAAATGCTTTCACTGTTGCTAGTTTCAGAATATATTCTAAACAAATTTTTTTACTGGGTAGGTCTAGTTCATATGTGCGTAAGAGCTACATAACAACTGTTTCAAATTTCAAACAACCAGTTTTGCTACTGAGAGACTGGAAACCTTAAACTTATGAACTTCTTGCGAACAGAGTTATCTTGAGCTCTAGTTTTTAGTGGTTAACCTATATTAGGTAAAGTGAAATTCAACTTAGAAGTTTCTGTCACTTGTTTTTTTTCACTACCACAAGAGAAGTTGTAGTGAACAAGGTCTTAAGTATTATTTTGAAAAATGCAACTGTGAATGGTCACTCCTATCGGTTTTTCAAAGAGTTTGAACGGATGGATACTCTGGAGTTCTAAGGAGAATCCGTAACCTGTGGGATCAACCAGTCGGAAGTGAAGTAGATGCCAGGTGAGGAACTAAGTGGGTAATTACTTTACATCGTAAAACGAAAGGAGTGAGAATTTGCAGATGCATGTAGCTGAGGAGTCTTGTATCAGGACGAAAGAGCTGTCCAGTGCTCACAGGTTGTTAATGGCTCTCCGAGTGATGCCAGCCCGTGATGAATACTATCTTATAAATAAAATATTCAGTAACCTCGAAATACAATACTCTTATTCATCTTCGATAGAGATTTATTATTAGAGGTGACCCTTTTTATTTACTACTTCTTATGGATTATATGTTGTCTTGTATTAGAGTTCTGAACCACATACAGACGTAAGAGTTGGCTGATGAGGGTTCTCTGATATGATGTTCTAGTTAGTGGTCGGATAATCTCCTTGAGTAGTGGCGATATATTCACTCTTTAATATATTAGAAATTTTTAGCGCATAATAAATCTTCAGTTTCTTATCGTATTTCCTTCCACTTACTTTTTCTTCATTCTGTTGCCATTCTTTTGCCAAACGCTTCAAATGTACGCTTTTGTGAAATACGACCACATGAACTGTTGCATTTCTGTTCATGGTTCTGCAATGGTCAGTCTGAAAGTACAATGGGCATGTCGAATCTTTTCTCATACCTACGAATACTCCATTTTCCTATTTTAGCATAGTTGAAAGGATGTACTAAAAAACATACTGTTATCAGTTTAGAAATATTTAAAATTATCATTGGTGAAAAATATATTTACAGGTTAAAGAGATAGAATTCTAAGCAATAAAGGGTTATAAGCATCGAAAACACGGCTGAAGATATTCTTTACAACAATACGTAAGTTTAATAGGGTTTCTCGGTTCCAACATATTGTGAATAAACCAATAAACTATTGTTTATTAAAAATACACTTAGAATAACCTTATGGAGTTAGCCAAAATATAATAGTCATAATGCTACTATTAACTTTAATAAAGTTAAAATATTGAAACAATTATTAGTTGATTTCGACAAAAAGAACTCAGTAAAAAACGTGTCTACAGCCAAAGCTTGGATTGTTACAGTTAATTGAGGAATGTTATAAACAACATAAATGAGTACAAATGTATCAAGATACTAAAATACGTAAACAAAAGATCAAAATGCAGCCGAAATACAATAACAAAAGAATCTTCATATAATATTTTGATATTTTCGACTGTATCAAGATACGTATGTAAAGATGTATTCATTTTGAAATTCTTAAGACTATATTTAACAAATATACTTGTTTATTATAGTGATAGGAAATTCATAAATTGAAGGAGTGTCGAATAATAGTATTCACTCGACAGTTACTTACTTATCAGAACTTCCAACTTTGGAAGTGATAATTCCCTTCCAAAAGTTTCACTATCGATCTCAGTTTAGTTGAAGCGTATGCCTTATTCGCGATTTGCTAGAATGTGATCTATAAACGTTTGTTGATAAAATAGTTATCATGATCTTGAAAATTACTCTCCAGTGTCGTTTCATAATAAAAGTGAACAGTTGTCTCGAAAGTAATTACTTCAAATTTTCTTAAGCTTACTGCGACTGAAATTTAAAAATAATAATCATACTACTCTAATCTGTCAAGAACTGATTGATAAATTCATAAAGCGCTCAGCGTGACAATAGCTAAAGTTGCTGCTATCCTTTGGGTCTAGCGGTATTCAGAGACAGGCGAAAAAGTCCGTAGTAATGAGAAACGTGTGGTGAGATAAAGTGGACTAGCAACTGACTAGTGAATGAAGTAATGGTACACATGACTGAGTAGAATTCATTAGAAAATATGACTACTACTACTAGTAGTAGTAGTAAACGTCGATCATTACTAAGCAATAAATACCTAAACAGATGCCTCTGCTACGTAGTGATGATCAATTCGTGTGCATAACCTAGTCTAACAGGGAGTCAAACATGACCTGAATATCTAAGTGGCTAGGTTTATGGGTTCAGCATTGAGTGGTATGGGTCAAAATCGACTAAGGAATATCAGTTTTTTCATGTTTGCAAATATATCTTGCGAATGACTGCTAACAAGCACAAAACAAGCGTCCGACTTTTCGTGCTGCTTGACTCTCATCATCTAATAAACTGATTTGGTTGAACAGAATCTTTTCATTATTCCATTTTATATAATGTGAAAGGTAAGTGATCGCTATGGTCGTAAGCAGTCTAGCCAAAAGTGATTTAAATACCATGTGTTATGGAGTGTTGGAAAAATTGATGCTTGTTAGTAGCATTCAAGTGGTTGAGCCTGAACCAGACCTTAAAATAAAAATAAAACCGGGTCGAAATAATAACTCAATCCTAACAAAGATCCTATGATCGGTTGTCTACTTCCATATTATATTGCCATAGAGAACAAACTATTGTTCTTTCTATACTTTCCGGTATACATTATAGCTGGTTAATATGAGCTATTAACAGTTGTAGTTTTCCGTTGTAGTTTTGTATTAATTTAGTGTTGTCATGAGCAGAGATCTCCCTGATAATTTTTCTTGCTTAGACTTCTCTTTACTTCTGCATTTAAAACACCTTGTTTTTATGGCAAAGAATTAAGAAAACAATTTTATTCCTTTTACCAATCAAATATTCATGAAATTGAAGGTCACTTCATGCATAAGTAACACGATAGCAATCTAATTTTGTTAGTGGGAAAACAAATTATGTTCTGTAGTGGTACTGTAAGTAAAACAGCAGTTTTCTTGACATTATTCATTAGGTTCTTTTTTATAAATTAATATAATTGGCTCAGCAGAGATTTCATAAAAATCTGCATATGAGGTTTACATTTATATGGAGATTAAAGTCTTTTACTTTACTGAGAAGGTGTAAAGAAAGCGACTTCTTAACACTTTATAAATCAAACCGAATGATATTTTCTTTTATGATGTATGAGTGTATAAAGTGGTATGTTTAAAAATAGAGCTACTTTTTATTATACTTAGTGTCCACCACAATGTCTTCAAATTACCTTACTGGAACGACCCATGTAATTAGTTCCAAAAGAGTACATATTTAAAGCAAATTCATTCAGTGTGATGCATAAAGTGAGATGAAGTTGCTCTAAGAAATTCGCTTACATTTTGATGCAGATCAGAAGCTCTTGTTACTCGCAAATAGATTTATGAACTTTAAGTTTTACGTAGAATATTTTGCTAGTATGACTTTAGTCTAATAGCTGATGATTTTAAAAATGAAATATACTTCCTTTACTTCTACATATTCACAGTGGAAAGTTAAATATATTATGCTTTCCTTCGTGTAACGGATTTTTATTTCAAGCACTAGCTTGTCAAAAATCGCTCACAAATTCTATTCCTTGCATTACATGAGACCACTTTGTTACTGTGTAGCACACACCCTTTTCGTATTCCTCAAGTTACCAACCCCTGTTAGCCTTTGAATGTTTCTAGCACTTTTTGTGGTGCTTCTAATCTACTATTTAGTTGCTTCATATTGGGAAAAGTGATGAAGCTAGTGTTGAGGATGTCACGAAGCCTGGTGGTGTGACGTTCATGACTAAATATCGAAGCTCAGAAAACATGACACCCTTTTCATCAGTGAAGTTTCTTCGTCGACTATCTTCTTTCACTTTGCACAAAATGGGGTTTTTCAAATAAATGATAAAATGATAATGAATGAGTCATTATGTGTAAATATTACTGGTTGAATAATGAGTTATCTAGTTGGAGAAATGTAAGGAGTTTGATGTTACGAAATGTCAAAAATTAGATTGTGTTTGACAAAAACTGTTTCACACCGTAAATTAACTCATAATGGTGCACTGAATACCAATAGAATGAAATGAGTGCAGTTTTTAAAATATTGGGTCAGATTAAACTAGGTACCAGGTGCAGAAATAACTGTTATGGAAAAGAGCTTTTTATGTCACAGTATCATTCATGTTTTTTGAAACGAATTTTCCAAACTAACTGACGACTATCTTGTGAAGAATCTAGACTTCAAGACAAAGGTTATATCTACCGGGAGATAACAGGCTATCTGTGGAAAACATAATATTCATCACATTAGATGGTGTGCTGTTGTATAAAACTAGCTACTGGTAACTCGGTGATACGAGTGAATTGAAATCTGAGTGTTTTGAATGAAGTCAGTACACTTCGTTGCAATCACAAAATAGTTAGCTGCAAAAATTCGTCCCAATACTGTTTCAAAGGTCCATAAGAAGAGGAACTTCAGCTCATCGGGAGGTGTCCGAGAGGAAACAGTGAATTTCGAACATAAGGCAATAAGAACAGGAGCAACGTTTTCCAACAGACTTCCAGGTCCGTCTTCAAGTGGGATAATTTGATGAAGAGAGTTATTAGAAGACTACTAACTGTTCAAAATATTACTTTGCTAGTAGAAAACAGTGTTCATCAAAACAGTCAAAAATCGACAGGTATCTCGCATATATCACTCCAAACTGAATCTGTTGATTAATATGTGCATGCCAGAGAATTTTCATTGGTAGGATAGAGGGTCCGTGAAATAATTCTGCAACTATATTCCTCATAAGTTATGCATCTAGGAGTCATTGGCCTAGAAATACCCACTTCTAATTATTTGAGGGATACAAAACATGGCATTCATTTGTTGAATGCTTCTAAAAATATTCAACAAACCAACAGTGCTGATGAACTTAGATTGAAGCAAGACCATGTACACAAAAAGAGGTAGTTATTGACCTCAAATTCTCATGAAAACTATTGATTTGTTTCGTTTTTCAATATAAAAGCTTAAAATGTATTTGTATTTGCATTCCCTTTTACAATTCCCGTTTCATCATCGCACTTTCACGATTTAACTCGAACGGAAGTGACCTAGTTTCACTTGAATATGAATCCTGTAACTACATTATTAACTTATTATGTGTGTTTTTGTAGTCTTTCCTATTCCATTTTCTGTTTTGTCAGATATCACAAAACAGCCATTTGATTTTGTGAACTCTGAATAAATTTGTTTCCATTCAGTAATTTATTTTATGATTTTCAATCAATGAACTATCTTGCTTTCAGTTACTAGGTGATTTAGATTGCATTTGTAATTGTAAAGAAGGCGAAGAAATAAGAATATTTCATCGTATCTCGAAAAGTCTTTAGCACTTGCTTTATAAAAATTTGTGAAGGGAAGTAACAGTATGAAGTAAAATGTATCTTCTCTACCAGTCTTAAGTGATTTTTGTTGGCATTCACCTTTTGATAATGTAGGCATTCAAGGTTGTGGTAAGCAGGCATTATTTTAACTTGAAATTCATCACGTCATTGTGAAAAAGTGCTTTTTTTGACGAAAGTACTGACGCTTTTGAAACACAAAGTTATTCACTGAATATATAAGGTTTTATTTGATTAATTAAGTTAATTATTGTTAGTGTTTTGTGACCGTTTGCCAAGCTTTTTGCATGTCATTGCAAGGTAATAAAAGATTCAACTGTAAATCAAGTCATCAGGTTGAAGCACTGAAATTGGTTTTCTTCTTGGGCATTTCCTATTCAAAGACCAACTAAACTATCCATTTGATCGACGGCATATTGGAACTAAGTTCCATTTTCCATGTTCTTTGTGGTTTCCATGGGACTGAGGATTTTACCTAACATTGCGTCTGAGAATGATGATATTTCAACCCGTTCTTCAGCATATGTAGTATTTATTTGAAAAAGATAAAAAAATAAGATCTTTTCCATAAAGAATCGTAGTGTGCAAGAACCTTTCAGGTTGTAAAATAATGTCTGATGGCATGTTCAGATGACATTTTCCCTGTATCCGCTTACTAAACACATTGGTATCTTCATGAACTGTGATCCATGATAGATTATTATTTGTTGAATGATAATCCAGTCCATTTTGGTATCCTACTGCATTCCAGTTGGAGCTCTTGGAAGTATGGCTTTTCGGTACACTGTCTAACTGAACTTCATTTCAGTTTTATTGGCTAAACTAAGATAAATAGAATTCGAGTTAATGTAATTAAAGACTGTAATTTCAAAAAAATGATACCAAACATTTTTAGCTAAGGCTAATATTTTGATAGGATTATTTTTGGTTACTTATTGAAAATAAGTAGTATACATTATTGACTTTAGAATCATTGGTTTTTTTCGTAATTACTCTGCGGATTACAGATACAAAGTGATGCACGATTAGGAGTGATTTGAATCTAAATCTCGTAAGTACTATAGTTGTAGTAATTTTCGACGGAACTCTGTACAATCTGGCTCGCGAAACTACTGGAATCAAAAGATAGTCTTGGTAATCTGTTCCATCAAAAAATGACTACGTTTCATTCGGGTATAATGAGGTGCATATAATATTTATGAAACGACATGTAGACTATATGCCTAGAGAAGTAATGATTCAGAGTATCATGGTGTGGGTGCTGACAGGCACTTTGTCATAAGAAACATATAATTAAGAGGTATTCTTTAATAGGATTTCAGTTTTTCGTCCAAGTATTTAGCAACCTTGATCTAATTCCTCAAAGTTTTGTTCATAGACTGCCTTAATTGACCTCAAATATCACACAGACTTTCCTTTAGAAATAAAGTAACTGCTGCAGCAAATGGTTACTGGTAGAAGATTTCAACTGGTAGATTCCTCGTCAGTGAAACTAAACCTTACTAACTGGGTTATGAAATCTATCAGTAACTAGGCTTAAGTTTCATTGCATTTACTTAATTTTATGCTTGTCCATCATAGCTCATAAATACCACGTTATACAATAGAATAATACCTGATGCTTAGATCGGCTATTCTTAGTAACAGTTAGTATATATTATTGCAAAGTATTCTACTAGCAATTAGTTTAAGTGCATGAGTTACAAAGTTTCTCTCTCCGTTACCCAATGGATGTATGCTTATCAGAATTTTCAGTACAAGCAAATGAAATTTATTCTGCTAAAATCTTTTACAGAATGAGGAGCTTGATATTGATTTCACGTTGATATTGTTACACGCAAAAACAATGGTCACTAATTCTAATTATCAGTGAACACTAAGTACATAGTTTGATTGTTTGACTAGTTTATAGATGTCCATTGGATAATAACTGTTCTTTAAGAAAGAAAGTAAACGTTACGATGCCATGAAATTTCAGCAGTATTTAGTCATACGATCTATCACCAGGTTTATATTTCCTATCTTAAAATTAATGTGTCGGTATAAACAAAACAATATAAAGTTATAAAAAGCCGATAACTTTCTCGATGTTACTGTAACGCGTTCATATAACTGATTCTTTCACATTAATAGAGGGTTTCACAAGAAAAACACTTAAGGTGTGTAGCCACTGAATTACTGTTTGTATAGGCGGAGGGATTATTAACAGATTACTCATCACGCCAACATTTCGCATTAAACACTTGCGATATCTTCATCGTAACCTTTTCTAGTTTTATCTACGTGAAATCCACTCATTTTATCACACTTTGAGGATACCGTATCAATATTCATGTGGATAAAATAGGAATCTAGGCAACTATGGAAAGTAGATCTTATATGACTATATTATTATGCATCCTGTAGGTCATAAAACAATCTAGCTACTTCATTTTGAGCAACAGCTTTAACATACAGTGCATTTCACACCATCTGAGAGAATTATGCAGATAAGAAATACATGAAAGGGACACTTTTCCAAATTTAAGACAGCCTTAGTTAAGCAGACTGATTTTTAGACCAATCGAATCCTGCTACAACCCAGGCATTTGTTTAATTTCAGCTAGGAGCCGAAAACACAATATTTCTTTAAGTATTAATAATTGGACGATGAGAAAATAGTCATATAACTACATTTTGAAAAGAACTATGTAGCGAAATTCCATTTGTTTGACTACGTTTAGTATGTTGAATTATCTTGGTTTCATTTATTTTTCTTCAATCTTCCTAAACAACGATATAGACGTTTTGCTGTGTTTCAAAATTTTAATAGGGAAATAATTTTGATTGTGTTTATGTCTCAATTAACAATTTACGGAAATTTAATGTCCGAATTCCGGAGGATCATTCATGGCCACAGTTAACTTGAATGGGGCTGGTAAAAAAGTAGACAAATTCCATTGATTGCTTATCACTTGACTCATCCGTTTCTCCTTGACAAAGAATAGACTAATTATCACTTTCTTAAAGATTGACACAATATGTGGACATTTTAGTAGAAATCTCAAATTACATATGTTTATTCAACAGCAACACGACAGAATTGCTTAGTGTTCAAAGTGCATTTTTATGAGGAAGTAAATTAAAACAAAAGTAAAGGAATGAAGTAAGAATCATTTCTTATGGAACGCATAATTAATACGCCAGTTGTAACCATAAAACGTTTCATTGCAGCACTTAATTCTGCATGACAGCATAAACAGAAGTCGTTTCACAAACTAAGTACACTGCTGACTTTCTTCTTATGGGTTGGGCTTTTCGCTCAGTTCGTGACACTCATATGGGAAAACGTAGCGCTTTCGCCAACCCATACACTGTGAATACGCTTAGCACCCCTTGGACAATAGAAATCAGCCTGCTTATTTCTATTTTCTACGTGCTAGCGATATAAAGGCATACAGCACTGTTTGAAACCTTATTGTGCTTGGGATAGGTGTAGAATCTGTGAGTATTGTTTAAATGGGATAACGTTATCTACTTTTGATACTTAGGGTGTTTCAGAAAATCAGAAGGATGAATCCAAGCTTTTTGTGGTTCACACTCGTCAGTAGTGGATGTGTAAACCTCGATGAGGCCGATATCCTCTCAGAGATCCGAGTTCACTTCACTCAGTGCTACAGTCAGAAACATTACCACTGAGCGATTCTGGTCGTAACTGACCTTACATATAACTGCATTAGATATACTGTTTCGATAGTAGAAGTTTTCAGTTTCATGTTGTAGAGCTCGGTAACTACATTGCGAAATGAACGATTGAGTTTCGCCAGTAATCAAGATTGAATAAAATGAAATTAGTTAGCTTCAGGTGATCAACAAGTAAGTTTCTGGTTTAGGTTGATGGTTCAATTTGTGTATGTACAATTGTATGTGACAATTTAAAACAATTCTTGTATAATAAAGAACACAACATTCAAAACCTATCTTGGGCATGGTTCCGAACTATCATTTCTTAGCACCCAGAAATGCGAAATTCAAAAGACATTCACTACCTGACAACAAGCTCCCCCACTAACAAGGTAGATAGTCGGAAGAACCTCCTAACCTTGAGAGAACATTGTATGCAATGAAGAAAATAAATATATGTATGCTTCTTATCCATTTATAACTCGATAGTTAACCAACAGCTAAGTTGGGATTGAATCAAACCAATATTTTTTGCATTTATAACTCTGAATCACAAAGAGGACCATGACTGCAGAAATAATACGCATTCATTTGAACTAATTTATGTTAAATGAATATTATCATTACGACAACATGCAAATTACAGGTCATAGCGATAAATTCCTTGTCTGGTTGCGAGAGAAAGTTTTTATTGAATGATTAGTCAATTTTTTGGGTGCAAAACATGAATGAGGTCATTGAGAAGTTATTTAACTTCATAAGAAGCTCAAGTTTTGAGAAAGTAGAAATATATAAGTCGCTGTTTAAGAACGCCCAAATCGTAGATACAATTCATAAAACTTAATCTATTACTATACATGCCTTTGCGACTATCCTCTGGATGTTGAGAGATGTTCAGAATAGTTTACTACTAAGTAAGGGGCCTTCTGTGGTTCATCTTTCCAGCCATCATTCTCATCTTTGTGCATAAAAGAGACTATTGATTGTGAATGTGGAAAACGGACAAAATTTTGTTTCATTCAACCATCTACCGACATTTTCACTTGACAAACTAAGCTTATGTTGAAATAAGTGATGTCAGTCTTTAGAATTTCTTGGTTTATTTAAAGAATTCCTCATTTTTTAACCGATGGTCCCAGTGGGAACCTACCAAAGTCTTCCAAAGTTGTAAACAAGTTAGTAATTTCATGTCAGTCATGTTGGTCGTAGCCTCAAACACCATTTTTGTATTCACTCTGAAGTTTGCGTGGATTTTATGTGCTTCAAGCTGGTATTCATCACCAACAGATATCAGTTGCAGAAACATTGTAAACCTGGGAGAGCTATTCAGCTGTTTCGTTCTAGTATGGTACTTCCCAGCAGTGTCCAACCATAATCGCGCCAATGATGGAATCTTGGACATCCAGGCTTTGACTCCGGCACCTTGCCAGTAGGTAACTAAGTTGGATGGGATAGAATAGTTGACATTTCCCATTTCTGTCAGTTCACGATTAAGCCATCATTGGGTACTTGTTCTCAAGCACGATTTAATTTACCCTACCGGTCATGGCTTCTCATGAAGACAGGTACTCACTGACGGCATTAGATGGTCATGCTATATTGTGAACTGATAAGTAGGAAAACGCGAACTATCAGTTTCATAATCAGTGGTTCAAAGGTAACGTGCTGGGGTCCGAATCTGGATATCCTGCTAGCGTCTTAATGAAGTAATGCAATATTGATCTAGCTGAAGGCTACCCTCAGTTACTTTCAGGACATTCTAAACTGGTTAGCAGCCAAAAAGGACCCTCGAAATGCATGCTTTTATGTAATTCTGACTTAGTTCCTTTCCTCACTCTATTTAATCTTCTGAATAAAAATAGTCGTGTCAAACTGTTTTATTCTTGAGATTTTATAGGACAAAAGGATAATTATTGCAAACGATTTTCGTACTGTTGTTGTGTTTTGGTACTTTGAAACAATACTGCTTATGTCCAACTAAATTATAAGAGCAACTCGGAATAAACCAAAAACAGAAGGTGAAAGTATAAAGTGATTCACCTTTGTTGCATATCTTTCCTTTCTTTTGTATGACTGAATTGATGATCTGAATGTATTTCATTTTAACTGTCGAATATATATATATATATATATATATATATATATATATATATATAAGATAGGTTCATATTTCATCAACGACAGGCCGCTGTGATGTGTTCCTTTTAACGCACAGCAGGAGTGTTTGTACAGGATACAGTGGAAATAAATACGTGTTCAAACCCACAATATAGAACACTGTCTATTAATTTTGAAGGTTTCCTGGTATTTGTTTATTGATTTTAGGTTGTTATTTATCATGGACTGATATCATTTGAAGATACAATGGAAACTTGGGAGCATTGGATAGCCGTTACGTCGTAGTATGGGACTCCTCAACAGTCCACATCTATGACCGTGCAGGAGATTGAAATCAGATGCTTCAGGTTATATTACTTACCCGACACCATTGAGCCACTGTGTCGTCATACATTGCTCCACATTTTCTTATTTCCATCAGCTTACAATTTAATGTGACCTACATCCAACAGCGTTGTTGAGTATCTGTTCTCAGGTTCGAATCATTATGACTTCTCATCAGAACTTCAGGAATCTCATTTCGAAGCAAGTCAGTAATGGGAACCGGGACCATTTTAAATTCTGTCCCAGCGGTTCAACGGTGGCATGCTGGCCACGGAATTCAAATCTTGCTCCGCTTACCTGTGTTATAGAAGCAAGATATTATACTCACCCTTCATACATTAGGCATCGTTTTTGTCTAGCATACAAGATCTGGTGCGTGATCGTTATGCTACGTAATATATTTTTTATCCTCCTCTTTGTATTGGCAGTAGTAATTTAAATAACAATGAGTACCAGACGTTGACTATAGCTACTGGATCGGATTTTTAATATTCATATTGTATGTGTACTTTTATTGGTGTAAATACTGCCTTATACCAACTTGCGCGTAGATACATAAAATCCCTTCTATCAAGGAAAAACTTTGTCTTCTAACTCTTATTATTGTTATTGTAAGGAGTTCCCGCTGTCACTGTAGCAACCAGCAGTCAGTTGTATTTGACGACACAATGATATTCTGAAACGATTGAGTTTTCTTCGTACACTCCTAGGATCTTATAAAATACAAAACACTTCCATATATGATTGATCAAATACAGAAATGACAAATTTGATTCATAAAGGAAAACTTTTTGACGAATCACTTCCAATAGCTGTAAAACCGTATTTATAGCAAAAGCAAATGTCTACGTCTAACACTGGTCAATGGTTCAACATTAGGTCCTCAAAACCAAATATCCTAGAAGGAAATGGTGAGTGGTTTGTAGGGTTAGGAAGAGATTATGTAAACGTAGAATGTCAGAAAAATAGGCAGTGGATCGCAATGATGACTAACTTGTAGATTAATGACTATAGTCAGTAGCCGAAGTAGAACACTGCGAGAATTTTAATGTAGAACTGAAAATATCGCTTATATATGTAGGGAATTGAACCATACAGTGAAAACAGAAACAATAAGAGTGAGATGGAGTAGTTGAGAAACCCGCAGTAGCAATATAACCGTGAAAACAGTAAGAGAATAAGCGTACCTCTTCTACATATAGAGCTTCTCTTTCAACTGTTAAACCAATAACGCTTCTACCATAAAATATTGACGAACTTGCACTCCTTCTGAACCGTTTATTTTGACTTTATATTGTATTTTGAAAGAAGTCTGTGTAGAAATGACATTACCGAAGTTGACCAAACGGTCTAAGAAGCAACTGTTGTCTGACGTGCATTCTTCTTTGGACAACCAAATGAGATGGAGCTTGAAGATGGATTTGAAAAAACCACAATTCATGTGACCTAAATAGCCAACTTAGCAAAAGCAAATAAGTTAGTAGACACGTATGGTAGTAATGCAAAGCAGCTGTATTTTATTGCTGTAAATGTAGTAGTGCAGCCATTGAAAATGACTCCTCGTAACGAAAATGTTCTTCACTAAATTACATTTTGTTTACTGAAATGTATCAATGGGCTTCTTTTCTGATTTAAACGCATAGATATCTAAGCCTCACGAGATGGGTTTGTTATTATTAGGGTTTATTTGAATATTTCTGTTTGTAAAATATGTTTACTTTCAGTTATCAGATACAGTACTCCTCCATTTTACATTTTCTTAAGTAATTTAGTTCTTTTCAGGTAAGAATTTCAGAAATAAGAAAAAGTGGTAGTATTATATGTATAAACACTTTAACATAAATAATCTTTACATATTCCGATCTCTTGGCTTATTATTCTACTCATTGACACTTGTCTGTCGTTTACTTTATGCTTCATTTCAGTCTGAAATGTAAGCAACCTCAAGGGTATTGAGTATTTCGTCTATCCTAAAACATGTATTTTATATTTATGAATTTTCCGCTATTGTTTGCATTTCTGGTTTGTAGAAGGAAACTTTATAACTCGGTTTCTGGAATATCCAAAAAATTCTAGGCACAAATCTTCAATGATAACAAATGGAGTTATAGTGTCATATTTTTATCATACCTAACAAGACAAATCACAATGATAAGAATGTGTCGTCTTTAAAGTTTCACATACATCGTTTTAAAAAGGGATAGGATAAAAAATATGTCTTTCACGTTGAAATTTCTTTTCATTCTTCTCATGATTTTTACTGCTAGCAGTATAATAATAAAGATGGTAAAATTTTATCAGAACATTCTTTTACCTTTTTCAAAGATATTAGACATAAGTAAGATGTTTCGAACAGTGACCTCTAGGTAACTGCACAAGAAAATTGTCAAATATGTTTTACTCCGGATAAATATGCCTTGATTAGACTGTTTTTGAGCTGAAGCGTGAACTGCTAACAGTTTTGCTGTTATGATAAATATTTTAATATTTGTAGCCTTAGAAATAGAGACTGTGTCGAATCCTGCTACACCATACTTTTATTTTCACCACAAGACCACTTCGGGATACCAGAAGATCAGTCTTCCTACCTGGTTGTGTCATTTAGTAGTGGTGCAAATATCAAATAATTTTAAGCAATTAGAGGTTTGCGTGAGATAGCAATCGATAGACCTAACTGAAGTCTACTTACCTGATTCATAGAATCCCGTCATCAGTAAATAAATGAGTACAGTATAGGTACTTTGGTAGAGTATAATTCCATTACACTTCATCTTCGTATGTATTGCGCAGTAAAACTATTTTGTACCAACCGTGTTTCCAGAAACATTTGTTGCTCATAATCATATCATGGTAATGATAAAACTCACAAATATAGTTTTTATATTTCTACAATTTTTTGGTCTTAGATTGAATTGGTAATGTTCCGAATATCTGCATTTGATGCTGCATCACTCCCACAACAGGTTTCCATTTGGTAAACAAAGTTTTAGTTTTCAGTATCTCTCTTCACCTACCAAAGTTACGCTTTGTGAATATCACTCTATCTCGCCCTGCTCCATGACTGTGTAACAGCATTAATGGACATGGCTGGGCTTTTTACTAGATCTGTTATCTTCTTGGGTTTGTTGATATATATATATATATATATATATATATATATATATTTATTTATTTATAGGCTTTTTCAAGGTAGTGACTCTATTTAATATGCCCTACACCATTTTCTCTGTGATAACTTACATTTTCATTATTTTTGTTCCTATCAGTTATCTGACCTAAAATGGTTTTATTATTGACAGCAATGCCTTTATTCTTATACTGAACAATAAGATCATAAGCTCTAAAGACAAGAAGCAGTACAATGCCGTGACTGCTTAATACAGTGATAAATAAAATCTTATTGTTTTTGTTGTCAGTTATTTACAATTGCTAGACCGCGTGATATGATCAACAACAATTTGAAGGCATATTTCAGTTTTACATGGCGTCTGTGGTTACTTAGTATAAGAATTCATTTTGAATGCATTATTACCACAGTGGTTTGAGCATTTTAAAGTGTGCAACCGTCTTTGGGATAAAAAAAGAACACTATATGTTTGACGTATTTAAAATTGCATGAACTGTGAGATCCTTTAATCAGAAATTAAATTGAGCTGCAGAACCAATCAAAACAAGATAAACCGAAATATCTCTTTCGTAGTTGTTTAGAGCTCCCAGTGGATTTACGCATCAGTGAGTCAAATCTCCACAATCCTTTCTAAAACATTCATGAGCAAATGCGAGTATCCTCAAATGTTTTGGAGGAATTTAGGGCGCAATCATGCCTCTCCCAATTTTTATTCTTTGGAAGGACACACTTTGGACCATACTCATGTTGTTAAATCTCAGTTACCAGCCACATTTTTCTGAACTACCTAGAAATACAACCAAAAATGACAACCATATTGCCACTGTCGGCAACAAGCGCATTGACAACATTAACATAAATCTGAATAAGGGTCTGAAGTCAATATCCCGTGAAATGATTTTCCCATTATGCCCCAAAAAGTAAGTATTCAACTGTTCAAATATATCACTATCCTCTATCCAAGTGCATGTCTTATTTCTCATCTCGAAATTATTCGAAACACCATCCAAAGTTTATGAGGTCATCAAAAAGTACAGTTCCGGAACCCAATTTATCAGACGAAGGCTCTAGTTCCGATTTCTTCTGACGATCCTGATCACTTCAAATTGACTATTCTAAATTGCTGCATGGACAACATTCTATCAAAAAACCTTGAAATCAGCTTAGAGGTCCTCAGAAAAATGAAAGCGTATACCTGATAAGCCTTGAGAAATGTACTGAAATAGTGATTTAGAACAAATCGGATAATATAGATGAGCTTCCACTCTTTCTCTTGGATGGAAACGAATTTTCAAATGAAACAATTCAGGAAGACCTTACTAAAGAAACAGCGGCAGGTATGCTCAGCTGACAAGTCCCAAATAGAACGAAACACGCTTCCTGGATTCCTCTGCTAGCCACAATCAACTAACTTACCATAACTGACATTCATGCAATATCAAGGCATGCGCATGGGAGCCTATAAGCCAATCGAGGTCGAATAATTCGATCCAATGAAATAACGGAAAATTATAAGTATGTCAATAAGTAGTTGTGATTAAAACTGTTTCTAAAGTATAGAATAACTACATAGTAACACCTGTATAAACTTAAACAGGTTATTGTATAATTTATATGAATCCTAGTCAAGATTTGACCGGATAGTTTCACAAATTTTGGCTGTCCATTGAAAAGTGGACATTAGATATGTTATATTTGGAACAAGAAAATGGTTGTTGTATGACTGACAGTTTGCCTAATCGTGACCAACATGAAGAGGTGAGAAAATCACTTGTTATATCAAGCTGTCACTTATTTACTGCAATTAGAGACAAGAGAGGGGAAAACAATATGGCTAAAACTGTAGCAATAATTGCAAACGTTTTTGGCATAAATGAATGGAAGGGTGATATTTTTACAGAAAAGCTATACAGATGGCCAAGGTGAAGAGAAAAGCCGTATGAATCTTTTCTGCACACACAGACTCAGCTTTTTCAGGTGGATTCTAGTGACTTTTGCTGCATGTAAAAGACGACTCACAGAGGTGATTCGAGGACGGACTTGCTTAATTGAACGCTGGACGTAATTGTAATTTTTTGGAGTTTGCTGATTATTATTATTTGTCCCTTGGGTTCCTAGTGGAACATAGGGCTTCAGTAGCACGCCTTGATTCTGCTCTCTTCGCTGAAGTCTTTTCAACCTGGCTCCACTAATACCCATAAGCTTCCATTTCTTCCTCACACGATCTCCTCCATGTCACCCTAGAACACCCAACTCGTCATTTCCCCTTTGGGTTCCAGTGGAGGGCCTGATGCGTGATGTCCCCAAATGGTCTTCTCAGTGTATGCCCAATCCATCTCCACTTTCTTCTGCATATTTGTTGAGCGATGGAGTTTGCTGATATTTTTTAGATTTTAACTCATAAATTTTATTTTTCCGGTGTGAGGAACGGTTATTAGTCTGAGCCTGACATTTTGGGTTGAAAGGTTTCTCAATTTGATATTGTTTGAAGCACAGCTTTGGTTAAAGTTTGATTCAATTTAGCCGGTGCCAGCTAACTGAAAACACAAAAATCGTTCATTTACGACGTGGCAATGTTGTAATGGTGTTACTCATCGGATTTAAGATTCTGTGAGAATATATTAGATAGTTATCGTCGTTTCATTCTGGGTAGAGTAGCAGTTTAAATCTAGTTTGACCAATTGTAAATTAGGTTTGAATATAATTTTATATTCGGAAGTCTTTAGTTTTGCTTCATTCTAGATGTGCATATATAACTCGAAGGTTAAAGAAAACCCTGGTGATTAGCAGTTTTTCGATCGCGAATACCTGGTCTTTAAACGAACTGTTTTTTTTCTCTTTCGTAAAATTCACCTAGTTCTAAGTTATGCTGCCTTTTTGGCATATCTTTGAATGCACTCCACATGGTTTAACTCACGGATTAGTTTCTCACAATCACCATCGTCCTCGTATCTTTTTATAATGCTCACTTATCATTTTCGAATACGAAACTTTTCGTATTATTACCCAACCTCCTCTTAAGATATCTTAATTTTTCTGATGGCTACAGTTTTATGTTGATTTCGTTTTGATCATATTATGTGAAACTGGTAAAATTCTGTGATCAGAAATGACACAGTCTTATTTTAAAAATGCTGCTCTCATCTATTTACTCAAGAAACTGAATGACAGCTGAATCATACTTCAATGCAAAAGAAACATATAAGAAGAGCAAGATTAAATTCATTGAAAATACTAAGATATTCCACAGATTGTTTGGAATCACTACCACTGTATCATTCTGATTGGTTTTGAACCATATCACCTAGATTCTTTAATAACTGGTTGGCAACATCGTGATAAGCATACACTTATTCTTCATAAATGTTTGTTGTGTCTATTCATTTCTCCGATGAATATTCACGAAGGTCATTCTCGTACGTCAAGTTTTATTTGGTGTTATTTCACACAGTTTTCCATGAAATGATTGGGGTGAACACTTTGTTCACTATAGTTATTTAATAGCAACCTTTATGGAAGGAAAGATCGAACAATAAAATGTTCAATACATAGGAACCTGAAATAAATCATTAATGTGTTGTTCCTTCTTCAAGTAGATCATTTCGACTACCTTTTGTCACTAAAGAAATCTACTGACGAAATATTAGTGCATTTACCAATACAGAAAGAGGAAAAATAAACAGCTTGAGTGAATGTATTTTTAAACTTTTTAATAGAAGTCCTCAGATCCATTATTTCTTTATTTTTTGATGCAAAAGCCTATCGTTTTACCACAGCTGTCAGTGATTTATGACACACCATAATTGCTAAAAGCATACATAACTTATATTGTGATTCTATTATCATTATTATTATAATCATCATCATTACTTTAAGTAACTACACTTATCTGACCTAGTTAAATGTGCGCAACAATTTTTTGCTAACCGTTCTTTTTTCTGTCTCTTTTAAATAGGTCAAAGTAAGAATTACCCACCTGATTAATAGCTACAGAGAAGGTTGGAAGGTAAAGCAATATAAATTCTTTTTAAGGTTTTCTAGATAACGAATAAGATCTAGCAGCTGACAAACTAACTGTCCAAAGCAGGGATTGATGACAATCAAATACCAATAATTATGGTCGTGTACTTAATTCAGACTCTATGTCTGTGTAGGTTTTCATTTGTATATTCATATCGTAAAATTTATCTTACATTTACTCACTCCTTACGGATTTTGTCACTTTCTTCTGAATAGAAATTCCTAACTAACCATGGATTACCACAAATTAAAGCTTCATTTGTGTTATTTTCTAAGAGTGGTTGAGTGTTACTTTAGCTTATTTTGATGAGAAGATACCTTTCTCATTATGATTCATGGTATGTGGGTACATTTTTATGAAGTGGTATTCTTCATTCAGTCATTTGGGTGTCTTCAACACATGACTGAATCGCTGCATAGGTTTGAGGCAGCCTTCAGTAGTTTCTGTCGAAGAGTCAAAAAACAAACAGAGTGGTTCCACAGCAACGTTTGAATTTCAGTTGTTTTTTTGAATGTAGAGAACGGAACTACAGGAAGTCAAAATTTCAAAACTTGAAATTCATTTCAGCTGCATGTTGTCAATGTTACATTGTACTGATCATTGATGTTGATCGGTTCGTTTCGGAAATAAAAATAAGTTACCTTTATTCTTTATAAAAGAGCAAAGTTCAGAGGAAATTTGGAGGTGGTTATAGTATTTAAGATATGGTGTTCATAACTGAAAACTCACACTGTACCTGACTGTTTATTAAAATAAATATCTGAGTTCAAAATATCTCAGCATATATAAGCTAAGAAGTTATAAGCTAGCAGAAAACAGCAGCTTACAGTTCCGAGACACTTAATTAATCGCTTTTATGCAGATTTTATCTTTTGAAAATCACCTATTACTCATTTACTCATTCAGACCTACGTGTGTACTGATTAGTAATTTGTCTTTCGAATTTTGCCGATTGAAGTATAGAACGCTTCAGCACTTTTGCTTCAAAAAAAGTTGAACGTCTTTTTTAAGGACTTCGTGGAGTAAAGATTTACCAAAATCCTTGTATACATTTTTTGTTCTTTTTATCTACTTGCATGTGCTGCGAAACTGCAAGTGACAAAACGTTGTCCACGTATAATTTATTCACTGGCCAACTTCATTTAACGCGATTTTGTTAAAAAAATGTTAGTTGTAGTAATTCTGATAACTATGTAACCCTTGGCAGTTTATAGAACCTTAACTGAATTAAGAAACTGAAGGTTTGAGTGGTAGAGATTTCAAAACGAAAAACAAAATACCAAAGTATTGTTAGTGTGAACTGGTCTGCTTGTGTTTTCACATATATCTTCAAGTAACTGATTTCCTCTTTAAGCTTCAGTTAGTTAGGCTTCTACTCAAAACATTTGGCACAACATTTGTCAGGATACAGTTTCGCATACCTGGTTGTGTACAGATTTTTCTAGTTCTTCCTAATAACATGCACCAACACCCGAAATAAACTAACTGAATTAATATCAAGTGCTCATCAAGGACATACTTCAAGATGAGATCTCCCTAAGTTCCAACGGGACTTCAATGACCAGTCAGGCAGACCAGTAGGTCATGAGGACAAATACTAAAGATGGCATTAGATGAGTTTGGTGGGATGTCATGAGTTGACAGGAACATAAAGTTATGGATTATTGGACTCTGACCCAATAGCTGAATGGTAGTGCAAAAACTGAAGGCCTAGGGTTCATTTTAAGTCGGGTTCATCGGTGTGCACCAGTAAAACGTCCCGTGTTGGGACGAAATAGCTATCCAGTAGTCCCGGGTTTTCGACGTTTCTCTAATTTAAGTCAATCCATGATGAATACCATCCTAAAATACTTCCTGTTGTCACATTTACCTGGTCATTTTTGTGTTCAAGTTTCAACCAAAGCATGCCAAGATTACACTGGCGAATACTTTGAATTTCAGTTATTCTTTTTGGTTTTAATTTCCAAAGCTGCGGTTATGGTATTATTCACTTATTCATCTTATCAAATATTACTTCAAGCAAAGAAAACATTTTCTGTATGTAATTCACCAGACGCTTATTTGCCCAACAGATAAACGGTATTACTTCACATTCACTGCATTAATCTATAGAGTGAAATCGGTAGTTTGAAATGAGGTAGATAACTTAGATGAAATAATAATTTAACGCCTTTCGAACCCTAACCTCTTAGCAAAACATAGAAATAGTTGTGTGAAAAATCAGCTAATCTTCGTGTTAATTATTGTGCATTGGCCACCTAATGCGATACTCAGACTTCGTGACAGACGCTTTTCTACTGAAATAAAACGTACTGAGGAAAGGAGTTAGTTCATATGCGTAAAAAATGGTGCATATATTGGCTCTCTAGCAGAATTCACCTTATTTTTCCAGTTTCTATTTGCTTTCTGATAATTAGGTATCTTCATCGAGTTTAATTTCAAGAAGTAACTTTTGAGAATAGAAGAGGGATAACGAAATCAGTTGTTGAGTTATCTCGCAATCGTTTTGAACTTCCGAATCATCATTAACGACATGTTAGGAAACAATAATTTCTATGCCGTTGGTCTGTTATTCTGCAGATCAGAAATCGACTCAGCATCCTCTGCTATGTAGTAACCACTTCCTAAACACTTGAATGTTGTAACCGAAGCTATCTCAGTATATGACCTTAGGGAAATCGAGGATCTGTCTTTTGAATGTGATTTTTCGACAATTTGATTTTAGAAACAACAGGGTTTTTGCCACTATTTCATTCAGTTTTATCTGTGAGAACTAACTAATTGCTCTTTCTATGTTTTAAAGTCTGGTTAGCTGACTACCTCTGCTAACATATGCTAAAAAGCAGCAAAGAATGTGCGATTACCTTCATTACGCTGCTAAGCAAAATATGAAATGGAAATTTATGACATTGTTTTTCTTTCATTTCTCATTAATTAGTTTTCTTTCACTGAACTCGTAAAATAATTCCTCTTCCATCTGGTTAATTCCCATTTGAAATTTTATTCTCAGCAAAACGTAATCATAAAATCACTATGAAGTATTTTATTCACATTGAGCAAAGCAAATTTCTAAGCCATCAATTAATGCAATGATGGAAAAAATTATTATCGAAATTGAAAGAAAATTCAGAAGCACTATCATTTCCAAAAGTTCTGTTCACAGATGTTCCTGTGGCTCATCCATTCTTATATGAAATAGATAACCAGCAAGGTTGATGGTCTGATATGAATTTAAAACATTTATTGTCTACAATGCTGAGGTGCAGTATAGTTAAGTAAACAAGCTGTAATAATAATAATAATAATAATCGCTTTATTCCAAACGACATATATGAAATCTTTATGAAATTTTAGCAGGTAATAATTCAAAAAACAAGCTCCTCGTGAACTATTTCCAAAGTAAATAACTATTGGATCTGAATAGTGTTAATATAACGGTATTAAGGGCACTAACGTGAAACGGGTAGTTGGTATTGCCATGATTTCTGGCCTGGGTTTGAGGATGATTACAAAATGGATGGTAATTATGGTGGTCGTAGTTCAGTAAACCAGCATAAGGATCTGTTTTGGATATAGATATCATTGGAATAGTACACTGCCGTACTTTTGACCATTTATATGAACATTTCAATCTAGCGTAAAGTTTTTGCTTATTTTCGTTCATACTTTGAGAGACGACAGTTGGAAAACATTTTAAAAAGATACGGGAGTACATGATGCACCTAGAGGAAATATTTAAAGAATCAAACCAAACAAAAAAGGAAGAATATAATAAAGCATATTTGGCTAAAAAAAACCTTTGCCAGCTAGACGTTTAGGCAGGGGATGTACAAGTAATTGTTAGGACTAGCTAAACTCATGTGTGGAGATTTACTAATTTATTACTAGCAATATTTTTCCATTAGATTCCTCGTGGAACATACGGCTTCGGTATCACAACTCCATTGCACTCTGTTCTCTGCAGTCTTTTGAACCTGGCTTCACAACAGCCCAGAGGCTATCATTTCTTCCTCACACGATCTCCTCCATGTCACCCTTGCCTCAGAAGCCCAACTCATCGTTTCCCCTTTGGATTCCACTCGACGGACTGGCGCGTGATGTCCCTAATCGGCCTTCCCAGTGCATGCCCAATCCATCTCCACTTTCTTCTGCATATTTGTTAGGCGATAGGTTCTTGGTTGGTTAGTTGCCAGCCAGAGTTCCTCCTTGTTTATTCTTTCTGGCCATCTGATCTTCAGTATCGAGTGAGCGTAGGCGGCAGCTGTTAATGAACGTCTGTAGTTTGTTGGAAGTGCTTTTCGTGACACACCAAGTTTCTGAGTTATACACAAGCACTGACTTGACATTGGTGTTGAAAATCCGGATCTTGTTCTGTATGCTGAGTTGAGTGCAGTAGATCTCCACACTGATTTAAGGTTAATGAACGCCTGTCTCTGGCTTTGACATGCTCATCTGTGCCGCCTGTAGTTGAAACGATGCTGCCCTGCCTATGTAGGTGAAAGAGACTACTTCCTTTAAGTTTCTCCCGTTGGTGGTGATTGGTGCTTGTTGTTGATGGTGTTGTTCGTTGGGTATCTTCATCACCTCTGTCTTCTCTGTGTTCACTTGGAGTCCCGTTTTCACTGCCTCTCCAGTCAAATTGTTAGTTTTTGCCTGTAGATCTTCGAGTTTGTGCAACATTAGATGGCTACTGATACAACACATTTTTGATTTCACCGAAACTGCTGTCAGCCACAGTATATTCAGAGATTACAAACAGGCAGCAGGAAACCACACTAATACTTTTAATCTGCACTCCAAAATTCAGCCGGAATGTGCACAGGTGAATGTCAACTGGTATTTAGTCAAGTAGTGCAACTTTTGCCAAAGAATATATTACTATCATGAACTATATATAGAATCCGTAGAAAATGTAAGATAGACTTTTATAGTTTTACTATAATAGCAACACATGGATCTTGTATGCTTTCCTCACGAACACGGGATGCCTACATAACACCAACTTAACAACCCAGCAACACTACATTTACGTCTAGGCGTTACGCTTACTTTTATATTCTCAGTTTCAGTACCTACCAAAAAGTGCACAATAGTCAGGGCCATAACATTATTTTGTTTGATTATGACTGCCACCTTGATAAAAAGAGCAAGACATAAAGGTATGTTAAAATTGTAAAATAACCTCGCCTGGTTAACTAGTTCACTAGTTATTAGTCGGTCCTAAGCTTGGATAAACAGGGAAGGTTGGGAATTCCACTGGCAACCCTACTCTAGAAAACCAATCCAATCGCTAAACAAACTTCAAAGCACAGAGAAAATATAAAATCAAAATGAAACTTATTCCTTGCTGAATTCGGAGGGACGAAACGATGCTGATTAGTGAAATCTTGCCTTCGGGAAGCCGACTGGTCAATGTGCATTCTCATCTCTCGATGAAAGCGAAACTAAGGATAAGGGTATAGAATGTCCGCACCATGTTTGAACCTAGCTGGCAGGGCTGCCCAGATTGCAAAAGAGATGAGAAGATATAGCATAGAAGCTCCAGGAATCTGCAGATGAAATGGAAGTGGACACTCCCAACTGTCAACTGGAGAGTCAATAATCTACTCCAATATTGTCACCCAGATGACAACCGCGAGCACACTGAGTTTTCGAGTGGCTATCATGATGTCCACAACAGCATCGAAGGCTCTCTCTCTCTCTCTCATGCAGTGGGAACCAGTCTCCTCCTGCATGATGAGGATCATGACAGCAAGATGGATTCAACTCAAAAGGAAGGAAATTCACAATTATACAATGCTACGCTACGCTACGCCACGCCACGCATCTACAAATAATCAAGCAGATCAAGAGAAGAAGGAGGAATTCTACAGACAACTGCAATCAATACTTGACCAGACTCCACACCAGATGGTGACATCAAAATTCTAATGGGTGACATGAATGTCAAACTCGAAGAAGACAACACAGGAAGCGGAAGAGACCTCATCCAACATGGGTCGAGAAGCACTCGGTGAAATGAACGAGAATGCAGAACTGTTTGCAGGTTTACAAGCATTCAATGATTTGGTGATTGGAGTCAGGCAGTGTGTGTACAAACACAAGGATATTCACAAAGCGACATGGAGTTGATTTCACCAGACACCAGGACACACTAAAAATCAGATCGACTTCATCTCATGTGAAGAAAGTGGAGATGCAGCCAGTCTACTGGACACAAGATCAGATCAGATCAGATCAAGAAGGGGAGCAGATGTAGGTTCACACCACTCACTATGTAGTGTAAGGAACCTACATTCAAAATCAAGTTGGAAGACTTCAAAGAAGCTAGTGATGAAAGATCGAAGTTGAAGTTGAACACCCAGGATAGAAACTGAAATACAAAACTACAAAGGACACCTTCACGTCAGCCATCAGGACAAAATGGGAGACATTGAGCAACATCCCTGAGGGAACCTGTGTGGAAGAACACTGGAACTCTGAGCTGTGAAAGCGATGTGGAAGGAAACCTGAATAACCGTGTTAGGAATGGAAGGAAGAGGAAACAAGACAAGACAAGGCAAGACAAGACAAGATAGGAATGCATCTCGACGGACGCATGGAATCTGATAGAAGAGGGAGAGGAAGATGGTGAAGCAGAAGATGAGCCAGTGCAGTGCAGTGCAGTGCAGTGCAGGGATGAACAATGAGAAGAGGAACTGAACACAACCTATAAAACAATACACTGGAGAAAGAAGTGAAGAGGAGTGCACGCAAAGACAAAAGACACACCTACAACACATTGGCAAGTGAAGCAGAACAGGCTGCTGGTAGGAGAGACAGAGGCATGACAACACCATATCAAATAACCAGGTTACTATCTGTGAGGCGAGAGATCAACGCAGATGAGACCAGTAGAAGATAGTGAAGGAAAGTTAGTTACCAAAGAGGAGAAGCAAAGGAAACGATGGGCTGACCACTTTAAGAAACTCTTCACTCGACCACCACCACCACCACCTACAACTCGTTCAGAAACACCACCAGCAAGCGCAGAATTACCAATGAACAATTCCCTCCAACAAAAACAGAAGTGTATCCATGAACGCCATAAAACTGCTGAAATCCGGAAAAGCAGCCGGACCAGATGGAATTACTCAAGAACCACTGAAAACATGCAGAGACAACAGTGGGCATGCTCACACCACTCTAGAGACGGTTTGTAAGGAAGGAAGGAAAAGTACCTGGAGATTGGAATAACGGCTATCTTGTCAAACTCCCGAAGAACGGAGACCTAAGTCTTTGCAAGAATTGGAAAGAAATCATGCTGTTGTCCACCCCAAGCAAAATATTGATCTGCGTCATCCTGCAGAGAATAAAGAATGCACTGGATTTAAAATTACAAGAGGAACAGGCTGGGGGGCTGGCTGGATTCAGGAAGAACAAACCATATGCGGACCAAATTCAAGTGCTACACTATGCATCATCATAGAAAAAACGCAGCATAGCAGTCAACTCTTTACCTCGCCTCAATTTCATTGACTTCTAAAAGGCCTTCCTTTGATGCCGTCGACCGAGAAGTAATTTGGAAACTGCTTCAGCACAATGGAGAGAGTGCCATAAACCTTTATCAATCCCATTCAACTGCTATATGACGACGACACATGCCAAGTGATCCACAGTGGAAAGCTCAGTGACGCCCTTGAAGTTAAGACAGGAGCAAGACAATGTTGCCTACTATCACAGACCATCTTCGTCATTATTGTCGACTGGATCATGCAGCAAACCGTTAGGAGGGAGAAGATGGGAGTACACTAGACCAATAAGAAGAGCCCAGAAGATTTGAATTTCGCCACCGATGATGATCTATGTCAAGTGTTGCACAAACTCGAAGATCTACAGGCAAAAACTAACAATTTGACTGGAGAGGCAGTGAAAACGGGACTCCAAGTGAACACAGAGAAGACAGAGGTGATGAAGATACCCAACGAACAACACCATCAACAACAAGCACCAATCACCACCAACGGGAGAAACTTAAAGGAAGTAGTCTCTTTCACCTACATAGGCAGGGCAGCATCGTTTCAACTACAGGCGGCACAGATGAGCATGTCAAAGCCAGAATCTGAGGCAAGGGTGACATGGAGGAGATCGTGTGAGGAAGAAATGATAGCCTCTGGGCTGTTGTGAAGCCAGGTTCAAAAGACTGCAGAGAACAGAGTGCAATGGAGTTGTGATACCGAAGCCGCATGTTCCACTAGGAACTCAAGAGACAAATAATATAAATAATGTATTTGAATGATTAAATGCTTATTTGAGTATACTAGGCAGATAGACCGAAACAACATGATATGAATTTGTAGAAGTTATCTTAGACATATTACTGTTGGACTGTGTGATATTTCTAATATTTAGACTAAAATAGAATCGCTAATAACTGGAACTTACCAATTCCCTTTCCGAATGCGCGTTAAATGACATTCGGATACTACTGCAGTGCTTAGGTTACCACTTATTTATGACCAACTACAGCTTCATATGTAAAGGGAGTCACTCTGACTTGCTATTTAGTGACCTTAATCGTGAACATAGAATGACAATACCACTATAATGCATAATGATACTTCTGTACTACGTGTTTGAATAGTGATCATGTTCTGACTCGAATATGCATGTTTCTACACTTTGATGAACGTGGAGAAACTACGTGCGCAAGACTTCAATGAACGCAGTCTGATAGTGCAAATATAAAGCTGTCACTAACGAGAGACTTGGTGAACATTTGTCGAAACTTAGCGATGTCACTAACCTTCAAGGAGTCTAATGCCACCTCCAGTTTACTGTAAAAACAACGTTAAAAACTGTGGTCGTTCCTTTGAAAAAAGATAGAAAGCGTTACTAGATCTCAACAAATTCTTCGGGATAAATGGATTTAAGCAAAGGTATTCCTGCAGGTTTCCAGTACAGTGGGGAGGGAAAGAAACTCAAACGTAGTCTATAGAATAATCGTGACCAGCTATGGATGGCAAAAGCTGAATATAGAAGGGTCCGAGGCGACAGCTACCAGTAGAGTGTCATTTGTACTTACTGGGGAAGCAAATGAATTCACTGGCCTCTTCACACACTTGGAAGCTTGGATCACCCTTTGTAGGTCAGTGAACGACAAATTCTCTATGTGGATAAACAGGTTCGCCAACCTAAATCACTGTTTCTTCCATCGTCATATCTAATTTTTACAAGGAGGTGAATACACTTAGTTTCGGTTCGCTGTTTTACCATAAAGCTGGGGAAAATAGTCATTAAAGGTGGAGGACGAAAGGAAGCGTCACCTTCTCAACGAACATTGCTTTCCAAGCATACGCCATATGTCGTGCTGTAACTAAGTCAGCAACGTAGAGTTTTAAATCTGAGAAAAAACTGGTCATGAGCCTTAATCAACAGGGGTGGCTGGAACATGTGTAATGCATGGCTAGTCACCATCTATTCCATCTTGCGATGTTAGCCAAAGTAAAGTTGAACTGGAGAAAGGTTCTTTTGTCGAATAATGACATGTAACTGATGCATGCAGACATGTAAGAATAGCTTACTTATTTTGTGTATTTCCACCAATCCCGTTAATTTGTAACTGTTTTTTCAACTTTATAATATCAGTAGCTGATAATGTTTTCATCGATTACATAATAGTGACTGAATCGACACATATGACTATCAGCTGTCTGAAATATGAAAATACCTGAAACCTGTAAGACGTCAATTATGGAAACAACAGAACGCATATACACATTCTAGATTTTACAAGAGCTATATCAAATGTAAATGTATGATGAGTTCAGAAACCGATTACATTTAACTGAATTATTAAAGAGTCAAAAACACAACGATGTCTATAACTGCTTATTACATTTTAAGTAAACCCTATTACTCACTTATAGCAATAACTACGACTACGAAATGTCACGTTTTGAATAACAGTCACAGTTTTTTTCATAAATACTTTTTACATAAGCAGTGTACTTGCACTTTGGAAGTTAACTAGAGATTAAGCTGAATATTAATGTTAGTGATTTTGTCAAAAAATACTTATATATAATCATTGGTGATTAGCGTTTTTCGACAAAAATAATTCCTCAGAAAAGTGTTTCATGTATTTTCTGTAACTTTATTTAACAATGAAACCTTCACTTTCTTAACTATGTGAAATGATCCATGCATACATTTGGAGTAAGAGGTTTGGTTCACAGTGACGTAAAAAGTATGATTTCTAGTTGCTAAAAAACCATTTTCCCAGCTTGAGAAGAATCAAAGTTTTAGTTCGAATACGTCTTAAGCCGATATGTTTTCAAACCCATTTATGAACTGAACTTTTCTCCTTGAATTTCCAGAGGACTGTTTCCAGCATAAATAGGATTTCGTTTGAAAACCACTAAACTAAGTCCATATATTACTATCTGTGACCCAAATCTATCACAAACTAATTAGGTTCATAACGGAAAGATATACGTGACTGGTATTCCCATTGAACAAATGAATGTGATTTCAACTTTCAATGTATTCGTATGTAAACTTATATTTTAAGGTAAACGGCAAGATAAGAAACTTGAGAAACCTGTAAGGTGATTTATTTCTACTGCTCATTTATTTTATGCATTCAGAAAGATGAAACTGCTTAGTCTTGCATATAAAATACATGTCTAGTTGAAGTAGTCAGTTATAACTGATAAATATGGACCACGATTCTTAGATACAGGATTTATTACAGTTTACAACATACCGATAACCATCCGAAAAAGTAGTTATTCTCAAGATTTATATACTTTAAAACTAAATAATCCTATTAAATGTTACTAATATTTCAGAGAATTAAGCAGATAGATAGATAGATAGATAGGCGTATATACGGAGAACAAGTTAAACGTCAACTGTCTACACAACGTTTTTGTTTTCAAATTACGATCAACGCTGAAATGATTATTGGTCTGCTTTCAAAATCTGAGTTAATTTGATTTCATTTTTATTCACTTATAGTTAGCTGCTTACAAAATAATGAAGAGAGCTTTCAGTGACAATTTAGAAGCAGTTAATCATGGATTTATAAATGCAGTGAGTGAAAGAGAAGCCGATGGGAACACTCACTGACTCAAATAATTTGAGTTTTCAATATTTGGTGGACTTTTAAATATTCTGGATACGTAAAAATAGTAAGAGTTAAATCTCTAATCTTTTTCGATCATGTTCAAACAAATCGGCAGACCTCAGCAGTGATGTGCACTGAGGACTAGTCAGATATATCGGTTACCTACTGCTGGTTAATTTACGTATTTAATTAGGTCATATAGAGGTCAGCTGTAACCTAAAGAGCTTAGTGTTGTTTCTTTGAATTCAGTACTGAGTGAAGCAGGCTTGAATCACCAGTACAGCATCACTTTATTCCTAATTGCACATAGGAAATGCTGCTGAGCGCCAACAAGCATAAAACCTAGGTTCAGGACTTCTTACTAAGTAATTTCAAGCATCTGACAGTAACACAAAGATTTTTCATCGAATGTTTGCCGTTGTCTGCTTCCTTTAACACTAAAAATGTTTGGAATGCTTGTGTTTTAAATGTGAGAAACCCATCGTAAAAAGAAATATTAGGCAAGCAGAATGATAGATATCCCTAACATTATGAGGCAAAAACAATAGACTGTAAAATTTTTAACAAATTGTGTCGTTCACTTAACATTCGCGTTTCGCTTGAGAATGTTTAATTATTTTCTTGTTTTCGTCAATCTAACTTCTGTTTTAAAACTGGATAACGTTGTCTTTAATCCGATGAATGAGTCGTCTCAACATAAGGTTTACTATTCTTTTCCAGAAGAATACTGAGGCTTTCGGATAATTTTCAAATGCAAATTGGCTTCTTTTGGTGTATAGAATACTGTTTCCTTCTGACTGAATATTTTCCAGCTGTGGAATCTGCTGAGAAGCCGTCCCTAGGAACGTCAAGTTAACTGATTGGCACGTTACCACTAAGCCAGTGAGTTGCAGTCTCGTGGTCTGATTTTCCGTACTTTTGTCTGTTTACAGTTTACCGCAACCATCACTTGATCCCATCAAGTGACATTTGCTGACACACCAGGTTACGTCTCGTTCAAACCTCTCAAAATGTCAGTACTTTATGAAAAGCCTTTTGAAATTTATTCAGTCCCTGGAAATGACAAATTATACTGCAACTTACTGAGCGGAAAACTGGCGAAGGATACTTCTATTTGCTAGCCAAACTATTTAATAGCTCTGCTGAGGAAGACTGTAAATTTTAAAAAGGTATTTTAAAAACCAAAGATAAAAGTATGTCTTGTAGTTACTGCCAACTCACACTCTCTAGACTAGTAGTCTGACTTAACCGGTATTTATATTGTCATATCTCACTTTGAATTCTGAATTTCAAACTGGTGGAGCAATTTTATGTAGTGAAACTTGGAATCATTGAAAATGCAGGTGGCTTTTCCAATTTAGACGTACACGTCAAACAACACACAGCAACCAAAAATTATCACAGATAAACACGATCGATGTGGTATGGTATAAAATGTTTATAAGTTGGTCCATCTCATGAATTGTGATAGGAGTCTACTTGGTCCACTTATGAACGTTGAAACTATCAGTACATGCTTTTCGAATCATGCTGACATCACCATAGAATACAATAACTTATATGACTGCGAATTAGTTTTGTGTAGCCTAACCTTTTTTCAAGTAATAGTGTCAGCCTTTTCTAAAAAAATCATAGTCAAAAAAAGTGTCACACAACTTAAGTTGGCTTCAAACGACCGCAAAGTATATCTGAAGGACTGCAGAATGATAGTTTTGCGGTGCGTACATTGTTATGCCTTACCAAATCACGTTTCTTCAATGTGATCATGTGTAAAATTCAGAAGTGTACAATATGACTAACAGATCTCTTGAAAGTTTTACCGGCGTCGCCTCAACTCCAGCGGCAGGCCAGAAAATTCTTCCAGGTCCAATGACTGACTTTTAAGAATATACCATGGTGTTGGCTGTAATAATTTGGTATGCATTTACCAGATAGTTCTTCTAGAATGGAATGCTTGAAAGTTATAATTCAAGTATTCTTGGTTTTTTCGTGCATCACGAGCGATGGCTTTTCAATGAACATAATGATTAAAATCCTTCTTTGTGACATATGATAGATAGTTCTATCACTCGGTGTTTTATCCGTTCTTTAAGTTCAAGTTCAACTGTTTCAACAAAGAGGGCCTAATCTATGGTGTTTGGCAGTAACTCATGCTGAATGAATCAGAATGTAATGGTTGACAATTTCCTGGTTGCACTTAAAAATAACTGGATTACAATATTCTGATAACTGTTGCTGGTCAGTTATGAAAAGCAGATTTAGTAAAGGAAGAAATGATTACATTCACGAATTTAGATCATTCAGTGTGTCCGTGGCGTAAGTAGTTTTTATTCCTGAAAATTGTGTGATTCTTAGGTTTTGTGTTTCTAAGAAGACTGAATACTGCTAACTAGAAAGAAACATTTTAGATGATTTTAAATGCAGGAAACATGTAGTATACTGTAATTTACTGTATTTACCAATGCTTATTCGGAACTTGTTCACAGCCCATTTTGATAGTGGCATAATAATGGATGAAATCAAACCTGGCTTCCTAACGAGATTCGCGGTGACTATAACGTGTTGTTAAATCGTCTTATCAAAGTGACCATTGACAAGATCTAAAAAATTAGTATGATCTTACACATCCCCCTAAAAAGACATAGAGCAAATTAAATACTTTCAAGAGCAACTATATCTGGCACAAAAAAAATTGGTTCAAATTCAGCTCAGAAAAACATTTGGCTGACAATGAACATCTGATACAGTATTCAAATCCTAAACAAGGAAATTTTCCCTTTTTTAATTTCACTATAAGTGATTCGAAGATAATCACTACCCATGTTTTTCTTTGTGTTAGTTGAATCTTATAAAATGGTTTGGTGTGGGGAAAAAAACCTCTACGTTTTTCAGAATTGAAGTTACACCCTTTGGAAAAAGTTCAAGATCAGTTTTCAGCAACATTTTCTCGACTAGTTAGGTCTCATTCGTCCGGCATAATACGTCTTTCCTCACAAATAAGTTGCGTAGTTTGAAAATTATGCACCAGATAACCTAAAAAAAAATTTCAATTGCTTTATTGGTTTCATAACTGCTTAATGAATATCTGAATGTCGATGAGGTTAAAAATGAAAGTTAGGCAATATTATAGGAAAATTTTACCACAGTCAAATATTGGATGAACCTCCAAACTTGTAAAGGGTATGAGGTGAGTAAATTTTCCTTTGTTTCTTACAATACTCCATGAATATCCAGAAGAAATTAAATATTTTTTGGATAATCGAGAGAGATCCTTTTAGCTTTATATTAGTGATGCCTAAACGGAAGTCAGGAAAGTATATGAATATGAGAGATAAAATCAAAACGCGTTATTTTACAAAGGTTTCTATAAATATCACTTAAAAGCATTTGACAACGTGTGAAACGTACTACTTGAAATATAGAATCTAGGTATGATCACTGAGACGAAAATTATAAAAATAAAATGTCTATCTTTTGTGGTCGAAGAGGAACAAGTGTTCTGACTGTCGATTCTAAAGACTGCGGAAAAAGGTGCAGGATACTGAAATCAATGTTCAGTCTTCATATAAATTTTGCTGACCGAACTGTATAAAACTGAGCAATCGTTAACGGGCATTCTGTCTTTTAGAGACTTAAATAACTCAGAATGTCCTATCATTTTATTCAGATTTCTGTGTTTTGTATGTTTATAGGAAAGACAAATACGTCACTTATTCATGTGGCACGTAATTTTAGAATATCTGAAAACTTCTGAAAACCGATAAACCTTAAAATACTCTTTCTAATGACTTGAATTCTTAAGAGAATAGTGAAATTCTTAGAGTATTAAACATACCTTAGTTTTGTTCATCTGAATGCTGCCAAGAGAATTTGTTAATTTCAAATTCTTTCGCATCTCGGAATCATATAAATTGGAGGAAGGTTGAAATCCTAGAAGCAATGGACATATTTTCCTACTCTTTTGTAATTCTTCAGCAGTATGTCTCGAAGACTGTCTGAGTGGTTGAACAAAGGAGAGTCAGGTCCCTAAGTGTGCACTTTATAACTGCAAATCCAGAAAACATATTACTGCATGTTTATGCACTGAATGAACTAACTATTATGTTTATTCATAGCTTCAAGCAAGCATACACGAGGACATTTTCTCGCGAAAGATTTTTGTTTTACATCTAATTCTTATTTCAAATTCTAGATTATCTTTCTTAAATCATAAAATGAATCGCTGTTTAGAATGAAGGTGTTGATAAGTTATGTTGTTGGCAGCAGAACATCCAATTTTGTAGCAATCACATGCTGCGTCAAAAGTGGGTAGTTTTTTGTTAAAGGTTGGCTGAGCATCAGAACACAACAACATGGCTGAGTATTTGTTCATCCAGTAATTCGTAGGTTCTCATTTTCACCAGTCCTCAGATTTGCCTGATATCACTGAAGAACGTATTATCAGTAGTGTACATGTCCCTATATCCGGTTCATTTTGTCCATTTCAACCAAATTTGATTCATTTAACCCTAAATGAGTCGGCGAATCACAGAGATGAATGTTGTATTTATTTTTCTTTTAAATCTGTTTAAATAATGTGTTACAGATGTGTACATGACTGTTTAAAATGTGCTTTCTTTTGTTTGAGATTAAAATGATATCAAATATGAGTTTCATAGCATTATGTTTACCCACGCTATTGTTCATGAGAACGTAAGCATAATGGACAGATAATCTACATCGCGATAAATTCAGATGGGTTAAACTTTTAAAAATTGTTTCAAAATTTCTACTTTCTAAAATAAATTTATTGATAAACAGAAATTATTGGCATATTCATTCATTTCAGATGATTGATAATGTCATGTATTTATTGTCTCCTTATTCACAATTGACGAATTCAGTCGATACATAGAAGGATGTTAAGTTAAGAACTTCAGTTGGCAAACCTGCAAAAGTCAGATTTAAAATCAGCATCACTCCTGCTACACAAGTTGTTTTAATTTGCTAAGAGCTTCCACTATCATACTGGTAGGTTTGTTGGATTTCACAAGTCAGTCCGAGAAACTCTCATTCATATAACAGTCATACTTTTAGTTACTCACCACCATTGTGAAGCAATGACCTCGGAGCAAAGAATGTTGTTCCAAAGGATGTGTTATTCGTTGGTGAATATGACCTTAAAAGAAGCTATCAAAAGAAACATAAGTGACAATGTCAAATCACAGAAATCAATCATTTTTGTTCAACTACTATTTAGCTGCTAAATTTGTAGAAGAAAATCACCTAAGGATATTTCCTGTAATTTTTTTGTCAAAAACTGTTTCAGTTTGTGTGTTTGAGAGTAATCCCACACAAATTATATTTTGTAAATTGTTTGAATCTTACGTATTTTGGTTTATTTGATTTTCATGAAATTCAATATCGAACTACTCACAACACCTCATATCCAGGAGAGCTTCAATGAAACAGACAACCTTTTTCTCAGGATGAAGATGATAACTGCTTGTTGTTCAGTATTTATTTCACGAAGGAGTAAGTGGTACAATTAAGTCACCTAGACTAATAATGAAATGCATAACGACAAACATATTTACCATAATTTTGCGCACTTAAATCCCTAGATAAACTTGGGCAAAGCAAGAAGAACATAAAATCACTAAAAAAATTCTAGTTCAAAGACTTTATTACGTTGCATTGCGGAAAAGAATGATTGAAGCAGTATAACTTTATGGTATTGATCTCACAAATATGATGTTTTTGATCTCAACTTTTGAAAGTAATTTTGTGTATGTATTCTGTATGTATTTCGTTCATGATCAGGTGATAAGAAATAAAACAGGTAAGTCATGTTGAACAACCCAATACCGTTCACGTTCTTTCAGATTAAATGTTCTAGGCATAAAAGATACTGATATTGGACCCTAAAAGTCATCCTGTTACCAAAATCAAGGAATAGAAAATGATTTGTCCCGATGAATACTTGTAAACCTATGGAATTTATGATGAAGTATTTTGAAAACAAGGATAGTTTCAACCAAACTTCTATACAAGTTACTAGTTGCGCATTACGCTATATCAAGAACTCATTTTGAGATACATTTCAGCATGATATTAAGTTTTAACTAAGTTGATTCATGCTGTATGCTTTCGAGAGGAATTTCTTAGAATGTAGATACTTTGTGATGGTGCAACTGTTCAGTTAGGGAAGAGATAGATGTGAATATAAGTAGGATCTATTTTTTGATGTGCATAATATATGTTAATAACACGAAAAATTTTGGGTCCACTCATTAAAAGACTTTTGTCTGCAAAAGGTGCTCATGAACAATTTTGAAATAATATTTTCTCTGTTGAGTGGAATCGACTGGCGACTGTATACACACTGAAAACACTTGATTTTATTTATTTTTGTAAAGTTGTAGGAGTTTAGAGTTGAAAAGGAAATTATTATAGGGACTGTAGTAGTAATAATTTTGCATGCAGTATATGAGTTTAATAAAAAGATTTGCAAAAAATCTACGTAGCTCATTTTAATGTAAAAATGGTGTTTGAATTATGAAGATTGAATTTTCCCAAGTATCGTGAAATATTTATACGGCTTAAGTATTTAAACAGCACAACCAGACCTTTTATTTAAGCAGACATAGGCTGCATGAAAATTTTAGAAGCAAATCCAAGGACGTGACAGCGCCTAAGAGAGTATGAGAAACAGCTGATACATTAAAATGACCAAGGTGTGGAATCGGATCTTACGCGGTAAATGTTTTATGTTCTGGTGAATATATTTTAGTCTCTGTGAATAAGAAACGAAATCTATTTGGTAGGCAGGTCAAAGAAGATGAAATAGAAAAAGGAAGACAAACAAAACATAATTTACAAAATAAACCACAGAAACTGCCAAAAATATTATATCGGACAGAGTGGTAGCCTTTTTAGCATCCGTCTACATGAACATCAACTAGCATTGAAGCATCGTGACACATCCTGGTCCATATCAATGCGTATGGGCAACTGTAAACATGAATTTGACTGGGAAAACTTAAAGTTTGTGATGATGGGGGATATTTTTAGCTTAGGAGGGTAATTTTTAGTGTTAAATTCTCTGATCCGGATGATTTAACTGTGTTTATGCATCCTTAGCCAGTTTTGATTCCGTTCAGATATGTACAGCTGTAACAGTGAAATCCCGTGACTGAGAGAACACAACACCATTAAAATTATCTTCTCGAGCTACAAGTATTCTTCATCATCTCAAAAAGTCCTGAACTATTTGACAATAAATTTGGGCCATACACTATGACTTCAGTTCTTACCTATCTGTAAAACAGTTGGTTATTGTTGGAGTCACACATTCATCGTGTTTACTGAATTTACTACGGTACTTATGAAGTAATGAATCACCAACAACCTTTGCTTTAACTTTTAATCACCAAATTTGCCCAGTTTGGTTAGAGTTATTCGCAAAGACCCTAATTATCTTATTCTGAAGTTTCAGTTAGTCGTGTACGTTTGCACTTTTGGTAAATTTGCGATGGCCATTTGATGCTCAAATTTTTCAATTCCGGGATTACCAGTATTCCTAATCGTAGCAGATATGTTGGTGGATAGTCGGAAAGACATGGCTTTACATCATATGATCCTTCACTTAAAATGGATGACATATCTACTGTACTGAAACTGGAACATATCCACAATTTCCTCACAGATTTAAACTCAGTAGTGGACCCAATCCAGCTCACATAGGAGGTGGAAAATGGAAAAGGAGAATTACTTATGTTGGACTGCAGAACGTAACGAAGGACAGACGTGGTTTGGATACTACCGTCTACATTCTAACAGGTATCTAGACTTCAGGTGATCTCATCCAATGTCAGACAGAGTGGGTTTAGTTAGAGGTCTAAATGGTAGATCTAAAAAACTTACTAGTCTTTGTCAGGATTTGAACAATGAATTGAAACAAATAAAAGAAGCGCTGCTAATCAATAATTATCCTCTAAAGTTTACTCAAAAATCCATATGAACACGTAAGAAACGAAATAATAACGGTACTAGGAATATGAATAATAACGACAACAAGAGTAGAAATAAAGTCAAACCCTCTATTTTGTTATCCCATAAGAAAAAACATCAGAAATTTTACGCAGGACTTTCAGCAACTCTGGAATTAGAGTGGCATTTAAACCTACAAATCCACTCAGCGATAGGCTTTTTCGGTTGGCTTAAGGATCCGACAGATCCAACTGAGCGAAACAATCGAATCTACCAAATTCCATGTAGTGACTGTGAGGTCAAATGCATAGGTCTAACTAGCTGGTCTGGCTCAGCCAAATTAGCGGAATACAGGAGTTTAACCAAAAACAGAATGAAAGACCCCAATAAGACCAATAATCTAGAAGAAACTCAGTTATTGCATTGCATGCATTAACACACAACCACACAATAGGGTGGAGAAAAATCACTTTACTTAAGTCCAATATAATTAGGCGGAGAGAGAGGTTATTCACTAAATCTTTTTTCATCGAATCTACACCCAACACATATAACAGAAATGACGCAACACCCATGCCAGAGATATGGAAAACTTCACTACCAATAAAAACAAAGAATATGAGGTGACGAGACTTTAAAGGTCAGATATCGAAAGTAGTGTGATTACATTGATATGATTATGAGCAATAACTAATGGCCGAAATGTCATCAAGTTCATAATTCTGTATTACTGTGCGCTATATATAGAACAAATCTAATATAGAACTATTATTTGTTGGCAAGTCAACATTAGGTCATCGAAATCATCCATGTGTGTCTATTAGTTTACCTGATCTTATAGAGCTGGTTATATAGGCTGCACAAGGTGAAGTCTTTCCAAGTGCGTTTCCAACAAATATCTTGCGTGGCTGTCCAGAGGATAATGCAAGTCTAGAAGCAGTTCCATCTTGAACCGTTTGATCAAATATGGTCACCTCGCTTCCACACATTCTTCATTCAAAATCGTATACAAACTCAAACCTAATAGCTCTAAAAGAGTGCGGATTCCTTACCTATGCATAGGAAAGGCGTTTGTAATTCAACTATAAAAACATGAACTCTGCGTAGAGAATAGGTTCATGCATCCTTTTATTGATATTGCTGTGGTCATAATCCTTTCCTGAGTTTCTTTATTGCTCTAATGTTCATCTTACACTTATGACTGATTTTCATCACTTTTTGTTTGTATTTTTGTTTTGTGGTTTACTTTTCCATGTCTCAATACGTTAGCTCCAATCTCTCACTAAAACTCACACTATACTTTATCCGATTATTGTTTATAATTAGTATTATTACTTTCGGCCTATTTATTATTTAACCTATTAGTCGTCACATTGATCTACTGCATATTTTTCCGATACACATTTTATTACACAATCCTCTTCTAACCCAATAATCAACCCACTTTCTCATCCTAGAAAAATTCCATTTTGATGACCTAATGTTGACATACTAGCTAATAATAGACTAACCTGTTTCTTATCACGATTGTACGATTGTACAGTTGCCGAAAATAATTCGTCAAAAGGAAAATTTCCTTTGCTGAATTACTTTGTGTTTTTTACATATACTTTGAGATCAGGCTTAGTCAATATACTGTTAACAGGTTATAATTTAAATAGTTTTTGACTAATACACTTACCCACAGCCTTGTGTTTGAATGCATATGTCTCTGTATGACATTGAAGTTTTCTTGTCAGTGCTTGAACTTTAAAAGACTTCGTTGTGTTTCACGATTCACTTGTGATGTTTGCTTTCTCCTGATAGCAGATACTCATATCTAATAATGTATAATTTAAGCCTCCATAGTTGTTCAAATGATTGAAATTAGATATATTCTGCAAATGTTATCATCTGATTTGTTGCCTATTCGACATATTATTTATTATTATTATTAGTCCCTTGGGTTCCTAGTGGAACATAGGGCTTCAGTAGCACGTCTCCAGTGAACTCTGTTCTCTGAGATCTTTTGAACCTGGTTCCACGACAGCCCAGAAGCTCTCATTTCCTCCTCGCACGATCTCCTCCATGTCACCCTCGGACGTCCAACTCGTCGCTTCCCATGGGGATTCCACTCGAGTACCTGGCCTGACGCGTGATGTCCTCAGTCGGCCTTCTCAGTGCATGGCCAATCCATCTCCACTTCTTCCTGCATATTTGTTGCGTGATAGGTTCTTGGTTGGTTCGTTCCTAGAGCTCCTTGTTGCTTATTCTTTCTGGCAATCCATCTGATCTTCAGTAGCGAGCCAGCGTAAGCAGTTGTTGATGAATGTCTGTAGTTTATTGGAAATCCCTTTCGTGACGCGCCAAGTCTCTGAACCATACAGAAGCACTGACTTGACGTTGGTGTTGAAAATCCGTATCTTGTTCCGCATGCTGAGTGCAGAAGATCTCTGCACTGGTTTTAGGCTAATGAAGGCCTGTCTTGCTTTTCCGATTCTGACTTTGACGTCCTCGTCCGTCCCGCCTGTAGTTGAAACAGTGCTTCCTAGATAAGTGAAGGAGGTTACTTCCTTCAAGTTTCTCCCATTGACGGTGATTGGAGTTTATTGTTGTTGGTGGTGGTGAGGTATCTTTATCACTTCTGTCTTCTCTATATTCACCTGAAGTCCCGTCTTAGCTGTCCTGCCTCTTCTGTCAACTTGTTAGTTTTTGCCTGCAGATCTTCAAGTTTATGTGACATCAGGCACAAGTCATCGTTGGTGAAATCCAAGTCTTCTAGGTTCTTTTCCGTCGTCCAGCGTATCCCTCTCTTCTCGCTGCCTACTGTTTGCTGCATGATCCAGTCTACCACAATAAGGAATATCATGGGTGATAGTAGGCAACCTTGTTTCACTCCTGTCTTCACTTCAAAAGCATCACTGAGCTTCCCATTGTGAATTACTTGGCCGGCATGTGGCATCTTCATATAGTTGTTGAATGAGGCGGATAAAGGTTTGCGGTATTCCGTAATAATGAAGCAGCTTCCAAATTACCTCTCGGTCGACGCTGTCAAAGGCCTTCTCAAAGTCGATGAAGTTGAAGTAGAGAGCTGATTGCCATTCTATGCTCTGTTCTATGATGATGCGAAGCGTTGCAATTTGGTCCGCACATGATTTGTACTTCCTGAAGCCTGCCTGTTCCGGTCGCAGTTTTGAATCCAGTGCGTCTTTAAGCCTCTCCAGGATGATGCGGCTTAATATTTTGCTTGCTCTGGGTGGATAGGAGAGTGATTCCATGCCAGTTCTTGCAAACACTTAGGTCTCCCTTCTTTGGCAGTTTGACAAAGTAACCCTATTCGACATAAGGGGATTCTAAACATTCTTGTTCATGGTGACATTTCCTGGTCATGATTTATAACTACTTTTTTAGACAATATTACCACTAGATTTTTACGTAAAATGACAGTGACAGTATGTCTCACTTGGTAATCGGATTGTCATATGTCTTCTGTTTTAAATAAGTTTAGATTGATTTCAGGTTGGTATTTAACACAAACTGAAATCAGCTGAAGAACCGTCCACTCAAATCTAGAAATTTAATTCACGCCCAGTGCTCACTAGTGAATAGCTTCAAGATGAGACTTCATGAAGTTCCACTGAGAAGTCGTAGAACGGACCAAGTTGAATGTGAAGACAGGTGCTCAGTGACGGCATTCGGAAGTACGATCCAGTAACTCAGTTGTAACGCAGCTGTCAGTCAAATGAAAGCCCTGTGCGTGCGTGTTGCTGAGGCATCCCATTCTAGGGAGAAATGGATGCCTAGCGCATCCAGGATTTCAATGGATCACTAAGTGATGCCAGTCTACGATGAATACCACTTTGAAATCAATAAATCTTGCAAGCCTTCACTGAGAAGAATGGATTAAATAAGATGAACACGTAAGTTTTAGAGACGGAAACGCTTCATTTTAAACACATGATCAGAATAAATGAAGTTAATCTCAGATTTAGCAAGACCAAATCAGCATAAAATTTCAGTTTTCAAATGAAAATTTCTCCGTTTCTTCTGGTTTACCTATTTAAGGTGACTGAGTTGATTGCATATGGATGCTGTTTCTTTACATGGTACCTACTATCAGACGTTACTTTTTGTATATTCCTTACACCTCCTTAAAATTATTGAACCTTATGTTTTGTAAAATATAAACTACAAGTGGATTTGATCTACAGCATATATCTTATATTTTCTCAGTTTTTAAAATCCTGTAATCTACAGTACAGTTTGTGGGATCATTCATTACTTTCTGGTTAGATTATTTTATTAAATAATTTTGTTTTGATAATCATTGAAATAAAAGGCTTTTGTAGCTGGTGTATATTTATAAAATGCAATGACATCATTGTAGTCTTCAAATTTACTTTTTTAATTTGTTTAAGTTTGTCGAACAAACCAAATGCATGAAACATTTTAAGACTTCTAAATAACGCTTGAAAATGAGTATATTATAGTTTCTTCAGTTTAGCGAAATGAATAAACATAGGTGTGGTTAAAGACCGTCAAGTTGTCTCACTTTATTGTGTCTATCAGTGTAAACTTGAGCTAGTCCATTGACGAGATGTTTACAGACTGTTTCACAGCAAGACATGCTGCTCATATCCAATTTTTAATGATGCGCTTATCTTAATTGTTCTGTTTTCTCTCATGAATCCATTTAGAATTGATTATGTCAACAATTCACACTGGTTCTATGTGATGCATATAGAAAAGAACTACAATAGAGTAGTACTCGTCAACTCTGCTTGACTTTGCCGATTTTATTCCCAAAGATAATTTTTACAGTTTTATGAGCTAAATATTGTGAAATGTTCGCTTTTCTCCTGTAAAGCTTGCAGTTGCATACATGTGATATCATCGGTGATAGCATATACAATTTGACGATTGACTATTATCTGTAAATTATTTGAGATATTTAGCTGATTTAACGACCTAATTATGTTTCCTACTGAATTTCCTATAATTTGGTGCTTGAGCATGGTTAATTCATGCAGCACTTGCAATAAAGCATCAACTGGTCACTAGTATGGTCAGAATCTAATAAGTGTTTGTCGTTTATTCATATTTTCCTTAAGTTTCCACCTCTAGGAAAGCCAGACAGTCATCATTCCAAACCTCAACTATATGTCATCTCTAACATCTTAAGACCTGTTCTGTGTAATCCCTTTGTGCATGAAAGGATGTATTCTGTTCTGGGATTACTTCATATACTATCTCTTATTTATTTTTGAGAAGCGGCTGCACTTATTACTACTGATTACTGGTTAGATTTTTAAAATATATTTCTTAGGATCTATGAACACCTTAGTTTAATGCAATAGAAATGATCTTGATCACTTTTAACCCTACCGTAAACATTAATCTGTATTGACCATACAGCTAGTTAATGTAATGTTCTCTCGCTTTCTTTATATTCAGGAATAATGTAGGCAAAAGAATGACAGCAGACACATCTGCAAATACTATTCTTCCAAAGTTTCAGTAATTGATGAGCTGATTGAAAACTAGAACAACTGGATTACCGTAGGTATCTAGCAATATTAAAAGGACGTAAATGTGATTGTCCAAATGTAACACACTGGACGAACGTTTGCATTAATCGCAGTAAACTGAAATTAACTTTCATATCTGGTTTAAAACTTACCAACTGAAACATGCTCTCTCTCATACCGTATTTATATCTATATATTCCTGTAAACTTTATTTCGAAAAATCAAAATTTTCTTACTTTTAGTGGAGGTGAAATAACATTGTTTTCATTGTTTTAAAAAAGGTTAGGCATTTAGGTCAAACCATCCTAAAGCAAATGCGTTTAGGGTGCATTATGATTATATGGCTTCTGCGAACTACTCAATTGTTATATTACAGTAAAACTTTCAACATATTATCCCAACTATTAGTGACTTCAAAACTCACGTTAAACCCTAAAGGGAGAAATTGAAACGAAGGTCGTGACCTAAACTTTGACCATGGTAGAAATTAAAAAAGCAAGTGCAAGCACTTGCACATAGATAGAATTAACAGATGTGAGTAGAAGGAATCACATCGAATAGCTAATGTTAACGTTAGCGGAATTTAATACAGCCTCAGAAAATAAGGTCTGGACAAAATACTGACCAATGGTTGAAATGCAGAAAGCGACAAAATCAAATGTAGGTCTGAGTTGAGATCACGAAAAAATTACCGTGAGGCCTTTTTAACTCTTCTGATCCTAAATAATAATTAGAAATTGTATCACAGTTATTCACCAGATAATTATTTTATGGCACTGCATTTAGTTAATTATCCCTTATGTCCAGAAAACAGTAGGAAATCACTTGAGGTTCAGTCCTTCAATGTTCATTAACACCGAGCTATATCATCTTTCAAGATATGACCATTTTTCTTGGAATACATATTTTATTGAATCAAAGTGAATACTTCGTGTTTAATGCACTCTAAGTGTTTATAAATTTTTTACATTTTTACGTACTACTTATGTATAGTCATTTGTGTACCTGAATAGTTTGCTCACAGAAGTTAAGCAGTGTGGTAAAGTGTAATTTCATGCAAACTACTTTATTATTAATTTCTAGTATGATTATGAACATTAAATTGTGCCTGAAGTGTCTACCAGTAGATAATATTGCTATGTTGGATTTTATTGTGATAAATTTATCGGATGTTGATTTGTGGACGTTTCAGTTCAATTTCGTAACGCAAAGATCAGAACACAAAGCCATCTACTTAAAACAAAATTGTTATTTATGTCCCACAAAGTGAGTTTAGAAATATCAGCGGTTGAAATGTATTCTTAGATAGTATTTAGTCTCATCTTTGAAACAAACATAGATTTGTCGAAATTAGGCTTATGGTCAGATGGGGAAGAATAGAGATTAATTTATGAAGTAAACACGATCATAATGATCATCTAATTTTACCTATTTTTGTGATGTTTCAGTTGTGAGGTCTGAGTGAATACGCTTCGAGTAGTTAAACAACTGTCATTATTCCCCATAGTCTATCGTTTCTCTAAGTTCGTTGCATGTGGAAATTACCTTTTTACTAAATACTTTGTTCATATCGGAATGTCTGCCGGGAAAAAAGTGGTGCACATTTCTTCCGACTATACAGAATCCGTAGTTATTACACCTTTATGTGACTTTCTCATTTCACTATAATGAGTGAAAAAATCTTGATGACATGTCTACATAGATGAAGCTGTATTCTTCAAATTATTTATGCTGTGAGTGACTTGAGAAGGAGCTCATTTTCCACCCAGCTGTGTGAACAACAAGTGAATACACGAAACTCACATTCTTTATGGGTAAAAATTCGATTAAAAGAAATATCACATATTACGTAACTTGATTTGATACTTTCTTTTTATTTTCCAATACTGCCAAGTCGAAACCCGATCATACTAAACCGTACTATAGTTTTATAAATTGCGACTCGTCCCATTGCGTGTGGTATGTGCCATTCATAAACAAATATAAATTTGTACTCGAATTTGCATTTCTACCAAGCTTATCTTAAAAGCTATCGTTTAAAACGTCATACCAATAATTTAAAACAGTATTTCTTTCAGAAAGCAAGTTTTAATAAACTAGCTTGTTGAGCCTTCTTCAGATGAGCACACTGTAGCTGTTTATGTCGACAAATTCACATTTGATGATATAGTGATTAAAGGTGTTTACAAAAACATTTTAATACTAGACGCTTACTCCAAATGCCATTTTGAAGTCTAACAGTAAACAGATGAAACAACTCGAAAGCTGAACTGAAATGAATCAAACATGTTTGCTGATCTTATTCATGTCTGGAATAAAGCTTTCATGGTTAATCTTATTCACCTACTGTAGTCCTGAGTTGTTTTCGTACATGAGGTTCGCCATAAACATTCAGTATCCTCATGTAAGAAGTGTGCGTTATTAATAACAAGAATAGATATTTTACGCTCAACTTTGAATTATGAGACAGTGGTTGAGCAATTTGTTTCCTGCTATGCCGCAGATCGAATTCAAATTTGTCAAAAGATATTGTTCAAACGTTGGAATGAATAGTTTTAATTTTCTACTGGAAACAAATCAATCAGTTTTACTGTTGGTTGTTACTGACTAACGTTTCTTTTCTTGTTGCTTTTCTGACTTCTTCGATCTGCTATAAGTTCAGTTGTCACATTTAATTCACATTAAAATGCTTCAAATAATTAAATTCCTTTCAGCTTTTTGTCTTTTGGTTGGTTTTGGTTGTCTTACAGATTTCGTGAGCGGGCTTTTTTGATATAAATGTGCTATTTAGATACTCTTTCATATGGTATTTACTCACTATCACTAAAGAAAACGTACAAATAGACGACGTGAAACAGACAGTTATCTGTAAATAAGATTAACTGATTTCTTTCAGTTTACGAACAAATAAAAACCATTATTCTTGTTTTAATGCGGGCATTCATAGTTTATTTGGATATGCTAACTATCGTTATTTCTAAAATGATGAGACTATCTGAAATAGCTGTGGTTTGTCAGACTGCTGTTATTCATACTGTATTGACATGGCAGTCGAGTGAAACAATCCCTGTCTGAAGTTTAGATATATTCAACAGTTCGATATTATAGCACAGCTGATAAAACACTTGATTGGTAACTCGGATGCCACTCGTTCGAATCATGCCAGGACAGATTTCACCTTCTGTCATCACAAAGCACCGGTTCTTAAATGGCTAAAACTAGTAAAAAACTTCACTTTGATGGGGTTTGTACTGACTCTGAATACGAATGAGCCAAGCATTATACCAAACATGAAGACGCAGAATTTTTTCTGAGTTCGTAGAGAAGAGCTTTTTAGTTTTTGTAGAGAGTTTGACGGCTTATGCTCACAGTAATAGTCAAGTGCACATACATGGATTCATCAAGGATTTGCTGTTTTCCAAACTATATTATGTACAACGTTTTCTCTTATGATGATACTGTAGATAGTGAATCTTTTCATGGAAAATTGACCTGGTCATTTGATCTAGTATAAAGTTAGTCAAAGTCAAACAGAAGAGATTGATTAATCTACCGTCTCAAACCTATTATTCAGATGAAATATGTAAGTCTGTGTTGAGTGACTATAACTTTTTAGTTTAGAGTTCATAGAATGCTTTTAAGAGAAAACTGAGTGCTTAAATAAATTTTATGTGAAATCACGTAATGTGGCTATCTCGCTATGCACTATCAGTTACTCCAGTTTACTTCGTAACCTAGTTGGTGTTTCAGTATAAAGAATGATGAGATTTGCAGAAACTCCATGCATCTTCCTCAAGAGTTAACTTGTTTGCGCAGTTAGAACCATAGGTATTCTTAACTCAAGCCACACCAAATAAGTCAAGAGAACAAATCAGCAGGCGAATACTCTGAATTTCAAGCACATATTAGCTATTATCAGCTTAAGGTGTCTGCCTCGACGACGCAATCGACATGATACATGAGGCTTTTGAACAGATAACTTCCCTAGAGAAAAATCCAGACAGAGGACTTTATCGATACTATGATTACGTGACATGATAAAAAAGAATTTAAATAGATTTATATGTCAAAAAAGAAGTGTTTGTTGAACCGCAACCCTTTTGATAGGTGGCTAAATCGATTGAAAAGTTTCCGAACTACTCCACTCATTGAACAGTTTTTGTATTCCAATGATTTCTATACTGCTTCAACTTGAACCCATATCGGACTTTCAGTGTACATTGATTTGGTTGTGGCAAATATTAAGGTTTCAGGGTTTTGGTGTGCAGAATGAGTTGTTATGTGAGGGTTTTAGTTGACACAACTTCCAGTGTTATCGTATACACCTTCATCGGTGAGTCATAGTTTTGCAGAGAAGTAAATCAAACGATTGTATATAAATGTTGTTCATGCACTACTTCGCTTGAGTGTAACTTGTCACGTCAATTGATAAATGAATGGGCGTATCCTGCACTCGATTGGTTGAACTCCTGCACTTGGTATTTATTTGATTAGAGCGATGAAGGTTGCCTTCATCTGACTTATTGATTCGTATACATTGGAGGTTGTACGCTTTGTTAGTTCGTTGGTTTGCTTCAACTGAAGTGGTGTTTTTTGCTAATGCTGGTTGGTTAAATTTCACTGAGGAGTGGGATTCTTTTTATGTCGACTGCTTGAATACAGGAGTTTGGTGAATTATTTTAATTTGATTGACTGAATGTTCCCTTTTTGCTTGCCTCAAGGTTCTACTCTCAGATTGGTTGACTTATTACTGTAGTTGGTTGTCACTGACAGGGTTGCGTATTGTATCCCGTTCGATGTGACGATTCACTACTAATTTGCCTCCAAGAATTCTTCGGTTGCTTTCAAATTCGAACTTTCAAGTATTTTGGATTTGTGCCAGTCTGGTGTGTGATTGTGGTTGTTACAGTGTATTGAGGTGACAGACGTCATATTATAACTTTTTTTGCGGCCTCCTTGAACTCTTGTCTACCGTTTTCTACCACCGAGTATATTGCATCAAATTTCTTATTTCTATATTGTTTTAATCGTTTAATTATGTCAACCAATCGTATTGTATATTCTCTCGCGTTTTTAAAATCATTACAACCTATCGCTTCGCAAGTTGATAGGAAATCTAAGAAGAAGCACCACGGTGGATGGCAACGAGCTCTGAAGCGTATGACCATAGATCAAATGACTATTCCATAAATACTTAGCACAAACTGCAGGTCGTTGCCGAATAAAGTTGATTACCTTCAGTCCACAAATGTTTATCGAAACACGGGTGTAATAATGCTGCAGGAAACATGGCTTCATAATCTGTATGATGATGACTTAGTCTGCTTAGATGGTTTCAAATTATTTCGACAAGATCGAAGCTTTTCGAAGAAAAATGGTGGTGGTGTAGCAACATTTATTAGTACTAACTGGTCGTCCTCCAACTATGTATGCTTCTGCTTCTCTAACGAAAAAATTGAGTGCATTACCATCAAATGTCGTCCCAAACATTTGAGCAAATACAAATACATATATATCACAAACATGTATGTCACACCTGACTGCAGTTTCTCAGATTTGTCAACTTTTGCTGATAAATTCACTGAATTTGCTGCTCCGGTTCTGGGAAACTCCTTGTCTATTGTCTGTGGTGATTTTAACTCATGTGACTACAGTTTTCTATTATCATTGGGTCATAAAAATATGGTTAACTTTTCCACTCGTCTTGACAACACTCTAGACTTTGCATTTACAAATGAACCTGGCATATATGAAGCCCGTAAACGGGCTCCACTGCTAAATTCCGACCACTGTATCGTTCGTGTTTTGCCTAAAGTGTACGGAAAATTATACAAGAAAGCTTTTGCATACCTTTCAAGGAAAGTTCAATACAGATGCTATTCACAAGAAAATATATTACGTTTGAGAAGCATGCTTATAGAAACGGACTGGGATATATTTGCTGATGAAGTTTTAGACAACACTATTACCAATATCACAAGCTATCTCAGATTCTGTCTCGATATCTGCTGCCCTACTGAAACAATTTACATGAGATTTGACAGACTTTCCTCTCCTCATCTCAAGAGGCTTCGGAGAGAAAAGGAAAGGTTGTATAAGGCGAGAGATCACCCTGGCGTTAAAAGGCTTAACTGCCTAATTAAGTCTGAAATACAACGTCTGAATACTATACACAACAAGAAGTTCTTATCGTGTAAGAACTCTTCCAATATATGGAAATTATTTAAAGAGCTTACTGGTAAAAAACAGATGACAACACAAACTCGTTCGGATGTCTGTGCGTTAAACAAGTCATTTATACGTCGGCAAGCTAATTTCACCCTTCCTAATGTGCAAAATCAAGTGGATAGCTGCTTTCCAGGTTTCAATACAAATGATGTATTTAAATGTCTAAAGTCTTTGAATCCCTCCCAAAGCTTAGGTCCTGATGGTGTTTCTAGTATCATATTTAGAAAATGTGCAGATATTTTGTGTCATCCACTTACAGATATCTTCAATGTATCGTTCTCTAAAAACATAATACCCACTGCTTGGAAGCAGATAAAAATTGTACCTGTGCCTAAGCCATCTTCTGGATCAGATGTTACTTTTCGACCCATCGCTATAACTTCCCCTTTTCTGAAGACAATGGAGAAATTACTTCTGCTTGTGATTGAGCCTTCATTGATGGCCTTCAGAGATCCAAAACAGTTTGCTTACAAACACCGGAGGAGTACTTTAGATGCAGCTACTGTCTTGCATCATAATATTGTTTCTAGTCTCGACAAAGGTGTTAAGTATGTCCGTTGTGCCTTTTTGGATTACTCATCAGCCTTTGACTCTGTTCCTAGACCACTTTTGTTAAATAAGCTTGCCATAGCTCACACTGATCCATGGGTTACAAAATGGCTGCATTCTTATTTTTCTGAAAGGAAACAGTACACTATTCATAAAGGATGCGCTCCACTTCATTGCTTACTGAAGCTGGTGTGCCTCAAGGTGCTGTACTTTCTCCTTTTCTGTTTTCCTTTTTTTGCACGATTTGCCTTATTCTGTTGAAACTAATTTTATCAAGTATGCTGACGACCTGACGATTTCTATTCCAGTAAACTCTTCTTTGGATTGCTCGAAATTAAATGAATTCTTGTCTGAAGTTGGTAAATGGTCTCAAACTAAACCCCTCTAAATGTCAGACCGTTAATTTTAGCCTCAGGCGTAAACAAGACTTATGTGAGCTGCTTAAATCTCATGACGCCTGCTGCATCAATGGTATTTCTGCAGAAAGTAAATCGAGTGTGAACTATCTTGGGTTGCGTTTTACTTCTGACCTTTGTTGGTCGTCCCATATTTTATTGACTTGTAAAAAAATCTTTCGTTTAACTTATTACGTAAAGAAATTGAGGCTTTCTGGTATAACTCAACTGCTTCTTTTACAATTTATTAATTCCTGCATTTTACCTATTCTTCTATATTGTTCCCCATTAATCTTTCCTGGTCTTCTTAAAAAGGACTATGTTATGTTGCGTAGGGCTTTGAAGACCGTCAGCAGGGTGAGTGGTGTGTCTCTGGCTCAACTGATTAACACTGTAGTTGATCGACATATAAATTCCTGCAAGCTACTAGCTACAGAAATTTTAACTGACAGTGAGCATCCACTTCATTTACAGCTCTCTCCATGTATCTCCTCAGGGAGGACAAGGAGAAACTACATAAGACTGTATGCTCGTACAGCTAAGTATAAGAATTCGACTGTACCTTACCTTGCAGGCATATTTTGTGAGGAAAAAAGTGTTAGAACAGAAATCACACATCAACTTTGTGACAGTTAAAAATCTCATTTCAATAATTTAACTTACAATGCAAAATTTTCTCGTTTTTAATATTCTTCACATAACTTAAATTTTTATAATGAAACAATTCAAAAGGCTGCAAAGTAGTATGTATATACTTATATTTTGTTGTTATGGCAATATATATTGCGTTGAGAATTCCAAATTGCACCAGAAATTGTTTGGAACAAAGTGAATTATTATTATTATTATTAAGGGACAGCTTGTGTTCATGTAGGGATTGTGATACTAGTATACCTGGCTGCCCATGTAGTGGTGTTCATAATTATTGCACCTAACTTTGTAGACAACGTTGGTCACTTCTTCTCTGTTGATTTGGATTTTTGGTCTGCATAGAATATGCTGTGATGTTTTGCTGGCATATGTGACAATATGATTCCGAGCGTGTGCAGTAATCTGGGGGCTGTTTCCAAGATATTCTCAATGTATAGGTGGGGGTCGTTTCCATTAGTTTTTCCATTAGATTTTATTTACTTAGAACTACATCTCGTGATGAAATATTTTGGATAACCGTTCAGTTGAAGGATCGTGAACAAAAGTTTTTCTCAGATCTCCAAGATAACATTATACTGAAGTATGTCTACTCATGTTATTGATGCAGAAATTTAAAATCTGGTGTGCACAAGTTGCTTTCTTGAGTTTTGAAACACATTTGTTCCATATATCAGTAGCCACAGCTTGTTGGCTTACTTGTATATCTGTATTCGACTTCAAGTAAAGCAATTTTGCCAGTGATATGTTTTACATATGCTAATTAGGTGAATGACCATAATTTATTTCACAGAACTGTAGTAACTGTGATATATTCTTTTAAGGCTCTTTTCAACTGTCTGATACCGTTTGTCAAAGTGCGTAAATAGTTCTGTTGTACAATGAAGCACATATAATCAGAAGTAATCTCGCATAACAGAAACCAGACTAGTGACTAGTGATGTAAACTACAAGTTTAGAAAAGATATTTTGATCTTTTCAATTATCTGAGTGACTGAATGAACACAGTTCGTTGTTGATCGACTATGAGTCCTATTACTTTGTAAGACTTTCTACAATGCTTACCTTTGAGAGGATAAATGGTAACGACTAATAACGTTGGTTCATAGACTATGAAAAACCAAGATTTCATGTATACGTCATACATGTCGAAGAAAGTCTGATTAAGAACACTGTAAGTGAAGATTAAATCAGAAAACATATTTGCAAACAAATAGCATCATACTGTCAATGAGGCATCGTGTGAAAGCACAGTATATTTCATCATGGATAAATGAAAAGGCATATCACTAGGCTTGCCGATTGTAAAGTAAAGTGGACAAATCGGTATTTGGATAAATGTCTCAACGAGGCGGATATGAGGAAAACTGCAATGATGACAGGAAATCCATCAAAACACTCTCAAGAAGAACCTTTTACTGTGTGCTAACATTTTACCACTTGTGATGATGTTAATGAACAAATATTCAGCTACCAATCAATAGAGCTAAGGGAGTAATGAAAAATTTTCCATATGGTTTCAAGTACACTTTATACACAAAAACATACTCAAGACTGTTGAGGAATATTACTGATCAGTGCAAGTAATGAGATTTATTGCTTAGGATAATGTTGAGGAAGATTTAGTGTCCCATGAGTTCTGTTTAAAAGTTTGCAGAAAAGCCTTAATGCCTGGCGAATACTAAACCATCATGATATATCTAAAGTCGTCAGGGTGCGGCAAAAATGGAAATCAAAATCTAAGGCATTAGGTTGTTGTGTATGAGTTTTTCCTTCCTCGGAATTCGGTTCATAAAGACATAAAGTTGATATTATTTTACAGCTAAACTATTTTTTAAGTGCATTAAATGAAGCTTGTCAACTCTCTTGTACTGTATTTTGATCTACGTAAGACTTAAGAGTGTACTGATTATTTAAACAGTGAAATGAGAAGACGAAGATTGTCTAAAACATGTGACGTATAAGGACTATACATTTCGAACAGTTTGATCACACACGTTGTCGAACTATTTATATGGAAATTTACGAAAAAGGGTCAATGAAGTTTGCAGGAAATAGGAATAGGAAGGGAAAAAAATCTTAATCACGTTACTCTTGGTATGAAAACTAAAATCAGTACTACAAAGGTAGGTTCAGTGTGAGTACAAATTGTTCTTGTATACATAAAGATAGTTTGAATTTTCGGATGACGAGAGCTTTAATAAATCTGAACACTCGGCTCACACCACTTTTATTTAGTACCTTGAAGAGTGTTTTCATTTCTATCCTATGGTTATCATTATTTGTTCTTTGGGTTCCTAGCACGTCTTTATTGCAATCTCTTTGCTGCAGCCTTTTCAAATTGGCTCCATGACTGCCCACAAGCTTTCTTTTGTTCCTCACACCATTTCCTCCATGTCAGCCTCACCTTGGATGCCCAACACATCGTTCCCCATTTGAATTATACTCCCTAAGTGGACTTCTCAGTTCACACTGAATCCAGTCCATTTCCACTTCCTTCTGCATATTTGTTAGGCGATAGGTTCTTGGTCGGTTCGTTCCCAGAGCTCCTCGCTGCTTATTCTTTCTGGTCATCCGATCTTCAGTGTTGAGCAAGCGTAGGATGCTGTTGATGAACATGTGTCGTTTGTTGGAAATGCTTTTCGTAACTCACCAGGTCTCTGAACCATATAGAAGCACTGACTTGACTGACGTTGGTGTTGAAAATCCGGATCTTGTTATTTATGCTGAGTCGAGTGGAGTAGATCTCCACACTGATTTTAGGTTAATGAAGCCCTGTGTTACTGTCTTTCCAATCCTGGCTTTGACATCCTCACCAGTGCAGTCACATGTGGTTGAAACGATGCTGCCTAGGTAGGCAGGTGAAGGAGGCTACTTCATTTAAGTTTCTCCCATTGGTGGTGATTGGAGTTTGTTGTTGTTGGTGGTGTCAGTTGGGTATCTTCATCACATCTGTCTTCTCTACGTTCACTTGAAATCCCGTTCTCGCTGTCCTGCGTCTTCTGTCAACTTGTTAGTTTTCGACTGTATATCTTTGAGTTTGTGCGACATAAGATATTAGACATAAATCATCATCGGTAGCGAAATCCAAGTCTTCTCCTGGAGTCTTTCCATCGATCCAGCCAGCGTATGGTCATCTTCTCGCTTCTTACGGTTTCCTGCATGATTCAGTTTGGTGTATTTGACCACAGTCAGGAAGACTGTCAGCGATAGTAGGCACCCTTGTCCCACTCCTGTCTTCATTTCAAAGGCGTCACTGAGCTTTCGATTGTGGATCACCTGGCATATGTCGTCTTCACATAGTTGTTGAATGAGGTTGATAAAGGTTTGTGGCACTAAAGCCGTAGTGTTGAAGCAGCCGTCTGCCAAATTACTTCTCGGTCGACGCTGTTGAAGGCCTTTTCAAAGTCGATGAAGTTAAGATAGAGGGTTGAATACCATTCTATACTATGTTCTACGGTGATGCGTAGCGTTGCATTGCAATTTGATTCACATATTATCAGATTTTTGAAGCCAACCAGTCTTTCGCGGTCGTAATTTTGAATCAAGAGCATGTTTTAGACTCTCCAGGATTAGGTGGCTCAATATTTTGCCTTGTGTGAACAGCCGCATGATTCTACGCCGGTTCTTGCCATGATTTAGAGCTCCCTTAGCTGGAATTTTGACAGGGTAGCCCTACTTGCAATCTGCTGATGCATGTACTTCTTTCCTTCCAAACTCTCTGCAGTAGTGGTGTGAGAGTGTCTGTTCTTGCCTCTGCTTATGTTTTAATGCTTCTGGCGGAATTCTATCTGGTCATGCTGATTTCCCGGATTTCAGCAACTTTATGGCTGTGAGGACTTCACTACTACTTTTGTCTATGGGTTTTTTCCACTGATGCTTCTGCGGTTATTGGTGGTATTTCTGGACGAGTTGCAGGTGGTCGAGGTGGTGGTCTATTTAAGAGCTGTGTGAAGTGGTCACCTCATCTTTTCCTTTGTTTTTCCTCGCTCTTTGGTAACTTGGTCTCCTTCAGTATCTTTCATTGGTTTCATCTGAGTTGATCTCTTCCCAGAATGTAACCTGGTTATTTTATATGATGTTATCAGGTCTCTGTCTCTCCTACCCGCACCCTGTTCTGCTTCACTTGCCAATTTTTCGTAGAAGTGTCTTTTCTCTTTGCGTGCACTTTTCTTCCCTTCTCTGTTCAGTGTTTGATACGTTACACTCAATTCTTTATTTCTTTGTGCATCCTTGCACTGGTTTATCTTCCACTTCACCATCACCATCTTCCTCTCCCTGCTCTATCAGCTTCCATGTTCGTCGACATCCACTCTTTGTCTCGTTTCCTCTTCTTTCCTAACACGGTTATGTAAGTTTCCTTCCAAATCTCTTTCAAAGGGTTCCAGTGTTCGTCCACGCAGGTTTCTTCTAGGATGTTGCTTGCTGTCACCCATTTTGTCTTGATGACTGACTGACGTGATGTCCTTTGTAGTTTCGTCCTTCAGTTAGTTTCTGCTCTGAGTGTTTGTGCCTCGTTATCACCAACTTCTTAGAAGGCTTTCAACTTGATTTTGAAGTCAGGTCTCTTACACTAGAGAGTGAGTGATGTGAACCTACATCTGCTCTTCTTCTTGACCTGGTCTGATCTTGTGTCAAGTAGGCTGCGTCTCCACTTTCTCCACATTGAGATGAAGTTGATCTGATTTTTAGTGTGTCCGACTGGGAAATCAAATCCATGTCGCTTCCTTGTGAATATCTTTGTATTTGTACATACTTCCTTCAATCACCAAGTCGATGAATGCACAGAAATCTGCAAGCAGAGCTCCATTCTTGTCCATTGCCTCACCGAGTGTTTCTCTACCCATGATGGGTGAGTTCTTTTCCTATGTTGTCCGCTCCCAGTTTGGCATTCATATCACCCAACCCATTGGAATTTTGATGTCATCATCTGTGGTGGGGTCTTGTCCAGTACTTTTCGCAGTTGTCTGTAGAATTTATAGTCCTTCTTTCCATCTGCATTATTTGTAGGTGCCTAGTGTATCATTGAATGATTGTGAGTTTTTCTGTCATGATCATGATCCTGGACGAGATTGGTTCTCATTGCCTGAGAGTCTTCGATGCTGTTGGGGACGTCATGGTAGCCACTCTATAAATCAGTGTGCTTGTGGTTGTCATCTGGGTGGCAATATCAGAGTAAATTATTGACTCTCCAGTTAACTGTTTCGAGAGCACATTTCTATTCCATCTACTCTGGTAGATTCTTAGCACCCCTATGCCATGCCTTCTCATCTCTTTTGCAATCTGTGAAGCCTTTCCAGCCAACTTCAAACACAGTATGGACATTCCATTTCCCCAATCTTACTTTCACTTTCATCGAGAGAAGATACATCGACCATTTGGTTTTCCGATGTCTTTCATGTCATTTTGCCTCCCTGATTCCCGCGAGGAATGATTGTTATTTTAACTTCAAATTTTCTCTTTGCTTTGAAGTTTGTTTAGGGATTTGATTGGTTTTCCGGGGTAGGGTTGCTAGCCCTATGCCCAACCTTCCCTCTTTATCCGTGCTTAATGCCGGCTAGTAACTAGTGAACTAGTTAACTAGTCGAGGTTAAATCTATTTAACCTCCACTCAATTCAGTAGTTTTGGGTCCAGCAAAACGTAGAAGAGGAACCACATGATATGTAGCAAAGTGTCCTGCAATCAATCATTTCCATTTTATGCCATCAGTACGTATTTATGCGTGTTGAGATAGTAACTTATATCTACTGAATCCAAGTTAATATTTATTGATATCATTTTATTTAAGGGTGAAATCCAAAATGTGTCTTTCGTCTTGTTCGGTTGTACATGAGGTACAATAAGTGATATTGTTTCCACTGAGACTCAGTCCCTATTGCCTTAAAATCCAAATTGCTATTCACAAGGCCACTAGGAGGCGAGAGACACCTCTAATGCAATGGGTATCGTCTACTGTCTATTTATACTTGTAATTTGCTGTTAGTAAACAACTTAGTCAAAACGCAAGACCTTCGTCGACAGATAGGCCCCTTTGTGGGTTCCTCCATAATGCCCGAATATTCGTTGTGTTGCGGTTTATTTGACGGCTGACAGTGGAATCCAGGACTAGCGTATCTTCTTATTTGAGACTCTCAGGTGGTTCTAGTTTTTAAGGCACTTAGTACACTTGAAATACTGCTTCTGAAGAGTTTCTTCTTTATTAGTGTTGCATCGGCTTGTCTGCCAAAAGAATATATATTCTTTGTACCCAAAATGGCATTTACTTTGTTGTACACTAACTAATTAGTTACGGACGACTCCTATCGATGGTATCTATATTTTTTTCCTTATGGATGGCAAGACGTTCCAGGATCTGATCTTTTGTAGGTCACTCAGTGGGGTTGATGTGTTTCAAATAAAGTGGAAGGTTAGTTTTGATTTTCACTCCAGTCTATAGTCAAAATGTACTAAAATGAAACAAACGCAGTGTGTGGATATTCGTGAAACGACAGTCATGGGCAGACAGACTTCATTCAATTCATTTTGTCCAAGAATGTGAACAACAGCTGAAGACAGGGTGAATACATCATGTGAACAAACTTAATCTAAACAGTCTCTAAGAATCCATTATATGGCTGATTCGTCCTCCAAACATAAACTAGTCCATTTATGCTCTAAAACATTTTAAAAAAGATATTAAGTCATGTGGAAATAATGCTTGTTGGTATTCAGAACCTGAATATAACAATGATTCTCGATCTCATTTTCACTTATTCTGTCATTTTATACCTTAAAAAGGAATAGAATTATTTGAATTTAATGAAAAGTTGGCATTTAATTTGTATATCTTTAATCCACTTAGACACCATCTAGTGTGTTGTGTTATTTCAACTGCACATTTTGCCAAAAGAATAAAATTAATGTCGTTTTCAAATCATTATTACATTCCTCAGGGTTAGAACATAATATTGAACCGCATAGTTCATTTTCTCAGAAAAAAAGCCCAATTGCTTGAGTACATATCGCTGTTTCTGTTATGACATAAATGGCCGAAACAAGTGTGAACTTTAGAAGAATAACTTTGATATAAAAAGAGTCCTAAAATGAAAAGAAGTTTATTAGGAAGTCAAAAATTTTAACAGGTGTAATAATTCGTATATACGCTTTCAGTGGAGGATACTTGTACATTTTCCAAAGAAGAAATCTATTATCAGTAAGGTCATATTAAGTAGTGTGAAGTTCACATGTAGCATCATTACTTTTAACTTCGTTCGTCGTTCGACAATCGTTTGAGAGGATTCCAAAACGACTTCAGGCTTCCTGAAGAACCAAGAAGGTGATGCTACACTCTATAACCGCCTTTATGAGTGAACATTAGCTGGAAGCTGATAAATAATCAACGCAGAGAAACTGACTCATTCATTATCATGCATTATTAATACATAATTAACGTTTATGAGTTTGGAAGTAACCTTAAATTATAAACACACTTTAAAGCATTAAATTTTGAGTCTTAACAGGCAAGCTCTTCTTCAAATTACAATCTTAGCAATAAATTAATGGCTCATTTTGAAAACCCTTTGGTGTTCACATACGAACAAAGTTAAAAGTTCCGTCAAAATGTCTGCAACATTGCAATAGCAATATGAAAGTCAAAACTAGTATGATAGTTTCAATATTCAATGTAGATATTGAGCATACTGTTCACCTTTATTTGAATGTAAGGATGCTTTAAATATTAACAGTATTCGTAGAATAGTAAATCAAACTGTTTGGTGTCTCATAAAATTGGATGTAGCTTATGCTGACAGAGAATGGATCAGTAATGTCTTTGACTCCATTTCAGTTATTTTCCAATGACTAAAGCAACAATTTAATTAAATCTATATAATATGCTTGTGCTTATATGCTGATGAAAACAGCTTTGTAAGCCAGAATCATATAACGTAGTTCTTTGCATTCTTTTTTTTGTGAGTGAGTGTAAAACAGTGAGAATGAGAGAAATGATGGTATGCAGGGATGTAGAGACAATGAAACAAAAGGTACATCAAGAGAATGAAAAAAGTGAAGAATCAAGATTGGAAAACCACTGTCTATCTAGAAAAGTATATCCAAACGTATTTTGCCAACAATTACATAAGAAATGTTCGTTTGATAACAGTAAGTGAAATCCAAAGCAATGACTCTGCTCAGCATGCCTCATTCCGCTTTTGAACTCCAACTAAGTCCTGAAGAAACCTAATACATATCAGTGGAAAGTTAGGGGGGAGAGATGAGCAGACACTGCCATACAAACCGCTGCAACTAAATTAAAGGAGCAAAGCATCTTTTTTGTCTTTCTGGTAGTTCATAAACGATATATAAGCATTTATTTCTCAGTAATTAAAGACATGGTGGCATCATCCTAATTCTTAACTGAATGTTCCTTGATATTGTGGCTACAAATGGGCCAATCAGATGCGATTATCAAATTCTAGAGTAGCCTGAAGTAATGCTTTTGACTCATTGAAAAAATCTCCTCATTGTCTTAGTTTCAATCTTTGGCAGTGATCATAACAAAAGTCTAAACTTAACAATTAAGCTGAAGACAATAAAGATTGTTCTTTTAAGTTGAAATTGTTTATTCCGAGGTCTCTCCATAAACCTTCAGCAAACAACTGTTAGTGTGTTATTTAATTTATTGCTGGTTATCTGTATTAACTTATTTTATTCTATACAAAACTTATTTAGTAATAAGAAGTTTTAATTAACTTGTCGTGTTCAGCAGAAAAATTCTCAACAGTGATTGGTTCTTTAGTTCTTCCTGACCAGTGTCAAAATTTTCTTCCACGGCAATGTCCAATAGATGCTGGGATATGACATTCACGTAATATGGTCCAATCAGCAAAGGTGTATATTACAGCTGTTGTTATAGCGTTCAAAAATCTCATTGCTAACCTGCTCAGTTAGTTGCAGATGCCACTGCAGGTTTTGTAAATAATTTTTCCAATTATTGCAACAGTCTACTAATTTCAGGGGATTACCGATTGTAATGAGATGGTGGTCTAAAATCGTATACGAAAAATTTATAAGTACAGACTTGCTTTTGTTGGATTGGTAGATGCACGTGATTGACTATTTCTTTACTTCTTTATCGGATGAGATATTTATTTTTTTTGATCATACTGGTGGATGCATAAAGTAATTTGATGACAACCCGAAGTTTCTAATACAAACGATAACTTTCGGGAATCTATAACTTTCATGCAAACACGTTTTCTGAAAAATTTGAGTAAGTATATATTTTTATTGAGTTCCTTGCTGGTAATGTTCTCCTAACACTTTAAGAATACGGACCACTGAATTCCGACCCAGTGGCTCAATGAAAATGTGCTGGCTACGGAACCTGAAGGTAGCCGGCTTCAATCCCCGATGAAGTTGTTGGTACGCACTGCTGAAGAGTCCCATACTAGGAAGAAACAGCTGTCGAGTGCTCCCATGTTTCTGATGTTTCTCCAACTGATATCAGTCCATGATGAAAACCAACTTAAATTTTTTTTCAAAGGCCCAGATCAACTACAAAATTCAGCACCGTTTACACTCATAAACTACCAACGGTGATTTTGATCAAAAATTATGCTAAATTACTATCACCAACAACCGATTACGAAAAAAATGCTATGCTTTATATCTTTGATGAAACTTTTCCACAGAAATAACTAGAAAAACTAAATGAGCATAAATAAAAGGCTGACTATTATTTTGGTCTGTTAAAAGTGAAAAATAAAGTTAAAAACCACTTCGCTTCAAAGAATAATATTATTTTCGAATTTTTTTCTAAAGACTTAGCAATTATTGATATGATGCACAAGTAATCTATGAAATATGTGAGAAGTGGATTTTGATAAAGGCAATAAAACGACAATTGTTATCATTAAATATAGATAGTAGCAAAAAGGTATGACGAAAAATGTTCATTATAACAGTGGTTCATTTGAAGAATTAGTGTTCCAAGTGGTGTATTTAAAATTGATTCTGATTTATTGAACTTCCTGTAAAGGAGGGTGACTCTATCTTACTTACACTGATGTTCTTTCTTGTCTAGGTATTATTTCTGCGTCTGTCTTCTGGTATACCATGGTGCAAATATATCTTTCTAGCCTCACTGAACCTACCCATATTACATATTTCCTGTTGCAGCAGAAGAACCATTTGAACTGATTTCTTCATTTGACTAGATTGTAGATTGTTAACAAATGTGTACTTAAGCACATTTAATTAAAAATTTAAAGTTATCTAGCTGTAACGGGTCAGCAGGCAAACATGATGGTAACCTAAATAAAGCATAGGATGTCTATAGATCTAATACACACCATAGCAGTTGTTAAAAATGTTCCAGAGTGTCACTTAAACATTAATGAATCAGTGCACGGCCTATGAAAAGAAATTTGAAATATATACCATTTAATTGCACTACACTTTGTTTAACTATGAAGTTCAGAATCGTGCGTGAAGTCGGATAATTATTATTATTATCATTATTATTTGTGCTTCGTATTCCTAACGCGACATACGGCTTCAGTAGCACACCTCTATTGCACTCTGTTCTCTGAAATCTTTAGGACCTGGCTCCACAACGGTCCACAAGCTCTCATTTCCTCCTAGCACGATCTCCTCCATGTCACCCTCGCCTCGGACTCCCAACTCGTCGCTTCCATCTGGTTTTCATCCGAGAGACTGGCCTGACGCTTGATGTCCCCAGTCGGCCTTCTCAGTGTATGCCCAATACGAGCCATCTTCACTTCCTCCTTCTGCATATTTGTTGAGTGATAGGTTCTTGGTTAGTTCGTTCCCAGCTAACCAGAGTTCCTTGTTGCTTATTTTTATTGTTCTGACCATCTTATCTTCAGTAAAGAGCCAGCGCAGGCAGTTGTTGATGAATGTCTGTGGTTTGTTGGAAATGCCTTTCGTAACGCGCCAAGTCTCTGAACCATAAAGAAGCACTGACTTGACTGACGTTGGTGTTGAAAATCTGGATCTTATTCTGTATGCTGAGTCGAGTGGAGTAGATCTCCAAAATAGTTTCAAGCTAATGAACTCCTGTCTTGATTTTCCGACTCTGACTATGACATCCTCGTCTGTGCCTGTGGCGTCTGTAGTTGGAGCAGTGCTGCCTAAATAGGTGAAGGAGGTTACTTCCTTTAAGTTTCTCAGTCTTCCCGTCTTTGATGTCCCGACTCTTCTGTCAACTTGTTCGTTTTCGACTGTAGATCTATAAGTTTGTGCGACATCAGACATAAGTCATCGGCGAAGTCCAAATCTTCTAGGTTCTTTTCCGCGGTCCAGAGAAGTTGGATAATACCTAAAGCTAATTATTTATCTGAGAAATGGATCTGGAACCTGTTCAATACACTTTAACTTCCTGGGATTCTTGAAGAATAGGTATACTAATACCTACTATATATATATATATATATATATATATATATATATATATATATATATATATATATAGTAACGTCAATATTATCAGCTGCCTACATGGATGTCAACCCACATTCGCCTTGAAAGTTTCATTTCCAACTTGCTCATTACCTTGAATTTCACGCACATTTTTTATAAAAGGATTTCTTGCTAAATAACTGTTTGTCATGTAGAATGATTCCCCTGAAGATGAATGTTCTGATTTTCGGTAATTTCAGTAATCATCTATCTACTCCATTGGCAATATCTAATTGCTCTCAAGTAATAACGATCAGACAAAATTTGTTCAGCAAAAATATTAAAACCGCATTACCAGCATGCATATATGATGAAGGTGGCCTCAGTTGCATTCCATGAATAGATTACTGAATGATATTTTGTGTTAACATGTACGAAGAAAAGCACGAACAACTATTATGTTACAGTAGTAACATTTAAACTCTGCATCATTGGGAAACACTTTTTATTTGAATGATGTCAATTTATCTTTGAATGAATTTTGACCTACTTTTATGTTATTTGTGAGAAACTCAGAATACCGGTATTCAGAATACTTTAGTATTAAGCACCTTCAGGTTATCACTCAGGAAGTAGGTACTTTTCCTCTCATCAGTTGATATTTTCTCCAGCCTAACGTCATCATTCTTATGCGTTACTTTATATCTTACGCCTACTTCTTGTCTGACACAAATTGTCTTAATTCTAGTTCCAATTTTATCGAAAGTGACATGATTTCCAAAGACGGAAGCAAAACATGAGGAAAATATGATCATCACTTACGGTAAAAGGTAGTATTTCTCCAGACTCACACTAACAAATCTGTGAGTAAGTCAGATTTATAGTTTCATACACTACGGTACCTTAATTCCATAAGTATCATGCTGAACCTTAAAAGATTCAACAGTGAGTACTACCAGCTTCCTTCTATTTACGGATCATTAGATTTGGACCATATAAAATAAAATGCGGACTTAAATTCGTAATGTGAGCTTACCCCACCTTTGTTAAGCTACTTTGACCAAGATAACATTTATTTAGATCTGGTACTGTTTTTAATGGAATCATTGTCAACAGAGATGAAAACAAGAAATCAGCTGTACACACTTTCTAAAGGCTTCTACTTTGGAAAGACCTAAAATGCCCACCCATATACGGAGCAGGAATTAAGTATTTGAATAAAAATGTTGCATAAATTTCAACTATGCTTTTCAATCATCAAAGTTCAGAGCTTTCTCCTATTTTAAATAACCTTTTTCCTGAAGAAAAATAAAAAAACTCAGACATTTTTACTGGTGGGTGTTTTATTTTTCAGTGAATTAGTAATAATTTCTCTTTAAAAAGCCTTCTCAAACTGTCTGAAAATTTCAGGAAATTGTCCCAGAAGCCTTCGGTTCATCCTTGTGGAACTTGTTGATTTCACATGGCATACATTAAAACAATATTCGTTTCTGAGTGATCCTTTGAGTGTAATGTATCGCTATTATTCATATAACATTAGTCAAAAAGATTTCGATAATTGGTTTTAATAGTTCCATAGATTCTTATTCTCTGTTTTTAATAGTAGTAGTATTAGTGGTAATTATTTCCTCAATTACAATGAAAACCAACTGTCAAAACTTACTGACTACTTCAACACGATTCTCAGCAATAAATATTGCCTATAACTTCATACATTAAAACGTTTTGCATAAGCATATTCTAAAGAATATACTTGAATGTAAAGTGGAATTGATTTTCGCAATGTTACTTGAAATGGTCACATGTAAATTATAAGAGTAAAACTTGTGCACTGTGGTAGGATGTAATTCCTTTTTTTTGATTTATTAGATTTATCACACAGTGTAACAGTATTGTTTATTGGATTACGTTTCGGACACAAAGAGACGAGGAAATTAGGACTATATAAAGGATATTTCAAAGTTGTGTAGTTATCTTAATATGACTATGGACAATAAATTATATCTGAAACGTAATCTAGTAAACAGTACTGTTACACTGTGTGATAAATCTAATAAGTCAATAGAAAAAAAAATCACATGTGATTTAGTCAGTGTAGTGAATTCGGAGGCTTGATTTGCCTCATATTATTCCTAAACATAGAATATTCTGTACTTAGGAAGTGATTTTGGAAAAATTAATAAATGCTCACAGATAAGAGTTAAGTGTTTCGGTAAAGCCCACAACCTCTATCAGTTAGTCTTTATGATTTACTGAGTACAACAATTTTCTATTAATTTTCACTTTATTAAACATCAGTAATGTATAAATTGGTAACTGGAACCCTTCAGGTAAAGTTAAATGCTACAAAATCAAACATTGTGATTCGAATTTTGAACAGAACATTGACATGCTCAAAGAAGCATTAGCTTCCGTAGAAATTGTTTGTTTTTATAAATGATGTCTTACTGATAACAAAGTCACGAATAGAAATATTTTCTTCAAAACAGCTGTAAGAAACTGCTCACATTACACCATGCCTGAATAATAGCCTTACACTCACTATGATTTAACTGCATTGGGCCTTTGAGAAACTAGGCCTTTTCAGTAAAATTTTCTTTTTACCTATACGAATAAGTGATTTATGGCCGTTTTGAAAATGGTTACCTCGACAATTGAGTGAAACCAGATATACAGATATAATTTAAACAACCACGGCTGGGTTCATAACTGCAGTGATAATTTATTGTTTGTAATCAGTTAACGTGGAAATATAAATACCATCGATCAAGAAGTATTTATACTTGGGATTCCAATTTAGAAAGAGGCAATGAATAAGTTCAGAAATTAAATATTGAATAGTAGCCTGTTTTCATCAGGTATAACGTAGGACATGAGAAAATGTTTGGTGTTTCCTAAAAATACTCTTGGGCAGTTAACGTAAATTGACCACTTTCTTGATAATGAAGCAGTGTTTATGTAATACTGAAACTTCTGAAAGGTGATATGGGAAACCATGGAAAGTATTTCAGAAACTTAACAATTATTCAGGGTTTACTTAAGGCATAAGAAAATTAGAGATAATTTATTAAAACAAAGATTACCGGAGTGATCGGATTTTTCTTCCGTTTCTTTTTCACATCATTTCCTCCATTTCACCCTCGAAAGCCCAATGCGTCGTTTCCCATTTGGGTCCCACTCCACAAATGGTCTTCTCAGTTCACACTCAATCCAGTCCATTTCCACTTCCTTCTGCATATTTGTTAGGCGATAGGTTCTTAGTTGGTTCGCTGCCAGCTGGAGTCAGTTCCTTATTGACTATTCTTTCTGGCCATCTGATCTTCAGCAACGAGCATAGGCAGCTATTGATGAACGCGCGTCGTTTGTTGGAAATGCTTTTCGTAACTCACCAGGTCTCTGAACCATATAGAAGCACTGACTTGACTGACGTTGGTGTTGAAAATCCGGATCTTGTTATTTATGCTGAGTCGAGTGGAGTAGATCTCCACACTGATTTTAGGTTAATGAAGCCCTGTGTTACTGTCTTTCCAATCCTGGCTTTGACATCCTCACCAGTGCAGTCACATGTGGTTGAAACGATGCTGCCTAGGTAGGCAGGTGAAGGAGGCTACTTCATTTAAGTTTCTCCCATTGGTGGTGATTGGAGTTTGTTGTTGTTGGTGGTGTCAGTTGGGTATCTTCATCACATCTGTCTTCTCTACGTTCACTTGAAATCCCGTTCTCGCTGTCCTGCGTCTTCTGTCAACTTGTTAGTTTTCGACTGGTATATCTTTGAGTTTGTGCGACCTAAGATATTAGACATAAATCATCATCGGTAGCGAAATCCAAGTCTTCTCCTGGAGTCTTTCCATCGATCCAGCCAGCATATGGCCATCTTCTCGCTTCCTACGGTTTCCTGTATTATTCAGTTCGGTGTATTTGATCACAGTCAGGAAGATTGTCAGCGATAGTTGGCACCCTTGTCTCACTCCTGTCTTCATTTCAAAGGTGTCACTGAGCTTTCGATTGTGGATCACCTGGCATATGTCGTCTTCACATAGTTGTTGAATGAGGTTGATAAAGGTTTGTGGCACTAAAGCCGTAGTGTTGAAGCAGCCGTCTGCCAAATTACTTCTCGGTCGATGCTGTCGAAGGCTTTTTTTTAAACCGCTGAAGTTGAGGTGAGTTAGAGAGCTGAATGTCATTTTATTCTCTGTTCTATGATGATGCATGGCGTTATGTTGCGATTTGATCCGCACATGATTTGTTTTTTTGAAACCAGTCTGGTGTTTATTTCCCAACTCTTTGGCAATTTGAATAGTTTTTCTGCGCTATCCTATGGAAAACTTGTGTAGCATTTTTTTTCAAAGAATTTTAAGATCATCTGAGAATTCATCCACATCTCATTATCTGTGAACAACATTCATTTGCAGTAATGATGGGTAGTGGTTAGCAGTGTAATCTGGAATTTGCATTTCGTCCTATTTGGTACGACGGTATAATATAAAAGCAATTATACTAAAGTTAGTCGATCTAGTTCAATACAGATCTATTCAGTGTCTTTTTATTCGGATATACTCTGCTTTGACGCAGAAACTTAAGATAACGGTGTAATGAACTATATGGCTACGACTAGTTGCAAACATCTCTCTACAACTCATATGTACAAAGTCTTTTACCTTAGAAGACACATAACTTTTCCTGTAAAAACCATAAAGCAACTGATGAATTTAGTTGTATATTTTCTAATTTAAATGAAATTAACAGTTGTCGAATCTTTTTGAGTGGTCATAAGCGGTAAAGTAAGATGTATACAAAACTCGAAGCTCCGAAATATTGACTCGACAGAGATGTATCTCTGACCTTGAAATTAGGTGGTCTCTGTGACCCAGATGTCTACTGATAACATTCACCGTGAATGGTTTCGACACGCTTATATATATCGTTCAGGACAACTTTCCTAAAACGCTAGAATGAAATAATTATATTTGTCTTAGAAAGTAAAAATGCACATATTTTTCATGGCAATCTGAATTTTTATAACATCCTCAAAAAATGTAAATTCAAAGAAGGAAGCATGAACAATTACTTCAGTTGAATAGTCAAGAAAAGAAACTATTATTCCATGATGCTACATGTATTCAGTTAAGCGAAAATGTATCCAGAACTTCATATAGAAATAAATGTATCTTTTTCGAGTAATCGATGTGCCAAACATGTTTTCTGGTATGGTTAGTTAGAATAAAGTTGAATTCAAGTGACAAATATCATCTTTTGATTCAAAAGCTCTCTGTAGTTAAAAAAACTCATATATGTTGTTGCATTTTGATTAGCATAACCGTATATTAAGCGAATCAAATTGATTATGATACCGAGTGAAAAACGTTTTCAACTTATATATTAGGATGTATTATCAACGCAACTAATAAATGTTTCGGTATTTTCTGAGTGTTTTGTTGAGTAAATAAATCAAAACCATGAGTTTTAGGAACATATCGTCGGGCATTTTAAAGATTACTCATGCATGGTGAAATTTCAGCTAACCTGTGATTAGGAAAGGGAGAGAGAGGTTACGTAACGTTTACATGAGTTTCCCATACGTAGAAAATACATGACACGATCTACCCAGCTTAATTTAGAGACAATGTATACATAGGCAAGCCGCATTTCTATTTTCAATAGTGTTTCTTTTTCACCGCTTTTCAGATTGAAAGAATGCACTCCGAATGGTTCCTCATACATTGGATTGTATCAACATTTATATGGATAGCTTTTATTCCAAACTATGTAGCGCTTATACTGATTTATAATGACCAGTTTGTAAATACTTATTCACTAATGATCCCAGCTCTTATCCAGAATGGTGGCATTTTTATCAGCGGTATGAAAAGTCAAGATGATGAAAGAAATAATGGTAGACTAACAACTCAGTGTCATTTACAATACGCTACTACAGAAAATAAAGCAAACGGATCAAGAATAGGTAAAATTGATGATGATATTCTAGAAACGTCGGATATAAAAGATGATCAACTTCTTAACCTGCTGCGATCAAACAACAAATCCACATTGCACTACCGACTCCGTGAACCATCAAATTACTTCGCTCTAAATGAAGCAACAAGTGAACTGACTACACAAATCATGCTTGATTTGGAAACTCTGTGTCCTAGACACTGTAGAGAGAACAGCTTCCATGCTGTATTGAATGCACATGTGGAAATATTGGCCAACTTCCAAGTGGTATATTTTGTAAATGTCGAAATTACAGTAACCGACATGAATGATAATTCACCTACATTCCCACCCAGTGTACCTAGACCTTATAGAATGAAATTAAAAGAGGTAATCTATCGTGCTGGTAAACAAGTGGAACTACCAAGTGCAGTTGATAAAGATGTTCAGCCAAGTAATGCTGAAATAGTTTATCGTCTCGATTCACATCCCGAAGATAAATCTGACGCTTTGGAAACATTTCAACTGATGTTGCAAAATAATACAAGGATTGTATTGGTTTTACAAAATGATTTGGATTATGAATCAGTAAAGGAATATCGTTTTTATTTAGTCTGTTCATCCCCATATATCAGTAATGAACATGATTCAGACTCTTCAAATAAAGAAGATTGGTTAGAAATTATCATAGAAGTACTTAATATCAATGACATCGAACCAACGTTTTCAAAGGCAGTCTACGAAGTAAACGTTCAAGAGAATGTTTTAGTCAATTCAGTTATTTATGAAGTAAGTGATACTGTTATTTTGTTGTTAAAGTAGAAAGTATACTATTACCGTAACATTATTTATTTAGGCTGTTTGAGTTTTCACTTCCAATTCAATGAGAATGCGCTGAGAAACAAACATTAATGAACGTTCTGCTATCTTCGCCTACTATACAGAATATATTGGTCAGGAAATGACTGGAAAACATCTTTTTGGACGTTCAATCTCTCAAGTTTTAGGACAGTATATTCTTTGATACTAGATCAATAAAGCAAACAAACCACTAGCTTCAATAATAATAAATAACCTATGTTGATTTAAACACTGGAATAATCTCCATGATCAAGCTTTATGAAAAATATTATTCAAAGAGGAAAAGTTGGAGTGCTTAGAGTGTGATTGAAGTTCAGGGAGAAGTGGCGTTAAGAAAAGGTTATCGAACCTCACAATGGGTGGTTGATACCAACATGCTAGAAAAAATTACAGACTCAGGTTGTTACCGATGGTTCACTGTAAATCTAAGGATATATTCTATTTTGTGAGTGGGAAAATACCAGCAGTAATAATATTTTTTCAAGGCATAGAGTTAAATAGCTTGCAAACCGCGGTGAAGGTGACCTTCTTTTGGTGATCAGATGACAGCGTTTCATAGCCTCTGTACCATTTTTAGGCAACCTCAAAGAAGTATGTCTTCCACTACCTATCTTTCGTAATGTTCTTTTATTCAGTTTATAAAACTGAAGTAAGAGGCATCCATTAGCATACTGGCATCTTTGTATGTTTGCCCTGATGTTGTCATGAGTTTTACCCTGATGAATATCATTCCAGCTTCCTTTAGGACCACTCCACATGTGTCTGGTTGTATGCACTTTGAAGAAGTGTTTTTGTAGGGATACATGAAATTCACTTACCACCATAATAAGAAGTTAAAAAGTCTGCTTTAGTTCGAAAGTGTGGTATGTGGTGAATCTCAAGCCTGTTGTCTTAATTTGAGGAGAAGTTTTTGATGCATCCCAAAAACCTTGAGATACCTTCAAATTTCAAAGTGTGTGCATAGAATCTTGCTTCTTTTAGCGAAATTATTCGGTGTCGTGTGAGTGCCACTGCCTTCTCTAAAATCTACAAATGTTATTGTGTATTTAGCTGCAGTTCAAATTTTTCAAACAAAGCATAGTTCATGTAATATCACTAAAATAGAGTCATACATAATATATCTAACCAAGTAAATCTTAAGATGAGATGAAAATCTGGATCGCAGCCGGATTCGAACCAAAGACCACCGAATTACCGTTTCGGTACTCTACCAAATGAGCTACGAGGTCCAACTGTGGTCCAGATTTTCATCTCACCTTCAGTCATCACCCATTATAAATACTAGTTTCCCAAACTATCTCAAATAGTCAAATGATAAGTCTTAATAATCTCCGCGAAGAAAGTTCCTTCCTACCTATTAACTTCCTTAAGCTGATATGCATGGACATATGCTACTTTCTAGTTTGCAATTCAGCCGTGGTTGGTGTTGATTTTATGAGAAAATGACTCGAGGACAATAACGTTTCCTGACGAGATACTTTCATTCGACAACTAGGCTGAAATACAACAATCCATACCTTCCTAATTCTATTTCGTAGCATGCTATCCATGCAACGTAATCGCCCTTGAGGCACTTTCTGAAAACGTTGTCACTGACCACTTCTGATGGATTGCAAATTAGGAAGAAATTGCTGTTCAGAATACTGAAATTTTGAGTGTTTATTTAACTGGACACAAACATATAATGAATAAGACTTGAAAAACAAACGATACCTTCAAAACTTCAGTTTTATTCACAGTCAAACTTTCAGTTATGACAGTTTCATGTACTGCGGAACACCAGAAAGAACCTAAGGATCATTATTATCCATGTTTTACGTTAATTTAGCTGTCAAAACATAAAGGAATACTCTGACGTAGTCTAAAGTACGAAAATTCCAATACCACTCTTTTGCATCATAGGTCAGTAATAAAAGAAATGCAAGCCTTTAAGATGGTTGCAATACGAGAATAGCACGAAGAAATTACATAGAGACTTTTGACAAGTGAAGTTTCTAGAAACTGACACACTTTTTCAAGTTGCTACGGAGTCATTATTGGTGATTTTGATTAATAAAATAGTACCTATTATTTTCCTAAAAGGTAGTATATCCGTTCATTTAACTTTGTGCAATTCATAAACTCCATATAGATCAACCAAAAAGGAGATGATTACCTGTGGTAGATCGTAATGCATAATATATCAAAGCTCCAGCAGATTATGAGTGAAATCATCTACATTATTCAGTACATTTTCCAGTTTCGTCACTTTTATGCAAACCAAGAAGGGTCCAAACATATTTACCTAGTGGAGATTAAAAGGCAGCTGACATCATGGAATCTGACATTATTTTAGAAATCACTGTAAACAGGGCATGAGATATTTTTTTCTGTCCCATTTACAGGCTTTTGTGTGTTTCACTGACATGAACGATTAGGATAGCTTACCGAAACTAGAAACAGTACGTGACTAAAACTTTTTACTCCAAACGGAGACTAGATTCGGATTATTTACACTTTTCTGCGTCTATACATTTGTGAATGCCTAACTGCTAGATGATATCAATAATGGACATTCTAGGAAAAATGTAACCCAATGACAATCAGCTATCTGCAGATCATAAAATCGGCATTACTCTCTTGACGCACACTTTAGGATGAACTTTCAGAAATTTAGCTACCAAATGGTTTTTTAAGTGGTCAGTTTATTATTTGTCTCTTGTGTTCCTAGTGGAACATGGGGCTTCAATATAACGTCTCCATTGCACTCTGTTCTCTGCAGTCTTTTCAACCTGGCTCCACAACAGCCCACAAGCTCTCATTTCCTCCTAGCATGATCTCCTGCATGTCATCCTCACCTCAGAAGCCCAACTCGTCGTTTCCCGTCTGGGTTCCACTCGAGGGCCTAGCCTGGCGCGTGATATCCCCAGTCGGCCTTCTCAGTGTATGCCCAATACAATCCATCTCCACTTCCTCCTCCATATTTGTTGAGTGATAGGTTCTTGGTTGGTTCGTTGCCCGGTCAGAGTTCTTTGTTGCTAATTCTTTCTGGCCATCTGATCTTCAGTAATGAGCCAGCGCAGGCAGTTAGTTGTTGATGAATATCTGTAGTTTGTTGGGAATGCTTTTGATAACGTGCCAAGTTTCTGAACCATACAGAAGCACTGATCTGACGTTGGTGTTGAAAATCCGGATGTTGTTCACGCTTTATGCTGAGTGCAGATCTCCACACTGGTTTCAAGCTAATGAAGGCCTGTATTGCTTTTCAAATCCTGGCTGGCTTTGAGGGCCTCGTCTGTGTCGCCCGTAGTTGAAACAGTGCTGTCTAGATAAGTGAGAAAGGCTACTTCCTTTAAGTTTCTCCCACTGATGGTGATTAGAGTTTGTTGTTGTTGGTTGGCTATCTTCATCACCTCTGTCTTCTCTACGTTCACTTGGAGTCCCGTCTTCGCTGCCCTGCCTCTTCTGTCAACTTGTTAGTTTTCGCCTGTAAGTCTTCAAGTTTGTGTGACATTAGACATAAGTCATCGGCGAAATCCAAATCTTCTAGATTCTTCTCCGCCGTCCAGCTGGCGTATCCTCCTCTTCTCACAGCTCCTCACGGTTTCTTCCATGATCCAGTCAACCACAATCAGGAATATCATGGGTGATAGTAGACAGCCTTGTCTTACTCCTGTCCCCTGTCTTCACTTCAAAGGCATCACTGAGTTTTCCATTAAGGATTACTTGGCATGTGGCGTCTTCATATAGTTGTTGAATGAGATTGATAAAGGTTTGCGTTATTCCGTACTGTTGAAGCAACCACCAAACTACTTGTCGGTCGACGCTATCGAGGGCCTTTTCAAAGTCGATGGAGTTGAGGTAGACAATTGACTGGCATTCTATTTTGTGTTCTGTGATGATGCGAAGCTTTGCAATCTGATCGACCCGTGATTTGTGCTTCCTGAATCTAGCCTGTTCTTGTTGTGTTTTCGAATCTGGCGCCTGCTTTATTCTGTACAGGATGATGCAGCCTAATATTTTGCTTTGGGTGAACAGCAGCGTGATTCCGTGCCAGTTCTTCACTAATTACTGTGATATTTTTCAGAGCTGAGTAGCATTCTCGTTCCTTGACTTTAATATACCCGAGAGTTTTCTATTGACATCTGGTCTTATACACATTCGAGAATGAGGTCACTTTTGGCTGAATATGAAAAACTGTGTTTATCGCAAGTTTCATGGCAGTTTGCGTTTGTATCATGAAAAGAATTTATTCTGCGCTAACCGTCATTTGAATTAGTGCATAGAAGATTCTTCAAATGACATGATATAAATTAGGTAACAATGACATGCAGGGTGTTTTCGTCTTCGCAGAGCGATGGGTTATACGGGGTTTTAATGACTAATAATGATCAAATACTGTTATATTGCTGACATCCACTTTTGTATTAAGCTGTCCACTCCAATTCTATTGGCAGCAGATAAGGAGTATTTTAAGTAAGCTTCAATCATGGACTAACATCAGTCGGAGTAATATCAGAAACCTGGGAGCACTGGACAGCTGTTTCGTCCTAGTATGGAGCTCTCCGGAAGTGCGCACTCACAATGTCGCTGGGATCAAACCCAGGACCTTCAGGTTGCGTAGCCGGCAAGTTGTTATTGAGCCACTGGGTCAGAATCCAATGGTCCATATTCCCAACTTTTCTCGGTTCGCTACATAGCACAACTATCACCAAATGTCATTGTAGCATTCAACTGAAACAAACCATACAATAACTTTAGTTGTAGATTGCAGCCAACAGTGGAATTCACGACATGCATTTCCTCCTCTTTAGGACTCGTCTGACGGGTGTATGTGCTTACCAGTGACCGATTAAATTTCAACTGGGAAGTGACCGATTTCATTCTGACCGTATTCTTTTGTTCGTTTGTACAGTGATGACACCCAGTTAAGAAACTCGTTTGCCGTGCAAACTTGAATGAAATTAAGTGATTGAAGTCATTTTCAGTATACCCGGAGCCCAGGTTTCATGCTTGTTGGAAATTTTTGACAAGGTGTATTTGCGTCCTCGAGAAAAATCGTATTACTTTAAAGATCTAAAACCACCTCACTAAGTGCTGCAGTAAAAGACGTTACTCTTTAATTGTTCAGACTGTAATTGTCCTCCTGTAGAATCAGTGAATGTAAATTGAGTGAGCTCTGAGGGGTAATAAATATCATTTATCAGGGACCTACAGGAGGTTACTTGGTTTTTAAATGGCTCTGTAGTGACGCCGCTGAATGCAACACTGAGTGACATGGGTTTAGATCTTTATGGTGATATAATTTCCTTTGAAGTTTCAGATATGCCTTGTTGACTAGTGTCAACAAGAACAAAACCTAGGTTGAGAGCTCTCTGTTGACTGCTAATAAACACCTAGCACCAAAAATAATCGGTGTTGAAATCCTTGAAAGCTTTGTTCTAAAATGAGTAAGATCGTCGGTGATAGCTACAAATTTTGTACAACTATGTGCTATATCAAGCAAAGAATCTAATATGGAATTATACGATGCCCCAGTGCTCAGTTTATACTTCTACATATATGAATGAAGTCTAGCTTACTCTGTTGTTAAAGGTATCATTTCAGAAAAATACTGACAAATATTCTTACTACGTTTACACATTTCAAAAACTAGTTGTTTTAAAATAAAATTCCATTCTTATTTTTTTTAATTTGTAGCTGAAGGCAACTGATAAAGATGTTGATTCCATTATCGCTTATTCAATGGAAAATGGACTTGATTCAAGTGTCACATCAAAATTCATCATTGAATCAACAGGAAAAGTGATTGTTAAAGGCAGGCTAGATCACGAGCAGCGTAATGTGTATGACTTTACTGTGCGTGCAAGTGATGGGGAATTTTATGCTTTGGCACGACTCGTTATTAAAGTTACAGACGTAAATGATGAACTTCCAGATAAAATATTAGATCCATATCATTTGACAATTGCAGAAAATAAACCAGCAAGAACATTAATTGGTCATGTGAGCCTGTATATCAAGTTTTTGTCACAGATTATTTTTGTCAGTAAACTGATAAATGCAACGTTTTGGAAAAGAAAGTTATAAAACCTGTAATAATTTTTTATGTATAATACTAGACTAGAATGGTGAAAAAAACCTAACCGCTTGTCAAGGGAGTAAACAAAAAATTTATGTTTAGTCTAAAGTAGTATGATTACACTGCTTTTCATTTAGAAGTGAAACACTTAAAACTTACTGGCTTCTGGAATTTGTCACATTTCATGACCTGCATGAAATAATTTGTCATGTTGAGCCATGTTGTGAGTTAATTTCCATCTGTTTCAATGATCTTTACTCAAACTTACATTGGTGGGGTTAAAATCAGTTGAAGAATGCTGTTATTTGGGCTCTTGGTCAAGCACTTCTACAGAAATACATTTAAATGATTCTCAAGATAACACTAGTATTTGTCAGAAAAACCCATAATCTTTCTTTCTTTTTCGAAGAAGCTAGTTTTGTAGCCAAAATGAAGTTACTTAGTTGATCAGTTCAGTGGTTGCTTGCATAACCTTTACATTTTCTCAAAAAGTTCATTTCTGCATTTTCAGTAGACCTGGTGATAAGAGCAAATGTGTTTGGTCTAAAATTCTAGACAGTTACACTAACCAGGCATCATCATATTAACACAGTGTGCTAAAACATATTACTAATCGCAGAAGGTTTCGAAAAGTTTTAGGATCACTGTGAAGTTGCCAAAAAGACTAAGATAGTCATTGGCACGTTGTTAACCTTACTGATCCGTGAATTATTGCAGTACCGCCTTTTAGTGACAAATAGTTTAGTTAACAAAAGAAAATTTGCACCGCAGGTTCACAAGTTGAATTCTTTAGCCCATTATCTCTTATTTACCCACAAAAACTAACTGCAAAGTCAGTATTGTTAGCAGCAGATTGTTAGGATGTTATCATTAGTATCAACACTACTTTTGAAAGTAAACGAAAGACTAAAAAATGACCACGAGAACTGTTTTTCTCTTTTTTGTCTTTCGTGTGCATTTGTTTGAAGTAAATAACTTTAAGTCAAAATTAGTCTTTAATGCAAAAAAAACCAACATGTTGAAACTATGAAGTCACATTGAGAAAATTTTGGTAGTAAATACAAGCCGGTCCAGGAGGCTTAGACAGAGCATTCTCTAAGGTGCATGTGAAGTGTGTCGGGCATTTTAACCAAACAAAAATCTTCATTTGCTTTGACAGACAGTTTGTTCTCAGAGTAATACTTAAGATAACCGTGCTCTGAGTGATACGAATTCACTACACTGCTAACAGCCAATTCAACTCTTATGAATAGGTGTGATCTCAGTGTCTAGAAATTTCAGGAAGTAGCAGATGCATTCACTCATGCAAAACTAAGGATAGTAAATATTGCGCTGCTACTCTTAGATATTTGGATTTGTTTATACTCTCCAGAAACTTCCTCATACGTGAAATTCGATTCAAAATAAACTCTATCTTTACTGTATATTGTTCTACGAGTGACTTTTCAAGGGCCACAAGGGTTACATAAAGTTCACTTATATTTAGCTCGCCTTTTTTTAATCATTAATTTGTGTCACATTTTTGGATTTCAGCTTCTGATTATCGATCGTGATAGTCCTGAGGTTAATGGTCAGGTAAGGTGTGAAGAACCATCTGGGTTGAAAAGTAAGCAACCTATACTATTTGTACAGGAATCAATACATCTTCATGAAATTTTACCTTCATCATTGTTTCCATCAGATTTTGCTCACAGTGACCAACCAAAATATTCTTCGATACAGTTCAGATCTGACACTAATGTCTATCAACGATTCACGCTATACAGTCAGACTGAATATGATCGTGAAAATGGAGCAGATGAATATCAAAGCATTTTACTCTGCTGGACGGTATTCTTAATTATTCACCATCTGAAACTCTTTCAGCATCATTTTTCTCTTCAGAGAAATCTTCTACATTAAAACTTTCTGAAATGCCTGTTGCAATGTCATCTGGACTTACAGCTACAATGACTATCATTTTGAATGTGATAGATGAGAATGATAACGCACCTACTTTCGAAGAGACACTATATAAGGCAGAAATCAGAGAAAATTCCCCGGTGGATACCAAGGTCATAAAGGTAATTTTGTTAAGTTAAAGTAGTTTTTTCTGATAAATTTTCAAAAACGCTCACAGTTTCACTATGCACTTGATTGCTGCTTTACGAAATGAGTTCGGCTATCACACTGACAGATAATCAAACTGGTAATTAGTGTTCACTTCCCTTCTTTGTCACATGCTCTTTTTCTTACAGTCCTAGTGTTTTGTATTGCTGGTCACAAATAATCTGGTAATCTAATCTACATTACATTCAAACTGTTACAGTGTTTGACGATTAAAATTAGGGTTTTTTAAATCTCATTTTGTGATATTTTTGAAAACCCACAAATTTAAAATAGTTGTAAGTGCTAATGAGGCTTGACAAGCTACCACTGCCAACGACTTATTGAAGCCTTTTGAAATGAAGTCAAGCATATTTTCTTGGTGCGGTTGAATTGTGTTGGTTCTTCGACTATGAATTGCCACCTGAATCTTTTTAGTTTTTAATTCTCAGTTTACGCCACTGGATATCAGTTTTTGACATAGCGTTTCTTATGGAAGAAAAATAAATACTTTGTCATTCGACGACAAAAGCATCTACATATTCCACACATTACGTTCTGAGTAATAACGCATTCTACAACTTATTGTCTACTGATGCCTGGTTAAAAAGGATTATGTATTCACCAAACTGTATCTGCATTACTTTACACACTTAAGTACATAGAAAGATTACTTATTTTCTCCTTACTTAAAGGACTACGCTGACAAAATCACTCCTTCAGCCAACCTTAACAACAATATTGGCTTCGAATCATTTTGGTTTATTAATTGAACACTCATAATTTCTAAACACTTCCAAAACGAAAGTGGTTTCCAGCGGTCATCAGAATTAAAAAACTGTACTGTCCTTAAACGAATAGTTGGGTAAACTTAGTCTGTCTGATCTACTTCCGTGTAAGTCATGCGGATTGATAATTTACCTATAGATTAAGCGAAATTCAAAGGGATCGAGCTTCAAATAGTAGTTTTCACTCAGTTTCAAATCTGAAGGCGTTTGATGCTTTTTATGTCTCCTGAAGTCAGTGAAATCTGGATTTCGAATGAAAACAGAATATTATAGGTATTTCAGTCATCTACTTGGTATAAAAAGAGAATATTTTGTTCATTCACGGAGTATTTCATTATATCTTGATGTCTGCATATTACCTACTAACATCATTGCTATCATGCTGTCTAAGTTTTATGGTGTATTTGACTTTTGGTCGGTTTCAGCTGTCAACTTTTCTGAATAACTAATAAAGCCTGATCGATGTAGTAACTATAGTTTAACTTGATTGTGAAGACAAAAAAGTAATTTTATAGAAGCTGATTATGTAGGAGAATGAACACCAATTGTGCATAAAATTTCCAAAGGATGCACCGCATTCAGAAATATCAGTATGAGGAATGTATTGGCCGCTGGATGAAAAAAACCTTCTGAGATAGTATGTTCTAACCAACTAGCGTTGTGATTTGAACCCTTTTTATGTGTTTTTGCATTAGTTTTTAGCGACTTCGTTTTATGCCAGCTACATTATTTTAGGAGGCACATTTCTTTGTAGAAGACAAAAGTCATTTGATTATAATGGTTAGACGATTTTTATTATTCATGAGACGATTCCTATTACATCTCTGGATATATTCCGTAGGCTCTAGGGATCAGCCGATACATATGTGTATTTGAGAGATATTAAAAATAAATGAATCTGATGCATTTTGTTCATTAATATAATCCATTCATTTGGATATAGGGTCAGATCATTGGGAATCAGACTTTAGGACCTCATCTATAAGTTGTCACTATATAAAATAATTTATTTGGCTTTTATGAATATATTTCTGGTTACCAGTGGCATTTCATGATGGCTTGAGAAACAAACAGATTCATAAAACTGTGATTGTGCATCTCATGAGATGTCGCTACACCGTCAAACTAAAAATTTTTGTATGCACTCATTGAAAGTGCTTTGTGCTAGCTAAGAGATTCAAACTTTAGTGTATATTTTGATGAAACAGAAAATGCATTAATGTATTATAGATAGATATTTAGTGAAAAGTTTGCACACAACGATAATTTTTTTATTTTAGTGAGATTTCAAGCAAAATTACTGCCCGTGATCACAACATGACAAAACATTTATCATAGTTGTAGCACGACATGATATCACCAAATAATGGCTGGTTAAAGTAGATGTAGATGAGATTTCTGTGGTTGATTCAACAAGATGCGTATGAGTGAACGAAGAATATTATATTCGATAACTTCTTCAGGTTCTACAGTTATATGTATATATTGAAGAAATACTCGTCAGCAGTATAGAGATTCCGGCTATCAGTTTTTTAAAAATATTATACAGTTAAGGAAATCAATTCAGAAAGTCGTATGCGAACATTTATGATAGAAGCAATTATCACTGGGATTCAATTCAAAATAATTAATCTTGGTTGCATTGTGTTCTCTTAGCTGGGTTGTTTAATCGTGAAGCTTTCATCGTCCTTCTAAACGACATCATCAGCACTAACTTCAGTATGAAGTGAGCTGTCAATATCTCTCCGTGAGTGATTTAGTAGCTTGCTCTGACGATGTGGTCTGCGATTGATTGTTTCCTGCGATTGTTGTGCCACTGAATGTATAGATTTTCCTGTTGGCTGTTCCTCTGCTTCACCTCTGACCTTTGTGTCATGTATCATCTTTCTGATTGGTTGATAGGTCGGGTCTATGTCTATACATCTATTGATTGCTGACTGACTGACCTGAATGCCGAGCTTCAAGGAATTCTCTGACATTCTTTGTGTTTTCTCTGTCCAAAATTTCTACATTGTCGAAATTGAATTCATGTCCATAATTATCCACATGCATTGAAATGAGTGACGAAATGTCGTGACGTTTTATTGCCAATTGTTGTTCATGTAAATGACGAAGGCGAAGAGGGCGACCACTTTGTCCAATGTAGTGTTGACTACAGTTATTGCAGTTGATTTTGTAAATGATATTCGGTTTGTCTTTTTTGCTCGTTGCATCCTTTGGTCTGCATAATAGCGTTTGCAGGGAATTTATTGGTTTATGAGCCACACCGATTCCGTGTGGTTTCAGATGATTATGCGGCTTGTGTAGTAATATGACAAGAATATATATATATACATATATAATAACCGGAAGGTACTTATGACAGTTGGATGAAATAAACTGAGAAGTACAAAATAAGTTAAAAGAATTTGTTAAAATTATTTTAGATTATAGGGAAGAAGGGGTATCTACAGCACGAAATTAGATCATCCAGGATGAGATGCTGGCAAATTTGTGCGTCCCATATCAGGCCACAGTAGTTGTAGAGGCGAAACTTACTGTTTTCAAACACAACTCGTGTTGTTTCAGTCTTGTGTCCTACTGCTTCTGTAGTTTGAAAGATCCTGGTCAAAATACCTTTTGGCGAGTTAATGAGAGGGCGGTACACGATGGAAAATGACTCATTCATATCCGCTCAATGATTCGTTTCAACAAGATGTACTAATATGGAGCTGGTAATAGTTTTTACTGCACCCTAACTTATGCACGCTAGTAGGTGTTCAAGAGAACAGAAAATTATACTTTTAGAGCCGCAGCTGACGCAACTGGCTCCACAAAAGCAGTCGAACTAATAAACACAACAGAAAGTGGCCAGTCTAGATAATTCATCGTCCAGTTTTGGTGTCAGCACTAGGCATGGGGAAAGCAAAATTTGCAATCTACCAACAGTGATAGTTCTTTGAAATGATCTGCGTAGTTTGTGAACTAATATTTCACTGAGCACGAAACTGTCTATCCTGACAATTTCATAAAAAACATATGATTACAAAAATAGCAACAAAGGATATTCTAACGGCTAGCGGAAAACCGCCATACATTGGGGTACAATCTAGCGGTGACGTGCTTAGAGAGACACAGTTCACAAACTGCGTAGATCAATGCAGAGAACTTTCAATGCTAGTAGATTACAAATTTCGTTTTTACCACCCTCGATGCTGACACAAGTCATATAATCATTTAGAAAATCAATTATTTTTAATTAAATCTTAGTGGTAATTGCTTCTATCATAAATGTCCACACATGACTTTTCTGAATTGATATTTTTAATTGTATGGTATTATTAACAAACTGATAAACGGAATCTCTATATTTCTGACGTGTAATCCCTCAATCTTAGCTGTAAATGCTGCATTGTAAGGTCACAGGGTAAAATTTGATCATGTTTAAGTCATTCAGGAAATTTCTGTATTATAAAAAATCTTACAGCTGAATCCTTTACATAAAACTGAACAAAAATGCTGAAAACACAAATAAGAGGATAGAATCTCATTCTACTTAAACATTATTTTCTTAAATGTATCAGCACTAAATATCAAAACGTTAGAAAACAATACCCTCATTTTGTTAAAATTCACTTGGAAGTAGAAATACCAATGTATTATACATCATTCATACAATGCTGAAACTTTTCAAGTCATGAAGCCCAAACCGACTGGATGCCTGTATACTACTAATTCTTCTATTTCAACAGAAGATTTTAGTAATTTATACACAAAATGATGTTTAGGAGAAAAGAAAAGAAAAATCACATCAAGAAGTCAGAACAGTGTTTATTCACACTTGATTTTCACAACGGAAAATGTCCCACTTAAACATGAAACGGAATTTATAGAATCTGTGCAAACTAATGTATTTTGTGTAAATTCTCAATGAAAATTCTAAACTTAGTGATGTTTTTTTTATTTTGGCAATATCTCGAGGAAAATTACTGCCGATTTTCATAACAACAGTTAGAATAACTAACATTAAGTAAAGACTATGTATACGGCACTTAATGCTGAATGTGCGAATAAATATTACTAAAAAATGTCAACTACTGGTGTAATCGCAGGCAGTAGTTTTCCTCGAAATATTACCAAAATAAAAACTTATCTTTGCGTGTGAAAGTTTCATGGAAAATTTTGTTTTAATGCATCAATCCAATCCACAGTCCCCAACCCTTGATTAATATACTATACAAAATAATGTTGTCAAAATGAAGAATGCCAAAGAAGCTCACAAATAGTGACAGCTTTTCACAGCTATAAGGTGAACTCATGGACAGTTGAAAGTTATTCTTGTTATTAATTAAAAAAAAATCCATTTTAGTCTGTTTGTTAGAAATATCACACAGTGAAACGTTTCGGACATAATTTACTGTTCATATTCATATCAGGTAACTACACAACTTCGAGACAGTCTTTATATATTCCTAGTTTTCTCTCCTTCTCTGTGATGACAAGGGTAGTAGAATTTTCCATATATCTGGGACAGGTGCAGCATCATTTCGATTAGTGCATGTGTTTGGTGTTGATTCGATAAACAAAGATTCGGTTATCAATCTCTCCCTCCACCCAACTAAGTTTTCAAAACTGTCATCCTATCTCACCCTGTAGTGTGATTGTGTGTCATCGCATGCAGAGCTATAGCCGAGTTTTTCTCTAGATTTCTTATCTTATTAGGATCTACTGATCTTAATTTAGCTAAGTTTTTGTGCTCTGTTATTTTAATCGACCCTGGTCGACTGCTTTCACCTATGTACTTGACATAGCAGTCATTGCAAGGAATCTGGTAAACCAGATTATTTTGCTTAATCGCATCGATAGGATCTTTTAACCTACAAAGCTTGTTTCTAAGTGAGTTTGTTGGTTTGAATGCCTCTTTAATCCCAGCCTTATTGAGGATTCTTCGTAGTGCTTCTGAGGTGCCTTCTTTGTATGGTAACACAGCAGAGGCTTTGAATTCTCTCTTAACCCTGTCGCCATTATTGCCTTTTAGTAGTGGGATAGTGTATTCGCGTCCAATTTGTTCCTGTTACTGTTCTATGCGATGATTCTCATTCTAGTCAATTACGAGGACGAAGAAAACGTTTTATCAGCCTCATTTTTATGTTGAGGTGAGATGAAGTCATGTTTCAGAGTAATTTACGATGATAACCTTGTGTCATGTTGATTACTGTCTGCTTAATACTAACCAGACATTATGAATAAACTCAGTTGCTGTAGAATTCAAATAGCCTACGGATATATTGTTGATTTTCAGTCCCACGTGTATTGGAGCTATTTCGTGAACAAAATTAGATGGAATTGCGACATTTTCATTATTTCCTTGATTTAAGCTTCGAATGTTCTCCTTCCTAACTCAACTGTTTGTTTACCTACGTGCGCATAGACTAACAATTTTTAATGAAGCTGTGCGGTTTATATTGAACTCATGGATTTACTAATTGCATATTTGTTGTAGGTATCAGCTATACTTTTGGATTTTTGCTGACTCATATGTTAGTTATGTTATCTGAAGTGAGTGAATCTTGCAATAATTGGATGTTTTTCTTTCCAAAACAAAGATTCATCATTTTCTCTGTGGTCATTCACATAAATATTGGTAAAATAAAGTTCATCAAATGGGGAGATGATATCGAGGAATTTTTATTTTTGCGAAACTGAAAAGTGGAAAATCTTATTATGAATAATATGATATCTGACTAAAACAGCTTCATCGAAAATTTAGGAATAAAATAGAATTTCTCAGTATCTGACAAACAACGAGCGCAGTATTTATATTAAAAATGAATTTCTAAGTAACAAAATCAGTGCATGAAATGTCTTAGGTAATTAAAAATGATTCGTTTGAATGATGATTTCCTTGAGAAGCGGTGCATCCATTTTATCAGAAAATGCTTTATCCACAGTTACTACCTGTTCTATTATCATTCATTTAGAATGTAAACATCAACCTCGAGCATACAACACCAGCTCTTTTTTCTAAATGGCCTACCCAAACAACATCAAAGTAGTTGCCTAACAAATAACTCATGACATGTAGTAGGGAACGTCGCCTAGTTAACTAGTTCACTAGTTAATGGCCAGTCTTAAGTACAAATAAAGAGGGAAGGTTGGGCTTAAGGCTAGCAACCCCACCCCGGAAAACCAATCAAATCCCTAAACAAACCTCAAAGCATAGAGAAAAATTAAAGTTAAAATTAAGCTTATTCCTCGCAGGAATAAGAGGAACGAAATGACGCCGGTTGGTGAAAAACATCGAAAAACTAAATGGCGATGTGTCTACACTCGAAGAAAGCGAAACTAAACATGGGATATAGAATGTCTGCACCACTAATAGACCTGCCCAGATTGCAAGAGAGATGAGAAGGTATGGCATAGAAGTGCTAGGAAATTGCGAAAGTAGATGGAATGGGAGTGGATTCTCCAGACTGTTAACTGGAGAGTCAATAATCTACTCCGATATTGTCACCCAGATGACAACCACGAGCACACTGAGGATTCGAGTGGCTTTCATGGGGTACCCAACAGCACCAAAGGCTTTAATGCAGTGGGAAACAGTTTCCTCCAGGATCATGGCAGCAAGATTCAACTCAAAAGGAAGGAAAGTCACAATCATACAATGCTACACTATGCACCTACAATTAATGCAAATGGAGAGAAAAAGGAAAAATTTTACAGACAACTGTAATCAGCACTGAACAAAACCTCAGTTGGCGACATCAACATTCTGATAGGTCACATGAATGCCAGACTGGAGGCAGACAATACAGGAAGAGAGCTCATCCATCATGGGTCGATAAGCAGTCGGTGAAGTGATGAACAAGAATGGAGAACTGTTGTGAGACTCCAAAACATTCACCTAGTTGGTGATAGGAGGCAGTGTGTACAAGCACAAGTATATACACAAAGCGACGTGGAAGTGATTTAATCACATGGACACACTAAAATTCAGATTGACTTCATCTTAATATGAAGAAAGTAGAGACACAGCCCACAGGATACAAGATCAAATGTAATCAAGAAGAGGAACAGATGCAGGTTCACATCACTCACTATCTCTAGGGCAGAGAACATGCCTTCAAAATCAAGTTAAAGGATTAAAAAAGTTGATGATAACAGAGCACAGTTCAAGTTGAACACCCAGAACAGAAACTAACTGAAGGACAAAACTACAAAGGACATCTTCACGTCAGTCATCAGAACAAAACCGGAGACATCAGGCAACATCCTAGAAGAAATCTGCATGGAAGAACACTGAACCCCTGAGCTGTGAAAGCAACGTGGAAGGAAACCTGAATAACCGTGTTAGGAAAAGCAGAGGAAACAAGACAAGACAAGACAAGATAGGAATGCATCTTGACAGACACATGGAAGCTGACAGAGGAGGAAGAGGAAGATGGTGATGGTGAATCAGAAGATGAACCAGTGCGGTGCAGTGCATTGCAGTGCAGGTAGGGATGAACAACGAAACGAGGAACTGAACACAACCTATAAAACACTACACTAGACAGAGAAGTGAAGAAGAGTGCGCGGACAACAGACAACAGACACTTCTACGGCACACTTGCAACTAAAGCAGAACAGGCTGTTGGTAGGAGAGTCAGAGACCTGACAACAACATATCAAACAACTAGGTTACTATCTGGGAGGCAAGAGATCAACGCAGATGAGACCAGTGTAAGATAGTGAAGGAAAGCTAGTCACCAAAGAGGAGAAACACAGGAAACAATGGGCTGACCACTTCAAAATACTCTTAAATCGACCACCACCACGACCACCTACAACTCGTCCAGAAACACCACCAACAGACCAACCACAGAATTACAAGTGAACACAAACACTCCAACAAAAGTAGGAGTGAAGTCCTGAACACCGTAATGTTGAGGAAATCCAGGAAAGCAGCAGGACCAGATGGGATTCCACCAGAAGCACTGAAAACAGACGCAGAGACAACAGCTGACACTCTCACACCACAATTGCAAAAGGTTTGAAGGGAAGGAAATGTACCTGGAGACTGTAGGAAGGGCTACCTTGTCAAATTTCCGAAGAATGGGGACCTAAGTGTTTGCAAGAACTGGTGTGGAATCATGCTTCCATCCACACCAAACAAAATAGTGAGTCGTATCATCCTGCAGAGACTGAAGGATGTGCTGGATTCAAAATTACAACTGGAACAGCCTGGATGACTGACTCCAGGAAGAACGAATCATGTGGGGATCAAGTCGCAACAAGACACTACGCATCACCGCAGAAGGAAGCAGAGAATGGCAGTCAGATCTTTACCTCAACTCAACTTCATCGATTTCGGAAACGCCTTCGACAGTGTCAACCGAGAAGTAATTTGGCAGCTGCTTCAACACTACGTTTTTAGTGTCACAAACCCTCATCAAGCTCATTCAACAGCTACAAGACGATTCCACATGCCAAGTGATTCACAATGGAAAGCTCAGTGACACCTTCGAAGTGGAGACAGGGAGGAGTAAGACAAGGCTGCCGCCTACTATCACACATGATCCTCCTGATTTTAGTCGATTGGATAATGCAACAAACAGTGAGGAGCGAGAAGATGGGCATACACCGGCTGAACCGATGCGGTGAAAACATAATAGAGTGTTTGGATTTCGCCAACGATGGTGATTTGTGTCTAATATGTTATGTCGCACAAACTCGAAGATCAACAGGTGAAAACCAACGAATTGACGGAAGCGGCATGGCAGAGAGGATGAGAATACTTTCAGGTGAACGTGGAGAAGACGTAGGTGATGAAGATAAGTAACCAACCAACAACAACAAGCACTAATCACCATCAACGAGAGAAATCTAAACGAAGTTGTCTCTTTCACTTGAGGATGCTGAACTCAGGATCGGAAGGACAGAAATACAAGCGTCCACTAATCTGAAAGCAGTGTGGAGATCTAATTAACTGCACTGCACTCGGCATAAAGCGTGAACAAGTTGCGGATTTTAAACACTAATTCAGTCAAGTAAGTCAGTGCTTCTCTGTGATGATTGAGAGACTTGGCGCGTTACAAGAAGCATTTCCAACAAACTACAGACAGACTGTCGCCTACACTCACTCTCACTGGAGATCAGATGGCCAGAATAATAAGAATAGGCAACAAGGAACTCACGCCGGCTGGCAACGAACCAACCAACCAAGAACTTACCGCCAAGAAATATGCAGAGGAAAGTGGAGATGAATTGGATTGTGCACACACTGAGATGACTGAGTGTTGACAACACGCGTCAGAGTAGACCAAGCTGTTGAGTGGAAGTCGAATTGGAAACGACTAGTTGAGCGTCCCAGCTGGGAGTGACATGAAGGAAATGGAGTGAGGAAGAAATGAAAGCCTTTGAACAGTCATGAAGCCAGGTTGGGAGAATGCAGAGATGAGAGTGGAATGGCGACGTGTTACTGAAGCCGTATGTTCCTCTAGGAACTGAAGAGACAAATAATAATAATTATAGTAGTAATAATGTATTAGGGTATTTCATTTTGTGCATGGAATTCAAGTTTATATAGGTTTTCAATAGCAGGTGACCAGCATCTGCTAATATAAAAAGCCTACTTGATTATATATACTAACAAAAAGACGTTTTGGTTGGCCTCTTGTTTGATTAAAGTGGTGAATTCCGATTTATTTCTTCGGGTTATATCACCAGATGCGCTGACTGGTACCAGAAGTATACTAAACTTATTAGTAAGTTGGTCTGTTGACTTTCTGTTATTGTAAAAATAGATGGATTTGCTAGAGGCAAGATGCAAGTGTGAAACAAGAAATTCCCTTGTAACTTGGTTGTGTTCTCTTGCTAATTACACAATGTGATTTCCCCTGAATAAAAGAGATTTTTGTTATCAACATATTATCTTCCTGCCCGTCTACTTCTGACAAAAAAATATAGGTTTCAAAGTTTAAAATACAGTTTCAGTTAAAGATTCATGTTGAAGAAAAATTAGTCAGAATAAATCCATGCAACTCTTGTAAAACTAACTTTTTTATGTCTGGTTAAGGCCTACAATAAAGTTCTTTTAATCATTATAATCTTCAGACCTAACCTACATCAACATACGTTTCGTAACTATATACTTATATTAATAGCCAAGAAAAAAGTATTTCAGAAATGGATATCGGAAACCTGCCAGTCAATTAGACTTTGGAAAATACAGATACACTGGATAAAAATCATGACGATTATCTGTGATCTTTCAGGAATACATGCAGAGATTGTTTTTGATGTACTGATATGGTGATTTTTCTGCCAACTGCTTGTCATTGGTAAAATAATTTTGTATTATTTACCTAGCTAAAGTTGAGTAATAACACTCGACACTATATCATTGGAACTCTTAAATAACAGTAAATTTCAGCTATTTCATAGATATGATGAAGCCTTTCACAAATATTTATAATCTACAATGCTACTACCAGCGTCAGAAAGTGTGTATAGTAACAGTTAGCCATGAAAATCAGGGGAAGCCCTGTGTTTAGCACTTTATCTACTACACAGTAGGCTAATATTTAACCAGCAGGCATTTGTGGCTACCAAGAACCCAGTATACGATAAAAACCAGACATCTTAACACTGTAGATGGCTCACATGAATTTTAAAAATATTCACTATTCTATAAATGTTACTTGGTGCTTGGAAGATTTTTTCTGCCTCACTGTTAAATTTAGATTAGTCAAACCATTTTTGCATCTAGACCTTCATAAGGCTTGAATTTCGTATTGCGTAGTGGAAACAAATGTTATCCAACCATACTGTAAATGTAGTGACAACTAATCTGACTATTGCAAATAGTTTTTCATGAAAACAAATGAGTGACAAACACTTTCAATATGACAGACTTATTATTACTTTCGTTCGCTCATCCTTTGGAGGAGATTTACTGATATTCTAACATAGCGAAAGGATTTGAAAAGTAATAACTAGTCACAGACGTAACTGAAGTTCCATCTATTTATCTGCTCGCAGTATCTGACTAAGATATTCAGCTCTAACCAACTCTATAATTGGGCAAAAATATGATTTTTCTTACTTGACGGCTCTTTAATTAAACGAGTTATCTTGAAGTTTCAGCAAATCTCTTATTTCCTCAAGTTTTCTAAATCATAACTTTGATCCTTGATCTTTCCAATGAGGACAACAATTCATGTTACTTTCTGAAGTTTCAATCTCATATATTGATGAGATTACATTTGAGAGTTTCGTTGATTCTGAGAAAGTGTATTCAAAATTTCACGTGATTTTACAGCATTTTTTGGTTAAACCTCTGTAGTAAGCTTATTCACGAAAATAGGATTTATTTGAATATGTTTTGGGTAACGAGTAACTTCACTACGAAGGAATACATTAGTCAGGCATAAATTTGAATAAATTTATTTAGATTTGTTAAATTCACGCTTACACATATTTACATATAAGAAAAACTGTGAACTTACTAGAAGTGTTTGTAGAATTACGTTGACATTGACAAGAAACCTGACCTCTGTTTATTTTGGAACTGTAATGTCAAACGTTGTGTATTTTTACCTTGGTTTCGTTTGTATATCAAATGAACTAATTAAATGAATTGAAATTGTTTGAGTCAACTATCCAGCTAGCGGGAAGGCAGAATATCACCAATACGACCTCAAAGTAGTTATGAGACTTCTTTGCTTGATACTATCTGATTTAGTTCCCTTCATGTTTTGTTTTTCTCTGAATGGTCAATATATTGTCAAGTGGAAATAACAACAGACTGACACAGATGAGAAAAGTGTGAAACCCAAAGAGGGTGGGAACAACTGTTGCCCTAGTTCGAAGTTAGTCAGTACTACACACGTATGCCAGAGCGACAGTGAGCCTAGGATTACCAGGTTCCATGCCACAGACCGCAGAACCTAGTTACTAGTCTGAAATATAGTGATTCGTATTTTGTAGTTAGCAAAAGCGGCAGAGCACCGTTCAGCTTCATTTAAAGCACCCACCGCTTCTCTACATTTTGATTTTCCCCTTGAGAAACAGCCAGAAAACCTAACCAATGCCAAAACTTGCAAGCATTTTGAAATACATGATTTAAAAACTGTAGCTAAATGGTAACACTTTCACCATGAAGGGTGAAATTGTGTGCTCAGTGGGTGGCATGTATGTGTATTCTATCTAAGCAAAATAAAGGCGGAATAAACAACGAATATTTACTGTTGTTTGGTTCCCAGTAGACCTCTAGTTGATTTTAGTCAACCACAAGCATTCCTATGGGTTCATCACAGATCACCAAAAATGCCGATTACCTTGTTCATAGATTGACTATCTACCCATCTACCCTATTCTAGAAAACAGGATCTCACTTGGAATAGCAAACACAGGAAAGTAAATACAATGTGGCCGCTTAAACAAACAAGCAAAATTTTAGTATTCAAAAGTCAGCAACGTATGAAAATAGGACAAAACATATGTATTTAAACTACAACGGAAATATTGATTTAACAGGTTATGACCTAAGCCAGGGTAATTCAAGGGTGGAATAATCCAACTATTGTGGAAACATTGATGGGATAGAAATTGAATAGTCTCATTCAAATCACAGCAATATTCGAGATTCGTTTCCAGCATGCACAAGTGAAGCGGTAAATTATCAAGAGTTGATCTGTAAATCCTAGTGTAAAAAGTATCAACTTTCAGGATCTAGGAGAGATAAAATGCTTTTTAAAAACATACTACAGTTGTGCTGAACTAACTTTATGAGATTAAGTTAATTTTTATTTTGAATGAAATATTCGGAATGATGAACGCCAGTGTAATATCCTAACGGTATCACGGTTATCTGAATTATTACTGGGTACATTACATAGGTTTTAACTGTCTGGAAAAGGGATTATTCAATTTCACATCACTACAGATAGAATATTTTCTACTTCTTCATTCTTGTACCGTGATTAAAAGTGTTAGTGTTTATGACCACAGATTAGAAATTAGAGACTTAGAATAAACACACTTGTTTCATTTTTAATCCTCCTGTTGTTGAGTGGTTTATTTCAGAAGTGAAAAAGTCTAAATAAAACCTGTTGAATATAATAATAATAATATATGTTAAAAATCTGTTAATGAAAGTAGACTTTAAGTTTTCAAACTATACACTCATTTCAGCATTTAGATAAATCACATTTCAACTGAAACCTACGAAAACTTACGAATAATATTGCAACTGCATTTTATGTAAGACAAAGTCCGAGACGTTCGGACTTTCGTCATTATTTCATCACCTTACCTTTCTACTCACTTCACTCACCAAAGCTGTCGTCCAGCTATAATTAAACTGAGGGATACATAACAATCAATACATGATTTATTCGGCAGTTGCTCAACCTAGTTTCTTCATTGAATAGCTGGCTGAACTAGTTCTGAAAAAGGATGCAGGTAAACCGTTGATGATAAGCATTATATTGATAAGTGATAGTATAATTAGGAGATTCTGATTAGGCTTGACAAAACGTCCTCCTACCAATCAATAACTCATAAAGTTGAAGCCGTTACCGATGTTTTTCATTCCACTTTTAATTAGTACCCCTTACATTCATATCTGTTGGCTAAGTTAAATATGTCTAACGTACCATTTAAGGTGTTTATGCCAAATGAAATTGTACATAGAGTTATTAGAAAACGCCTGTTTAGCTGGTGGCAGCTGAAATGAAATGTATGAAAGCATTCAAGATGTATCTTTGTTCCATTCACAAAATCAAAGGATAATATGTTCATCTTTCAAATAAGGGTAGAATGTCAGGACCATGGGAGAGTATAACCCTATGTTAAATTGTTTATATGATATAGCGGGCAGTGTTTCAGTATTGTTTCGTATATTAGTATTACTCATCAGTTAATAAAACTGTTTCACTGTGTGCCATATAAAACAAACGATTCAATAAAAAATTTTCTCTTTCCATTCCTTGATCATTGGTGAAAACAACAAGGAAACCATTTCTTCTTTGTTCCTTGGACAGAAAATGTTTAAGATGACCCTCACTTCGATGTTTTACATCCTTTTTCGAACTATGCAATTTTTATTAGTTGTTTCTGAGGTATTTCATCATAAACGTTACTTTAATTGTTTTCGATTGCTGACATTAGTCGCTTATATTTTTGATAACCACTGAAATTGTCTTCCCTATGTGCCCATAAGCATGTTTTCAACTATATGGATATGTAGATAGCCTCAGTCCAAGTTCTTATTTACTTTAGAGTGAATATCTATTGCACAATATCTGAGTTTGAGTCTAACAAAAATTTTGAATCTGAAAATCTAGTTGTTCCAAAAAAGACCCATTACCGTTTTCACGGAATGATTTTGACCATTAATGATCACCTTTCTTAAAAACTTTCTGAATCAAATAAATTGTAAATCCAGCTGTCGAAATCTCTCATGGAAAGGATATCAAAATCATTCACGGGGGTTGTAGAAAATCCAGAACTCAGTTAAAGTATACCTTAGTAATGGTGCTACTGTGTAAATAAATTTCAGTTGTCGAAAAATTAAAGGAAGTATGAAAGCTTAACAGCACCAAACTGTAGGAACAACTTCACCGGTAAGGGTGTTTGATCCTGTAGTTAAACAGTAAACCTCAAGTGTATAGATGCCTTTCCCTACTAAATAAAAACAAATTCCTCTTATCATTCAACTGTAAATCAATTCATTGAGAGATATCAACCTCTCAAGAACAATGTTTTGGAATATCATGTAAGGGACGCATTTCACTTACTTTTAAATTATTCAAGGACGAAAATTTGCAAAAAACACTCGTGTCGATGTTTTCTTTTTCTCTTCATTAGTGTTCCAATAACGGTAACAACTTGATCCCTATGTGACTGCATTTACCCTCAACACATGGACATTTGCGTCCCGATGTGACAGCAAAATCAACTGGAAAGTAGATTATTTTGTTATGGGGTTGCATCTAATGCTAGTCTTGTCTGAATTATCGGTCACATATGGACAGCATCACCTTTTAAGCAGTAAGTGAGCGGCATAATGTCAACAGGAGGCATACAGATGTTACCTTTTTTCTCTGTAATAAAAATATGAATCTATAAACCTCCTTTAGGATGTTTCACTTGTGCTTACTACTATATCAACTTCACTCTAGAAGTAAAGTGAAATTCAAAATTCCACTCCGATAGATGTTCAGTTTAATCCAAGTCCAAACATTAGGTTTTCAGAAAACAATTGTGAAAATTAACTATTCGGCTTCTCCAAGGTCTAGAAAGTTACCAACAATGAAGAACTGAAGAAACTGTGACAAACTGTAATTTAAAATTTATTTCTACCGAAACAAAAATTAGAATTTCAACCTAAAAAGCGTCACTGTATGTCTGCGCCATGTTTAAGAAGAGGGTTCGCTGCTGAGCACTATTTTCTAGCACAACAGTGATGCAACATTTCTCAAGAAACAACTGACAAAACACACAAGCTGGACTTTATTTGCTGCTTTTCTCAGGATCTGATTATCCTATCAGAAATTTATTCGTACTCGAAAGAAAAATTTTGGCGTTGGAGCACATACATGTATATACATCAGTTTGCTTGCTTTTACGGAACAGGAAGAATGTGTCTTGGAATATATCAGATTGTTAAGCGTACTAGTAAACACTCTCCACGCTCGATAGCAAGGAATGAATGCAAATACACCTTCTTCTGCATGAGAAAACCCCGTAAGCTTAGTACATTTTTACCTTTTGAAAAATCCCTAAACAGTTTGCTTGAAGATAATTTCAAGCAGCTGAAGCAGTAGTTCAAACTGTTTCTATACTTTCATAAGCGGTGTATGTTATCTTTTTTCTGATATGGGAATCAGAAAGTACTGACCATTCTAATGAACTTCTTTCTGACGCAGTTCAGTTTCAGCTTCTAATCCCTAGCTTATTTTTTCGTGTAGGTTATCCATCTCACTTTTTATTGTGCAGTGTATTTTAGACCTTGAAGGGGCAATATAATAGACTGTTCTATCTTTTTCAGTGTGCATTAGTGGATCTACAGCTAAGTTAATGAGGTCCTTAAAATAAATGAATTTTCTTTTTGAAACTTTCCCCCACATTTTTCCCATGATCAAATAAACTCATACCCATAATTCTTAAGTTTGATAATCTTTTCTGTTCAAAACGTATGAGTCAAAGTTTTCTTGTTTATTTGCTTTTTGTTCTTGTCTTGATATTGTTTTGATTTTCATCGTCAGGTAAACGCTACAGATAAGGATATAGGAATGAATGCACAAATTTACTACAGCCTGGAAAAGAATGAACTGAATACACCCTATTTTAAGATAGATCCCATTACCGGTTGGGTTATGACTACAGCTGAGATCGATCGTGAAGCTCAGTCAACTTTCCAGGTGAGCTGGCTACATTATATTTTTACTTGAATAAGAAGTATCATAAACTCGGGGAATCCACCAGAGGGACTCATCAATTTCTAATGCAGACCTGTAGCTGCAATTCACTATCGGTAACCTTATCAGGGGAACGCTTTGGAATTTCACAATGATGCATACTACTGCAGATCATCTTAAAACAAGAGTACTCCTTTCAACTTAGTTCTGGTTGCCCGAACGATATTAAACCATTAGTCATATGACCATCACAATAGCTGGAGAATAGTTATTATAATTGCCTATCAATTCTATAAGAAACGACCAAAAACTAGTAGTTCGTAGTCATAACGATAACAATAACAACTACCTCTTTCAAGTGCCTTGATTAATTTATCGATTTCAATAAATGTTACTTTAAAGGCCTGACAGTATTTGTCAAAAACAAACAACTGGGATTTAGTGCTAATTTAAGACTTCTTGTAAGTTTACATCGCTGTCTGTTCATGTTACAAAGTTTTCCTCCAGACACTTCCATAACAATAAGATATTTTTACAAAAGCATTTACGGACCTCTCAGTATTTCAATATCATGCACAAATAATTCAATATGTAGTTTGCACAGACTTTCTGAAGTTGTTTTCATCGCCGAATGACATTAGTTAGAGAACTAATGAAAAACTATTAGTTTAATATCTTTTTCTTAGCCTAGATACGTTATTCTTTTATTTTGAGAGTGCCAATTTCTATATTCTCTTCCCTACAACAAAACTGACCACTATTAATGTAAACATCTAACAAGGATATGGCCTATAAATGAAAACACAAGTTCCATCTGTACAAACACAAAATGAGTCTGCAATATGTATTAGCTTATCAGAAAGTAAGGGATGGAAAATAAAAGGCTTCTGTTCTATGATTTAATTAGTTATACTTGCTTTGTTTGTTGTTTACAACAAAAGCAAACAAGAAACAAGATAATAAACAATTCATGCAGAGAAACTAGGGACAATTTTTATCCTAAGCCAAGACCTATTCATTTATGCTAGTAATCTTTTCAGATACCAGAAGCCAATATCTTATAGTTAGATACACTTTTGTTATGGTTATATTCAACGATCTGTAGCCTGCATTTTAAAGTTCGTATTTGAAACACGTAAGTAAAGATTTATTTTTCTCAATTTTGAGTGAATATAGACTATTAAAGTTTACAGACAACTGATTTCAACAACTGCAACTAATACACAGAAAGTTATTTGCAGATAAAACTATGCTAATTTCATAAAAACTGATTATAAGTCTCTTGATTCCATCAATCTTACTCAATGGCTTCCAAGTCACTTCTTGTATTCAAGGAATTTATACGCTCACCAATATCAGCTCTGATCCTGACCACGTATCGCGTCACTGTTTAGCAGTTACGTACCTTAATTAGTAGCTGCTTTGCAGACGTCTTAAAGTATTTGTCAGTGAACACACTGCTAAAGTGCATCTCATGGTGAATAAACAGCCTGAATTTGAAAGTCCATGAGAACTAGATTACCGTAACCTCGAGTATGTTGATGGTGAACACTATTCAGCACAACCCACCAAGTTTACTAGAGTGATAATACTAAAGTATTTCCTTACTTTTACCACAGCTTACAGTTCTAGCAATAGATGGTGGTTTTCATACACGAGACAATCAGTCATTCAGATCTACAGGCAGTAGTACAACTCATCACACAGCAACAACGCAGGTGCTCATCAGCATAACTGACGAAAATGACAATGCGCCAGAATTTCACGGTCCAAGACAATTCGCTGTAGCAGAAAATCAGCCTTCACAAACATGGATTGGTGATCTCCAAGTACTTGATAGAGATGAAGGGTTCAATCATGATGTGACATTTAAGCTCCTACCTAGTAAGCTGGTAAACAGTAATAGCCAACAGATTTTGAATAAAGGTCCTAATAACTTCACCATGAACCATGATCTGCCAATCCAGTTATTGAACAACGGAAGTTTATTCACTACAAAACCATTAGACAGAGAGAATCAGGTAAACAATTTTCACTTTTTCATTGATCCTTCATACTTTTTGTTTAAATACTTCATCACAACACATGAATGAATGTAACTCATAAAAATTCGGGGTTTGGTTGTTGCAGCTTTTGATGGTATGATGAAGTCTGAATTTATCTATAAATAAATCGGCGCGTGGAAGTATCTCTTAGCCTTCTTTTCATACATAAAATCAGTTGTATCTTAATTTTCAATGCGTAGCTGAAGTCCTTAGGTCATCCTCCACATAATACTTTTTGAGCTGTACATGAACAGCATCCTTACAGTTCAGCCTCTGACTTTATTCAAGTCTCTTCAGATAATACTTTTATATTAAATACAGATCACAAAAAGTGCTATGTTACAACCCTCTTACTAGACGCGTCAGTCACTCAGTCTGTTACAAACGAAGTATATAGTTAGTGAAGTTCTAAAAGAACCTAGTTAAGATTGGATAGTAACCAATCTAAAATCAATTAATAAATCACCACAAACCTCAAGATAAAAGAAAGCATTTCCCGGTTTTTACAGTTTGCAGACACTGTGAACTGAAAGTTAAAACACAACTTATACTTTCAAACTTCGAATGCATTGAGATCAATTTCATGAAGAGAAATTCTCTCTCTTTCCGTTTGCCAGACCTATATTTTTTTTACAGTCGAATGATTTTAACTGATAATGGATTTTTCCTGCGTAGTCCTTTCAGTTTGTCATCTTACGTAATCACGTATTCCTGGTATTCATTAGTCAGTAGAGAGTATTCAAGCCCATGTTGTTTGGTTCTGAGTGATTGAATTCCGTCGATCATTTAAACAACTAATTTACAGGAAGCCCAACCAAAAAATAAGTTATTCTTCTGTCATTGGAATATCACTCTGAAATAGCCTTGAAGTTTTTATATTCTATTACTATTTTTCACTTAGATTAACTTATTGGCTATCTTGCTCTCAATTTATAAAGCATGTTGAAATTTATTTCCTTCTGAAAACTAAAAGCTTTTAAGCAACCAAAATTCACCAAATTCCACAAATACGGCTGTTAGCACTCACAAAAGTTATTTATATGTAACTAAACTCAAAGAATAGTAATAAGTGCAGAACTCTTTGTCAAAGATTCATTTTAAGGTGATATTCTACACCAATTGTTGTCATTTGAAGAACCACTAAAAAATCTAAAAACACTAAAAGGTGTTCTATTTCAGTATGAGGTTTTCAGCAGTGCACACTCAAAACTACACAAAGGATTGAAACTAGCACCTTCAGTTATCACGATGAGTGTGTTATCTTTGAGTCACTAGGTCGAAATCCAATAATCGGCATTCTTCAAATGTCTTTCAGTCGTGAATATTTTGCTTCAACCATCCAGTTCCATCAGCAAGCACGAGACGCACATCTAAGTCAATCGAATCCAGAAGTTTTAGCTTCTTATTAGAACTTCAAAAAACTTATCTCGAAGCATGTCAATAATGGGCACTGGGTGTTAATTGAGACTGAGTGATGGATTTAAAGGTGGTATTCCTAACAGACTGATAACAGCAGCGTGATCACCATAAAATCCAGACGTCCTCACTTGGTTATCGTTTATGATAGTAGGTGAGCACCGCTAAAAGTTTTCGCTGAGGCCTAACTCGTCGACAGCCTGGTCTACCCTGACGCGTGTTGTCAACAGTCAGTCATCTCAGTGTGTGCACAATCCAATTCATCTCCACTTTCCTCTGCATATTTCTTGGCGGTAAGTTCTTGGTTGGTTGGTTCGTTGCCAGCCGGCGTGAGTTCCTTGTTGCCTATTCTTATTATTCTGGCCATCTGATCTTCAGTGAGAGTGAGTGTAGGCGACAGTCTGTCTGTAGTTTGTTGGAAATGCTTCTTGTAACGCGCCAAGTCTCTCAATCATCACAGAGAAGCACTGACTTACTTGACTGAATTAGTGTTTAAAATCCGCAACTTGTTCACGCTTTATGCCGAGTGCAGTGCAGTTAATTAGATCTCCACACTGCTTTCAGATTAGTGGACGCTTGTATTTCTGTCCTTCCGATCCTGAGTTCAGCATCCTCAAGTGAAAGAGACAACTTCGTTTAGATTTCTCTCGTTGATGGTGATTAGTGCTTGTTGTTGTTGGTTGGTTACTTATCTTCATCACCTACGTCTTCTCCACGTTCACCTGAAAGTAGTCTCATCCTCTCTGCCATGCCTCTTCCGTCAATTCGTTGGTTTTCACCTGTTGATCTTCGAGTTTGTGCGACATATCATATTAGACACAAATCACCATCGTTGGCGAAATCCAAACACTCTATTATGTTTTCACCGCATCGGTTCAGCCGGTGTATGCCCATCTTCTCGCTCCTCACTGTTTGTTGCATTATCCAATCGACTAAAATCAGGAGGATCATGTGTGATAGTAGGCGGCAGCCTTGTCTTACTCCTCCCTGTCTCCACTTCGAAGGTGTCACTGAGCTTTCCATTGTGAATCACTTGGCATGTGGAATCGTCTTGTAGCTGTTGAATGAGCTTGATGAGGGTTTGTGACACTAAAAACGTAGTGTTGAAGCAGCTGCCAAATTACTTCTCGGTTGACACTGTCGAAGGCGTTTCCGAAATCGATGAAGTTGAGTTGAGGTAAAGATCTGACTGCCATTCTCTGCTTCCTTCTGCGGTGATGCGTAGTGTCTTGTTGCGACTTGATCCCCACATGATTCGTTCTTCCTGGAGTCAGTCATCCAGGCTGTTCCAGTTGTAATTTTGAATCCAGCACATCCTTCAGTCTCTGCAGGATGATACGACTCACTATTTTGTTTGGTGTGGATGGAAGCATGATTCCACACCAGTTCTTGCAAACACTTAGGTCCCCATTCTTCGGAAATTTGACAAGGTAGCCCTTCCTACAGTCTCCAGGTACATTTCCTTCCCTTCAAACCTTTTGCAATTGTGGTGTGAGAGTGTCAGCTGTTGTCTCTGCGTCTGTTTTCAGTGCTTCTGGTGGAATCCCATCTGGTCCTGCTGCTTTCCTGGATTTCCTCAACATTACGGTGTTCAGGACTTCACTCCTACTTTTGTTGGAGTGTTTGTGTTCACTTGTAATTCTGTGGTTGGTCTGTTGGTGGTGTTTCTGGACGAGTTGTAGGTGGTCGTGGTGGTGGTCGATTTAAGAGTATTTTGAAGTGGTCAGCCCATTGTTTCCTGTGTTTCTCCTCTTTGGTGACTAGCTTTCCTTCACTATCTTACACTGGTCTCATCTGCGTTGATCTCTTGCCTCCCAGATAGTAACCTAGTTGTTTGATATGTTGTTGTCAGGTCTCTGACTCTCCTACCAACAGCCTGTTCTGCTTTAGTTGCAAGTGTGCCGTAGAAGTGTCTGTTGTCTGTTGTCCGCGCACTCTTCTTCACTTCTCTGTCTAGTGTAGTGTTTTATAGGTTGTGTTCAGTTCCTCGTTTCGTTGTTCATCCCTACCTGCACTGCAATGCACTGCACCGCACTGGTTCATCTTCTGATTCACCATCACCATCTTCCTCTTCCTCCTCTGTCAGCTTCCATTTGTCTGTCAAGATGCATTCCTATCTTGTCTTGTCTTGTCTTGTTTCCTCTGCTTTTCCTAACACGGTTATTCAGGTTTCCTTCCACGTTGCTTTCACAGCTCAGGGGTTCAGTGTTCTTCGATGCAGATTTCTTCTAGGATGTTGCCTGATGTCTCCGGTTTTGTTCTGATGACTGACGTGAATGCTATTTAGAAACACGTTTGGATTTTCAGTACGACAAGATTGTAGAATACCACCACCTGTCTGATAATTCGATTCTTCTTTACTGTCAATGAAATTATAATCTTTCAATGTTCACAAGGAATTTTATTTATTTTTTTGGGGCAACTAGATTTTGCCTTCTTACAAGTTAGGCACTGTTTTAACTTTGTCACGAGTGAAACTAACAAATACTTTCAAAATCGGGAGAAGCATTCTAGCTAAGATTCTTTTGATTTATTGTTAGGGATATTTTTAGAGATTTTACTTACAAACTTAAGAATATCATAAACTAATATATGGATTGCTGGATGATTTTCGAAGCACAATAATGGTATTTTTGCCCCCATAATTCAATAAAATAATCCTATATCATTGACTGCTACACCGAATAAACTTATATAGAACTTCTGGTTATACTTTTTTCAATTCTCAGTATACTTTCGTTCGATTTTTCATACAACTCAGAGCTTTGATCACTTCATCGGATTGAAATCTACTTTCTGTTTTCTTGTCTAGTCACACTACTGTTTCGAAGTTATTGTAACCGATCAAGGTGAAGATAAATCACATTCCACCGTAGATACTATATGCGTACGTGTACTGGATGTTAATGATAACAGACCATACTTCATAGAAATAAAAGGAGGGGATCAAAGTGAGTGATAATTTTTTTCTAACTGTTGAATATGGTCTATGTGATTCCAAGTTCATTTAATTCAAAAATACTGCTGTATTTTACCGATTGCAAATAATAGAAAATGAACAGACCACGTACATCCTGTACTAACCTTTATCTTCTGTGTTAGAATTTAGAAAATGTCTTCATAGTTCACATTATTATTGCATTAGTTTGTATCAGGTTAGATTTAGGGTATCTTATACCTCATCTTATACTTCGGGATTGTTGCCAAATAGCGTGTGAGAGGAATACCCACACCGTGTGTTTGCTTTGTGATACAGAGCTCGAATAAGTACCGTATCTGTTTCTTCACTCATCAGGTTTGAGATATCGGAAAAATTAGACTTCCCAGATGAAGCATAATACAGACAGCAAGCGTGCAACTAAATTTGTGCCCCGATTTACTAGATAGAATAGCTTTCAACCAACAAACCTGTTAGAATATCTCAGTTGATATGCTACTTATTTCAGCATAGCATTAGTGTTTTTTTTACTGAACATAAAGTGATTTTGAAAACGTTATTCCTGACATACAACATGCTTGTAAAATTTGATGTCTTCAGTTTTTGTTGCTTTTTTTGGAATTTAGTTAGTTTGACAATATTTGTAGAGTTCTGAACACTCATTCTGTGATCCCAAAAGTTTCAAACCACTTATGCACATTGGTGTAGAGTAAATTGCCGACGAATTATTTATTTGTTGACTTCAATCGATCGATTAAACTGTACCTTGCTAACTGTTGTGAATCAATAAGAAACAGAGACTTGATTCACTCTATTTCCCCGCTGAATATGTAAAAGGCTAAACCGACGATGTTTAACAACTCACGCAATCTTTTCACCATCTCTTCGGACACAATCAAGTACTAATATTAAAGCACAAACAAATAATGAATTTATATTCATCTTATCTTTGTGAACAGTCTGACAAGTCATGAAAAATGTTGCCTATATGGAACTAAAATTCGAAGTACCACGTTCTGAAATTCGTTTGAAAGTCTGGTAGAAATTGTAGGGTGGTAGATAATAAGGGCAGATTTAACCAACATTGCGTAAGATGATGAAAATTTTACTCAATAAGACAAGATGATAAACCCAATCTTAATAGATATATGTAGGTGTATAGATGACATATATTACAGAACGTTATCAAGAAGTCATTTTCGAATGAATCAGCAATGTTTTATTAACGCGGAAATCGGCACTTGATCTACTGATAATGAATGTTTCTACAGACCCTTTCTGATATTTACCACAAACTCTTCTGTTAAGTCACTGAAGTGAAATAGTTACCCACTTGTAGAATACTTATTTACTAAGCTTCTTGATGAGAAAAGTTCTCCAGTTTTGTGATGGTGCTGAAATCTCAGGGCATATATTTTTCCCTTTTCTGAACCTGTGACATCCACAACATCTTGAGACGTAAGTTTAGTAGGCGTAAGGTGTAATCGGTTCGATATACAAATAGATTTTTGGAAGCAAATATGAAATACGATGAAAGAATTTTTTTTAAACGAAAAAACTTCTAGTCTTTAGTAATTTTATTACATCTCGAACAAATTTATATGGAATTTTTTACTTCATTTTCTTTTGAATTTCATGTTCAGCTATAGAAAACATGACTGTGAACCATTCATTACTTGCAACTGATTCCTTCAACTTTCATTCTGATGTAGTTAAGCAAAATTTAGTCCAACGAAATATTTCGAAATTTTCAGTATTAGTACGTTTATCATTCCGCGAAATACCAGGTTATTGCATTTTGGTTCCCAAAGCACTTGATGAAGATGAAGGTGTAAACGCACAATTACGATATACTATCGCATATCAGCATTCAAATATAACTCAACATGATAGTAAAAAGGATGGTATACTTAATGCATTTGCGATGAATCCGCTGACAGGACAACTAACGTTAACAAGAAATTTACGTCATGATGAAATAGGATCATATGAAATAATATTAGGTGTAGAGGACCGTGGAAAGCCAGTTCTTAAGACAGAAAAGGTAAACATTATTTAGACACCTCTTTTAATTTTTTTTTGAACTTATAGTTATCATGACAAATTTGCCATTGAATAAACTTCTTAAGTGTTCATTGTTTCTATGTACTTCAACAAGATTATAGATTACGTGTTGTCATGACACAAGCAGTAACAGTTCTTGACAAGGAAAGTGAACGAAGTCAATATTTTTTAACACTTGCACAAAAGCTTAAGACTGTATAATGTTAAAAAGCTTATTCAAATGAAAAAATAGTGTCTGATTGAACTTGAAGAGTCGTTTACTCGTTGGTATCTTTTGGCTTCATCATGCTCATTTATATAGGAGTAAAACTTGGGCACCAGGGTAGAATTTATTTCCTTATTAGATTTGTTTATTTGACATAACACACAGTGATATGGTGTTATTTACTTTATGCTCGAAACGTCATCAAGTACATAATACTAGATCACTGTGTGTTATAAATCAAATAAGCAAATCTAATATGGAATCATGCTCAGTTCTTACTAAAGGTTCGGTCACAAGTTGGCTTTTCTGTTCAGTCAAATGAAAGTCTCTTTTACCTAAAAAGAAAGCAGACGAAGTGAAAAGTCCAAAGAGTGCAGCATTTAACAAATATATCTCATTGTGACAAACAATTTTATCTGGATAATTCATGTACATGATATCAGATATTGAAGAAGCTGATAAGTGTAAAAGGTAAAACATTTTCTTTAACCTTCAATACTACTTGACCTGTTATTTTTATGTCACTGAAAAGAGATTACTTCGGTGATTTCATTTTTGGAAGTCAGACACTAACTTCTGTCATTTAGCAATATCAGAGATACTTCTAAATTCTCTTTCTAATTATTACGACTAAAACCAATGTTTTCAAGGAAATTATACAGATTAAAATGCTTTAACTAAATCTTAAAAGAAAGACTTCAAACGAAAGTCTAACACGTAGTTATTTCTTCACTACATCACAGATCCAGCTGCTTTATCTCTAGCGCTGAGCATTCCTCGATAGACTTTGATCCTTAACACAGGTTTCGACAACAAGAAGAACAACAGTCTCACTAATATAAAAACTTCAGCACTACGGTACAGAACCATTTGATTCCGGGACACAGTGATACACTAGAATTCATTGTATATGGTTCCGTGGAGAACGTTTTGCTCATAAACATATCAAAGTAATCAAAGTAATCGAACTTCACTTATATTGTCCAAAAACTAATGGTAGAAACGTTTTCCGAATATCTGCAATATGTTATAAATTATTTTTGTTGTATGTGTTAGGTACTGATTCAATGATCAAATTACACTGTATCACTGTGTGCTACATCAAATAAACAATCTAATATGGAACAACGGTCATCTCATAGTTGGTTAAAATCCGCAAATTTCCATTTCACCTCCTTATATCCCTGCCCTAAGAGTACTCAAATAACAGGTTCCATCAAACTTGTGAATACAACGAATATCAGTTTTGGCCATGTCTAAAATTCATTAAAAAACAGGATGCATACGTGTAGAAAAAATTGAAGAGATTCTCATTCATATGCCTACTGCCTTTTGTCCACAAGTATTATCGTGAAATAATTCATGTAAAATTTCAAGAAACTTATGGTTGAGACGGTATAATGAACAGATAGAATCAGGTTTATTTGAATTTGACGTTAAATAAAACTGAGTGTACTTTGGGAGGTTATTTAGATAGACCCACAACTGGCATTGAGTTATGATGTATGATCATGTCAATGAACGTTAGTGTATTGGTACATAGGCGAAAGGTTTTCACTTGCAATACATGAATACTTTAAATGATGGTTTAAAATAGACGGAACGCAAATCATGAAGATAGAGTAGAAAATAATAGACCTTTTGTAGTGGCAAGAGATGATCAGCAGTAGCAGTAACAGAAATATACGCACAACGATAATAACAAAGTTAATGTATTACGTAATAAGGATGTGTCAGTGTAAGTAGTAGATTCAGCAAGGAATAAAAAGAGGTTAGGGGTTAGTAGTATATCCGAATGATAAATAAATGTTCAGTAGTATTAGGTAAGAGGAGAAATATTGTATTTATCCTTAATACATAAATCAACCCTTCTGATATTAATTTTGATGACTTCAAGCTTAGTTGAAAAACCCAACCCAGTTACTTTTGGCAGATTATTTGATTCTGGGTTTATTTCCAAGAAGAGGCAATTTATTTCAATTTTGTGTCTGAAGTCTGCAGGTGGGACAGAATAGCACCATAAGTGAATCGGAAACTTATTTCCCAAATAAACTCCCTATATATTCACGGACCTGTAAAATTAAAGCCCTCTTGGCATGACCTACGTAATTAACAACATGAAAACAGCTAAGTTCCTTCACTATCATCATTGGTAATTTATATATAACATCTTGTATCTGTACTGATGTGGTTGAAAAACTGACGTCTAAAGTGATGTGACTGAGTGGATTTACTCATGGACGTAAATAAATACGGATAACGGAATGCAAATACAGTCAGTCTATGCAGGAACAACTACTTCTTTTCCCTTATGTTATACTGAGTGACAGAAACATCTAAAAGCACGCGCTGCTTTGTGATTGCAAGGGAAAGAATTTCACTAAGGGAAGAGTACACCATGTGCATACTTTTTTATTTAGGCAGAGCTACTAAGAAAAGGTTGAATAGCTGACTCTCATTAGTGCACCAAATCATCACTCTGCATATGAATGTCATCCTTACAACATAGCAGCATGTATCAAAAGCTGATGCTCATAAGCTTCTACTTCTACGTTGATTTTTGACTTCTGCTGCTTTTTATCACAGTTGGACCCCTATGGAAGTCCTTTCATTGGGTAGGCAAGATCAACATGTCAGCATATTACTCTCTGTATCCACGTGAAGCTCTGAAATTAAAAACAGTTTTCAAGACCCAGCATACATCCAAATTTTAACTTAAGGTCACAGATTGCAATACCTCGCTGAATCTACCTGGATAACACTTTTGATAAAATTTCTTCTTCGGATTCACCATTTCTTCATCTATAAAATCTCCAGAAACTATCATTCTTATTCTCCTTAGGAGACGTCCAATAGAGCAGTTGAAATTATTTGTCAAAAAATAACAATAATTGACAGTAAAGAAATTGGATCTTACAGTCAAGCTGGATTCGGCATTTTGACCTTTTATGTTCTCATTTCTTGTATTTCTACTCAATTTTGTATATTCTTCCCCCGAGAATCCTCATTAGTCATTTCCTATTACTTCATCTTATTTTCATGTTGCCCTATATTCTATAGATATGTCTTTTGATAATAAGCGTTTACCAAACTATGACTGAATCGTTAAACCACATCTATTTTGTAGTGCACAAGTGAGATTTGATGGAGTTGGATGTCTTATTCACTCCATATAGTCTTTCTAATAATGTTCTTTTTATTCAGCTGCCGATCTTTTTGTTAACCAGAATGCCTAAAAATCGTAAGATATTTTCCTCATTGAAGGTAAATTTAACAGCAGGATGGACACTGTCGTAATTTCCCAGTAGTTGCATTTTATTTATTTCATTATTGCACAAGATACACGAGTTATTTACATCACAGCTATAGAATTCAATTTTTGGAGTATCCTTAGTTTACCCTAAAAATATCAGCTAATGTTGGATCAACAGAGGAGCATAATGCATCTCCAGATTATTTGTTCATGAAACGCATCATCTAACTTAAAGTGCAGGTTCATCATGCACCTTAACAATAATTATATTATTTGCAGTTAGGTTCTTACACCTTTTCTCATAACTCCAGTTTTCCACCTTTAAATTTCAAAGTTTAAGCTTAACATCAATTCTTAATGACATGACACGGTTAGTTGCGTTCAATTCATGTTCTTAATGCTGTTGACAAATATGAATGAATCCCTTTAACCTGATCCTACTATTTCACTGCTGAAAGGCTTCGGTGCTTCTGCGAGCCAACTTGCTGTTAAATAATTTGTTAAACTAGATGTGATGGGAAACGGAGTTAAGGATATATACTAGATTATGAGCACTTACTAAATCATAAAATCTAGGTGTCTTGATATTATAAGGTATAATCGCCTGACACTTGAAAGCTGGAATGAGTTCCTCTTTTTTCAACGACTCAAGTATACTTATTAGCCCATTCTCGACTGCTTCATTATTGTTTACTTGTTCGATAACTACATTAGTCAAACATATCTAACTCTTACTATGTCTAGTTGAAAGTTTTTGTTAAATGTAATACTTTTGAAAAGCAAAATATGTGTCTCACATAATTTTAATGTTTTGTTATTGACTTCCATGATGTAATCACTTTCACCATTCTCTACAGGTGTTGCTGGTGCAGGTCATTTTCACAGTACTGTTTATATAGTGAAGTGGTTTGTCATTCCATTTAACTCAGCAAATGGGATTACTTGCATGCTAAAATAGTTTAAATACTCGATAGTCTTCATTACCTGAAAATAGTTTCAGAGGTGTCCTTTCATAAAATAAACCTATTCGTATTTATTTGACGCCATCTGAAATCGAATTTCGTAATATAACTAATGTGGACAAGGTTAAAATTTGCAGCTGAGTTTAAGAGATTGAGAATAAGGCTGAGGTGAGTTCATTGTACCAAGTATTGTACGTATATATCTTCTGGGTATGATAATACCATGGCTGGTAATGCGACCTAATAGTCTGTGAGTGAAGCGAACCTAACGTGCAAAAGAATCTGCTATAATGGCTAATCAGGACGTCAGCCACCACAGCAACAATACCACCGGCACGCTGAGTAAAGTAGAGAATATACTTGGTCTGTGGTGGAGAGATGATAGAGCGGTCGCATGATTTTACCAGATGTTATAATTTTCCGAGGGGTTCTACTGAAAGATTGTGTTGTTGGAGTCCATGAAAGTGAAACAATTGGTTGTAATGAGATGTAGTTCGGACAGAGTGGTCGCTCTCTTCGTATCCGTCTACATGAACATCAACTAACAGTGAAGCACCATAACAGATCTTTGCTCATATTAATGGATACAGACAACAGAAATCGACTCCTCCTCAACAATGATACACACCTCTTGGGACATACGCAACTGCAATGTTCAAGTACGATAGCATTAGTTGACTTACGACTTATAACATATTTTCAGTTCAACGGCAGACTCTACAGACAGACAAAGAGAAAGCAGTTGGATCGCCTTCATCAGGACTTATCACAGCAGTAGTAACGCAAAGACTGAGAAGTGTGGTCATGCCGTTGACCGTTCGGGTTCAGTACGTAAATGACATATTTGTTATCATTAAAAGAAAGAAGTCGGAAAACGCTCATAAAATCATCAACAACATCAAGTTCACAACTAAAAAGGAATCAACTAACAAACTTGTGCTTTTAGATATTCTGGTCAGTAAAACCGATTCAGGGAAATTCAAAGCTAAAATATACAGAAAACAGGCTCATACGTATCAAGTCTGCAACTACAATAGAAGTAACACAGCAATACACAAAACCTGCTGCATAAAGGTATTGTTTCAACAAGCGAAAACCTACTGTTGTACATCAACCCTAAGGAGAAAAGAAGAAAACTATTTTATAGCTATTTCTGAGAAGAACGGCAATCCACACGACTTTAAAAATGTTTACATACTTCATCATCAACCAGGAAATCAATCTCAAAAACTAACAAACAGCTTGTCCTACCCTACACGAAATACCTCTCCGAGTTAATGAGTAGATTATTGAGGCCTTTTAGAATCGCTGTATTATATATAAACCAAAAATCTCAGTCTGTGTTATGCAGACCAAAAGATACGATAGCAATGGAAGACAAACTAAACATTATCTTCCAAATAAGCTGCGTAAACTGCGACAAAAACACTACATCTGACAGGGTGGTCCCTCTCTTCGCATCTGGCAGTGAAGCTTCATGAAATATATTGGCTCATATCAATGCATGCAGACAAGTGCGGACACAAATTTGAGTGGGAAAACAGAAAAATCTGGATAGAGTAAATACGTGGAATGCTAACGATTTTTAGAAGCTTGGTATCCAGGTCAGTCAGCGATCAACAAAGTTAGTGACGTTGAACCAATCTACTGACTAGTAAGAAAAAACGAGAAGGTCAAATTTTAGGTCAGCAAGACAACAGATCAAAATAAACATAGGGACATCGATAAGACATAACCTCTCCTGGTTCAATAGTTCACTAGTTACTAGCCAATCCTAATCTCGGGTAAAGAGGGAAGGTTGTGCATACGGCTAGCAACCCTAACCCGTAAAACCAATCAAATCGCTAAACAAACTTCAAAGCACAAACAAAATATTAAAAATAAGAACAAAATCACTCCTCACTGGAATCGGAGAGGCGAAATGACGCCAGTTGGTGACAGCCTTCGCAAAGCCGATTGACCGATGCATCTTCACTCCCTAGATGAAAGCAAAATTAAACATGGGGACATGGAATGTCAGCACCATGTTTGAACTTACCAAGGCTGCCCAGACTGAAAAGGAGATGAAGAGGTATCACATCGAAGTGCTTGGAATTTGCAAAAGTAGGTGGAATGGGAGTGGACTCTCCAAACTGTTAACTGTAGAGTAGAATCAATAATCTACTCCGATATTGTCATCCAAACGACAACCACATGCACACTGAATATTCGAGTGGCTATCATGTGATGTCCCCAACAGCATCGAAGGCTATCTCTCTCATGCAGTGGGAACCAATCTACTCCTCCAGGATCATGACAGAAAGGTTCAACTCATAAGGAAGGAAGGAAGGAAGGAAGGTCACAATGGCTCAATGCTACGCTGTGCACCTGCAAATAATGCCAATGAAGAGGAGAAGGAGGAATTCTACAGACAACTGCAATCAGCACTGGACAAGAACCCAGTTAGTGACATCAAAATTCTAATGGGCGACGTGACTGACAAACTGGGAGCGGAAAAACACAGGAAGAGAACTAACCATGGCAGAGAAGAACTCGGTGAAATGAATGAGAATGGAGAATTGTTTGCAGAATTCTGTGCATTCAACGAATTGGTGATTGGAGTCAAGCAGTGTGTTCAGGCACAAGGATATCCACAAAGCGAGCGACATGGATTTGAATTCACCAGACACCAGGACACACTAAAAATCAGATCGACTTCAAGGAAGTTGGTGATAGACCACAGTTGAAGCTGAACACCCAATACAGAAACTAACTGAAGGACAAAACTACAAAGGAAATCTTCACGTCATTCAGCCATCAAGACAAAATGGAAGATATCGAGCAACATTCCTGAAGAAACCTGTGTGGAAGAATACTGGAACTTTCTGAAAGCTGTGTGGAAGAAAACCTGCACAACCGTATTAGGAAGGAAGAAGAAAGAAGATAAGGAATGCATCTCGATGGATGTATGGAAGCTGATCGAGTAGGAAGAGGGGGATAGTGAAGCAGAAGATAAACCAGCCCAAGGATGAACGACGAGAAGAGGAACTGAATACAATGTATAAAACACTAAACTGGACAAAGAAGTGAAGAAGAGTGCACGCAAAGACAAACGACACTTCTACGAAACACTGGCAAGTGAAACAGAATAGGCTGCAGGTAGGAGAGTCAGAGACCTGACAACATTATATCAAATAACCAGGTTACTATCTGTGAGGGAATAGATCAACACAGATGAAACCATTGAAAGATGATGAAGGAAATTGAATTACGAAAGAAGAGAAACAGAGGAAACGATAGGCTGACCACTCAAAAAAGCCCTTGAATAGACCACCACCTGCACTTCGTCCAGAAACACCACCTGCACTCACAGAACTGCCAGTGAACACAAATCCTCTGACGAAAGTATAAGCCCTGAATGCCATGAAGCTACTGAAATGCGGGAAAGCAGCAAGAGGAGATGGAACCCCACCAGAAGGACTGAGAACAGACTCAGAGACAACAGCAGACGTGCTCACACCACAACACTATGGCAGAAGGTGTGGAAGGAGGAGGAGGTACCTGCCGATTGTTTGGAAGAAGAGCTACCTTGTCAAACTCTCACTCAAGAGGGACTTAAGCGTTTGCAAGAACTGGAGTGGAATCATGCTCTTGCCCACCCAGAGCAAGCAAAATATTGAGCCGCATCATCCTGGAAAGACTAAACAATGCACTGGATTCAAAACTTCGATCCAAACAGGCTGGCTGGATTCAGGAAGTACAAATCATGTGCCGACCAAATTACAACGCTATACTACGCTTCATCATAGAACAGAGTGTCGAATGACAGTCGATTCTCCACCTCAAATTCATCGACTTTGAGAAGGCATTTGAGAAGCTTCCACCCAGAGATAATTTGGAAATTGCCTCAACACTACAGAACACCGCAAACCTTTATCAATCTCATTCAACAACAGCTGTATGAAGACACCACATGCCGAGTAATTCACAATGGGAAGCTCAGTAATGCCTTCACAGTGAAGTGAAGACAGGAGTGAAACAAGGCTGTCTACTATCACCCATGATATTCTTGATTGTAGTGGACTGGATCATGCAAGAAACAGTGGGGAGCTGTGAGAAGAGGGGGATGCGCTGGACTGCGGAGAAGAACCTGGAAGACTTGGATTTCGCCAACGATGACTTGTGTCTGACTCCACACAAACTTGAAGATCTACAGGCGAAAACTAACAATTTGACAGAAACGTCGAGGTAGGGCAGCGAAGACGTGACTTCAAGTGAATATAGAGAAGACAGAGGTGATGAAGATACCCAACCAACAACAACAAACTCCAATCACCATCAACAGGAGAAACCTGAATGAAGTAGCCTTCTTCACCTGTCTAAGCAGCACAGTCTTAACTACAGGTGACGGCACAGACGAGGACGTGAAAGCAGCCAGGATCGGAAAGACAGCAAGACAGGCCTTCGTTCATAAGCCTGATACCAGTGTGGAGATCTACTGCACTCACCATGTGGAACAACATCCAGATTTTCAACACCAACGTCAGTCAAGTCAGTGCTTCTGCATGGCTCACAGACTCGGCGCGTTACGAAAGGCATTTCCAACAAACTACAGATATTCATCAACAACTGCCTATTCTGGCTGGTTACTGACACCGAAGCTAAGATGTTCAGAATAATGAGAATAAGCAACAAGCAACTCTGGCCTGGCAACCAACCAACCAACCAAGAACCTATCGCTCAACAAATATGCAGAAGGAGGAGGTGAAGATGGCTCGTATTGGGCATACACTGAGAAGGCCGATTGGCGACATCACGCGCCAGACCAGGCACTTGAGTGGAATGGGAGGGGGAAGCGACGAGTTGGATGTCCGAGGCGAGGGTGACATTGAGGAGATCGTGTGAGGAGGAAATGATGGCTAGTGGGCTGTTGTGGAGCCAGGTTCAAAAGATTTCAGAGAAGGGAGTGCACTGGAGACGTGCTACTGAAGCCCTATGTTTCATTAGGAACCCAAGGGACTAATAATAATAATAATAATCGACAAGACTTTGGCTGAAACAATCATTCATACACAAGACCATCGGTACAATCTAGTAAACAAATTGTGGAGAAAACGCTACAGCTCAAGTCTTTCTGAAGTTTGTTCTGTTGTTGTCTAAAATGACAGCGAAAGCCCCTCAGTTCAGAGAACACAACACAATCAAAATTATTCTCCTAAGCTGCGAATATTCTACATCACGTGAAAACGAGTCTGACGAACACTAAATTCACTGATAAGTTTAAAAGATTAACAACCATACAGATCTTAGCCTTCAGACATAATGAGAAAACGTATGCTTTAAACAGTGCCATGGGGGCTCGAAAACAGCAATAATGGAGTTATCTTAAGGTTAGTCAAATATCAGATAAACGTTAGGCAAAATCTTGGCTATTATAACAGGAAATTACTCACATCAACACTTCAGCAACTTAAGAGTAACTTACATGAAGATGATCAAACTTACAGGTGTTTTCTGGTTAATCTTTCGAAGGCTGGAGATATCCTTAATCCCTATGATAAGTTTAGCAGTGGCCACTTATGATTTATCTGAATTATGTAGGCAGAATAGAAAACTAGGAACAGAGAATTTGCACATGCCACTCAATAAAGATTTATGCTTCTCGTGCGCATATATCTTATGGTGAATACCATTCTATACGGAGATTGTCAAGATGAACTTTTAGGTGTTTCAAAAAGTGAATAACGTAGATCCGTATTTATTGTGCATGATCCTCGCAGGTGAAAGACATAGTTATCCTTTGCAAACAAAGTAAAGATTCCACTATTTTAGCATCCTAGATGGAATGAATTTTATGCGTAAATACAATTCATTTTTCACTATTCCTAGTTTTTCCTAGTTTTTCAGCTAGCTGAAAAAGAATAACTAAATTTGAAAATTTACCGCATCTAATTTTTTGCCCTTGCATTCTTTTCTGGCTTTTTGGCAAATAAAGACCGTTCAGCTGATCATAGAAGATACCCCACCTCGTGGAAATTGGTTATTCCCTGAGACTGTTCACAAACGCAGTATGATTTTATACACTTCCAAGAATATAATTTTAGAAGGGCGCACAATCATTGTAGTGATCTTACTATCTGGAATGTCAGCATTTCTAGCTTCTATATTCATCAGTTCGATTCTGTGTTTAATCAAACCTTGCAAGAAGTCAGGAGACTCTTTTCATCCAAACGTTAAAATTAAAGCTGAAAACACCAATGGTTTTTATCACAAGAGTACAGGATTCAATATAACAATGTTCAATGACAACGCTGTTAAGTTAAAAGCAGTTCCAAATCAAATAGCTTATAAAAACTGTTACTTGAATTTTCCTAATCAGCAGCATCAATATCTTATAAGAGAGTACAGTTCAGGAGAAAATGCCAATTATGTATTTGATAATATGCTGCCACCTGTTGCTGGTCATAGTACTCAGCAGGAGTTTGAAGGATTGCTGATCACCAGTGAATGTTCCACACTAGCTGACGTTGAAGTTGGCAATCCATCGTTATTCAAGTTACCTGACGTTATTAGTAATAAAACTAGCATAATCCCAAATAGTAATAGCTTACCGACAACTTTTGACATCTCAACATATTGTCAAGGTGACTTAACCAGTGCAAAGCAAGACCCATGTATGATGGACGGAATCAGCAATCCATGTATGGAAAATGTTTTATCGCAGATTTATTCATACCACAATGCCGTGAGTTTCATACATATGGTTGGAGTGGCTGTACCACTTTAATCGTATATTGCATAAATCTACCAAACATTTAACCTTTTCAAGTACTATATGACGAACTGTTTTGATGTTTCCTGGTTTTTGTTTTTAGTTGAAGGTTAATGAACTTAGTGCAAATTGAACTTTTCTTGATTTCTTATTACATTAGTACTCATAATATTACCAAGGTTACTCACGAGCTGTAGTTGATATGCAAAAGGTTTCAATTCTTACACCACTTATTAACTGAGTTACAGATCTCTTAACTTTACATTTTCAAGTCTGATTTATGAGTCTGGTTTCCGTATTTCTCGTAAAGCCTATAAATCCAACCTGATCCTCCTAGTGAAGCATGGATGGAAACGAAGAGGCAGTACACTTCTGTTATACACGTTTTACAAAACGTTTTTACTGAAGCTAGTGGTCGACTCACATTTTATACTGATTTCTATTTGTAGCAATCTGTAGACTCCAATTTGGGTTAGGTTTACTAAGCGAGATTTTCTGAGATGTTTAGATGAACCAAATATTCATGTTTGCACAATTGTAAGGACGTTCAGTCGAAAATATATTAATTTTTGATCATCTTCAGAGGTACTTTGATAACTACTTCTACCTAGTCAGTATCATCATAAAGCCTAATGGGAGATACTGCCTGACTTAGTTTATACTACATATATAACTAATTATATTGGCCACCGTCAGAGTGACGCTTCATATACTTCACTTCATTTTTCCGTCTAAAAGTGCTTAACCACTCAAGAAAACAAAATGCTTCACTTCACGGACTTTAAAGACAACCTGGTTTTTATCAACCTGAGTTCAATTTCTTCCAAAACCACGGTTCGTCTGCTCTAAATGAGTACCGTAATATTGTTTGAAAGCAGCATTGGACGATCTCATTTTAGTCAACAGACTAAAATGGAACTACACTCTGCTGCAGTACCAAAGTATTACTCACATATTAACATCAGATAAGTTGCATATTTGATAGGCATAACTTGGGTAAGGCTTAAAAATTAGCCCTGAATTTAGACCAAATTTTTATCATAAAACTTTGCTATAAGGATATTTTGTGTCAATGGGTATACGAACATAAGCTTTTATGTGTTTGTTAAACAGGCTCAACAGAACAGATGGAATTACTTTTATCTGGAATACCCACCCAGTAACTTTCAACCTATGATATCAAATATATTTGTGCATAATATGCCTTCCAAATCCTCAACTTTTTCAGTACAACAACCGAATACCAACAGTTCATCACCTGGAGTCGGAGTCACAAGGCCCTCATTATTATCTTCTAATATTTCTACTATAAAACCAGAGCAATTCATACTTCAGTGCAAAAAGTCACCTCCTCTTTCTGTAGCTAACTGTTATAAACACAGAAAATTGTATACAACGTCCCCAAATCCATTGACATGCACATCAATAGTGCTTCACCCAAACAAAAACATTTTTATAAATTCAGAGCAATTCATTCAAGAAAATGCTGCACATGATGGCTCAAGTTCACTGAAACACTCAGAGGTAGTTACTGGAGAGGAGCAACGATCAGACAGTGGACGTGGCGCCAGTGATGAAGAAAATTCAAATCAAATACACTCAGTTAATGGAACGTAAGCTTTATTACCAGTGATCACTGCACCAACGCATGAAAAAGAAGCTTCCGACATATCTGTGCATCAGACGAAGATAAACTAAAAAATTCTTTATCACATTTTAATAGGCTGTTAATTTATTTACAACTGTGTTTCAGTTGGTCTATTTTTTTAGATCTGCTGAGAATGATTTGTCAGTCAACTTTATGACTAGGTAAGTACTTTGTGAGGAACTTGAGAAGTAGATTGAATAAGCTTACCCAGCGTAGTTTTGTGTTCATTAGTTGACTACCACTAAAACAACTAATATTATTTTGTTTTGTGTATGTGAAGCTTGAGAGTGTGCATCTTACTGTTTTCCCATTTGTCAGTAGGTGGCGAAATATTCGGGACTTACAGAGCCACTTACTAGACAAAGTTGAATTTCTGCAGTCTTCTTATTGCCTAGTGATCATCACAAACAATTATGTCATGCAGTCATTAGTCATGAGGCTTCTATGAAAGCCTTCTGTTAGGCATTTAATTTGCTATGAACAATTAAAACAAACCACAATAACTTTGTTTCATTTCATTTTATTTAGTAAAACATCTAAATGATATGCGTATACAAGTCAGTTAACAGCTCAAAACAAGTATAAACTGAACTATAGATTTACTTTCTGTTCATTCCATATGTATCCTTAATTTGAATATACATACTGAGGATGATCGCTTCGATTTCCAGTACCTGATTAGTTCCAAAGAATCAGCATCTTTACGTGTACTGCCTTCATCGACAGTAACTGTGTGTAAATCCTAAATATTTTCGAGATAAGGTTTTGTGAATCCGCTGAAACTGAAATTTAGTTTATTGAAAGGACAATTCCAAACTGAGGTATTTTGAGAAAGAAGTTTTATGCTGACTAAGATTATATATAATTTTCATTCACTCTGACCACTTTTACTGATTAGAAAAGAAATCAATTACCCTGCCACTCAAACCTGTTTTGATGTATCTTTTAATATCAACATACCACCTAACTTCTCTAAATTCTTCGGGTTATGTTGAATAATTTGTTTCTTTTTGTACACAAGCCTAAAGAAATGAACAACAAACACGGGATAAAACAGCTCATATGCTTTGTTTACCGTACAGCCTACTTGCGTAATTACAAAATTAGTTTAGTTGGAGTGAATATGGAGATAAAAACTGATCAAATCAACAAATAAGACAGTATTCCTGACTGTCACTCTTCATTATGCTAAAAGCTGTATTTAATCAACCAGAACTTCAAATATGTTCCATAGAACTAGCTACAAACGTATCATCAGACTGTTCACAATGATTTACTCACCAGAACGTCTTTTCTTATTTGTTGGTGATTTTTGAGGTATAAATGCCTTTGCACTCACATACTCATAAAATCCACATTTCCTACTGATTGGTTTACTAAAAGACACTACAACAACGCCCACTGAATTAACTGGTTTTGGTTAAAATAAGTTAATGAATCAAAAAGCACTCGAACAGTTTATTTAGTGTACTAGAAATACTTCTGATAGGTTTGATATGCGTATCTTCAAATGGAGGTTAAGAAATATTCTACAAACTATTGTTTCCTACATAGAGTTGCTAATTTTTGTTCAAAAATGTCAGTGAAAAGAAATATATCTTGCCGTTCTTATTCATGAATAAATGGGCATATTTCGTCACTTAAAAATATTATGTATCTTGAAGCTTCATGAAAATGGTTATTTCTATGAAAGTATAACTAGTAGAATAAATGTTCTAGGCTAGAGTTAACTAATATTAATTCTAACGGAGATTCTATTCATTGTGCAAAGGATTTATTTTTGGTAGATACATTCATACAATATTTTGTATAAATTATGATTATTCCTCAAACAGAGTAATATATCAGACAAAGTCACCACTGTTAGTCGGTTCACCTAATTGTTATACATATAAATAAATTACTTGAGGGTTATTACTGAAGTCTTTATTTATGCTGCAGTGTTAACACAGATGTTATGGTGATGCAGTTCCACAGAAGAGACAATTTGTATTTAATTAGTTTTCAGAAATATTTTTAGAACTGTGAAGGCTGAATAAAAGAGTAGGGACTGGAAAACAGCTGTTTATTAATATTACATAATTAAATGGAAGACTGCATTATTCCCAATATTATGACACATCAAAGACAAATTATTTTGCATAATCGGAACTAATAAAAGTCAAAGTTATGTAGCAGACTCAGTAATTACGATATATTTTCTGTTAAAATATAAGAACCACATTTTCATTTCAATACCAGATTAGTAATCTGATACTTTGTTGGTAAAACGGGACAATGTGATATCAGCAAACTAATAAAGGGACTGTACTTTAGGAGAAATAAATACAATATTTATCATTTATGTGTCAGTAAATTGAATAAAAATCCACTGCGCTTTTTTGTTTTACCTACACAACAAAATTTATCAGACTAGTCACTGAATAAATTTGAATGTATTCACTCCAAACGCAAGGTGATTTATACAAAAGCATAACCTGTAGTGAATAAATTGTTATTTTCTGGTGGTTGGTAGTTTGGTGATTACTCAGTTAAATCTCGAAAACAGTTACGAATACAAATGTATTTAAATGCCAACCAAACAATTGGAAGAAAATGGAATTAACCGAGTTAATGCCTTACAAAATCAATAATAATAAAGAATTTGTGTCATCAATTTGCATGTTCACTTAAACAACTAACCTTCATCTGAGTGGCAAGAAAAGAATGTTTGACAATGTGAAGAAAACTCAAGTTCCAAACAACAACTAATTGTCTCATTTACATTCCATCAGAATTTGCTTATTTGGTGTTAATTTTCATGTCTTTTTCTTATTGCACCAACATGTATCAAATATCATGATGAACTCTGTGCAAATATAGTTGGTGCGTATTTGTATCTTCTAAATTAGAAAGTGTTTTCAGTTACAGTTCATATCTCTCACAATGTGAACAATGCAGTGTGCCATCATCAAATTCTTCGATTCTTCTCTTTATAGTACTCATCATTTATCTTGAACATCAATCACAAGACAAAGATGCTTGTTTTAATTGTTTTTGATCTATTCGTAAATATTTTCTCATTTTAAGTCTTTAGTTATTTTTTTAAACACAGGTTACCATCACTTTGGATACAGGACTTTTTATTATACATGTGTGTATTCAAGATAATGGTAATTTGAGACTTCATCTATCATTTTCTTTGATCCACTTCAGCCAACTGCATCGCTGCACTCTAAGTTTAAACAAACAATCGGGAAACTTAACAATTATTAACTTTTTTCTTATGGCAAATGCATTTATCAATATCTTTATTCTAAAAAGTATGAATAACATGATAATGTATTTTCTCCTGACTTATCTACTTTTACTATTTCTCCGTGTCGGATATGTTCATATTACTACGCTGCGCTGCTTAATAATCAGGATATTTGTAACTGTTGTGACTATTAAAATTTGCTCCCGGTCTTTTTATGCTTGATATTTAATAAAAACAACTGTTCCTTTCAAATTCATCATCAACATAGGTTTTACAGTTATAGTATTTCGCAAGAATGTTTGCTCCCAAAGTCAGATAAAAGAATACATTCCAGCAAATATTTAGGTGGGGCTTAAAGTGAGTATGTTTCTTTTTTCACCAGCTATAAGCCTTATTCGTCGCTGAACTGGGTTTGATAGTTTAGTTGTTCACGGAATATGGCGCGGGATAATTAAAGCCTAACAGTTCATGAGACTGCTTAGGATCCGTTTATCACTACTCAACCTAACGTTTAACACTGATTTAAACGATTAGCTTTTGAATCGCCTAAGATGTGAAGGTATAACCGACAGGTAGGCTGAGTTAATGGTGTAAGATTCAGTCGTTTAATACCCAAGGCCATTTTTCAAACGACGCCAGGATTAGTCGACTTTTCTGAACAGAGCTTCTTTGAATTTTATTCTAGAATTTTGTTTCCTCCTAGTCAATAATATCAAACAAAGCTGTTGACCATGATATTTTAGACTCAAAAAAAGACTTTTGATACTTCGCAACTCTTTTCTCCAAGAATGAGATAATTATTATTATTATTAGTCTCTTGGGTTCCTAATGAAACATAGGGCTTCAGTAGCACGTCTCCAGTGCACTCCCTTCGCTGAAATCTTTTGAACCTGGCTCCACAACAGCCCACTAGCCATCATTTCCTCCTCACAAGATCTCCTCAATGTCACCCTCGCCTCGGACATCCAACTCGTCGCTTCCCCCTCCCATTCCACTCAAGTGCCTGGTCTGGCGCGTGATGTCCCCAGTCGGCCTTCTCAGTGTATGCCCAATACAATCCATCTTCACCTCCTCCTTCTGCATATTTATTGAGCGATAGGTTCTTGGTTGGTTGGTTGGTTGCCAGGCCAGAGTTGCTTGTTGCTTATTCTCATTATTCTGACCATCTTAGCTTCGGTGTCAGTAACCAGCCAGAGTAGGCGGTTGTTGATGAATCCCTGTAGTTTGTTGGAAATGCCTTTCATAACGCACCAAGTCTGTGAGCCATGCAGAAGCACTGACTTGACTGACGTTGGTGTTGAAAATCTGGATGTTGTTCCACATGGTGAGTGCAGTAGATCTCCACTCTTGTTTCCGGCTTATGAACGAAGGCCTGTCTTGCTGTCTTTCCGATCCTGGCTACTTTGACGTCCTCGTCTGTGCCGTCACCTGTAGTTAAGACTGTGTTGCTTAGACAGGTGAAGAAGGCTACTTCATTCAGGTTTCTCCTGTTGATGGTGATTGGAGTTTGTTGTTGTTGGTTGGATATCGTCATCACCTCTGTCTTCTCTATATTCACTTGAAGTCACGTCTTCGCTGCCCTACCTCGACGTTTCTGTCAAATTGTTAGTTCTCGCCTGTAGATCTTCAAGTTTGTGTGGAGTCAGACACAAGTCATCGTTGGCAAAATCCAAGTCTTCCAGGTTCTTCTCCGCAGTCCAGCGCATCCCCCTCTTCTCACAGCTCCCCACTGTTTCTTGCATGATCCAGTCCACTACAATCAAGAATATCATGGGTGATAGTAGACAGCCTTGTTTCACTCCTGTCTTCACTTCACTGTGAAGGCATTACTGAGCTTCCCATTGTGAATTACTCGGCATGTGGTGTCTTCATACAGCTGTTGTTGAATGAGATTGATAAAGGTTTGCGGTGTTCTGTAGTGTTGAGGCAATTTCCAAATTATCTCTGGGTGGAAGCTTCTCAAATGCCTTCTCAAAGTCGATGAATTTGAGGTGGAGAATCGACTGTCATTCGACACTCTGTTCTATGATGATGCGTAGTGTAGCGTTGCAATTTGGTCGGCACATGATTTGTACTTCCTGAATCCAGCCAGCCTGTTTGGATCGAAGTTTTGAATCCAGTGCATCCTTTAGTCTTTCCAGGATGATGCGGCTCAATATTTTGCTTGCTCTGGGTGGGCAAGAGCATGATTCCACTCCAGTTCTTGCAGAGACTTACGTCGCCCTTCTTTGGGAGTTTGACAAGGTAGCTCTTCTTCCAAACAATCGGCAGGTACCTCCTCCTCCTTCCACACCTTCTGCAACAGTGTTGTGGTGTGAGCATGTCCGCTGTTGTCTCTGAGTCTGTTCTCAGTCCTTCTGGTGGGGTTCCATCTCCTCTTGCTGCTTTCCCGCATTTCAGTAGCTTCATGGCATTCAGGGCTTATACTTTCGTCAGAGGATTTGTGTTCACTGGCAGTTCTGTGAGTGCAGGTGGTGTTTCTGGACGAAGTGCAGGTGGTGGTCTATTCAAGGGCTTTTTTGAGTGGTCAGTCTATCGTTTCCTTTGTTTCTCTCCTTTCGTAATTCAATTTCCTTCGTCATCTTTCAATGGTTTCATCTGTGTTGATCTATTCCCTCCCACATAGTAACCTGGTTATTTGATATAATGTTGTCAGGTCTCTGACTCTCCTACCTGCATCCTATTCTGTTTCACTTGCCAGTGTTTCGTAGAAGTGTCATTTGTCTTTGCGTGCACTCTTCCTCAATTCTTTGTCCAGTTTAGTGTTTTATACATTGTATTCAGTTCCTCTTGTCGTTGTGCATCCTTGGGCTGGTTTATCTTCTGCTTCACTATCCCCCTCTTCCTACTCGATCAGCTTCCATACATCCATCGAGATGCATTCCTTATCTTCTTTCTTCTCCCTTCCTAATACGGTTGTGCAGATTTCCTTCCACACAGCTTTCAAAAAGTTCCAGTATTCTTGCACACACGTTTCTTCAGGAATGTTGCTCGATATCTTCCATTTTGTCTTGATGGCTGACTGACGTGAAGATTTCCTTTGTAGTTTTGTCCTTCAGTTAGTTTCTGTTCTGGGTGTTCAGCTTCAACTGTGGTCTATAACCAACTTCCTTGAAGGCATTCAACTTGATTTGGAAGGTTCCTTGCACTAGATAGTGAGTGGTATGAACCTACGTCTGATCCTCTTCTTGACCTTGTGTCAAGTAGGCTGCGTCTCCCCTCCTTTAGATTAGGGTAAATTCGATCTGATTTTTAGCGTATCCTGGTGTCCGATGAATTCAAATCAATGTCGCTCGCTTTGTGACTACCCTTTTGCTTGAACACACTGCCTGACTCCAATCACCGAATCGTTGAATGCACAGAATTCTGCAAACAATTCCCATTCTCACTTATTTCACCGAGTTCTTCTCTGCCCATGGTTAGTTCTCGCCCTGTGTTGCCCGCTCCCAGTTTGTCAGTCACGTCACCCATTAGAATTTTGATGTCACTAACTGGGTTCTTGTCCAGTGCTGATTGCAGTTGTCTGTAGAATTCCTCCTTCTCCTCTTCACCGGCATTATTTGCAGGTGCACAGCGTAGCATTGAGCCATTGTGACCTTCCTTCCTTCCTTCCTTCCTTATGAGTTGAACCTTTCTGTCATGATCCTGGAGGAGTAGATTGGTTCCCCCTGCATGAGAGAGATAGCCTTCGATGCTGTTGGGGACATCACATGATAGCCACTCGAATATTCAGTGTGCATGTGGTTGTCGTTTGGATGATAATATCGGAGTAGATTATTGATTCTACTCTACAGTTAACAGTTTGGAGAGTCCACTCCCATTCTATCTACTTTCGCAAATTCCAAGCACTTCGATGTGATACCTCTTTATCACCTTTTCAGTCTGGGCAGCCTTGGTAAGTTCAAACATGGTGCTGATATTCCATGTCCCCATGTTTAATTTTGCTTTCATCTAGGGAGTGAAGATGCATCGGTCAATCGACTTTGCGAAGGCTGTCACCAACTGGCGTCATTTCGCCTCTCCGATTCCAGTGAGGAGTGATTTTGTTCTTATTTTTAATGTTTTGTTTGTGCTTTGAAGTTTGTTTAGCGATTTGATTGGTTTTGCGGGTTAGGGTTGCTAGCCGTATGCACAACCTTCCCTCTTTACCCGAGGTTAGGATTGGCTAGTAACTAGTGAACTAGTGAACCACGTATCACTGCAAATTAAAAGTATTATGAGGAAATATGATTCCTAAAGATCAATTCATTTCACGTTTTCAGCCAAAATGACTTTTATGCCATCTAACCACTAACTGGCATGAAACTGTGAAGATTAGACTTCGCAGAAATCTATTCCGTATGGAACGGAGATTAAAGCAAATCACGAGTGATTTAGTCTTTTTAGACATCCCAAATTGCATCCATAACGAACAAACATTGTTAATGGGAAATGAAAACAATAGAAGCTGCAATTTCTTAGTTTCGTAATTTTGTTTCCAACATCGCATTGCCTCTCTTCAAATATCATCGTATTTATACTGCTTTTCTTCCCTATTTACCCAAATAAAACATTTGGAAATGTTAGGATCCTTCGTTTGGCAATATTTCTGCGATTTATGGTTCACTTTGGTATGATAGGATGTTATGTAAATAAGTTCACATGTTTTATGATTTTTAAAGGTTTTCTCAGGTTTCGGTCTTATCGTTCCAATTTTTGGTAGAAAAGTACTTATTCGGTAATTAAAAACTGGCAAAATGTTTGAATTAATTCCGGTTATTAAATCTTAGAAAATGTTTAGTCAGAGCCAGTGAAAAATCAAAGGCGTATAAAGTAAGTAATCCACTTTATGAAGTTATCAAAGGTTGGTACTGTCTATGAGATACTACCGATGCCAGACTTTCAGTATGAGATGTAGAGTTATTACGTTTCAGTGACAGCAGCAGTATACTGACATTCACCATCAGGAAATTAAAAGCACCACTGAGCAAACATGATTTATAGGTCTCCTTATCACTTCATAACTACTTATTACCTGTATGATTTATATATTTTCAGTAATGAGTACGAAACACCTATATCTCTTACCCTTAAAAGGCTTAACAGGCTTACTGCCTTAAGAACTCATCTTTGTACAGCTTGTACAGCCTGTATATGAGTGACTTTTTAAAAATATTACTTCTGTTTTACCCATTCTCAAAACAAACTTGTATCCTATAAAAACTTACACATTTCATACAGAAGTATATTTATTTAACAAAGTTCGGTTATTTCGACTGGTGTACACGGGGAAAAAAGCTATTACTCCGTAACATATTTGTTTCATTTTTAACTAGTTGATAACATCCTTATTCCTTGAACATATTTGTATATATCATATTAGCAATGTTTGTCACATTACTTGGGAAGCAACCGTTACACTCAAACATAAAGTTAGAATAGGAGGGGAATAGTTTCTTTTCGATTTGACATATTCTTTTCGTGATATGACTTACTGACAGGTAACTGACAAAAATATATCATAATCACTCAATAAATTTTTTTCTTAACTTAGCACAAATCGGTTAACGTTTCATGGCTATAAATAAAATCAGGATGAATTCCATTTTCTCTTCTGAGAAATAAAAATGTTGGCATCACACAGACACAATGATTTTTTATTAAATTTTATACCCATGAGATATGAGATTGCCTTACACTAACTATAATGAAATATCAAATGAGTTGGATGAGAAACAAAGGACAAGGGAACCGAATGACAGAAAAACAGGGATGTTTTTGCACTCAGAAACTATGAAAGTAACTCCTCAACATGCATATAAATGCCGTTTTTATTTTAACCAATAGTTTTCAATTCCTCCTGTACGTGAATAAGGTAGAAGCAGTGACCCACCGACCTTGAGAATAAGCCAAGAAAGTTAGGTATTAAAGAAAACACGTACCTGTGTTGCTGCAATTTGTGGGAACAACCAATCACACACAAGGACGCCAGGACAACAAAATCCTATGGTCCGTTATCTCTGATATTTGTGCCCATGTTGTTATCTGGAATGACGATGAAATCTTCATGATTAAACCATCCTCCTCAGAGAACACAACACCGTCAGAGTAATACTTCGTATTATACTTCATTTGCACAGTACATAAGGAGACAAAGGTGTCATTATGGGTAATAAAATTTGTTGCAAGTGTCACTTAATAAATTATTTCACTGTGTACAATGTCACGAAAACTAGAAAAAAATTCTGATTTACAAGAACACTGCCTATTTTTGATTTTCAGCTTAAATTCTGTCACCTAGACTGTCTAGTTGGGTGGGAGAAGTTTCAAAATATTTAATCATTCTACACTTTTTGATCATGCTTGAAATTGGCAGCACAGTCCATCACATCAAGTGAGTAGATCTTATTATGGGAACCTATCATCTCACATTTTCACTTATTAACATAAATGAAAATAACTTTTTAAGCCCGTTGAATTGAATAAACTACTCAGCAACAGTCGTAGTTGGGAAACACGTGAGTCCACCTGCTGACTTTACTAGCCAGTTCAGGGTGATTTAAACAACATTCAACCCTTTTACTCTTTCGGAGCCAAGCTCTTCAGTGGTACATGTGAACGAATTCAGCTAGTATGCGGAATTTTTCAAATCACTTGAATCTAACCAGGTGACTCAAAAAGATCTGTTTATCAATTTGTCAATTATTTGCAGACTGTACGGGATACATGCACAATTTCAACAACTAAGCAGTTCTAATCTGTCCGATTATGGTGTCAGCGGAGTTTCCGTTGGAAATTACACAATCATAATCACAAGGTGTAATCTCTGACATATAAGTGTCGTAGACCGACGAAACATACTACAGAACAGCATGAGTAGTTGGAAACCAATCAGGCTAATAAATAGACTTCGCTAACCAGATGTGAACACTAGACAGTCTTTTCGGTTGCTCAGATCTCAAGACGTAAAAAGTGTTTTGACATCCAGCTATTCATTGATTGGAATAAAAAGCTGCATAAACAACCCCAGTACCTAGTCCTTACCTTCGAATCGAATTACATTGTTATCCTGGTCTAGCATTTTACTTCTTTGCATTTAAATTTTTACCACTGCTCGACATTACTATCAGAACCCTTATTGTTACTATTATTATTTGCCACTTGAGTTCCTAGTGGAACATACGGCTTCAGTAGTACGTCGCCATTTCATTCTCTTCTCTGAAGTCTTTTCAACCTGGCTCCACGACTGCCCACAACCCTTCATTTCTTCCTCACATGATCTCTATTTCACCCACTGGATGCACAAGTCGTCATTTCCCCTTTGGATTCCACTCAAGGTCCCGACGGGTGATGTCTCCGAATGGCTCTTTCGGTGTACGCCCAATCAAATCCGTTTCCACTTTCTTCTCCATATTTGTTGGGCGATGGATTCTTGGTTGGTTCGTTGCCAGCAAGAGTTGGTTGTTGCTTATTGTGATTATTCTGGCCATCTGATCTTCAGTATCGAGTGAGTGTGGGTGGCAGCTGTTGGTGTACGTCTGTAGTTTGTTGAAAATGCTTTTTGTAACGCCAAAACCCTCATGAATATATATATATAAACAATGTTAAGGAGGTTTGAGATTCATTTTCGTAATTAAATTGTAGAAAAGGCTTATTTTTTCTCTCAAACCATGTGCAATATAAAGGACACACGGCTAAATATTTATCAATCAACGATAAAACCATTTTTTCCGAAGTTAACAGATAGTAATGATCCACTTTTACAGTCTTCAAGATAGTCATGGTGAGCTATAGGGCTGTTTCTTTCTGGGATGAAACTCCACATCAGTGACACATACACCATACACGATGGAATCCGGTACCGTAAGTCGTACGCTGAACCACTCAGCATGCAGTCACTAGTTTTTCGAAACTTCAACTCAAAATTTAGAGTGATAAACAACTTATGTCATCTGCAACTTCCATTCTTCAAATTACAGTGGAGCCTCTAATTTGCTTGATATTACAAAATCATGTAACCTATTCAATAGATTTCAATGAGTATCTGAATAATATGCGCTGAAAAATCAGCAACAGTGTTCACAAATATTTCTCTGTTTATGGTGACTGGTGCTATTGTAATGGAAACATTTTCGTTATCACTTCGGATATAAAGAATAAGTTTGCAGGCTTATTGTTGAGCATCATGTGAAGGAACACATCAGTCATAACGTACTACTTCAGATGCAACTACAATTGCGGCAGTAGTGACAGTAGCAGAAACAGAGTGATAATTTTCACTTCTTGTTCTGAAATATGAAGTAAAATATTTATTATCTTCACATGTTTTGACGAACTGCATTGTTCTGATGCTACTTTGAATAATGAAAAAATTTTGTCGTAGGTAAATGAGCAAATAACCTTTTCTTTTTTCAGCATGTACAATTTGGAAAGTGACATTTTAGTTTTAGTTCTATATTAATGTACTAGTAAAAGTACATTTAAATCGAATAGCTCCCGTCATTAACTTTGATAAAGCAAACTGGCTTCAGAAGCAAACTGAACCATCTGAACCCATAAATGTTGGTAGTAGATGTCCAAGTTCTTCAATCACGAAATATATCGAGATAGGTCACAGGATTGACGTGATTACTTCATTTAGACCTATCTACAAAACGTGTTGGGGACAGATCGTTAAATCTGTTGAGGCCGTAGCTATTAGAAAGTTTAAACCACCTTCGTATGTTCAAATACAATTTCTTATCACATGAAATCTCCCTTGATGAATCCAACTATGAAAACTAAGTTCTTTGTAATGTTGTTTTAACTCTCCATTCTCATTGTTATTTGGCCTTTAGTTCAGTATTCCTACTTGACCTCTTTCTGCTTTCATACCCCTTATCTCCATGATTTTTCGTATAGCTACTTATGACAAGTACGTGTGTGGTCCAATAGTTTGAAATATGTTGCCCCAAATACACGTTTCAAATAATTTACGTCTTATTGTTTAGTTAAATGTACATTTGTCGAAAGCTTCAAAAAAAAATGTAAAACGCTACACATTGTTATCAACCACCAATATGTGGCAAGATGGAAAAGTTCATTATGCCAACTGTGACGAAACCCCCTTATTACTATAAATTAAGTTATGAATAATATGTGTATATGTTGGCAATATTAAAATGTTTTGATTGGAATATTTTCTAAGTCTCATTAGAAATTGTCACGTTTGGTAGGAATGGAATTACTTTTGTCTAGATTATTAGAAAATGGAAGTTATTCGGTGAAAAGATTTCACGTTGTCGATAAGCCTTTTTTTAATACTGAACGACATTATTCACTGTAACTCTACTATTTCACTGAAAACCAATCTCCAAAGCATCAATATTCTCTTATACAGTGTACGTAATTGTGGCATTTATTTAAATTACTGTAAGAGCATATTGAACCAACAACATTATCGAAAAGCTGTTTCGAAGAAAGGAAACGAATTAGAAGTTAAACGGTTAGTTTTCTTCATCAAACATAATTTACGCTATGTGCAAACCAAATAGTTTATAGTGTGCTTATTTTTTAACAGCCATTTTTTTTAACAAAGTTGGGACGTCAGTTTGTATAAGTACTTTGAAAGTTCCTATTTAGATGTTAGGGAAAAGATTGATTGGGCGGAGAAATATATTCCTTTTTAATTAGGTCTCCGTCTTTGACTTTACACTAATACATAAGTTAATAATTCAATGAAAAACCCATAAGAATTTCAACATTTCTTAAAAGGCAACTCTTTTTGAAGCTGGAATTCACGCATATGAAGAAACCTGCTAAAAGCATTCCCAACCGCTAACTTATTTTCCTTCTTGAACATTCACGTGATTCTAGGTGGAAGAAAATAAGACAGACTGCTTGGTTCTGTCACTCACATGTGTATTTACCAGTTCAGGTGCTCTTGTGGAGCTAGTTACACTGGGTATACAATAGAGCATATCGATTGCCGAATTTCTGAGCACCATCTATCACTGTTAAACAAGAGACACATTCGAATAATAAAGAGCTTCACACTTGTACATTTAGTTAACACCGAACATCAAGGGAATACCAGAAGAGCATGTTAAATTGTTCACTGCATACCAATTAACTTATCACATGTACCACATATTCCTTTACTTCACATAGCACAGGCGATAGTTATCCACCTTTAAAAACCTAACCGTATTCAAAAGAAATTCATTCAACCACTTTCATTACCGTTACCATCAACATGATGTAAAACTTGACATTAATTTGCACACCTCTCCCTTTCTTGTTCTACAAATGTCCATTTACTTCCCTTTTCTTACTCAATTATTTATTATTTGTGATCGGCCATTCGTTAAAAAAATACTCCACTTACTCTATTAGTTACTACGCAGTTTGCATAAGAATAATCTATTTCACATTATAATTATCATTTTTAGTCCCGTATAGTTACTCTGTTGGCCATTTGCATCTTGATTTCTCAAACTAAGCATCTTTCCGACTTGATTAGAACCTCTAATTGCGTTTATTAACCACTTGATTGGTTTTTGATTTAAATGTAAACCTATAAGCAAAGCCGACGACGTTACTGAAAAAAAAGATACTTTTTCTCTCAGTGCTGCTATATAACTACGTTTCACTGATCGAAGCGACTAGCGACAGTGTCATAAATGGTTTACTGAGATATAAAAAAACATGACGGATTATTAGTGGATTGCCTCATCAGTCAAATATTTTCTTGTTTTTCGCATTCTCACATTTTTATCAACTCAGTAGATAATCAAGCGAAAAGAAAAAAATTTTCACAAATTCTGTAACTGCATGGCAGTTTTGGAATAATTCATGAGTAAGCCATTGAAAAACTATTTCTATTTTCGTTAACTACATTGAAGCTATATTTATGAAAGTATCGCTGACATGTGGATCATTCACAAGTGTATTCAATCATCTCATCCATGAATTAAATTTCACTTTTTATTCATTCCTTTAAAGAACTATTGATGCATTTTTAAAATTAATTTTTTACAAGTTTTGTAGATGTAAATATAAGTTAAAGCGAATTTCGGATAATATCTAGAAATGAAGTCTATCATTAATATTAGAATAAAGTCACTGGATCTATCGAGGCATTAACAATGGAGCTCATATTCCAACTGATTTTGTATAAATCATTCAATTACGGGAAATAACAGGTCATTTTATAAGTTAAAATGGTCCTTTAGTGGCAGAGAGTTGGAATAACACTCTAGCAATGACTGAGTTCAACAGCCAACAAATAAAGTTGATCCAGATGCAGAAAAATTACTTTTTAATTATTTAGGAATTGCGAAGATGGACAGAACACAGGTATATCGAGGCATCTGCACCGGAGCCCATATGCTAACAGAGACCGATCAATTCAGTCCAATCAGCGACGGTATAATACAAGCAATAACACTACCTAGGAATTGTGTTTATTCAGCTTGAAAACTTTTTTAATAGCTCACTTAAACAACAATTTGTCTGTTGACTACCAGTCAGCTGAGACTTCTATCATCTGAAGCTATTTCTGGAAGCCATTACCTTCAGTTTAAGTGAAAAACGAATGAGGAATTTATGAATTTGCATGAAAAAGGGTTGTTATCATCCTATTATGATTTCACTTTACAGTGCAAAGCAACTTCAAACAGATTAGTTTCTCACAGATTATTTGGTCACGGAAGCTGTTTAACAACAAAGAAAGTAATCACTTAACAGTTCCTACTTAATAAACGAAGTAAATGAAATACACAAGCCTGTATAAGGATTAATGTAAGCAACCAACGGAGAAAATTTTGGTAAAACCTTTCATAAGTGTAGGTCTTATCAGTCTCAGTGTTGTAGAGAAACAGTAATTTGCAGCTCATAAGCTTGCAAATAACGCTTTGATATTTTAAATCTTCAACACCGTTAACTACCAAGTAGATAGTCAACAATCGTACAGACGTTTGATGCAACTTACAGCTGAATATGTTTTCAAACTCATACACAACACTAAACTTTAACCGTAATCTAACTACTAGTCCATCCAGACTTATTGTTTCAATTAAAAATGTAATGTAAAAAAGACTTCCAACCTTTTAACTTCCTACTTAAAGATACATAACACGGCTGAACTGCTGGAAGGCTAGTGCTTCGTCTACACTCAGATGCTTTAACATCACTGCCTTTGAGTGACCAGGTCTAACGCTGTAAACGATTTAAAAAGAATTCTCAAAAGGAACTGAATGACTTGAACTAACAAGGATTTCAGTAATTAGGCTGAAGATATATTTCTGTGTGCGACATCATATTTGCTGCTTTGGGGCCGAGTATATCGACCGTACTTGCGCTCGCTTGTAAAATGTACCCGAGAACCCTGCTCTGCCTGGCTAGCGTTCTAGTAATTGCTGTACCCTGAGCAAGAAGTTCGAGAAATCAGGCATCTTTTGATATTTCTACTTACTTCAGTCGCCACTTTTTTATTTCTATGCCAGTCACTTGATAGAGCTTTCAGATTCCGCCTTTAATAATCCCTCAGCTTCTTCGTAAATGAAAAAGGTGGTAATAGGACAGAAGATGCATTTTCAACGTCAGCGGAAACATCAACAATATATAAAAATTACAAGGTTTATACATATAACAATGTCCTAGTCCATTTCCAGGCCTATAAGATATAAATTCTATTGATTTTTAACCTCTTCAACCAACCTCATACTAACACGTTGGTTCACGTGTTTTTAAAGTAAACCCATTGGTTGAAAAAAACTTTTGACGTATACGGCTTCTTAAGGAGATTTCGTCAATCTTTCTCAACACTATAACAGATATTTTCAGCGTTTATATTGACACTGCATACTTTGCCTCCATCAGCTTATGATTGTGTTAAACCTACAGTTCTCAGCTTTCTTCCTGAAAATGTCCCACGTACGTTCTTAACACCCCTAATATCTTTTAATTCCTTACTATATCAATATTACGGTTAATAGTGGTAAATACCTTTGTTTCCTCTCACGGTTTAAAAAGGTGTAACTTGAGTTCTAAAGCCAATATTTAGCGTATTCTCAAATTGATTTCTCCGACTACTATTCAACTACATCACATCAGAATGGTATTTAAATTAATCTCTACTAAACAGGGTCTCATTCATCTATTTTTAATCTCTATGTTTCATTCCGCAAGATGAATCCCATCAGTTTCTAACAAGCCGATTGCAATGTAGGATATTTTGAGTTATTAACCTGTATGAAGGTACTAATTCTTTTCGATGAATTTTCAGTCGCTCTCCTTTAGATTATTCGTAAAAAATAATTCATGGTATTTAGATAAAACAATTATTTTTCGATACTATTTTCACAAATGTAAATTAAATATCTGTGAAAGTTTGAGGCTGTCAATCGGATTACCATGACTCAGTAACATTACTAGTTATTTCCTCTTTAAATTAAACACCAACATTATTATAGTAGTGGAAACGCCTTGGTGTTCTGGCAGTCAAAGTTTCAAAGTGCCCTGTTATTAGCAGTCGTTTTTTAAATCGAAGGATTTCCTAGTAACCTACATCGTTGATACTGTATCATAGTGCACTTCCAAAAAGTCAGTTTCATAATGAGTTTATAGACTTTGGAGTTGATGTTCCTTACTTTAATGACTGTCACTGAACTGAGGTGCAACATGAATTCGTTAAAGTATCTGAAAACAATGATGTAGCACTTTTAAATGAAATTTAAAGGTTAGTTTCCTTCCCCAGTAATAGGGTTGTCAAAAAGTAACAGTTACAAAGTAGTCAAGAAGGTGCCGATTTTGTAGGCCTGTGCTATTCTTTTAAAGATGGATAGTGACTAGCAGTAAAATCCAGGGTGGCCGTTTTGTCTTATTTGGGACTCGTCAGCCAGATGTACCTGCCTCCCAGTGAGTAATGTTGTTCCAAACCTATAAAATGAATTTCAAACTAACGTAGAAGCTTCTATCGAGCCATGCACAGATTTCATGTATGAAGTCAAATTTTTCTTTCCTGCAAGTCAATGAATCACTTACCATTCAGCTTGCTGTATATAATTAAAATTACAAAATAGAAATCCATAAATTTTCTATGTAATATCATACTGTGCAGCTTTTACTCTTCCTTTCACTTACTATTCCGATAAGATTGTCACACATTTTTTGGACTTTGATTTTTTTTGACAACATTTTAAGGTAAAATAACTGTAGTTACATAGACATAACAAAATGGTATGACAGATTGAGACTGTTACACACTACGAACACTGTGAGCATTAGTTTATTCACTCATGACAGACCAAATCATCTGATAGTATCATAGCTTGCATCTGTGTAAACATTTATGCATGGGATCAACTAGGCTTTGTCACATTCATTACCTATTTGGGAAAGCTTGTGCTTTGTTAATCAACTTCAAAAACTTCTGCATTGACACAACAGACTATAGATTCATAAATTAACAATAAATATTTATGAATTTATTATTCATGACATTTATAGGCGGGAGTTATAGGGGAAGGTAGACTGAATGGTTCTAAATCTAAGTATATTTACCTAAAAATTGATAAATCTATCATGTACGCAAATAATATGAGTTAAACATGCAACTTTTTTTCACTATCTTATAGAATTTCTATATTTTTGAAGAAAATTATACATGCACTATCAGGGATATAGCTGGCATATCATAAAGTTCTACCAGTCAGGAACCTACAAAAGACAGTAAGATCTTCAACTTCATGAAAGAAACTACCATTTGAAAAAAGATGAATCATTCATGAAACTACTAACATTAAATTATATTAAGTTAGGTCACTTCACAAATTTACACTAGTTACCAATATAATGATTTTAAATAATCCCAGTTACTTTGAAATCTCTATTTACTGTAGGCAACAAACACGATTCCTGTGATGTTAAAAATTTCATTTATTCTAAATTTATTTCTTACCTCCTGAAAAAGAGGGCACAAAAGTGCCTGTGGAAGAATTCTCGTGAACAACTTCAATTTAGGCCTCATATGTAGCTCGTCCAATACTACTGTTCTAGTTAGTTAAGTCACGTGATTCAACAGTATCACATGGCACACTGGTCGAATATATTTCTATATTACATTGTTTATTTATTGCACATAGTAGTAGAAAATTATTTACTGAATGATGTTTCAAACATAATTTATTGCTTATCGTCATATCAGAATAGCCACAAAACTTTCAAACTTCATTTTTATAGTTCAGCAACACTTCATCATTTCACTTCAACACAAATAAAATCTTCAAATTATCTGAAATATGTTATATGTGGTAGGTGTTGATTCACTGAACGGAGATTCTGTAATCAATACCCCAATCCACCTAGACATTGGAATAGTCTGTCTGTTCCAACCTGTAGTATGTTTATGTCAAGTCGTGCATAGCGACTGCCAGGATTTTCTCGAAATGACTTATCCTAATAGGGTCTATCATTCTGTTTATAGCTAAATTTATGTTTTTTGCTACCCCAAAAGAACTCGGTAGGCTGCTTTGATCTGTGAAGTTGACCTCAAAGACGTAACATTTTGTTGGATAGGTTAGGTTATTCCACTTCATTGGTGTTCTTTTTTTTGACAGATTTTCTTCCTGAGCTTGTGAGTTTGAATGCTACCTAAATATCATCATTTTTAAGAATGAGTTCTTAAAGGAGTTTAAGTTTTATTGAGTCTCAGTACAGCAGATAATTTTTTCCTTAAGTCATATATCTAGTTCTTCCCGCTTGTTTTCTCGCTGTTTTTTTCACTTTGTTTTGTGTTCATATCCACTATCACCTTACTTTTATCTGGTTTCGCCACTATTTTTGCTTTTCCTTAGATTTCAGAATGGTCGAATATTTTGTTCAGTGATATCAGAGCATATCCTTCTCTTTATCGTAGAAATATATTTTTGAGGTGTACGTTGTGCATTGTCATTGGGTTGCCAACTCCAGTGCTGATTTCATGATAGTTTCCCATCTTTGAACCATTGACGATTTTTGATGAATGCTGAAATAAAATCTTTCTTTAAGCTCAATATTACCGGTAGTTGTACTTCGTTGCCACTGGAACTGTCGCTCATATTCTCACATTTATTGTCAACAGAAAACCTGTATGCAACATGATAAGTTTTCCTCAATGATTGAATGTCCTGTTGCCAGTGTAATGCTCCGTCAGCTTGTTTGCAGAGACTGATAAGTATGTCATTCAAATTAGCACTATATATTTGGACATTTGAATAGTTATATGCTGCATTTTAGAAAAACTTGACCAAAGACGTTAACTAGCTGACATAAAGGTCAGTGCGAAATAATTGTGCAAAGGTTTGCCTTTTTGTAAAATGTAGATAAATATTAGAAAATCATATACACACAAATTCTACTGATATTCAGTTTTGAATATTTAAACTAACATAAGTTGCTACAATATAAGTATCTGATGGCCAGCAGCCAAGGAGCGGTTCTTAGGTTCTCCTGGTATGAACTGATTCATATTATAAATGCCGTAGGTCTTTTGTATGAGATTTAAAGTCAGCGTTCATCATTCGAAGTGACACAGGTCTCTCGGTTTTCACTAAACAGCAAGAAAGTCTGTTCCGCTAAACTGGCCTGTTGAATGAGATGGTCTGTCTCTTCATTGAATGTAATTCAGGAAATAAATGCTTAATTTCGTTATCTCATAGTTATCGTTTCGTTGATTTAAGAAATGTCTGAAAAGTTTCGTCACAACAATAAATTAAAGAAATAGATACTCCAATGTACAGACTTCTACTGTGATTTTGTTTATGAAGCCATGAAGACAATTTGTAGGTCTTGTTTTCCCAAAATCACTCATTTTCCCAGGTAGCTTTGATTATTTTTTGCTTGCATGCTATTTCTGACCGAACTTAAGTTACAGATTAATCTGTTGTATTACTACACTTTCTTTCCAAACTCATTAATCTTTATGCCGTGTTTTGATCAATCTTGACTATTCATTGGGATTTTATTAATTTCATGGTGGGCATTGACAACTTTCCCTGGTCAGCTTGTTTAATGAGTCGCTGTTACTCTTACTACATGGCCCTAAAATAAAATGGATGAATTCAGGATTTTGAAGCTTCAGGTTCGAAATCACCTAAAGAAATTTTAATGCCATATTGAAAAACGGTTAACTTAAATGAATCTAGAGTTATCCTAGCTTAAGAAAACAACTGTTTTTTGATAAGCTGTACTATGAATAGACTTAATACTTGAGCAGTTTTTGGTGTTTTTGAAACAGAAGTCGAATAACTTTTACGAAGATTGTTTGTATAATCATATCTAGTAGTTTCAACACTGAGTTTCTCATTTTCTCCTAAACAAATGTTCATCTCGATATAAATACCCGTAGATCAGGCCCAAAAATCCAAGGCTATCAAACATAATCAACGGGTTTCCTGCTTACAAAAAATATAAAGATGATAACTTTATTATTTTAGATGAAAATGTTAACCTCGCAAACCTGTTTCAAACTCTCACCTTTGTCCAGTTCTTTATCAGCTTAGCTTTATGTGCGAAGTCAAAGTCAAAATTCGGTTCGTTTGATATCCAGCTCAAAGTACAAGATGACAACTCAGCCTGCAGATTTGTCCTAAGAAATTTCACTTGAAACTGGGTGCTTTTAGTTTTCGAATTTTATTCTTCTTGGGAAAGATGAATCTTATCAATCTAATCACCTCAAGAACACGTAAAATATGCACTAAAAGCAACCTCTGTGGTGAACTAGAGAATTTACGAAAAAGAACAATGAATAATGGATACTAGCAGAAAACACAAGTAAGAATTTCAAGCCGAAAGGTGTTACGGAACATCTACATATTTTTTGGGAAAGGTGAACCTTAAATTCAAGAGTGATAAAGACGCAGTCAGGATTCATAAACAGAACACTTTTTATCGCTAATAGCAGAAATTTATTATTCTACCTTCTTTTTTAGTACATAGAAGATACTTTGGTGCATCTGACCAAATTAATGTGTGCTTATCAGTTTCCTTGCCTCCATGAAGCCGGGTAAACCAACTGTACTATGCACTACATTGTACATCACGTTTCTTAACATTTTTTAGACCGGTTGACCAAAGGAGAACGTAACTACATCTTCATTTATGCAACAGAACATAGGGAAACTCATGACGATTGGCTCCTCTCGAAAAGTTCTATAAAACCTCACATAAAATGTGATCAACTGATAGCAATAATGATAAGATGTCTGGGAATTGCTGAAGTATTGATTTTTTAGAAGCTTAAGTCATCATTTATACGACCTTCCTCACTGCCAAGAACATGATTAAGGAGTGATCGCTTTGAACATATATATATATATATATATATATATATTACGTACCTTTTTTATATGGAATATATTTTGACCTCTTACCGGAAATTATTATGGGATATTCTGTCCTTCGTACCATCCGTACATGAATTTACAAGTAACAGGATGCAATCATCAAAAAAGAGAATTTTCTTCACTGCCATCGCCTTCAACTCACCAAATATTGGATGAAGTGTTTAATCAAGATATATCACTGAATTTGAATCAAATGAACGTCCGAAAGTCATAAACACTGACTCACATGAATGTCTTTTTGTAAAGAAACAATCTGGTAGCATTGCAGAACTTATAACTTGATGTTGTTAGAGGAATAAAATATTACTTTTCATTTCTCAACTTTTCCTTATCTTCTGATCCCTCGTGATAACTGGTTTCCACTTAAAGATTAATTTGCCTATGGATGTAACTTAAAAAGTAGTTAAAAGTTAGGATGTGCTTCAGTTTGATATTTGTTCAGAAGGGAACAAAATGCTTTCGAAAATAACAATAGTTCATTACATCTGATAATATTGTCTAGTAGAAAGTTAGACTTTTAACACACTTGTTAATCTTCAGTTTCATAAATGTCATATTTAACCACACATACGATTTCATATCTACTTCCATCCTAAGAAATAAAATCTCTTACTTATCGACTGTCAAAATTCATTTCAGCTGGATATCATCTCCTTCAACCAGTTTGCACTATACATGGAATGGATAATCCATGGATGCTGAGAAATATCTGCGGATAAAGAAGGTGACCTTGTGGATATACTTTACGAAAACACCATACACCAATACACCTCAGTGAATTCAATGCAGCTAGACGTGTGTTATTTCTTTTAAGTAAATCATTTTCTGTCCATTTTTAACCAAGAGAACAGTGTTATCAATTACCAAACATAGCACGTTCCAATATTTCAAATCATATTAGGAACAAGCTTTAAAGTAACATAATTGTCTGCTGAAATCATGCTTGATATTAGTCTGGTACGTATCTTAATGCAATGTTTTTATCACACTTTCCTTTGTAATGCTGAATTAGTAATATATACTGTTGGCTTATTATTTTATGAGCATCTGTTAACAAAATGATTCACTGGATGAAACATAGTAAGATGTAGTTTTCAGAATTTATAAAACATGCCAATCACTAGACATATGTGATTCATTTTATTTTTTAACGGATGTAATTCATGTTGTTTCGAAAGTAATTATCAGCACTGAATAATTAAAACACAGAGGAACACCATACAATTTATTAAGTTCTTCACCACAACCATTTAGTGGACTGCTCAGTCACCATGATCTAAGTCAGAGCTGAAATACGTTAACAGTAATGTCTGAAATGAAACTGTCCAACGATGAAAGGAATAATGTGAAAGCTGAGAAAATTAATTACACACGCAAAGTCACAAAAAAAAACTCATAACTATTTCCTCGTAATTAACTAAGAATAAACCCATCCAAACAACGGTAAACTGCAGCACATGGATGTTTACGAGAACGTGGATATGCAAATGGAGTCAGAATATAATGACTGCAATACACCAAAGATATTAAGTCTCATTGTGTTATATCTGCAAACAACCGTACAGAAGATGTATCACTCTTCAAATTGCTGTCCTGTAGTGTATGACAGTCATTTCACAGTGCTTAAATAACTGTTTTCTGAACTTACAAACTAGAAACGTCAGCATGTTTATTCCACTCAACCTTGTTTTTTTTATTTAATTCACTCACAATCCACCATTTACTCTCAATCTAGAGAGTAAGGAAAGCAGTCATTTACGATAGCTGTTAGACTGTATTTTCTCTATACTAATAATTGTGTAATTCATTCACAAGTTTTGCATTATACATTCAAACATCCGCTATTCCTATCAAAAATGATTTACATTGGATAGAAGACTGAGACTCATCAATTACGATAAGGATGTATTGCGTAATAAGAAAGAATTTTAAAACACTGATTTTGCTAAGTTCCTGAGTTAATAGTCTTCTTTAACGAAACTTCGAATTTAGGCTCTCGAACTTATTTATTTTCTGTAGTTGATTATGAATATATTCTTAACACTATTTAGACACCTGGAACACTATTTTTACTCGTTTAAGGCTGTTTCTGTATAAACAGCTGTGAAAGAATTTCATAACAAGAAAGTTTCCATTTGCTAACCTTAAACTTTGTTTGCATCTTATTTTAACCATGGGAAAAAGTGAATTATTGAGTACCTCTGTTTTATTTTAACGTTTAGAGCAGAGAAACATGGAAATGCTCTCACTATGAGGTAGTTATCTTCCTTGATTATTTATAAATATATATACATATATATGAATAAATAAATTTCTATAAAACTGAAAATTGTCTATGATCACTTAATTCGTTCTCAATTCCATCGGTATTAAAGCTTTCTCAAAACAAGATACGGGTCAACTCTGAGTGATACTCTACTTTGAAAAATATACATCCATATTCATGCTTACCTGCATGTATGTTCAGTTATTAATTAAGTATGAAACCTGTCAGCTTGAATTTCATACCATATACTTCATAAATTATTTATTTGCCGCAGTTTTTATGAACCAACTGAATTCCGAATGACTCACCTCACTAACTTATTAACTAAATATGCAAACTAACTCTTTTGCTCCTAGTTCATATCAGGCTTCATCTAAACCATTCGAAAATCCTTAAAAAAGTGATTCTTCAATAGTTTGTAGATAATCCGGGTTGCAACAGTATTCAAAGCAGCTATATACACATAACCAGATAGCTATGGATTAATTATTCTCCTGATTTCTTGTTAAAACTAACAATGGCAGAAGTGAAATTGAAACAACTAAAAGTTTGGTCCTGTAAGTCCTTCGGTAGAGTGCTTATTCAATAACCTAGTGGACAAAACTTCGAAGTTAATCGTCACTTGCTGCTTACATTTTCATGAACTTACCAAGTGCGGACACTAGCCGAAAACCAGGACTCGTTCATCACTGTTAAAGATTTGTAGGTGTCCCATGGAACACATATTTTTGTATTCATTCACTTTTTTAAGATTTTTAATGTAATCAAACTTGTGACTAATAAACGTGACCATTTCAATGATGTAAAGCAGTGCAAGCCAGGAAGCATGAGTTAGGTAGATTTGCCTGAATCTTAACAAATCACCGCTTACACTATCAGTTTTATTTTTACGTTTTTACTTATTACTTCCCCAATATTACCCTGTGAACTAAATTTCACTTGCTGCAGAGGTAGAAAGATTATGTTTGATCTCACAAGACATTTTTCATATACACAGTCCCCCCCCCTTATGGTTTCACAACACACTAACAAAAATGTTTTAATAATGTCGGGAACATCAGACAAGATTTCCTCAGATTCTGTGTTTTTTCACCTCTTACATAGGTAAATTATGCATATGTTTACAAAATACCGAGATTATAATTCTTCTTCATTTGATACCGTGAACGTAAAATGAGGTATATAACTACTGCATGGAAATTCTAAAATAACTAGCTTCCTAAATTCTAACTAATAACATGGGACAAGACGCAAAATTTCCCAAAAGTTCTTTGGAAGGAAAAGCATATTCAGATAACAAAACCTTATCAAAATGTAAGAAGTTGGTAATATGCAAGTCTTAGTTACACGCTTATGGTCACTGACAATGAAAATAGATTACTGTGTAAGTATTATTGTCTTGTAATTACACTGAGATACTATGCAACAGAGACTCAACACAAAACATGCAACATCATTCTGCAGTCGCTTATAGTTGTTTCCCCTGAAAAATGCCGAATAACCTAGTAATATGTGAGAGAGGATGACAATGAATGCATGTTTCCTACCTCTGGTTAATAAGTTACACGTAGAACTAAAACAAGCCAGAAAACGGTTGGTGAAATAATATGTTTTTTTTAATGCAACAAAGTTTACAAATGAGAAACGTAAATTTGATACCTAGAGTTGACGAGAAACCTGGGTTTTAATAATGATTGATTATGTAATCTTCACGATTGATGTCAGATGTAGCCGAGCCAAAAATAAGGTAACTCATGAGCCATTCAATGTCTTCCGTTTACTCGATAGCTCACTAAAGTACTCTTATGAAAGTTACGTTTAAAAATATTTTGGGATAGGATCTTGTAGTCCATCTGGTAAAGCAGCAGGTCCCTAACTGAAGGTTGGGGGTTTGAATTTTACCGTAGCTCAACTTGTATTCTGAATTCACTGACCATATGGTGATATAAAGACTAGTCTGCCAACCAACGTGACCTCAGACATTATGTGTTAATAATGCAAATCATGAGTCAGTTATCGATTGTCTGGCATCCTTGCTTGTTAAAAAGACATTTATCAAATCTATTGAGTCGGCTACGATAAGTGTTAGTAAAATAACTTATATGAATTGTGTAAATCTACATATCAGTGTAATACTTAAGTCATGAGGATTTTCATGCCTATTTATTTATTTCAACCTTCATTCATCACATCTTTTCCTTTTAGGGGAAGGTGCCTTTCTAGCTGTTTTTCCATAAGCTGTCGAAAACGTCTATAGGCTAAAAACGTGTTGGTGCTTCGTTTTTCCTATCGTGTTTCATAGAGTGGAATCAGTTCACAGACGACTAACTCTCAGAAGAAGAGGGCTGTCACTTCATCCTACAATGAGATACTTTATTTAAACATACCATCGACCGAGAAAAAGTTTCTTGTCGCGTCTACTACCTCCGGAAATCGAAACAATAGCGGAATTCACCTAAATCTGTGAGGTGAAGGATTGACAGATTGCTCAGATAAGTCAAAATGATGTGCATGCTATTTCTGTTGTCTTAATGAACGCAACCGCCTGACTTCTGAGAAATCTTCATTAACTGGTCGCTTAGCATTTCCGTGACAACTGCTACTATCCTTGCTGCAAACGTATTTTCCTTATACGATCCTCTTATCTTCGACTACAAACAACTGTCTTAGAACTATGTTTTAAAAAATCCGTTGGTTTTTTCAATTAAGTGACATGTTATGTCAAGCAAGGATACTGCTCTGTTTCGAACTTCCTTAGCTTCGTATATGGAACCTTGAGAATGGATTTACATATTTTATCGATATTGGCTTCAAAGATAGCAAAATAATATACAATATATGTACATATGTAAATGTTCAACGAAGCTTGTTTTCGGGTTACAGTGTGCGTTTTAGGTTATTTCAGAGTAGTAGGAGGCAGCTGTCTACTACTTGCGAGATATATTCATTACCAGAACGATTTCACAGTGTGGAAAGCATCTTCAAACATTCATCGTCATCCAGTTAAGTGGTTTATTTGGAACCACTGCTGGAAGGAATGCCAACAATTTTAGAATATAAACATTCTGAAAGGTAATGGAAGTTACAATGAAATTCATGTAGCACTCTTTCTCTACAATGACTTGTCACTGGGAAGCAATCAACCTCATATTGTCCATTCCTGAATGCAGACCGAAATCTGTCGATGATTTTCCAATGTAATTATCAAACTGGCAAGCTCTCTGTAGAAATCTAGTTCTAAAAGAGGTCACTTGCGGCCTGAATAGCTAAATGATAACGTCGCTGACTGCAATACTGGATGAGGCAGGTTCGAATTTCAGGTAGGATATCAGTTCCATAGAGGTTGAAGATATACCTTGCTGACGGGTGCCAACAAACACGAAACCTATACCCAGGGCTGCTTGCCGATTACCTCCAACCAACTAACGTCCAACAAAGTATTTTGTTTCATTTGTAAATTTGCAGTTTCAATTGTCAATGCTACTTATATATATATATATATATATATATAGCAATCAGAAAAACACTTGCACGTTTAGAGCAAGTAATCTAGATTAGTTGAATTTCGCATAATGAAATAAATCTTGAACAGCAGTAGTAATATAGCTAGTTATCTTTTGGTTGAGGTTTAAGTTTTACTTTCTATTTTAATCCAAATCCACATGAATACTAACTGGGTTCACTTACACAGTAAGGGAAATATTTTCTTAATCTGAGTCATTATTGAGTATTATTTTTATCCTATCTTTTTTCTATCATAACAACTAAGTGACTCACTTGTTGGTTGCTCCCCATTACAGCAATTTTAGTCTGTAATCATTAGTTTACACCAAAGGAACTTCATTTTTGAATGCATATGTATAAGAAGTATAGTTTAATGACTGATAAGTGAAAAAGTGTTCATCTACCAAGAGATAGTTTCCAGAATATAGAGACATAATCTTTTACTTACTGTACTAAGTGTTTCGTACTAAGATACGAAATGTGCTCTAAAATCTCTTTTGTTTCCTTAGTTACACTTAGTACTAGAATATGAAGATACCTTTCATACACTTCTTAATAAGCCTCCCCCCGGCAATCTTTGACATTTTCATAAATAATGTTAGACGGTTTAAACCAATGGCAGAAGGCTCTAAAACCTAGATTTTTTAACTGTTAGTTATCGTCAGCTAACGATCTGAGCTGCCTATAGCCTTCAACCATCTAGCAGACTGAAATGCACCCGGATTCTAAGTCTTTCAGCGTGTGGACTGCATTACCATAAAAATGATCGATAGAATTCGGTCAACAATTAACTATAGAGAAGAAACTGGTTACTCTGCAGTCAGTGACCAGTGTAATTTATCATAATCATAATTTATATATTCGCTTAATCTACACGTTGATAATCTTTTTGTATATTCACGTTAATCGTATGGAATGTTAATTGCCGACGTTTCTGTAGTCAGGAAATATTGTAAGAAAGTGCAACAAACAGTTGTCATAAATGACTTTAAATAAAGAGACGTACTTCTGTCTGCTTTCAAAACTTTGAAAACATCTTGAGGATGAAAACCCGTATCATATACTTTTATAATTATTTCAGTTTGCTAAGAGTTATCTCGTCATCCACTGTTTCCATCCACTTGTTTTTACAGAAGTTTACTGAAATCAGTGTTATTTCAAATTCTTATTTCAGTAATTCGATGATAACAACTGAAATGTAATTCATTCAGTATTTCATGAAGGCTATGTAAATGAAGTAGTTCTTTCTGTTTTCTATGGCGAATTATAGTGAACGATGCTCAATAAACAACAGACATTTTGTGCATGAAATAATTACTTGTAGCTACACAAAATATTCTAGTGAGTTAAAATTAGTCTAAGTACACGAGCTAAGGTGCAAGTTATTCGAACAAGTGTAACCGATGCTTACCGAGGAATTGAGAAATATCAGTGATAATTTCTTATTATAAAATGAAAAATATTTCAGCGGACAAATTTGGTCTTAGTGATATCATTCTCAGAAACTGTACAATCATATATAAATAATTAATTAGTATGCAGATTCAGTGATGATACAAGTGAGAATGAAATAGTAGAAATTGCAGTATGATCCAATAAAATAGAAGTTAGGTGGTGTTTGTAACTGTATTTTTCATCAAATATCATGACTATTACTCAAAAAGTTCCATTTTACTATGTTAACACTAATATATTTTTGGCAATGACTTAAGGCAAATAGTGTGTGGTTTTCTTTTTGATATCTTCAGTTTATTGAAACAAAACCGGATCAGCTGAAGCTTATTTGTGCCGCAACCTAGGACAGCATAGCTGGGTACTTCTTCAGCTGTCACTGCAAGACAAAACCATAAGACGCTCGAAAGCACACAGTTTTCTTCAACTTGAAGTTGCTGTGTTGACAAAATTGACTTGCACCAAGATATCAGAATTTGGTGACAATACTTTTTATGTCATGACAAAAGCTATCAAGTACTGTCATCCTTGCTAGTGCTTGTTAATATCTATACGGTGGTTTGTGTTTATAATTCCCAGCTGTTCGGATACAGTTGTCGCTTTGCCAGTGTACTTCACTTTAGTCAGCCAGAAACTTGTGAAAAGTTAACAACACTTTCTTTATCCTGTTAAAGTGTTTTGAAAACATCAAACTGCTGTCTTTAAATTTGATATTTTCGATCACTACACTATTCATTCATGTTATCTAAACACCAGTTAAAAAAAATTAGAGAAATGTGTAAAGTCTACTGAAAATGATGACAGCATTGTGTAAGGAAAGTCATATTTTATTTTTAATATATTGAAAATATATCAGTAATCTTTGTGTTTCATTACCCATCGTCAACAATCCTTACTTGATTTATTTAGCAAGTCAAAATATTGACTCAGATAATCTAAAAATTAGTTTGTTTGTAATCAAAAATTGAGGTTTAATTATCTTTTGGTCACGCTACTCAAAACTAGTTATATATGCCTTTTCTTCAGTCTGATTATTGTGATAATTTTTTGCACTTTTCCATATTACTGATTGTGTTCACTCCGTAATGCTTATTAATGTCTCAAGTACACATGTAACTTTCCTCGAAACCATGATGATGTCTGTTGGCACCTGAAATGCCAGGTGCCTGCCTGTTCTCATTTATAATACTTGAATGTAATTGTAAAACTTCAAGAATGAAGGTCTCAACAAAGAATTTACCCACTGAGGTCTTGGCCTGCCACGTCAATGAGATCTGATATCAGTGTGAGAGTGACTTATCGTTCGATTCTTATGCATATTTATCACCGGTCTCAAACTAAGAAGGAACAAGTAGGCACTACTTTCTTATTTCTAAGGGGTTATTTACATGATGTTGGTTTGTAAGAAAATACTGTTTAGAATTTCAAGTTAATCAAGAAGTCCATTAAGATGAAAAGCGATTTTTAGGACACATTTTCGCTTGAATCAGTCAACCAAAATGCCCATTCTATCTGTTTCTCGTTCAACTCATCTTTGCATTCCTTCTAAAAGTGTAGATATAAATCTGCGCCATCCAGTGGCTAAGCTAATCATCTTGTCGCCTAACTATTCAAGCTATGAATCCCCTTCCTCTCAGACTGTATATTATACAAAATCATTCAATCTTTGCCAAGCAGAAGTAAAACAGCAGCTAATACAACTGGCTTATGGTTGCGTTTGTTCGAATGTAAAATGGACTTAGAAAGACAGAGTGGTGCAGCATAAGATATATTTCTATAACAAACATTTTACGTTTCTTTTTTAACAACTGACTACTTCTTTTCCAATCTATATGCTTTCAGTTTATTCTGAAAATTAAATGACAGGACTTGTTTTGTAAAACTTTCACGCCACTGGTAATGCCTTACAATGCCCTAACTAATGCTATTCAGGAAAATAAAAATTGCTCTGAGTGTTAGTAATTTTAGGATTATTAAAACAATAAAGGTGATTTGGTTGATTTACATATGTTTTTGCCCAGATGTGACACATCACAGATGGTTCAGTCTTGTGCAAAGAAATCTGTTGAATTTAGTTGACCTGAACATTTGTTTTTATGCAATGTGTGAATATTTTTTTAATGGTAGGTCAAAGTTTTTGACACAGTATGCATCCCTTTTATTCATCAGTAGCTTAAGGCTACTTTCACTTCAATACGATAAAAGTATCTGATACTTATTTTTGTGGTCACAGAATTAACTCCTGCTGCATTATAATTGAAGTAAACATGGTACTGAGGAATGACTTTAGAGAGGTAAGATGAAGGAAGCATAGATTTTGAATCATTTTATTCGAAAAACTGAAATGATAATGAGATCCTGCATAGTAGAATTTGGTTTAGCAGATTATCATTCATGGAAAATGTTTAATATGCTTTGTAAGGCTGTTTACAAATGGTCTAGTCGGTAGTTACAGTTTAGCTGATTATTCGGTGTTATATATGGGGTTTTGATTGAAAACAATTTTGCAGCAATCATTATTTATAACTTTGGCTATTAGCTTCCTTCAAATCACTATCAACTGTTGTGTTATGCGCCACATACCTTTACTTTGCTGGGGGTGTCTACTCAGTTTCCAATCAAGAATATCTTAGTTTTTCATCTCAAGTAGTTTGTGACTCATAGTGCGTTAGAGGGAAAATGTATGACTGCATAAGTAATGTTTGACGAAATGGTTCTATGAGTACTTGAGGCTTCTAAGCTGAAAATCTAAGAAGCGTAACCTGGTGATTCCCTATTTCTCTGAAATACAGTCAACAGAAAATTCAGTGTCTTTTTAAGCTAAATGTGTAAATTCTGAAAAACAATGTACACATCGAGTCAAATTCGAAATTCCATCTGTTTGTTAAATATCAGTCATCTAAAATGAAAATTGTATTGTATATAGACAAAGCGAAATCTAAAAATGAAGTATCTAACTGAGATTTCAGGCGTTTTCCAAAGTTGTCTAACTCCTAAATAGGAGTCAGTAACACTTTTTTAGGTTTTCAGCGTCAGTGACCGTCGCTGTATAGAGAAACCATATAGTTAGTTGCATTTGAACAAATAACAGTCACTTGTGATATAAAATACCTATGATACCCCAGATAAAGACCTTTGGAAGTGAAATACATGAAGATTATTCCGATTTTAGTGTTCAAATCAATGTACATTTCCTGTTGAAATCCGACCTCAAAGTGGAAACTTTGATAGGTGGCTTCTTTTAAAGGCAAAACATTGGGAATCGTTAAAACTTTCCTTCTGGAGACTGAAAACTTTTATTATTATCTCTATACTGATTTCAAAATCATACTAAGGTTGAAAACTGATCTCTTTATAATGTTATTGATATTTTATTTTCAGCTGCTTCGCAGTACCCAATAAGAGTTGATGGTTTCAGTCTCTATAAAAGACTGGTGCAAACATGCATCGAAGACTTCCTTAGATACATTTAACAGATTTTTGGTTGCACGCAATGAAGAATCATTGCTTCGGATCACTATCTCATGTTTTCACAAGATTCTTCAGGTAGAATTCAAGATGCGGCGCTAATCAGTAGCGTAAGAGAGTGAGAGATTTGACTAGGAATCGTGAATCCCCTGGGTCATACTGTAGTTTTTTGTTTCATTTATTTATGGGAAGTAACACAAGTATGGTAAAAGTTTTCTATAGATTTATCATATCGAAACAACCGTCCGTTAGTTTTTTCTTCTTCTTCTCTCACCTGTTTTTGTTTTCAGCTTCACAGTATTGTAACTTTGTGTCCTGTCACGCATTTTTTTGTAGCTGTGTTCTACTTTCAGTGGAAAACTTAGTCAGTTCTATAGAAGACTTTCACTTCGTTCAGTAACCTTGCTGATTCTACTATTACTATGTAAGTATATTCCATGTAATTGGAGGTTAACAGCGTACTTTGTTTAAGTAATCTACAGAAACATTTATACTTTTTCATGTTATCGCTTGAAACATGCAAAACTGTGTAAATTAAAAGCTCTAAAAATAGATAGACTTGAAAGAGAAATTGTTTTTTTACTTCAGTTATCCGTAAAATAAATATGAACACGGTTATTTTATACCTGGTAACGTTTTCCCAAGAGCTAGACTGAAACGATAAATGTTTTATGCAAATAAAATGAAATGCATTTTAATTTAGAAGCTGGAAATGTTGCATTTCATTATGATTGAAATAAGCCACGATAATGTTGTCAAGACAACGAAGGTTTAACGAATAAACCGTTTTATTCAAAGAACACAGCACATTTAAGAACGCAAAACTATGATTGTAGATTTTGATTGCGTCATATCCTGTAATAGTCTAACCATGAATATAGATCTATAACTCTATAATCTGTGAAGAAACCTACCAATGGTGAGTGTGTATTAATGCCTTTTTTTTCTCGAATGGTAAACAAAAACGAAAGTGTTTAGGCTTTTTGTTGTTTCCTCAGAATACTCTATCATATAAGTGAAAATTTTTGATCTTTAGGATAAGAGTGGAAAGATTGACAAAATCTGCATAAAAAGCTGGAAACGCCTAAAGTTTTTTGTAATTTATCGTTTTACTTCGACGTTTTGTGAAAAAGCACGTTAACCAACGTGTAAGTATACGCTTGGTTGAATAGACGAAAAATTAATAGATTTTAAATCTAAAAAGGTCTGGAAATAGCCAAGGCCAGTGCAAATGTATAGAAGCCGCCATATTTTGTATACATTGGTTGACGTTGCAATGGACCTGCTTTCTGTGTTACCTTTTTTTCCATTTGTTGAGAAATTGAGTAATCATCAAGGGGTAGAATCTGAAAGTTATTGTTCAAGCGTCTGCATTTATAGCAGTCAGTACACGGATATCGCAGGTGATAACAAGTTTATAACAAGTGGACACTGATATAGGAGTAAAACTTCGGCACTGTGATCGATTGTAATTCCATTTTAATTTGTTTATTACAAATGTCACACAGCAAAACAGTATTATTCACTGCGGTTACTAAATCTCCAAGTTTTAAATGTTACCATTTCCTATGAGATAATGTGAGACAACAAAACTCCATATTGGATTGTTCGTTTGAAACAGCACACAGTGATACAGCAATATTTACTGGTAAGTAATTCTATGTTATACCAAATAAACAATCTAGTATGGAACAGTACTCTACATCAATGTCAAAGTTTTACTCTAGTGTTCATAAAACTAGCAAACTTTAAAACATCATTAAATTAGGTGCGTAGATGAGTGTCTGAAAGCAACTGTTGCGAATTCAACATTATTTAAATAAACCTTTGTGTAAATCAGTCACCTAACTTTGATTTCATGGGTTGGTTAAAACACATTTATTACCATAACAAATATTCAACCTAGTGAAATATAGTCATATTTGATATACGAATAAGAATTTTCATTGTTTAGATAGGGTTTTTTTCCGAGCTGAGGTTTAAGTTAGCTAATGCTTCAATGTCACAGTAGGCTTCACTGTCAGTATACCACTTTTTCTGAGGAAAGAACTGAACTTTAGTATGCACATCCTGAGGTACAAATTATCTCCATCATTTTTACTGGCGTTTGATTTTTTGCTGAAACGTTTGGAAGTTAGAGGCATATATTCCAAAATGTTTGTTATCGATAATTATGAATGATAGCAAAAGTGATTAAAATAATTTATTATCTAAGGTTATTGTTTCCAAGCACTTTTCCTTTCTCTCGTTGTGAAATGAATTTCTGCGTTTTCAGATACGAGGACATATGCTGGCTTAATTTGGAAAAAGTGAAGTAACAGTGATAAAAAGTTGTACCTGATTACGGCTAGTAGACACAGCGAACCAAACAGATGCTAACACAGCTTTCATTGTAGCACATCGTGTTTCGAAAACATTACCACATGTATCTGACCCATGGCTTCTCCATATAACTGAAGCTGTAGCAATAACATTCACCAGACCTGTATCCTGTGGTCAGAAAGAACACGTTTACCAGTTACTCTTCCCATAGTCTTCAGTAGACTGAAGACTATCTCCATCTACTTTGTTGATTATGTCCGTTTCTTTCTTTCTTTATAACACGTATTTTTTCAACAATTAATTCTATTTTAATGGAACAAGAACCAAGATTAAAGCACAATAATTTGGATTCATTTCACCACTTCAGCCTCACCTGGTTAACTAGTTCACTAGTTACTAGCCCGTCCTAAGACCGGGTCAAGAGCGGAGGTCGGGCATATGCCTAGCAACCCTACGCCAGAAGCACTGAAAACAGACATTGAGACAACAGCGGACATCCTCACACCACTACTTCAGAAGGTCTGGAAGGAAGGGAAAGTACCTGCAGATTGGAAGAAGAGCTACCTTGTTAAACACTCATTGAAGGGAGACCTAAGTCTTTGCAAGAACTGATGAAGAATCATGCTGCTGTCCACCCGAAGCAAAATATTATGACGCATCATCCTGGAAAGACGAAAGAATGCTCTGGATTCAAAATTACGACCGAAACAGACTGGATTCAGGAAAAACAAATCATATGCACATCAAATTGCAACGCTTCGTATCATCATACAACAGAGCGTAGAATGGCAGTCAACTGTCTACCTCAACTTTGTCGACTTTGAAAAGACCTTCAATAGGGTCGACCGAGAAGTAATTTGGCAGTTGCTTCAACACCATAGAGTGCCACAAATCTTTTTCAACCTCATTCAACAGCTATATAAAGAAACCACATGCCAAGTGATCCACAATGGAAAGCTCAGCAAAGCCTTAGAATAGAAGACAGGAGGGAGTGAGACACGGTTATCGCCTACTATCATCGGTCATATTCCTCACTGTGGTCGACTGGATCATGCAGCAAACCGTGAGCAGCGGGAAGATGGGCATACGCTGGCTGGACCGATGCGATGAAAAGGGCCTAGAAGATTTGAATTTCGCCAACGACGATGATTTCTGATATCTAATGTCGCACAAACTCGAAGATCTACAGGCTAAAACTAACAAGTTGACAGAAGTGGCAGCGAAAACAGGACTTCAAGTGAATGTAGAGAAGACAGGGGTGATAAAGGTACTCAACCAACAACAGCATTAACGACAACAAGCACCAAACACCATCGGCGGGAGAAACCTGAATGAAGTAGCCTCCTTCACCTACCTAGGCAGCATCGTTTCAACTTCAGGCGCCGGCACAGATGAGGATGTCAAAACCAGGATCTAAAAAGCAAGACAGCTTTCATTAAACTGAAATCAATGTGGAGATCTACTGCACTCAGCATAAAGCGTGAACAAGATCCGGATTTTCAACACTAATATCGTGTAAGTCAGTGCTTCTATTTGGTTTAGAAACGTGGCACGTCATGAAAAGTGTTTTCAACAAACTACAGACATACATCAAATCAACAGCTGCCGCCTACGTCCATTGGATAATGACGATCAGATGGCTAGAGTGATAAGGCTAAACAACAAGGAACTCACACTGGCTGACAGCGAACCAAGCAAGAACCCATTGCCAAACAAATATGCAGAAGAAAGTGGAGATGGACTCGATTAAGCACACACTGAGAAGACCGATTGGGGATATCACGCGTCAGGCCAGACAGTCGAGTGGAATTCAAAGAGGAAACGACGAGTTGGGTGTCCGAGGCGACGGTGACATGGAGGAGATCATGTGAGGAAGAAATGAAGGGTTTTGGGCAGTCGTGGAGCCAGTTTCAAAAGACTGCAGTGAAGAGAGTGCAATGGAGGCATGTTACTGAAGCCCTATTTTCCACTAGGAACCCAAGAGACATATAATAGTAATAATAATAATAATAAGGTATCCACCGTAACTGTGAAACTACTGAAAATGACTTCTTTGAACATCAAATAATAGTGGCTTACCTAAGGTCACGATTATCAAACTTTTCACGCACAGAACAATTATCTACAACTGAACTTTAGGATATCTTTGCATTCGCATGCCTGATGATAAAAGCTTTGATTTTTCGCATGAACAACAACTATCGCTGCTGAATGCAGATCACTTTCTAAAGTATGTAGCTGAAAATAATGAAAAGTTATTCATATCAAGGTGTAAATTTATTTCTGACATTATCTGCAAATACCTCTTGCAACCATCGCTGACTAACTGATTCATGACCTTAAATTCAAACAAGAATATGCGAATTCACTTCTTATCAAATAATGAAGGTTGAAATGTTGTTCGGATGGCATAATAATATTCTCGAGAAAAATGGCTTGAACAGAAATAAAACTCCAAACACATGTTTATTAAAATCAGTAGTTTTCAAGTCGCCAAATATAATATCCACCAATCGATTTTAGCATTTCTAAAGAAGAAAAATGAGAAAGGTTACTTTTTGACTGCAGTTGGGTTCACAGATATAACTATCTCACCAAATAAGCAAAACACAATAGTCACATGACATTTTCTACAACTTTCCTCACTAAGATGATGAAAACCTGCAGACTCAAGCTTTCATGATAGTAGCTAATACAATTCACATATGAATTTACAAAAGTATTCAAGTGAAAATTTTTTTAGAACTGTAATGAGAAAAGATATTCAGAGAATAAAAACTCTTTCTGCCATTGCAGAAATGAAAAAAGTCTTAGAAGGACCATATGCTGAAAATATTCTTATGTACTAAGTAATTATCTATACAATGAAGCCCATTTCAAAGAACACAAGCAGTGCATTAGTAGTAATTACAATTGCATTTTTAGAGAAAACAGCTGCACACTTGTACCATTTCTTAATTGAAGCCTCTTCAAAGAAAGCAACCATATATCATTAGGAAGGTGAATATGAGAATTCGGACTATCTAGTGTAAAATTATTTATGGAGAGCAGCGGCAGCAGCAGCAGTGTATCAAGCAGCGAAACGGAAAGAATGTCGGTGTGAAATCTGAGACCGGTTATATTTTCTGATTGTGTGTATATGTATATACGTCTATATGCAATCAGATGTAACTTAAACCAATTACACACTGCAGAAGCCATGGCAAATAGCTCCTGCTCCAATGCTCAATAGTAAAATAGGAGGTACATAAAATATCTAGCTGAACAAATTTCAGTAGTATATCATAAAAATAAATCGTTTTCTATTAAGAGTAACTATGCAGATAATAGTCGCTATGCTGCCCATATTTTTATAATCGTATTCAGGTTTACCAGAGTACGATAATCCTCTTCATCCAGTGCATGTGTAAAACTCTGAAAAAGGGATCTGACGACAAAGGCAACAGTTGATGCGTTTTGCTTTGAATTATTTAACACATATTACTACTTATTGACATGCTTGTTATTCTCCGTTGTTTCACTGAATCGGATTGTTCGACTTCTGTTAGCATATGGGCCCCTATGCGGATGCCTCGATATTGCCTAAATGTTAATTATAATAGTTTGGTTGGTTGTGGCTAGCAGAAGAATCCAGGACCCGCATTTCGTCCTGTTTGGGAATCGTCAGCCAAATTATTATAATTAACATTTAGGCAATATTGAGGCATCCGCATAGGAGCTCATATGCCAATAGAGGTAGAACAATGCGATTCAACAAAACAACGGAGAGTAAGAAGTATGTCGATAAATAGTAATAACTACAACCTGTTATACAAGAAGTGGCTATCACTCCTCTGTGGCATAGTGGATAACGCCTTGGAGTTTGAAGCGATGGGTATGGAGTTCGAGTCTCAGTGAAAATAACGTCACTCACTGGGGTGCAGGTACATCCAGCTGGTGAGTCCCAGATAGGATGAAAAGCGTGTTCTGGATTCTTCTGCTAACCACAACCAACCAAATTATCATATTTAACATATAATTAGGTTTTCTGCTGCAACCATAAAGACGAAAAAGTGAGAAACAACTAAAATATCTTTCAGAATTCAACTAATTGTTTTTGCCATTCTGCGATATTGTTAAAATCGCGCTGTAAGCAAGCAAAACACCTCATCAAAGTGCAATTCATGAAAATAGGGCTTCGTTTTGGTGGAAAGTGAAAACCCAGCAGTGGTCAATCAATTTCGATTCATAAGCAGACAATACAACATCACAGTACTGAGTTTATTTGCAACAGATTTCTAACGTTCACGTAGTCAACTTATCACTGCTGTAGTCAAGTAAACAGTTGATATTTCTTTCCGATTTGAAATTTATTCAGTTAAATCCTGTAGTGATCAACCACTTTGCTTGAGTTTGAAACTCTGCAATAAGTTGTACTCCTTATTGGATCAAACAAGAGATACCAAAGATTATAATAAACGCAATGGCTTCCAACCCTATACTTACTACTCATTTTTTCCATCTACGACAACTGGCGTATATGGTTTTTCGGTGACAGTCACTAAGCAGAAGTCAATAAATGAATACCGACTGCTCAATTTAAATCGATCATTGTTGAGAAATCCTTTCAAGCACAAATTTAAGTGGTAAAAGGTAGAATCTTGAACGTATCGGTTACCTCATTTGGTCTTAAGGAACGTAATTTTCGACTTCTAGTCTTCTTGATTAAGTATATTTTGAAAAACAGTAGCCAAACAAAAATTAGCAGCACTGACGACAAAAATATTAAATGGGGCTACATTCATATGTTATTATATGAAGAGAATGTATCATACAGAAATCGTTGTTTCTCTTCAATGGTGATTGAAATAACATTTAAATAACTTTTGAAAATTATTGGGACTGAAAGCCTCAATACTATGAACATTCTTAGTACCGGTTGCTTACCTCCTCATTTTGTAGAATTAAAAGTATCAAGATACAATACAAGTTTGTAAACTAAAAAGACAAGAAATATTCCAAAACTTTGATTTACTAGATAAAGACAAAGTTAAAAGATACATAGGTGTGAGCACACTCTAAACAAGCACAAGCGCATGTATATAAATCACTATCATATTAATGGTGAACAGTTGACTTCCTGTGATAGGACAGATAAATCCCGACTTTCTTTCTCACCTCAAAAGTTCTTAGAAAAAGTCCAACCTATAGGTAAGTTTAACGGGAAACAAAAAATTAGTTTCCTTTTTTCTTCTCTACATTATCAATTAAAATGATCTCATTTGTTTCTGTCAAAGAAAAAGATGCCCAAACAAAATGATCAGTCAGGCAAATATTGTTTGCTTTTAGTAAGCTAAAACAAACCACATAATAGTACCTATAGCACTGATTACATTGTATCCTAGTTACACTTATAATGTGCAATGTCATGATAGTTGGAAAGTAAAAAATAATGGGAAGGAAGTTTTGAAAGTCAAAAATTAAAACGCCATAAATGCAAGGTTATCAGTTACTGAATAGTTAATACTGAATAAAATAAATGAACAATTTTTTTGATGCAGTACTTTTTCATTCATCTTGCCTGACTGAAACGTCCTTCACCACAGTCAACCAGGAAGCAACTGAATGTTAATTTCTTATTCTTTCTGTATGGAAATGAAATTGTCATGCGTAACTGTCAAGTCGACGGAAGCTGGATATCGACATGCACCATATTCCGCTGCAATTACTCTGAGACTCAATATTGATCGGATTCATAAGATGTACCCTGCTGTTACACAAATTTCTAGGATTCATGCTATTAACTGACAACTGTTTTTTAGTATATATTTACTGCACCTATTGAGAACATTTATTCATTAAGAAGTTAAAAACGTTTCTCTAGGATACTGGGTAGACAGTTTTCAGTTCAGTTTTTAATGCACAGCCGGAATCTCTTCGAACTTGATGAAATTTCTGACATGCTAACATATAAAATAATTATTTTCTATTAGTTAAATGACTTTACAAACAATAAATCTACTAAAAGAACGAATCCTTATTAAACACATATTTCAATAAAATGTAACCTATTTTAGTAATGTGAATCCCTTTGAATTCTGATTTCATGTATTAACTCTAAGGAGATATGTCACCTTGTTGGCTACAATAGAATATCATCAAGGGTGACTGAGCAATATACAGAATCCGTCAACAAACAACCCTTCACAGATTACCAATTAATACCATTGTCTGTTTCAACAGACTGCTTGCAGTGGACTCAAAAAAATGTCAAGTAAACTGGAATGTTAAGCTACGCATAATTAACAAAAATAGATTCACTGATACGCAAATAAGGAAAGTTATGTTTTATAACACCAAATAGTAGTATCAATGTTATGGGCAATAATGGGTTACTTGAATGTTATCTCTTCGGTACTGTCCGCCACAATTTAGTATACCCCAAAGTTAGTTCAGAGGGCAATAATTCTTAGCTCTCCAGAGTCAAAGTTTGTTGACTTGATTGTTGGGATATTTGGAAGTAGGATGAGAGGTTCTGTAAATTTCAAGAATGATCAATGGGTATTCACGTCAGACAATAGTCAACGGAGGCAGAAGTTGGAATAGACAGAAACACACTATCTTTCCACGTTCAAAAGCAGAAGTAAAATAATACTGCTACAACCAAATTTTTAACTTTTAAGTTGTACAGACTAATAACATTCGTTTTTACAAGTGTTAGGAAGAGTGTTCAAAACGTGTAAAAAGTGATGAAGAGGAAACTTTACTTTTAATTTCAGTGGTTTAAACAATTCCGTACAGTCTCCATATGCTTTAGAAGTATTTGAATCAAACACTAAATTTCCCTCACTGAATTTGTAGTAGGAATGAATGATAGCGTAAGCAAAACTTGAAGGCTGTTTAGAGGTTGATGTAGAGTTATTAAAAAACACAAGCCAGTAACACATTTCAGATCACTGAAGATCCACGGAATCCAAGAAAATGTCCACAGCCAATCACATTCATCTAGAAGTTTTGAAGATTTCATGACAATTTTTGTGACTATCTCATTGGTTATCAACAGAATGAGTAACGACAATCTTCTGAAACAGTTTTGTGAAGTCAAGGCTATCTCCTGATATTTACACAATGAGTATTTCTCATAACGTTGATTAAACATGAAACCCCACTTTCAGCCTCTACTTCAGTTTTAGAATGGCCATAAATATTGAGATCCAAAGGTTATTGTTCAGAGTACATACTTATTAAGAGATCCTTTATAAACCTGTCAGTGTTGGTATCCTTGTACTGGTCATTATTAGGCGCTAAATGAGCTTCAGGTTTTAATTAATATCTCCGTTAGTTAGGAACGGAGAATGTTTCTTTCAGTAACTTCACGTCAGTTTTGGCAGATCTAAAACCAAGTCTGTTAACACAGCAATAAACTAATTTACTGCGAATGCACTTTATAAAGGATAAGAAATAATGATTGCAATGATTTTAGTTTAAACATAATAATGTGACTAATATATATTTCTCAACTGCTGTGATAAGTTGAGTGTAAACTGTAAGTGTCAAATGATTAAAGATCAAGCATTATGTGTGCTTGCATAATGGGGAAAGAAAACTAATGGTTAAATCCAAAATTGAATTGTTACGGGTGAGTAACTAGGAAACAGAATGAAATGAATTTCATCATAAAATGGTCAGTATGTGAAGTGGCTGAAATAGTATAATAATAAGAGTTTAGGATTTGTCCTGGTGCGAACTTGACAGACGCAAAGACCAATCACTAATTATTCGAACTTGTTATATACCCACGAATACGAGACCAAGGAAGAACACGATAGCGTAGTCGTCGGATGGAATAGTATATTTGGATGGTTATACCAAAATACCGATGCGTTCCAACTAACTGGCTAGAGAGTCGAATACGAGCAATGCAACGTAACATGACAGCGTGCCAAATGGCGAGGATGCTTGACCGGGTGCCTTCAGCTTAGCGAGTCCAGTTAAACTATCAAGGTCAGCATCAATGTCGAAAGTCGTCAAACCCTAGGCTATTGATTTTGGGGAAGTGTATGACGCTACAAGAGTAATAATAATGTGAGTGATCAACAAACTGTGCAAACCTTTGAACAGAATTTTAAAGTCCCAATAGAATAAGAGAGAAAAATGGTGATAACTGCGATTTAGATGAGTGACTTTGGAAACCATCCTGGTGACTACTGAAATAATCAGTCATGTTTCTTTACCTTTTATAGAAACCACCCGTTTAACTAAAATAAAGAAACCTTATTGATTATCCTAACGGCCGCTAAGACAGCCTTGAGATTCATTTGTTAAGCTTATGTTTGTTTCTTAAAACAGAATGTGAAAAAGCAGAAAGAAACGTAAGAACAAAGGGATGATGTTTTGTCAGTGGAGAAACGGGGAATTCGTAAGGCTTGGACATATTTTTTTATACAAAGTTGAGGTTTAGTTGGTTTTAACGTTACAGTTCCGAATATACAAAGAATGATATGTGACAGTCTTTGGAGAGCAGTGTATCACATTGAAAAGTGTGCTCGCATCTATATGGTGTTTTGGACCCAACAGATACGCTATCACAGGACTTCTAAAAGATTTGACCTCACTTCTCATTCGAACCACTACTTAGACTTCAAACTCTCCCACCCCATCTTAGTTAAATTAGGCTTAGCCAAATGCCTAAGTGAAAGGGCGGAAAAGCTAACTAGTAGGCCAGAAAATCTACGACAAGAAGTTAGACATATCTAAAATACTTAGCGTCTTGATAATTGCTCTTGAAAATTTATAAATAAATTCATAAGAAATAGGAGGAAAAATATTAGTAGTGGTAGTAGTAGTAGTGATAATAATAATAATAATACAGGTGTTATTAATAATAATTTCACTCCTAATGGTAATAATGGTGACAAGGTTGAGAGAGAACTCAAAACATCTACTGTGTGACCACACAAGGAAGGCACCTCACAAACATAACGAAGAATTCCCAATAAGGCTGGGATTAAAGTGGCATTCAAACCAACAAACTGGCTTTGAAACAAGCTTTATAGGTTGCAAGATCCCACATATGCAAAACAATCTGGTTTGCCGAACCCCTTGCAATGATTGCGAGGTCACATACATAGGTCAAAGTAGTTGACCAGGGTCGATTAGAATAAGAGAGCACGAAAACTTAGCTAAATCAAGATTAGTAGGACCTAATAAGAAATTGTAAAAAAAGCTTCGGTATAGCTGTTCATGCAATTACACGCAATCACGCACTAGGGTGGCATAGGACGACAGTGCTGCAAACCAACTTCGTTCGGTGAAGGGAGCGACTCATAACTGAAATATTATTTGTCGAATCAAAACCAAACCACTGAATAGAAGTAATCGTGGTCTGTTAAGTCGAAATTCATGTCAAAGATAGAAGGTTCACGTCCTGTAAATTCATTGGTTCTGATCCCCGCGCTTGACTTGGAGAAGTGGTTTAGTGGGGCTGACGTTGCGCAACTTGCTTTACATTTGGCAGGTAAACGTCACACCGACCTCACATACATGTGACCATAAGTCACCTAGGACTGAGAGTGGATAGCAGACATTCAGAAAACTACCTACAAGTCGCTCTGATGCGAAAACAGATCTCAAGCTTCATTCTAAAAGCGTCTGGTAACGTTTCCCTCAATATAATGATGATAATAATAACAATGATAATCAACGTCGCAATCATAATAATAATAATAATAATAATAATAATAATAATAATGCATTTCATACAACATAAGCTACATGAAGACAAACTCAGTTTACAGGTCTGATCATTTTGGTGATGTGAACTGACTGTTATGTACAATCTGAAGCTATAAAATGGACACCATTCTTCCCCGTACATAAAAGATGCATCTAGAGAAAGAACGCTAATGCTTTGCAGACAGCAAAGAACGAAGCAGATAAACACCAGCATAACTGTTCATCATACTGAGGCAAGCTCAGTTCGAAGGTGGGAATTATTCGGCTATTGTTTGAATCTTCCAATATTCATGCAGGTAGTGCAGCCGTGACCTTGGGCTTTTTGCGTTCGTCATAAGGTTTAGATGGCATAGTGCACGCTGACAAATTAGACCATTAGGATTCCATATGGATGAAGGACTTGTTGGTTAAACCGTTCGATAAATTCTTGGGTGGTTGCCTTATGTTAATGTGTATTGGACTCTAGATATTTGGTGGGCCGATAAGAAACATGGTGTCGTCTACGTAGGGTACATTAAGAACCCTGCATACTACAAGTTCATTGAGGTAGTGGTTCAAGGTCGACTGAAATTGAGATATGGTCTTGCAGCATCGGACATCATGTGGCAGTCTGTTCCAAATGTTAGCGTAACGGGTTGTGAAAAATGAAGACTTGAGCTGTTTGGACGCATGTGATAGTGTGAATAGGCAGTCTCAGTCTCTAAGAGTGTAGTGCGTTTTGCCAGCAAACCTTACTGTATCCACATGAGTAGCCACTTCATGTTGTAGGACTTTATAGAAAATTCTGAGGTTCAACTTTATTCGCCTTAACCACATAGGCTCTAACCGACTAGCATGACATCTATCTCTGTATGAATTACCTGGGGAAATAAGTCTGGTAAAGTGTCGTTGGGTTTTCCCCATTTTCTGATTGTCACTAGACCGCAAGCAACTAAGTACGACAGGACAGTATTCTAGTAGTGTTCGCACGCACATCTTATATGGAATCAGTTTGGTTTCATTTAGGCGAAAGTTCCAGTGAATGAAGCCAATGAGGCGGCGTGATTTGTAGCACTGCCGTTGCGTGTTCTGCAAAGTAAGGTCACTGCAGTGCCTTATTCCAAGGTCGCAAATACTAATTAGCTGTTGGAGTGCAATGTTGTTCAGTCGAAGATTAGTTGGCACCCTTTGTTCACCGAAGAGCATAAAGCCGGACTTCTATGTATTCAAGGGTAGCAGCCACGTGTAACACCATCTTTGTAGCTTGTCGAGATCGTTTTGTATGGTGGTATTGATGCTGTCACATTGGTTAGGGTGAAAAGTGTACAACACTTTCAAGTCATCTGCAAAGAGAAAGGTTTTCCCTGATTGAAAGCGGGCGCGTATTTCATTTATATACATCATAAAGAGAATGGGTTCGAGGACGGAGCCTTGGACAACTCCACTGGTGATATTTTGAGAAGGGAACAGTGTGATCTTATTTTGACAACTTGGATGCAGTTCAACAGAAATGAGCCGATCCAGCTGATCCAACTTCCCACTTATTCCAAATGAATTCAATTTCCGAGGGAGTGAGGGGTGATGCACTCTGTCAAAGGCTTTGGTGAAATCGGAGTAAAGCGGGACAACCACATTTCCATCGTCTCCACTGCTAATTGCATGTTCGAAGAAGTCTAGGTGACACGTGATACAGGATTCCTTAGACAGAAATCCATGCTGCGAGAAGTTCATAAGTTTGTGATCTGAAATGTGAGAAAAGATGGCTTTTTTCACTACTTTCTCCATTATACGCAAGAGGACAGATTTTGTGTTGATGGGGAGGAAATTTTCCGGGCAGAGTCTTGAGCTTTTCTTTAGGCACGGGATAATATGACTAGTCTTCCATGAAACTGGGAAAGTGCTAGAGTTTAAGGACAGGCTGAATATTTTTGATAGCAATAAGGGAATGTCCGCGCTGTCATTTGTTATGAAAATCCCAGGCATCCCATCTACTTCCCCACTAAGAGAGTGTTTCAGTGAGTTTATTGCGTCAAATACGTTGCTTAGGTTAAACTCAACTTCCAAGATTTTATGTGCTCCAGTGTCACTGAGTGTAGCAAGGCTGCCATTGCAATAAGTGAAAGAAAGGCTAAAAGTTTCGCTGTGGGGTTCGTAACAATCTTGTCGCCTACTTTCAACATATTCAGCAGGTCAGGTTTATTACAGAGTTTCTTTTTAAGAGAAGTGGCAAACAGACCAGTTTTATTTACATGTTTCAGAATTTTATTCTCAGTGAAGGTCTCACTTTTTCGTCTGCGAACTTCCAGGTCACTGAAAACGGCGTAGATACTAAGAATCGCAGAAAAGTCATGTAATACGAAAAACTTTTTCGCAGTTTCCTCAGTTTTCGCCTGAATGTGATGGGGATGTAGTCTTTGATGTTAATATGAGACTTTTGTGTTTTCTTTAAGACCACAGAGTCGAGATAAATGTCTAAACTGAGATGGGAGTTTGCAAGAGAGTTGTTCAGATCATCGGATGAAAAGAACTCGTCCCGGTCTAGATAGCGTATCAAGTATTGCGAGCCTGGCCAATCAACATCAACAAAACTTCAGCGAACGAGTTTTGTAGGCCTCAGTAGCGTGGGATTGCACCCGCATGGAGCAAAGAGTTGACAGGCTACAACCTTGTGGTCACTCTCCCGGAATTCGGTGCTAGTGTGTATGGTGAATGGTGGTACGTTGTTTAAAAAAATCACTTCAAGTACATTATATCGTCGAGTACAGCTGTTAATAACCTGAACCCATCCATTGGCTTCTAAGGTTTGAAAGAATGGCTCTATAGTGTCTCCCGTATGATACCCGGTGTATTAAAATCATGACCTACTACTGTACAGTTTGGTTGGGATGACAGCAGCTTGAAAGTCTCGTTGATATTTTCGTCATCGGCGGGTCCAGCATGCGGTGGCCAGTATAGGCAACCAACTGTAAGTTTGTAATGTTGGCAAGTGTTGACATTCACGAATACTGCATCATCCAATAGGTCCCAACCCATCGGGAAGGCATTCGAAGATGAAAAACCGGAGCGAACACAAGCGACGCAACCTCCGCCTTTAGAAGTACTGCGGCCATTACGATACAAACTGTAATTACCTAATGCCAGCCTGACGTACACCAAGTTTCGGTGATTAAAATGCAGCATGGTTCGATCAAGTAAACCAGAGATTTTAGATTATCTAGCTGACTGCAAATTGAACGTGAGTTAAACGGAAGAACAGAGGATTCTGACGGGACTATAAAAAAGGCTTCGGCCGTTAACAAGATCCGTTAAAAGTGCTTTTTCATGGTCATCATTTGAGTCAACGGGATGTGGGGTGGGAAATGTCGGATATGAGCAAGTTCCTTAGCGTTGCATGCCGGGCTACCCATTGTTGCCTCAGACGATGACCAGTCATTTACTGGCCTGGGGATGGGAAGGTGTCACTATAGTATTTCTGCCGCTGAATTGGCTGCTGGCTATAGTTGAAAGCAGTTGACTCGAGTAGGTCATCATCTGCATGGCTAGAGGTGCTATTGTTTTGTGAAGCCCGGAAAAAGGGGTTGTCCGGGGGGTTCCAGAGCGTAGATTCTTCATAGAACGCTGGATAGGTGCTACTTACGCCAGCTTTTAAGTCGTTGCTAGGGTAGTTATAAGGTCCCTTATTCCGAACGCTCAACGGGATAGTTTTGGGTTTATTCACACTAGTTTATGAGTTAAAGTACGTTGGTGGTGCATTGGGGTTATATTCCTGGGTAGAAAGAGACTGTACAGTGAGATTTGACGAGAGCAACCTATCATTATTCCTTGAAACCGTATCCCCCAGTTTCAGTGGCTTGGGATGACCGTGGTGGTCCGCTTTACTCGCGCTCCCACAACTGAACAGCTGAACCTTACTGTGGCTGGATGAGACCGTCTTATTTCCTGTTTCTAGGCAGGGAGGGTTTTTATGATTACCTTTGTATGGGAATGAACCAACTTGAGAGAGATTCATGGCCTTATGTGCCACCAGGCGATAAGGGGTTCTTAACTTCGCTGGGTAGCATTCAGCAACAAGGCCGAAGAGGCGGGTTGCACAGATCGGTCTGCCTGTGCGATATGAGAGGATTGACTGCCTCTGGAACCTTATGATTCATCACTAAGGTTTGTGTTGTCATCTACGTCTATGGATACTGTTTGTGCATGTTGGTGGCATGGAGTCAGCATTTCTTATGCTACCTGTTGCATTTAAAAGTTCTTCGCTGGTAACTATGGGTGTAAAGATCAGTGAAGTTCTAGTTAGCTTATCACCCTAACATATCGTTAACTGCCTTTCACTCTCGGTATCTCGTGGTTTTAGCGAAACTCGAGAAGTCAGTCCACCACGGAATTTCCATGTGCGACGCTGACAAGAAGTTAGATCAGGAGATATCTTAACCTTGTTATATAGTGTAGTGGATGCTATAATTCTCCGAGAGTCAGCGAAGTGTTTTGCATTGCACGGCAAGTTAAACTGAAATAGAACAGGACATGGAAACCCGATTGTTCTTTTCCTTAGGCGACGAACATCACAAGCCGAGTCAGCCAAGCCTGATGCTTGTAAACAGTCAGTCTTAACTCGCTCTAGTGGGGCATTGTCAGGGATGTTGAAGATTACTGAATTGCAGGAGGATCGCATTCGGTTGCTTACCTTATTGGCTACAAAGTCAACTAATCTCTCGTATTTTATCAAACTATCAAGTGGGGAGTCACTTTTGGGGTCTTACAAATCCACCAGAGGGAGGAGATACTCCATTTCACACTGCATATTTCCAACTGCCTTTGAGATTTATAGAACATCGGAATTAAATTTATTGACACTGCTGTAGATGTCAGTCATAAGGTCCGGTAACTTAAGTGACGGACCGCTATCGCTGCTAGAACTTTTAACCTTAGGCAATAGATCAGAAAATTTTGGCCTCTTCGAGCTAATACTCTTATTTTAACAGAGGCTACTGTCACTTGTTTTCATTCTCAGAAAAGCAAGCAAGAAGCGTTAAAAATATAAATAGTGCTATTATCTTAGACAAATAATTAACGAGTTGGATTATGACAGATATTAGATATCAGTTAAACTCAACGGAGCTGTGAGTTAGGCAGTAACAATAACTTTCTTTGGTAGCTTACAAGTATTTTTCAGTAGGTGGGTGAAGCCGTCCGACTATCTGCTACCCTGAATTTGAGATGAATCTAGGTAACTTCAACGGATTCAGTGTTTCACTACGTTGCCTGTGGTCAAAAACTTGCAGGACTTGGAGAGAGATATGTACGCTTCCGAGAGATTCAGAGTTTCCCGGGAGGCAGATAGCAACCAGAAGCAACAGAGACGGATAGAATTTCCTTGCACACGAAGGAAAAGAGAGGTTCAAGGTGTGATGAGCAGATCTCTTGATGTGTAGACTGAATACCTGAGTTCTGTTTCCATCTGCCCAGGCGTCTTCGAAGTGACGAAACTCCAGTCCACAAAGGTTGTGGGTCTGTCACCCAATGAACTGACTGAAACGGAGGAACAGACAAGTTTGGCTTGAGTGATGATCGTCCTACAGAAGACAGAATTCGTTCGCCATCAACGAAATGAGTGAACTATGCACCGTTAGGATATGCAGTGACAGGTAATTTCCCAACGCCAACTTCACAGAAACACCAGGAAACGATAATCCAGTCCAGAGTTCCATTAATCAAGGAAAACAGATGAAAAGTCAAGTTTGATTCTCGACGGATATTTTAACAACAGAGAAAACTGTTATCAACCCTTTGCGGCCACGAAAATTTCGCTGCTTGGGGACTGCAGCAAAAGTTCTCACAGTGAACAAATTCCGGCCGTGACCCATACTTTTAAAGTTTCCAGATAGTGGTGAATGGGGCCACTGATACTCTTGGACTGGTCACATAACCTGAGCGCATCGCATTTTGGTCCTAGAGAGCATGTCACAGGAGTTCAAATGAGCTGTGTCATCAGCAGCCGTCAATTGAGGTCAAGGTGAGAACTCGGCCAGATTAAGACCCTCAATGGAAGGATGGATGGCTGACACTACCCAGTTGAAATGAAACAGGCTATTTATTTTACGTGGCTTCAAGCTTGTAAGAAATGGTACTACTAGTTTGCCTGCCATTTCGGATAACAAGACAGCTGGCTTGAACATTAGGTAGTTCACACAATAGCTGTTGACCTTCCTAGTGCTTTGGTGATGTTTCTCGGGAATACTATTATTTTTCCCTTGGGTTCCTAATAGAACAAAGGCTTCAGTAGCACGTCTCCAGTGCACTCCGTTCTCTGAAATCTTTTGAACCTGGCTCCATGACAGCCCCGAAGCTCTCATTTCCTCCTCGCACGATCTCCTCCATGTCAACCTCGACTCCGACGCCCAACTCATCGCTTCCCACCTGAGCTCCACTAGAGTGCCTGGCCTGACGCGTGATGTCCCCAGTCGGCCTTCTCAGTGTATGCTCAATACAATCCATCTTCACTTCCTCCTTCTGCATATTTGTTGAGCGATAGGTTCTTGGTTGGCTGGTTGACAGACCAGTGTTTTCTTGTTGCTTATTCTCATTACTCTGGCCATCTGATCTGATCTTCAGTAAGGAGCCAGCGTAGGTAGTTGTTGATGAATATCTGTAGTTTGTTGGAAATGCCTTTCGTAACGCGCCAAGTCTCTGAACTATGCAGGAGCGCTGACTTGACGTTGGTATTGAAAATCTGGATATTGTTCCACATGGTGAGTGCAGTAGATCTCCGCACTGATTTCAGGCTAATGAACGAAGGCCTGTCTTGCTGTCTTTCCGATCCTGGCTGCTTTGACGTCCTCGTCTGTGCCTGTGGCGTCTGTAGTTGAGACAGTGTTACCTAGATAGGTGAAGGAGACAACTTCCTTTAGATGTCTCCCGTTGATGGTGATTAGTGCCTCTTGTTGTTGATGCTGTTATTGGTTGGGTATCTTCCTCACCTCTGTCTTCTTTATATTCACTTGAAGTCCCGTCTTCTCTGCCCTACCTCACCTTTTCTGTCAACTTGTTAGTTTTCGCCTGTAGATCTTCAGGTTTGTGTGGAATCAGACATAAGTCATCGTTGGCGAAATCCAAGTCTTCTAGGTTCTTCTACACGGTCCAGCGTATCACCCTCTTCTCGCTCCTCACTGTTTGTTACATGATCCAGTCCACTACAATCAGGAATATCATGGGTGATAGTAGACAGCCTTGTTTCACTCCTGTCTTCAGCCCACTGCAAAGGCATCACTTAGCTTCCCACTGTGAATTACTTGACATGTGTCGTCTTCATATAGCTGTTGTTGAATGAGGCTGATAAAGCTTTGCGATATTCCGTAGTGTTGAAGCAGTTCCCAAATTACTTCTCGGTTGAGGCTGTCAAAGGCCTTTTCAAATTGGATGAAGTTGAGGTAGGTAGTTGACCGCCATTCTATACTCTGTTCTATGATGATGTGCAGTGTAGCGTTGCAATTTGCTTTGCACATGATTTGCACTTTCTGAATCCAGCCAGCCTGTTCGGGTCGTAGTGTTGAATCCAGTACATCCTTTAGTCTCTCCAGGATGATGCGGCCTATTATTTTGCTTGGGGTGGACAGGAGCGTGATTCTGCGATAGTTCTCGCAAATACTGAGGTCTCCCTTCCTCAGGAATTAGACAAGGTGACCCTTCTTCCAATCAATGGCCAGGTGCCTTCTCTTCCTTCCACACCTTCTGCAATAGTGGTGTGAGCATGTCTGCTGAGTTTGTTTTCCGTGTTTCTGACGAAATTTCATCTGGTCCTTCTGCTTTCCCGCATTTCAGTAGCTTTATGGCGTTCAGGACTTCCACTTTTGTTGGAGGATTTGTGTTCACTTTTAGTTCTGTGGTTGGGCTGTAGGTGGTATTTCTGGACGAAGTGCAGGTGGCGGTGGTGGTCGATTCAAGAGCTCCTTGAAGTCGTGGGCCCATCGTTTCCTTTGTTTCTCTTCTTCGGTGGTCAAATTTCCGTCATCATCTTTCATTGGTTTCATCTGTGTTGACCTCTTCCCTCCTGGATAGTAAATTGGCTAGTTGATACAATGTTGCCAGGTCTCTGACTCTTCTACCTGCAGCCTATTCTGTTTCACTTGCCAGTGTTTAGTTAAAGTGTCTTTTGTCTTTGCGTGCACTTTTCTTCACTTCTTTGTCCAGTGTTTTATAGGTTGCACTCAGTTCCTCTTCTCGTTGTGCATCCTTACACTGGTTTATCTTCTGCCTCACCATCCTCCTCTCCCTACTCGATCAGCTTCCATGCATCCATCGAGATCCATTCCTTATCTTCTTTCTTCTTCCTTCCTAATACGGCTATGCATGTTTCTTTCCACATCTTTGTCAAAGAGTTCCAGTATTCTTCCACACAGGTTTCTTCATGAATGTTGCTCGATATCTACCATTTTGTCTTGATGGCTGACGTCATGATGTCCCTTGTAGTTTCGTTCTTCGGTTTCCGAGTGTTGTACTTGAACTGAGGTCTATCAACAACTTACTTGAAGGCTTTCAACTTGATTTGGAAGGTTCCTTGCACTAGATGGTGAGTGGTGTGAACCTACATCTGCTCCTCTTCTTGACCTTGTGTCAAGTAGGCTGCGTCTTCCCTCCTTGAGATTGGGATGAAGTCGATCTGATTTTTAGTGTGTCCTGGTGTCTGGTGAATTCAAATCCATGTCGCTCGCTCTATGGATATCCTTGTGCTTGAACACACTGCCTGACGCCGATCACCAAATCGTTGAATGCACAGAATTCCGCAAACAATTCTCCATTCTCACTTATTTTACCGAGTTCTTCTCTGCCCATGGTTAGTTCTCTCCCTGTGTTGTCCACTCTCAGTTCGTCAGTCACGTCGCCCATTAGAATTTTGATGTCACTAACTAGGGTCTTGTCCAGTGCTGATTGCAGTTGTCTGCAGAATTCCTCCTTCTTCTCTTCATCTTCATTATTTGTAATTGCGTAGCGTTGCTTCTCGGGATAGACCTCTAGAAAACTTCCAGAAGGGGGAACAAGTGAGCTGCAAATCTGTCGCTTCCTATCTCGTTTGGTGAGTAGAAGATTCTGCATAAAGTTTGCCGGAACCCCGTCTTATCCTAGGGTCCCCACCTCTAACGCAAACTTCGAACAATACGGGCTTTTGTTATTGGTAGTGGAACCTCTCTGAGTGACGGGAGATGAAGATCCATGCCCGTCTCATGAACTGTGGCAAGCCTTAATAAGATTTTCCACACCGATAACCTGTTATATGAATTAATTACTACTAAATACTATCTTGTAAGCTTTCAAGGATCATCAATTTGACGATGCTTGTAAACTGGTATCTCTCATGTCAGCTCCATTATGTGAAAATAAGAATTATCATTATTTTCACCTTTACACTCTAAATACACTGAAATGTGGTATTTTTTTGCTTGCCTAGTAACTAGCACTACCTTCTGGTGTTTGCGATAGTGTTTGATGACCACCGTTCCATACTATTCAGGACCTGCAAAATCTTGTAGATTTTTCGGTTTATATCAATGCGATGATTCCTGTGAGCTGGCTTCTCTCATGCTAACTTACCAATGTGAGAACAAAATACCTATTAATTTATTGCCTATTATTTTGATTGTTTCTGTAGGAAATGTTTGGACCGGCTCTTTTCCTTCTTTTTGTATATCTTCTGACAATCAGGGCTCCCAGCCACATCTTCCTGTCCATATGTGATGTCAAAATACACCACTTATCAGATGACAGCGACGACTCAGACAAATGCAGAGTAAACTTTTACGACTGGGATATTAAACTGCAAGGCAACGACATGATGTTTAATCCGGAAGAGCATTAAGTAGTTTGCCCTCGAACTCACAATTTAACAAAGATTGTCCACACCTGATTCAGGTGATAACGTATGAACACCAAGGGAGCTCTTGGTTGACTACCTTCCACAAGCAAAGAACCAAAATCCCTTATGGTTGCTAGCCTATGTACGAAACAAATAAAGGGAGAAATGTGGCGCTTAAATTGGAAAGGCAAGTCAGTTGTGATTCACCTTACCCCCATATCATGTTTGCGCCAAGTCAGCCTACGAAGGATTCAAAAGAAGTGACCTGAACCACCTTTGTGGAGATAGTATTCCAGGACGTATGATGCATTCGCGTGTTAGGCGACAGCCAGCTTCTCTGTGCCCGCTTGGAAGGAAATACAGCCAGGGTGGAATAGGTGTTACGTGGTCGTCAAACGTCCCCTTAGTCTTCAGTATTTCAGGAGACAAAGGCAAAGCGTCAGTGATTTTTCTTCGATTGTCTCACGCCTAGGTTCTCAGGCAAAGTTAGCTGGGCTCTTCGGAATACCTTCAAGACTTGTTTTGTCAGCTGATTTTTCTTTGGTCATAGTCCATTTTAGACATCCATGAAGCCTTGCGGGTTGCTATGCGGGTAGAACTTACGATTTTCTTTGGGAGTAAATAGTCATGACAATCCCATTTGTTGTCTTCTTAATCTCGATTCCCAGACTTACGCAGCACTATCACCCTCTTGGCTCCAAGGTGGACCTCATGAGAATCGTCTGACAACTTTATCCCCCGTAAATGTCGGTTATCTGCCAATATTCTTTAATCCACTTCATTTCTGAATACGTGGAAAGCTAACGGTGAATCCTCAAAGCTACTTAAGATGCTGCCAGCCAGTCTCTTAACTTAGGGTCTCCTGTCACTTGTCTCGGAGCCACTTAGTGTTGTTACCGCAGCTGTAATATTATTGAAAAATAAATTAAGAGCTCCAGCGTCAGTTTCCCAGTCTAACTACAGGAGGTTTGGACTGAAAAAGAACTGATAGCGGCCGAAAACTGTGTTACGCTCATCCACTGGAGATGACATGCGGCTGTCACTTCTGTGGCCTTTCCGACTATTTTCAACAATGTATTATGTGATAGCTTGAGGTTCTTGTAACACTAGATTCCTCGATGCTTTATTATTGTCGATACCTTATGATATACTCGCGGACAAGTGAGAAAACATTTGTCTCCGGGCTATGGGGTAAGAAGTGTCCCGAGCATCTTCGATGGATTGATCCATTTGTTCTGAACATCCATTGGAACTAAGAGGCCTGATAAAAGTATATGAGGTTGTTCATCGGGTAATTCACCCTGAAAGTTCAGTGTCACCCGTCGAGTAAATCCAGGTGCATCGAAATCCATAGTAATCAATACACCAAACACCTCAGACTCGGATATATATCCATATTCTTCATACTATCAGTATGTGCTCTATGCAGTGCCTTATAATGGGGTATACGAACAACTGCAACGATGAAGTTATCCAAAGTTCTGCTTGAGATTTGTTATTGTGGACTGTTAACCACCGAAAGACTGAGGCCTTTGGCCCCCTTAACTCACCGCTGGCCCCCTGACTTGAAATCGCCATTTTCAATATTTCCTAATCATTTTGCGTCTTCTCTACCCACCATTAGACACTGTCACTAAATGTGTTTGCCCCTCCTTGTGCTTTTCATAGGCGAAAGCGTTTCCTTTTACTATCTGCTCCTACCTTCAACATATTTAGACACCTATACAGACAAGTTGTAAAGGATCATTGATGTTCCCAGCCTCTCACTTGTTCGCTTTTCAACGACAGCCCTCTGAATGGAAACAGGAGACTATCGTCATGGTATATAAAGGTGGAAACAAACTAATTGCCTCTAGCTATAGACCAATCTCTCTGATCTCTTCAGTTGCGAAGGTCATGCAAAGAGTAGTAAGTGACTCAACTGGTGATTAGTTGCCTGAGAATTCAATTTCAGATGATTGTCACCCAAAGTGTCACAAAACGCCAACGAGTAGTCAGTTTAGAATAGCCAGACACTCTCAGTCGGGCTGAAAAGGCCTGTTTAACCTTGTCTACCTAACTCTTGTAAGGCTTTCAACAGGGTAAACCATGATATCCTCTGCAGAGAACTTCAGCTCACGGATGTACACGGAAGCTTACTTATTTCTGTTACAGATAATTTCTGCATTAGGTTACGATTAGTTAGATTCGGCTCCCCTTTTTGTAACTGGATCTCTATGCTGAGTGGTTTGCCTGAAGGTTCTATTCTGAATCCACCATTTTTTTCTTTTGTCAGTGACCTATGAGGACCCCTCACTTCTCATTCACTTTTATATGCCGGTGGTCTGAAGATCTGGAAAGAAATGCTGGAGGACCCTATGAAAATCTTAAATTGGAGTGCAGAAAACCTGCCCCCCCCCAACTGGAAGAAGCGTAGGATAATGACGGTCAGCAAATATAAAAACAGTTCCAGATCCTGGTCTCTAGGTGAAATAAATATCTATCACTCAAGGGTGAAACAAGACACGGGAGTCACTTTGTGTGTCACACTGGGAACCTTGGCCAGCTGTTGCCTTGGAGCCTGCAAGGCGTTTGGAGTCTCGGGATTCCTAACACGAGCTTTGGGGCGTTTAACTCCGGCTGTTCACATTACACTGAATGGACCATGTATTCATCCTCATCGTGATGACATCTCGCTCATGATGTCACCATACTTGAAGAGAGACAGCCACGCCAGCACGGGTTCAGAGAGGGCCCACGAAGAAAGCGATTGGCTAACGATGCAAATCCTACCTGGATCGCTCTGTGGCTCTTGAGCCGCATCCAGTACAAAATCGAAGAATTAGGTGGGATGTGACCTTGATATATCACATTGTTCAAAATCCTATTCATCCTAACAGACCACTGTTACGCTGTAATCAGAAATTCCATCCTAGGGTCACTCGTTAGGTGTACCGCATGAGAGAGCACGAGAAAAGACTAACTCGTTTGCCGTAACGGTTTGTAATTTGTGAAACTTCCTTCCTTCAGAAGCTGTTATGGCCCCATCCCTTGATACTTACGAAAATAGGTTAGATGCACATTTAGAGTCTTGTGGTAGCGATGGGCGTACTTGAGAGGCCTTCCGTCCACTATGGACGAGGAGTACAACTACTTTCAAACCAGATTAATTAGCCAATTATCTCAGTTCTTTCAGTTTTCTAAAACCAGGAGGATAACTGAGACCATTCTACAATAGGAAGTTTGAGCGCACTTTTCATTGTTTGCGTTTCATGATAATGAGTACTGATCCGAACTCGGAGGATATCCTTGGTCTAAGACTAGATAGATGTATCGCTGATACTTTGATTAAAACAGGTTTGAGGTGAATATTTTTCTTAAGTGGCTTTAAGGTGGGGGTCTTTTGGGGGGCATAATTTACTCCATACTTCAAGCCAAAAGTGAGTTGTATCATAAGATAATCACGTTTTTAGGACGTCCATGGCCGCTCATTTTCGGATTTGCCTTTGGACTTGGGATGGGAATTTCTAACTGTAATAATGAATTCAAGCAACCTTTACCCTTGGTGTCCCACCTCATTGTGGTAAGCGTCTTCCGTTTTCTTTATGCATGCTTTCAGAGTTCAAATGAACAGGAAAAGTCAGCGCTATAAACTAACCTTTTTAGTTGTTGTTAAATTGTTTATGTACAATATCAGGATTCATTTTGAACGACTAAACTACTTATGTAACCTGTAGATTGTTTTAATGAAATTTGTTCTGAAAACATGAGTTCTGGTTTATCGTTTGTTTTTTTGTGAACAATGAATGCTGATGTAATATTCTGTATCTTCATGTTTCAGTTATATAAGCTGTTATTTTAGTGTGCCAGGCTGCTAATAGTCTTGTGATCTAATTCAACTGAAACATCTCTTTTTACTGAATTAGCCTAATGGAATTGTCCTCGTATTTACAACTGCATGAGTAAATCTCTCCAGGAACTTCTATGAAGAACTTTAAAATCTTTTGTACTAGAGTCTAGTGTGTAATAAGCCTCAAGGTGAGCATTACTTTGTCAGAAACCTCACTACCCTTTTGTATCGTCTTCGTGTACTTACTGATGTCGGCGTAGCATCAAGTTATAAGGCGGAAAGCCGACTCCTCAACCAAATACTAGTCAACAGCTGTTCGGGAATGGGTCTGTACGAACTAAGAAGGATCGTTAGACTAACCGATGCCTATTCACAATCTCCACCTACGCACCCACCGATCGCAGTTTTGATGGTACATAGAGGAAATTCCATCAGTAGCTATTAATCTTGCTAAATCAAGCCAAGCTTTCAGATAATGTCGCAATGGTAGGCGACTTTAATACTCATGTGAGGAAGATGAGCCGATCAGGGAGACGTTTTGAGATATCTATAGAATTTCATGCCAGCGAACGGAAATCGATCGTCCGTTGCAGCTTTGTTTTGACGACCACTTGTGTGTGACCAAAAGTAACTTCACACACAAGGAGAGCCATACTCACGCGGCATTCTCCGGGAACTTACACAAATATATCATGTTAAAAGCCATGGTTGAAGAGGATCGGTGGGGGATTACTGCTCTTTCTGGAGTACCTGTTTGAACTCATATCACGCGCTTGTACGGGCTCACGTGCTTTACTGGTCAAAGGAAGCAGTAAAGCCTATGTGTGCTCTTTTGAAAGATAAAAACATCATGTGCTTATTGAGGAAGGAGATAGGTAATCATCTGTTTGGACTTGACAACAATCCTCATCCTGAGTAATCCTGGCGTGATATTACATCTGCTGTAGAAACATTGGTAACCTACATATGAAAGTTAGCGAACGCTATTAAATTTCCATGACATCTGAACTGATTGATACGAGAAGACTCGTTTTAGCTGGCTATGGTGACAGTGAGGAGCGAGAGAAGCTGAAACGTAAGATGACCAAGAGTTTTCGTGTCGATCGCGAGCAGTAGTGGGTGGCGAAAGCGAGAGTGAAGCAGAGTGCACTAGAAGTAGGTAATACTTGCCAAATATTTAGGCTTATTAAGGACATTGGCTAAGAATTGATGGTGATTGAAACCATCACCGGAAAGGATGTGACCCTGATAACCTCTCACTATATGCGGCTAGAACGTTAGGGAGAAGACTTGGGAGCACACTTCAGCTGGCCCACAATAATACTTCAGTTGCATAGCGTTAAACTTGAACCTGTATGAGATATAGATGTTGGTCCTCCAACTATCTTTGAAGTTGAGAAAGCTGATTCCAACCTAAACGCAAAGCAGCTGGACCCTACGGTTTGCCACGAAGTTTTAAGGATGGAGGTAGGCAGTTGCTAATGTGAGTAATGGAGATACTAGATAATGTATAATAGAGGTAGTCTAGTCAGACTGGTCTGCTTCACTAGTGATTCTAATTTCTGAGAAAGGAAAAAAAGTCTTTTGACAACCGCGGGGGAACCAACTTAACCAATATTGGGCACAAGATCTTTCGGTTCATAATTATCCGACGCCTACCTGGACCTTGAGAAAAGCGAACTCGAGAGAATCAGGTGGTTTTCAGACATGGACGAGGGTGCATCGATCAGGTTCTCATCGTTCGACAGGTCATAGGATGCAAGCATGCTTACCGGACAGTGGCCGACACTTGACATATTTCTTGAACTGAAGGTGATATTTGACTGTGTGGACTGTGAGGTGTTGTGACAGTGTCTGACACTGAAAAGAGTACCGAGCAAGTTTGTAACGCTAAAAGAATTTCTGTACTCGAACTCGTGTAGCCGTGTAAGGGCTAATGGATAGTTGCCATCAGAATCGACAACAACTAGTGGTGCCCGTCAGTCAGGGATGTTCACTGAACGCGTCTCGCGCCTGTCATGTAAGCTGATGCTTCAGAATTGATATTTACCTACTCATAATTTAAGTGTTAGGAGTTAAGTGATTGAATGCGTTGACCATTTCACTTGCAAAGTTGCATAGTCCCGAACGAGCTGGTCACTGACGAAATCTCAGCTCGGATACAGTTTGGCATTCCCCAACTTGTTTCATCCGTGGCGACGGCAAAATATCCGGCTTGCTATCAGAGGATGAGTATATTGCGCTGCAGACAGATCCGCCTTAGTATATGGCCGTGAGACATGGCCATTACAAGTAGATATGAAGTGATTACAAGGTCTTGATCATAGGCGCCTTTATTGCATTTCTCGCGTTTGTTGGAATCACCGTGTGAGCAATGTTGAAGTAAGACAAAGGGTACTAGGCAAGATAGGCAAGTCGATTGACAAGGTTAGAAAACCTACTCAACTGAGATAACTTGTACATGTTTTGCACATGCGGACCATCGCCTACCTCTACATGCCATGCTAGGAGAAGTTGGAACAGGGTTCAGGATGGTCAGACCAAGACGTGGCACCGGTCGATGAAACTTCTTCCTATTGATCTAAGTCTTATGGGATAATGTAGACTCCCTGGTTTGGGTCCCCGAGAAGTGACATTGCTGAAAACCGGTCACGGATGTGTTGATTGGTTGATGTCTAAAGCTTGAATATTCGGGTTAACCTTTATTTCCAGATTGTTTATTCACTCATACTAGTGTTTCTGCTTTGATATTACTTTTTTATCCACCTCCTTGTGTACTACTGTGAAGTTTGGCAACTTGAACCGATGTTCTTGCGTGCTAGGTTCTATGTTGACTCTGTTTCATTTTAGTTAAAGGAGTAATAGCTACTTCAGTGCTCTATGACTAGTGTGAAATGACAGACTTTTCACCATCTTAACTACCATGAAAAATTTCTGGTTGCAATACGTTGCTTTACCGAAGTCTTCATTTCTTGAAAGACTACTGAGAATCCCACAAACAAACAAGGAAAAAGACTTGTAAACATGGGAATCTGGAGTAATATTTCATCATTTCATGTAAAAGTTTTCTACATAGCAAGAAGAATCTAGTGGTGGTAAGAAATACATCAATCAAGCAGAAAAAGCGCTTAACAGAGTTGTAAACATTAGCGTGAGTAATCTGTCTAAAACTTCACACCACATTGTCATCAGATAATGACATGAAATGACGATTTTTACTGTCTGGTGTACATCGAACAGTGGATCTGCATTTTCGTATTGTTCGATGGTTTGTATCTCATAGATTGGTTCATTACCTTTGTGCAACTATCGTAGCAATCTTTCCATGATATTCCTGATTGGGTCAATTTAAGAAGACAGTATCTAGCCACGCATAACATGCTTCGTTTGCTTCTAAACTTTGAACATTTCTACTATCTTTCATTTATTGGTTCCCTCATACACTTTTGAGTACTTCAATATCATTTGTTTTTGCTTCACTTCTCATACTGCTGTGTGGTATGTTAACTTAAACCGATGTGCTCTTGCCCAAGATTCCTTATTGACTTGTTTATTTATCAGCTTCTTCAGTCCATCCAAACTTTACCTCAAAGTTGTTAGCTTACTGTTTTCTTGACGGTCGTCTCATGATAAGTTTTAGAATATTTTGCTAGCTTCACAGTGTTTATATTTTGATGATTGAAGTCGACTTTCTCTATCATTTTCAGATCATGTAATAGCTGAAAAGTTGGAAATAAGGTAGTTTTTTCTATTTTGATATTGCTACACATTAATGCAGTTACTGACTACAGATGTTTAAATCTGGCAGTTAACACTAAACGTGGTTATTTTGGGGTTATCACGAAAGGTTAGAATAATATTGTACGGGAAACGACTATTGACCCTTCACTAAGTTGATTACCCCACACAGAAGTGCAATAAAACGGGCAAGAAGTTGTTGGTAAGTAGTTATTAACCATCTTGGATAGCCTATGGCAAACTAGGTTCGTATGTAAAATCCACCGTTATAGTAGCAGTTATGTATGTATTTAACTTTTCGGTATAAAAAAGTGGTCTGAACCCATTGTGTACGAAGCTTTTGAAATGCAAATTTACAATTATTGCTTTCGTGATTCTTTAGAGGTGTATGTAATTAATTTTAAACTGCCACACTTCTTTGGCTAACTGATTGTTCACTCTAAGGAAGTCAGTAATATTTGAGACTCGACCACAAAGTTTGAAGATTTTGCAGGCATGTATTTTGACAATGTTTGGTTATGGCTGAAGTTGTCTTCTGCAAACAGTCCTGTTGATTCAACTCTGTAGACATTGGCTTTTTAGGGAGTTTTCTGGGGAATACTAATTCAAGTACATATTGATAAAAGGATATAAGCGAGCTATTAGGTACGGGTTTATTTGCTAGGCTTTGAAACGCCAAACCTTAGTAGATAAGGAGGTTTTTAATCCTCAACCTGATTGTTAAAAGTACATCTCCTAGACCGATGCATTTTAGCTTAGATCTCAAGACGTACTTGTTCACAGGCAAAAGCTGAAGTACCAGCAAGTGACCTTGATACGTAGAACCTGTTGTTTAAATGTTACTGCTGAGTTGTCAACTATGTGACTTAACAGGTTCATCCGCCTATAAAACATACCAAAGGTAGAGCATTTTCTCACGCTAAATGTAGTTCACTACTTGCTTTTGTAGCCTTGTGACTTATGGCAAGACCACCATATAAAAAGTGCAGAGGTTTAGAGAAGAACATTTTGTAAAGGGGAAATTTTAGTTGATGACGTTGTAAGTCTCATTCAAAGTGTCTGAAGCATATTTTGTGAATGTCGATTTTATCTCTTACTTTAGCATGCAGCCAGTCACTGACGTGGTACCTGCTGTTACTGTCTAGTGGTTAAAGTTGCCACATCTGACATCAGCACATAAAGACAGAAGATACCAAGATGAAGGATAAGTAGATAATTAAGAAAGCAGTCGAAAGTGAAGGGATAAAACAATGACCGGGTTCAGTATAATAATTGCGATGTAAATGAAATGTGTGAATGCATCTATGCCACTGAGCTTGATTCTGAGCTATATCGCTTGGAGTCGTTATTCATGTCTGTGGTTACTGATTGTTTGTGGTGCTGGACATGCAAAAGGTACAAACTTCTAAGTACCATTTGTTTACATTGGAGGTCATAGGTGGATTTTGTTGTGGTTTGACATAGATTTCTCGGGAAGGCATTAGAATCAGTTGAGATACGAGGGAAGAAGTGCACTGATTAAAATTTTGAAACTGGTATTACTCGTTAATAGACATGACCTTTTTCCTAGTGTGAACAACTAACATTTATTTTATCATTCAGATGAATGTTGACTTACTAGTTGTCTAACTAGGGATGTGAATCTTGAGAAATCCAGTACTACGGATTCAGACTCATTTATTTTTTATGTTGCAAAGGGTTCACTATTCCAAAACTGTTTAATTGCTTTCTGTCTTTTCTTATGCTCTCTATTTTCGTTTGCCATGTTGAGATGGCTCATAATCGATAACATCATGTTCGAGAATTTACACATCCTCATTAACTTTTATTGATATTTTGTACTTTAATATCTTTTTGTCTTTGTTTCCTTCTTTGGGATATCTCAGTGTGGCGACTTTAATTGATACAAGATACAATTAGTATAAAATACTACGTTGATCTATGTATCTGACCTTCCAGTATTTTATGGTGTTTTTCTAAGGTTTAGCAATTTATATTTATACGCACTAGTGCCATGCTTACTTCACCTCAATTATTGAATGAATCAGTCATTCTTCTATCTGACTATAACTTATTTGTTAATGTTTCAAGACATGGTTCTCTAACTGGAATGATACATAGTACGTTTAGTTTAGCCCACAGACCAGCTAGCTTCAGTGCCAAGCTGAGGCTTATTGCTGTAGAGTAAACGTTTGGCGTCCAACTGACACGTGCCAATTGCTGGAAACCTGCTTCATGTACTGAGGATTAGCAGAAGTACACTAAGCCGTACTTAGCCGTAAAGTTGGTTATGGCACAGTGGTTTATCGTAACTGCTTAGAATCAGCAGTTTTGTTAGTTTCGGGAGAGTATTTTTTTATCAGCTACAATCATCACTGTTTGTCATACGTTACTGACTACGTACGCTGTCCATTTTCATTAGCTGCTTAACGAATTCTGTACTTCAACGTTGTGTTTAGGATATAAATATTTTAAAGTACCGTAGTATAGTTTTGCATTAGAGAATACTGCATTTTTTATCAGCGTATCTGCCTAAAAGGAATTTTTATCAATTAAAATCTACTTCTGGGACTGACCGATGTAAGCTTAAAATTCCAGTTATGATTTTGGTTGATTGCTTAACCATAACCTGTTAGGTGATCATTTGCTTTCTGCTTCCAGATAAACTACTAAATTTTTCTTCTACGCATGGGGTTTAGAATTTTTAAACTAGTCCATTTATTAATATAGTTTTTGATGTGCACTCAAATGCAAAGCATATTTCGTGTTTTCATCATACCTATAATTATTAATTAAAGTCATAGCCATATGAATGGGAGCTTCTTTCCACAACGGTAATATGTTCCCACTGTGTGATACATTTAATAAATCAACTAATATGATATTAGCTTCTGCCACAGTACTCCAGTTTTACTGCTATGGTAATGCATTTCATTTCCTCACAGCATGCTTCACCAATCTGAAGTGTATGGTGAACGACTTGTTTTGGTCAGGGTCTTTATAATTTTCAAACTTAGATTAAAAAATTCTAAATAATACGACTGAAAACTGTTTCCAGTGATATTGATTCAGTCGATATTTATATTTCTCACAGCCTTGAACATCTTGTTATTCAGTATCCACTTATTTGTACTTCGTTTCAATATCATTTTATTGTAAACACACATAATCAGGTTTTTATGTTGATAATTCTTCCTTCAGAATTACTATCTTTGATTACATCAGTAGTTGAAATTTTCTGTTTACTTTAGAGAAGTTTAACAACTTGAACCAGGGGAACGTTTCGTGGCACATTCAGTTTTCTTATATCATCTGTTCCCATTTAAACTGATTGAATTACCCCACTGAAACGTGGGACAGAGGATTAGGTAATTTACGTGGCTATTTTTTCGCACTTTAAGTTTCCAGTTAATTCATTTTGTCTGCGGTTGCTGGCTTGAAGTAAAAACTCGAATAGTTATAGTTTTCATATAACCCTTCTTGCCGTTTAGACTTTCTGATATAGCTTGCTTACTTGGTGTTTATGGTGTCATAAGGTAGTTTCTTAGTGATACTGTAATGCAATTTCTATGTTCATTCATGTTTTTAAATATCGTCAGGTTTCATAAATGTCGCAACAATTTCCTCGAGAAGCTAGCTACTGGCTAACCTAGAAATGGTGTGAAGAAAAATACTTACTGGTTAAAGATGTTTCCCTGTCGCGTTCGATTGTTCAATTTAGCTTATTTCTGTAGTTCAAACCTACGTTCTAACGGTGATATATGTGTTCCTATTATTTTCCGCAAATATTGTTCCAAACTGCCTGCTAACGAAACTGAAAAAATCCCTACTGCCGATCGTTACCGATACACACCTAAGAATTCCTATAATACCACACAACAATTCCAATGTTCGTCAAACATTCAACCCTTAAGGTTAAAACCTAATTCAAATGAAACAGCTCTGGAGTTAAAATATAGAACAGTTTATGAGGAAACCTGGCGTTGGCTGGATGAATATTGGTCTTCATACAATCTCTCTTACTTGAAGGTATACTTTGTCATTCACCAAATATGGTAATATAATTAAAAATTATTTGTTTTACGTATTGACTATCATTTTGACCGTGTGAGATAGCCATGGTTTGGCACTCTAGTATTGATACTAGGTGATGACTGAGGGTGAAATTAAAATTTGGACCGCGGCCGGATTCGAACCACTGGCCACCGGTTTTCCGACCCGATGTTCTACCAGCTGAGCTGCGAGGTCCAGAAACAGGTTGTAGAGCGTCTGGTTGGAAACCCGCTGGTCGCTGGTTCGAATCCGACTGCGGTCCAAATTTACATATTGATCCCGGTTTATAGGTAAATAGATAGTTGGTTTCATCTAAACACTCATTATCATAAGTATTGTCACTTAAGTATGCAGAACACTCATCTATCATTGAGTTAACCACCGAATGTCAATAGCGTTTGTTTTCTGTAAGTTGCAGAAAAACATTTGTTCAGCTCATTCTTTTTGTTCATAATCTTCACTGGAGATAGGTCTACAAATGAACTCATTACTAAAACAACTAAATGTTCCAAATAGCCGTTTATATTTCTTTAGGATGTCAATAAACCAGCTAACTACATTCATATTCATATTCTTGACACTTAACTTACTAAGAAGTTCTCATTACTTGTTTCCTTGAGAATTTCATTCAGGTAGCTTACGTAGAGAATGATTCTCTGACATCAGCAACTTAAGAATTTTGCAGAATATTCTTATTCCTGCAGTCATAAAACAGAATTAGTTGAAACGTCAAAGTATGAGTGTTTAATTTATTTAACAGTAATTCTCAACACTATTCACAGAGTGGCTGAAAGTGCTAACAACCACAACATATATATGTGTATATATTTCACTTTATATCTGAAAATTATCCATGTTACCCAATAGCTTCATGGATTGAATAAAAATCCTAAATGGTCATGTTAGAGTCCAACTCAACAGGAGTATAGTCAGTTGTGAGTGTTCATTTAATCAAAACTAATAATGCTACTTTTCTTTGCAAACTCGTGTGGTTTGTTTTGAAGTGTGTAAACGTGATTGTGAATTCAACTCAACGGTGAAGTCTACATTTGTTAGACTGTATTCTAAGCGTACTTTGCAAGTGAATCATATATGATTGCGACTGACATTTCTTGCACTGTAATGGTGGATAATGGCTAGGAGTGGAATCCAGGATGAGCATTTTGTCCTATTTGGGACTCGTCAGGTAATATCAAGGCATCCGCATAGGAGACCGTATACCGATAGAGACCGATCAATCCGGTCCAGTCAACGACAGTATAATACAAGCAATTATACTAAATTTCTTGTACTGTTTATTTGGTTGTGTAAAGCTAAACGCTTCACAGTACTGTTGACATCATCCACATTGGTGTCTTCATTGATAAGATTTTGTACCACATTGAAAAACCAGTTGCTGTATTTGAAAAGGATGTAAAACAAAAACGCGTTTTCGTTATAGTTTCATCAACCCTTATTCCCATCCTAAAACCAAAAACACATGACTTTAGTTTCATGCTGTGAGCTAGAGCTGTATGCAAAGTTTTTCATATTGAGATTGAAAGTTTTGTGATAATTTTTATTAGCTACTTGTGCCTTTCTTCATATCGTAGTTGTAAAATGTTGGTATTGAACCTTGGAAAGAGAGGCTCTGGTCGCTGAAGGGGAATTATCTAGGCATGAGTTTCAACAAGGCACATCCAAAAACTAGGTTTTTCATTATAACTTGAGAAGTGAAATAAAATTTATCCTTCTCAAGTTATGTGAAGTGGAGAAATTCTTACTGAACGCCATCACCAAATGGAAAATATACACTTTTTTTAGTTTCATCCTTCGGAATCAGAAAATGATTGATTATTTGGCTGTTTGACTAGACCAAAATGATATACCTCAATGCTGTAGTTGAAAGGAAGCTCCGTAGAGTCTTAGATATATGTCTAAAGAGAACGAATAATCCGACGTTTTACGTTAAAAATTTGTTCGAAAAAACTCGTAAACCAAGTACTATCTAACCTCTGGAATATTCTGTCATTTTGTAGATCGATGGGAATTTATATGTTAGAGCAATCGACTGTCAAATATATCAGTGATTCCTTCTCTATTCGCATCTTAATTATTCATAGATGACAGCTTTGAATCTATTGTTTCTTGCCTCAGCATTAGATAATATGTCTTTTTATTTTAAGATGAAGGTTGTAGATATGTCTGGATGATTGGTTTTAACAAACACAGTGACTAGTATTCATGAACAATAATAATGAAGCATTTTGATTGTTCACAATGGTTTTTCGTAGATATTGTAGATTGTAACATATGATTGTTTGTATATGGTCGCACAACTAGATTATTTTATATTGTAGGCAAAGAACGCATATTTGGAGGAGAAGAAGAAGATAAGTATGGAAGAGCATAAAGCTGATCCATGTGAACGGAAAGTTACAGATCTGGGAGCATTTCATCGGGAGTTTCTAGCAGACAATAAAAAGAGAAGAATTAATTTTAATGTGTATGTTTTTCATAATTATTGTTTTTCTTTGTCCCTGAATAAACACTACCTGATTCTGAAAATAGGTTTTATTTACATTTAAAGAATTGTACTCAATGAAAAAAAATATTCCTAGCCAAATGCCAGATCGGATTATCTGGTTATTTTCCATCCAGAATATTGACAAGCCTTCATTCGTTTTGTCGTTAACAGTGTTGAGGGCATATGTATTCATTAGTTTCGACTAGCTTTTTATCTGTATATCTGCACATCTTCCCCATAGGATCAGGCAGTCGATGAGTTGTTATCACCGGATACCTTTCTTACAACCTCATAGATGGCTTATGACTTTAGATCTTCCCATCCAGTTGGATCTTGAAGACGGGTTGGTGATCTACTGCGTTTTCTCTGCTCTCTCTAGTTTTTCCTAATCTACCCTTTTGGTAGTCGTTATTTGAAGTATGTAGTGTTTTTATTTGCAGTAGTTAGCTTGGCCATGGGACTCAATAAGTGGATTGGTTTTATTCTTCAAACCTAGTGTTTCCAATATTTTGAAGTTTCCAGATTGTTACATTTACACAGTTTATGTAAGGGTAGTTGTACCTGTGAGAACAAATTTAACTGGGTAAGCATGGATGTTAGGAAAGACAAACTGCAGAAACGTTGTAAAGTTTTAATAGTTTAGGTATTCGTGTAGGGCATCATTCAATGCAACTGTTGGCCAACATGTGTTTGGTATCATAGTACTAAAGAAGATGGGATTAGTGTGCATACAAAACTGAAGAAATGTTTCATCTATTAGTAGTTATCTGAATGACATACTGAATCCCTATGTTCCACTAGGAACTCAAGGGAAAAATTATAATAATAAATCCTCATATTAGAGCACTGTTTTTCTAGTTTGAATACTTATAGTTGAATGTTGCCTTAGTTTTCTAGGACAGATTGGTAGTACACAGAACATCTTATCAAGCTGAATACTGTAGTTGTAACATACAACATTTTCGTGGATTTGTAAATATTTGTTAATTTTTATTCGCTATTCTGGCTTTCATTTACAATTTTTGTGCTCCAGTGAAATTATTGCTTACGGAAATAGCAACCCAGTTTAAAACTAAGACCTGGTTCACGACAGGATTCAAATCATCAGCTTCCGAGCAGCCTTTAACGTTGGAATTGCGCAAATACATGACAGGTGTGCAAAACCCTGACTAATTTCGCGTGAATTGAAACATGGTATAAGGAATTAGGTATTATAGCTCACCTATTTGACCACCTAGCCAACGGTCTGGAGGCTGTTAGTTGTGATAGTGTTGCGACCGAGGTTTTCAATCTAGCAGCCACATTTATTACAGTTTATCTGTGATCAAACCACAATTTGTATCATTTTCGACCTCTGTATTGATAGTATTGAAAAGTATTTATAGCCATTGGTCTAGATAACATCACTACATATCCAAGTAGTTCCAAAGACTATGGTCATTGGGAAGAGAAGTATGTTTGATTTATGATTTTACTTAAATCATACAGAAGTTCATTTTTTTTAGTCACAATATCTTCAAACAGTGTTTGGGAGCTGTTCGTTTTTATTCGAGTGTATTAACTCTTTAATTAACCGTAGTCTATTTATTTTCGATACTGTTTGCGTATTGCATAGATGTAATTATGCATGAAGGTGGCTCAACCCACTTATGTACAGCTTATTATTCAAAGTAAATGTGGTACAGACGAGTTACATTTGACCAAGAAAACTGGATGGGCTTCATTATTGAGCAGAAACAGGCCGGTGGTATGTGAGTTTAACAGAGTTGATGAAAATGATTGGATTGCTTGGAGCTATAACTCATTATCACGGTGACTACTTCTCACTGTAGAGCTGTGAGTTTGATATCACGCTATCAACTTGTCTTTAGTTAGTCAGGCATAATCGTCTTCCTATACCTTAAAGATATAGGTACTTCGTAATATATAAGACCTTGCTTGACTGGTAAGATGGTTACACCTTCTGACTACCATAAAACGATACAAGGAATATTTTGCATCAGTAATCGTGGTGACATAAGGTTTTATATCATTTCGATTATACTGTTCCATTTACTTGGGCGAAATCTTAATGCATGAGGTTTATAATCTTTATTTCATGCTTGGAATACTTTGTTATATTGTGGTAAAGGTCAGTTCAAACTTGTGAAGGAGTAAGCTTTATTGAATTGTACCATGTTTAAGTAAAATTTTGTGTGCATAACAATCATTGAATAGTCTAAACGTTTTGAAACCACTGTTGAAGTAGCATAGTTAGTCTTAGTTACACTTTTATTCAACTCATTTAATCCTAATTGGATGATTCATTTCTGTTGAGAAGTAAGTAGTTGAACATTTGACCTGTGTATCTGTAATCAGTCATTATTTCTGTAATAATAATAATAATAATAATAATAATAATAATAATGGCAACTTTATTCCAAACAACACATCTAGTACAGTACGGAATTCTCCGTATGTAATGGTACAAAGGTTAATTCTCTGTACAATATTTTTAAGAGAAATATTCATTGCACTTGAACAATGTTAATAATAACAGTAATAAAAACCACAATGTGTAACAATCACCTGGTATTACATTAGCGTATAGTTTGGACTAATGAATAAATAGAAAATCGAGCGTAATTCTGGTGGTTATAGTTAATCCAGCCAGTAATTCGATATAGTTATCCATGGAATAGTAATGAACTATATTTCTGTGCGTTTATAAGCTCATCTCTTACCAGCGTATCGTTTTATCTTTGTTTTGCTGTTCGCTGGAAAAACCGTGTGGAACCATTTTAAAAATGTGCAAGAGAAAATGACGCGTTTAAAGATATATTCAAAAGATTAAAACAAATTGAAGGGAAGGAATTTGATGAAATATATTCGGTGGGGAATTTTCGGTAGCTCAAAGTTTAAGCAAGTCACCTGTGTCATAGGTATCACACAACATTTGAATTCACCCACTGCAGGATTTCAATACTACCTCAAATTACTTTTTCTTCTAGTCGTGAACAATAGCTGGGTTTAAGCGACTCGTAGTTCGCCATGATAAGTTTTCTGTGCACTAGTCTGAGTAATATATCTACTTCAAATATTGTCACATAGTTTTACTGAAAATTATATGCTAAATTCAAAGTAAAACGATCCATTTTCTGGATAAATCGTAAAACTTTAAAATGGGGACGGAACGTCGTTCTGCAGTGCTTTCCTATGTGTGTAGAAAGTTGGTCGTATTTTAAAGTGCAACTAGTCCTTGAAGTGTTCATTATACCTATCACACAGCAACATAATAACATTTATGAAAAATATTTCCTTATTCAGTATGTTATATGCGGTAGATCTTATTGAGAAGCTTATACAGCAAGCAGCACATTATTACCATATCTTACAGTCAACTAACTACTCAGTGTCATATGCGAGAGGTTTCTTTACTTTAGTCAATGGTATAAGGATCAAATAAGATGGATATATCTTAAGCGTTGTTGTGATTAGCATTGACCAGAGAATTTAACCGTTAATAGACTTGTGAACCTATTTCAGACTTAATTGTTTGTAAGAGGAAATTAGTTTTCAATCAATTCAGAGAGAATCAGGTAGTTGAATAATAGTCACGAGTATTGCCATAAATCACCAAATTCTTTCAGTTCTAAAGTGATCTAATTATATGTAAAGTCACAAAGATCGGCGTTTCACTGAAGTGATCTTCTTTGAATAATATCGATTAACTGGTTCACCTGATGAAAACAGTCTATAATTAATGATACCACATGGACATGGTGTATTCTTCGGTGTATCTATGCCAATCAACCTGGTCACAAAACAACTGCATCTATGTATCACAGCTTATAAAATTTCATATTATTGTGGTTTTTTGGTGACTTTTAAAGTCGCCAGTTTCTACGACTGGTTGTAATTATACTTATTAGTTTGGACCTCTTTAAGATGTGTGGTCAATTACCCAAAAATCTTTTATTTTTCTATACGTCCAGAATGCATCGTTTAGTATCACTGTACAATGCAATTATTTATTTTTCATTTCTTTTATTTCAGCGAATGGTACAAACGTATCGCGTATATTGTTTATCTCAGTATTTTGGTCGATTTTCAGCGGTTGTATAATCGTCTTCACTATAAATTATTTCAAAAGCAAGATGTGAAAATGTCACCCATGGATAAAGGTAGCGGAAAAACGGTTTAGTGGACTAAAATTCTGTGAAAACTTGTGATTTTTGTATATTTTTCATAGACAAAAACAAACATTTCATAAAGCATCTGCGTTGAGTTTTGGGGTGCGCTCACAAAAATACCAATTTATTCAAGGGAACAATGTTAAAATTATTTTGTTAGTGGCTTAAATTAGAGTTTAGACATTGAGCAAATATATTATTGGAGATTTTATTACCAACCACTTTTGACCTTTTCTTAAGAAATGCGCTCATAATTCGAATTCCCTTAATCAGATTGAGCGACATACTTATAGTTATCTAGTTATGTATTTTAAGTGATTTAAACAATAACCGTTGATCACTGATGTTGATTATAGTAAAGGTTGCCAGAATAGCGTAGCATCTTTTGTTCAAAAGTACGGTTTCAATTTCACTAACTTGAAAGATACGACTATAACATTGGATTCAATAAATGAGGGTTGATCTATTCTCTTTCTTTAAGAAATCTACAGGGACAACTTAAAAAACACGGAAACTAGAAAACGACTCCATGCATAAGCCGTTGGTGATAGCTTTAAATGTGAACAATCTGTGACATTCAGTCATATTCTGAATCTCTGATACAATACTAGCCCTTGTACCGAAATACCTTTGAGTCAAACATCCTCATAACGTCCTGGGTTTCTTACCGCAGTGAACCAGTTAAATCAGATGAATTAAGTCATTGATTGCTACTTATGTTTACATCTTATCGGAATAGTATCCAATGCGGTTTACTCTTTGGGACAGGTACAGTCTCAAATGATATGCTTGGCAATTACTATACAATGTAAGCAGGAGAGTGTGATCAGTCTTTCCGTGATGGCGTAACGTAAACCGTACTCTTACTTTTTTGTTGCATAGTGTTGCTTTCTGCTAGTCCACTAATTTTAACCTAGTCACTTTCATTTCTAAGGCCTCGTTTGTTTGTACAATATTTAGGTTTTTTCGAATAATTTCAAATTTATAGACTACTTTCCTCTCTTCGTATATAAATAAACCCTTTTATTATGGTTTGTAAATTATTGGTCTTCTAAGTTCTTGTGATCCGTTTGTTTTCTGTTTCATATGATTTGTTTTGAGGCCAGCATTTCAGTGTATGCCACTTGTTTGTTAATCTCAATAGTTCTAGTAATCCTAGGCTTTCTAAAGTTGATAGGAAACCTTGAAATAAAATTAACTCACTTTATTCTGGTTTTTCGCTCCTTTTTCAAATAAAATTAGGTATTTTCACTGTTAGATTTTATTTCGGATAAGATTCTTTTAAATTGAATATTTCTAAAATGTTTGTGTATGACAGATATCAAGTGAATGTGATCTGAATGAAAAGGGGATTCAAAACCGGGTACCGTATTGATATTCTTTATTTTCTCGTATAAAGTGGTTGTAAAAGAAATTCGAGAAGTTGCAACTCCTACTGCTCCATTTGAAGTATTCACCTACACAGTTATTGATTGCAGCTTGCGTCAACATAAAAATGAGTCTTAAAAAAGTACGTATCGGTCTCTGCGAAAAGTATACAGATATATTTATAATGTTAGAAACTTTCTACGTTCTAGGTATTTGAACAAAAAGATATATAGCTAGTGCTTTCGAATTCTTCAGAATCTTTTTGTAGTGAAATAACGGAGTCAGCTGTGTTGAAGTTTGGGACAAGGTTCCAGGTGTATGTACCAGAATAATTATCTTTAATAGTTAGGATGTGTGTTGCATATTCCAAGACGCCACCTTCCTCGAAGAGTTATACTAATTAAAGTGTGATTGGGTTGAGCAAATACACTGACGGTTAGATCAAGATATAATCTAATCTATTGTGTCACCATCTTTTTATTGGGCTGGTATAGGAAATTTCATATCCCTTAGTTGAAGCTAGATGCTAGGAATCGATGGTTGAGATGCTGGGTAACTTAGTTTATAATCAATGACATTATTGAGAGCAATGCCACATTTTATCCTCTAAAAGTTAAATATCTTATTCCTTCTCTGTTTTTACCTTTCCCTTTGTTCACTTGATATATATATTTCTAATTTTTTGACTTCAAGTTTTTGTGCTAATGATAAGTGATAACTCAGAGTGCTCCACGTTTGTGTCATATTTTGCGTTTTTGTTTCTGTCCGACCTTTAGAATCTCAGTTTGGCAAACTAGTGATAATAGTTTCTTGTAGCCCTGTATTTCAGCAAGCATGTCCTTCTGAAAGACAATTAACTTGAGCTTTTGGCGAGAAATCTAACGTGGTTTCTCCAAATATGTATATATGTTGCAGGAGGGGTGGATATAAATTATGTGGGCAACCAATTGCTATCGAGTGGTTCGATTCAAATATCATTCTCCTTCTAAACCCTTTAAATCTGTTCTGAGCTTCTCTTGACTACTGGATGGAACAAATTTAGAAAAAGAAATAGTTGGCTAACTTCCGTAATCCAGAAATTATTTCCATTTTGATGTAGTCATGAACAACTTGCTGTAGTTACGGAGATTTAAATATTTAACTATTACTAACTGCATATAAAAAAATTTCGTTTTAACTAAACAAAAGATGAGCACTGATCCTTGTTGATCCTCAGTACATTTTAAAACCGGAGAACCTTGGTCAATAACTGTACAATCTAAGTAAATGGAGTGAAAGAAGTGGAGAATTCAGGGTCCTTGTAATACGTAGGTAGCTACCTAAAAGTTGGTGAGGTATAAATATATAACCGTGACTGAAGAGCCTGCCATTGACTCTGTGGTTCGTCGACTGGAACTGTAGTGAGACACATCATTTTTCTGTTTTCCTCTTCTGGAAACGGCGCAAATGATGAGATTTCATCGCTTTTTCAAATCTTAAAAAGGTTGAAGTGTCTGTGATGAATCTGAAGTGGGAAATGGAAACAAGCTTCTATGAGCTTCCTTAAGGAGTCTTCAAGTAATATGACCTAGAACTATTTGTCGAACTGGATTTAGTTTATAAATGATCGTGTAGTACAAAAATAACATACTGCGACTAACTGCACTAAAGCCTGTGGCTGGTGATTACTCTACACCTGACTGATGCATAGAATCGACAAACTGGATAACCAAAAAGGTCCACTAATTTGATCGTTTCCACTGTTCATCTTTTACTCTCTCTCTCTTCCCCCCCCCTCCCCCGTGCTTCCTGAGTCCATCGAATGAAGGTGATATGATTATGAACAGTGTGTTTGGAGTTTCATCCAGTAAATAATATCACTTAGTGTTATATCCAATGTGCCCAAGCACCCTACTGCAGTGCTCATGTTTTTACATCTCTAGACCCCGTAGTTATTGTCAGATACTGAAGAAGAATAATCAACTAGTAGCATCATACAACTAAGTTGACATTTTTCAATGTGGATATTAGTTCAATATGCATGATACAGTTACTCTGTCAGCATACGGAAACAAATTCAATTTATTTTATCTTTCGTACTGTTAATATAAAGCTCGAAGACAAAACGTTTTCAAACATCCCACTAATTTTACTTCGGAAATGCTCTTGAAGTTACATATTTCCACTAATTTTTCTGGTGACTCTAAAGCCACCCCAGCAACGATCGAAATAACCACCTGACCTTAAAAAACACCCTAGCAACTGATAGACAGCCAATTACATCCCTTTATTTTATGGAAAAGTACTTTTCCAAGCGAAATACCGAAGACTGATTGGTGTATTCAGCAGTTGCTAGGATGGCCCCTATAAAGTCACTCGAATAACTAATTCGGTTTCTTAATTTCGGATGGACAGGCAGGTTTTCATAACATATAGGAGTCTGATTGGTTATATCAGTTGTTGCTAGGGCGTCTTTAAAGTTATCATAATTCCTCAGTAGGCTTGACATAAGCTTATTAATCCAGTGGCTCTAGAGGCTACCCTAGCAGCAGCTGAAATAACCAATTGAACTTCTACATTTCACGAAAATCTGCCTTTCCAGCTCAAATCCAGAAACCTAATTGGTCATTTCTATCGTTGTTAGGGTGGTCTTTAAAGACGCCTGATTGATCAATGCCGACATTTGAAGCTGTTACAGGTAGTGGAATTCCGGTTATATTAGATTAAATGTCGTACGGCATTTCGATAATGAAACGGTTATCTTGATTAACCGTGAATTCAGACGCAAGATGGCGAATTAAAAAAATAATAATGATATCATAGTACCCACTGCTGAGGTATCCTATACTAGGTGCAAACGGCTGTCTACTACTTTCAGGTTCACAATGTTTCATCAACCGATGTCAGTCAGTGATCAGTGCCAATTTAGGATAACGATAAAAATGTTTGAGGGGAAAAAAAATGGTAAGTGACGGCCTAAATAACTGAGTGGTTGGTTAATTTATCACTTTACACACTTTGTTCGCGACTGGAATTCATAATGTCCCGGTAGTTGTATAAAAGGTTAGGATCGTTAAATATTCTTTTATCGTCATTATAATTATAAATTTGATCAGGTTTTAGATTTGTTCTCCAATAAGTGTGTAAACATGTACTCCTCAATTAAGATATATGATGGGAATTATTAGATTTCGTCATTTCATTTCAGGTATACTATCAGTGAATTTATGGAATGAAAATGCTTTATTGTTGGGTTGTTCATTGTTGGACACGGGTAAAATTAACATTCAGTACTGTCTGGAAGGACGATAAGTACACTGTTACCGCTCTTGTAGAATTTGTTCACATGTAACATTCTTTTCAAAAAGTACAGAAAGCTTATTTTTAGAGGAAGTTATGCAACCAAACTTGGATGAAAGTACCCTCACAGTATATTTTGAGTGTGGTTCCGCAAAGTCAGTTTATGTATCATGATAGAGAGATAGAAAAAGGAGCCTAGAAGGTGTCACAGAAGTGTACTACTCCCATTTCACAATTTACAGCAGTATACACAGAAAAATAAGAAAAAAGCCGATTTTAGGTGGACTAATGGGTGTGAAATGAGAGAAAATATACATAACGGTTAACAAATTCTCTAACATATGAAAGATAACAAAGACTGTATACGTCTGCATCGTTGTAAACAATTTGGAAGAATATAACCAAATGTCTGCAACCATAAATTCCTATCTTCTTCAACCTAAATCAAACAGTCTGCATCTCCCTAGTGATTTGAACCAACAATCAAAGAGTTCATGGACTGATGCCCTGTCTTGGTCTGATCACTCTGAGCCCTCTTCTAACTTAAACATTTTGACTGGCATCACATAATAGGGAAAATGGTTACTTCCTATAAGCAACACGTATCAAAGCCATCTCAATTGCTGAAGATTCCGAGCTTCATACAGTGCCTTAACTTCCTTGTTTGGTATCCTCACCTAACCTTGCAGACACACAGTGATCCCGTCCCACCTGAATACCTATGATGGTAGGCTGTAATCTCTTCATATCTTCTAGTTTCAACGACCATGTCTCAGTCGTATAACAGGGAAGATTGAACTTCAAGGTACCTTACTGATACATAGTTCACTAGGTAGTCAGATATATTGCCACCTATAGAGAGTCCGTAAGTTGGAAAAGCTGAGCACAGATCTTGTACTGGAGACTAAATTTTGCCAGCAACCAACCTTTTCAAGCTGATGTGAATTCAAAAGAAATGAAAATAGACAACACATCCACCTCTTCTCTCCATGTCTTAAAAATTAGAGTTGGTGAGGATTAGTATTGCTTTAACAAATTACGTGTGACAGTTGCTGAGGAATAACAGACGTAGATTGTTGGTCAAGGGGCTCAGGAAATTGCATTTTGTCAGAGGCTCCACCTGACTAGGATGCATCATCAGCAAATGGAAGTTAAAAAGTCCTCTAATTGGGGTAATCCAATGCTTCAGAAAACTGAGGTAAGACAGCAGTCAAAAACACGCATCTATAACAAACTTGGAGGTGAGATATCTAGATTAATTCAGTGTATTGTTTGTGGAGAGGAGGGTGGACTCGAAGATGAAAATTTGTTGTTGGACACACGATGAAGGCAATTGTTAGTTATGGATCCACTTTTTAAAACACTTTTATTTGCGGCTGACAGTTTTTGTTTGTTTTTTGTATCATAAAATGTATTTAGTATGTAACCAGTGAATAGGATATGATGGAAATAATTTCGCGTATGTTGAAAATTGCTGTAATGAAATTCCTATGATGGTGTTTTTGGTGTAAGCAATCAAGGTTATCAATAAATATTTGTACGTAATTAATTGCCATTTGACACAACACCACTTGATATCAGTAAAATCATCCACTTAATTGTTTGTGAGGTTCGTTTGAAGTAAACCTTTCCCTAGTTCGAGTGTGACTAAATAATGGACTGTCAAATGTAATGTGCATACCGTACGTATTTCTGATTTTATGACCATCCCATCGATGGGATTTTTTCCGTTGATCACAGAATTCTCCAGTATGTTAGTCGATGCTAGCAGCATTAAGTATCTATCACGTTCTCAATTTTTTCTCTTTTAAAGTCAGTCACCAGTTAGTCCCTGTTGTGGTCACTTTGTTTAAATAACATGGCAATTATAGATGCCTGTCTTTCAGGCTAATAGAGTGAATTCTAAGTTAATTGATGCAGCATTGCAGCGAACTGTAAACTCCAGTTTTATTGTAGATTGACTTTCAACATCTTTTCTTTCGGTTTCAGATTGAAATTTGTTAAATCAGCTTCGGAGGTTAATAAGTCATATGTAAGACTTATGGAGAGATTCATGAAGAATGTTCACCATAAAAGTTGTTAGGCCTGCTGAAGGCACTTTGCTTACCAAAAGGTATACATGAAGGCTGCTGATGGTAATGTAGATAAACCGCCCTCTCCCATAAATTGATATTTAATTTGTCGTGCAATTTTAACTGCATTGTGTTAATTATCATTTCTCTGACCACCAATACGAATTTGATTGAACGTGGAGAGAAACAACTTAGAAATGTTTGGTGGGTAGGCATACAATTCTGGATACTTACTGGGTTAAATTACAATGATCATATGAACTTGTTAGCTGATAAAGCCTAGGAACATTAATGCAATATCACTTTCAATCCGTTTTGCTATGAAACGTCTAGATATATTCTATTATATATTATTATTTATTTGTCCCTTGGGTTCCTAATAGAACAAAGGCTTCAGTAGCACGTCTCCAGTGCACTCCGTTCTCTGAAATTTTTGAACCTGGCTCCACAACGGCCCAGAAGCTGTCATTTCCTCCTCGCACGATCTCCTCCATATCACCCTCGCCTCAGACGCCCAACTCGTCGCTTCCCATGCCGGTTTCACTCGAGTGCCTGGTCTGGCGCGTGATGTCACCAGTCGACCTTCTCAGTGTATGCTCAATACAATCCATCTCCACCTCCTCCTTCTGCATATTTGTTGAGCGAAAGGTTCTTGGTTGGTTGGTTGACAGACCAGTGTTTCTTGTTGCTTATTCTCATTACTCTGGCCATCTGATATGATCTTCAGTAAGGAGCCAGTGTAGGTAGTTGTTGATGAATGTCTGTAGTTTGCTGGAAATGCCTTTCGTAACGCGCCGAGTCTGTGAGCCATGCAGAAGCACTGACTTGACTGACGTTGGTGTTGAAAATCTGGATATTGTTCCACATGGTGAGTGCAGTAGATCTCCACACTGGTTTCAGGCTAATGAACGAAGGCCTGTCTTGCTGTCTTTCCGATCCTGGCTGCTTTGACGTCCTCGTCTGTGCCTGTGGCGTCTGTAGTTGAGACAGTGTTACCTAGATAGGTGAAGGAGACAACTTCCTTTAGATGTCTTCCGTTGATGGTGATTGGTGCTTCTTGTTGTTGATGCTGTTACTGGTTAGGTATCTTCATCACCTCTGTCTTTTCTATATTCACTTGAAGTCACATCTTCGCTGTCATACCTCGCCTTTTCTGCCAACTTGTTAGTTTTCGCCTGTAGATCTTCAAGTTTGTGTGAAATCAGACACAAGTCACCGTTGGCGAAATCCAAGTCTTCTAGGTTCTTCTACACGGTCCAGCGTATCACCCTCTTCTCGCTCCTCACTGTTTGTTGCATGATGCCGTCCACTACAATCAGGAATATCATGGGTGACAGTAGACAGCCTTGTTTCACTCCTGTCCTCACCTCACTGCAAAGGCATCACTTAGCTTCCCACTGTGAATTACTTGACATGTGTCGTCTTCATATAGCTGTTGTTGAATGAGGCTGATAAAGCTTTGCGATATTCCGTAGTGTTGAAGCAGTTCCCAAATTACTTCTCGGTTGAGGCTGTCAAAGGCCTTTTCAAAGTGGATGAAGTTGAGGTAGGTAGTTGACCGCCGTTCTATACTCTGTTCTATGATGATGTGTAGTGTAGGGTTGCAATTTAGTCCGCACATGATTTGTACTTTCTGAATCCAGCCAGCCTGTTCGGATCGTAGTTTGAATCCAGTGCATCCTTTAGTCTCTCCAGGATGATGCGGCCTAATGTTTTGCTTGGGGTGGACAGGAGCATGATTCCACTCCAGTACTCGCGAACACTGAGGTCTCCCTTTCTCAAGAGTTTGACAAGGTGACCCTTCTTCCAGTCGCCAGATACCCTCTCTTCCTTCCACACCTTCTGCAAAGGTGGTGTGAGCATATCCGCTGTTGTCCCTGAGTCTGTTTTCAGTGCTTCTGGCGGGTTCCATCTGGTCCTGCTGCTTTCCCGCATTTCAGTAGCTTTATGGCGTTCAGGACTTCCACTTTTGCTGGAGGATTTGTGTTCACTTTTAGTTCTGTGGTTGGGCTGTAGGTGGTATTTCTGGACGAAGTGCAGGTGTTGGTCGATTCAACAGTTTGTTGAAGTGGTTAGTCTATCGTTTCCTTTGTTTCTCTTCTTCGGTAGTCAAATTTCCGTCATCATCTTTTATCGGTTTCATCTTTGTTGACCTCTTCCCTCCCGGATAGTAAATTGGCTATTTGATACAATGTGTTTCAGGTCTCTTCTGCCAGCAGCCTGTTCTACATCACTTGCCAGTGTTTCGTAAAAGTGTCTTTTGTCTTTGCGTGCACTCGTTCATCCTTGCACTGGTTTGTCTTCTGCCTCACCTTCCTCCTCTCCCTACTCGATCAGCTTCCATGTGTCCGTCGAGATCCATTCCTTATCTTCTTTCTTCTTCTTTCCTAATATGGTTATGCAGGTTTCCTTCTACACCTCTTTCAAAGAGTTCCAGTATTCTTCCACACAGGTTTCTTCATGAATGTTGCTCGATGTCTACCATTTTGTCTTGATGGCTGACGTCATGATGTTCTTTGTAGTTTCGCCCTTCAGTTTCCGAGTGTTGTACTTGAACTGTGGTCTATCACCAACTTCCTCGAAGGCATTCAACTTGATTTGGAAGGTTCCTTGCACTAGATGGTGAGTGGTGTTAACCTACATCTGCTGCTCTTCTTGACCTTGTGTCAAGTAGGCTGCGTCTCCCCTCCTTGAGATTGAGATAAAGTCGATCTGATTTTTAGTGTGTCCTGGTGTCTGATGAATTCAAATCCATGTCGCTTGCTTTATGGATATCCTTGTGCTTGAACACACTGCCGGACTCCAATCACAAATTCGTTGAATGCACAGAATTCTGCAAACAGTTCTCCATTCTCACTTATTTCACCGAGTTCTTCTCTGCCCATGGTTAGTTCTCTTCCTGTATTTCCCGCTCCCAGTTTATCAGTCACGTCGCCCATTAGAATTTTGATGTCACTAACTAGGGTCTTGTCCAGTGCTGATTGCAGTTGTCTGTAGAATTCCTCCTTCTTCTCTTCATCGGCATTATTTGCAGGTGCACAGCGTAGCATTGTGCGATTGTGACCTTCCTTCCTTATGAGTTGAACCTTTCTGTCATGATCCTGGAGGAGTAGATTGGTTCCCACTGCATGAGAGAGAGCCTTCGATGCTGTTGGGTACATCATGATAGCCACTCGTGGTTGTCGTTTGGATGACAATATCGGAGTAGATTATTGATTCTACTCTACAGTTAACAGTTTGGAGAATCCACTTCCATTCCATCTACTTTTGGAAATTCCTAACACTTCAATGCGATAGCTTCTCATCTCCTTTTCAGTCTGGACAGCCTTGGTAAGTTCAAACATGGTGCTGACATTCCATGTCCCCATGTTTAATTTTGCTTTCATCTAGGGAGTGAAGATGCATTGGTCAATTGGCTTTGCGAAGGCTTTCACCAACTGGCGTCATTTCGCCTCTCCGATTCCCGTGAGGAATAATATTTTTTTATTTTTAAGATTTTGTCTGTGCTTTGAAGTTTGTTTAGCGATTTGATTAGTTTTACGGGTTAGGGTTGCTAGCCGTACGCGCAACCATCTCTCTGTACCCGGGCTTAGGATTGGCTAGTAACTAGTGAACTTGTTAACCAGGCGAGGTTTTCTTTTCTGATAGTATGTTGTTATTCTTTTACAAATAGGTTCATGGCATATATAATACCTTCTCTAACCTTGTGTTCTCTCACCGAACCAGTGATGTAAGAATGGAACATGAATGTTATTGTAAGTAATATTGAAGTAACTGAACTGAAGTCCTCAGATGAAAGTATTTGAAAGTGATTTGAAGTTAAAATATGTCATTGCTAGTGTCATAAATTTAAAAATCAAACAAATAGGTGCTGAGAAAAATAGTGTATACTTCGAATTTGTACTGAGTCGAAAGCGAATATAGTTTTTAACTTTCTAAATGAATTGTTAAATTAAGAGTGTGCAAAAATAACCTATCTCCTCGCTTAGTTAGTTTACTTTTGAATGTGCATTAAGAATAACTGTGTATTTTTCACCATATCACAAAATACTTGTCCAACACTGTTTTAAATTCCTAGAAACTATTTTAGCTACTTATCGAAAATTAAGTAGCTTCAGTGCGAGGGTGTAATACTATTTATTGGAATGTTTGTAATTCTCCGTTGTTATGCTGGATCGAATCGTTCGACCTGCATGAAGGATGTAATTCTATTAAATGTTTCCATTTAAGAACAAATAACAGCAGTTTAGGCTGTACTTGTTTAGCCTCTGCCTGAAAGCCAAAAGTTGAGACATAAACTTAGGGCAAGCTTAGTCAGACACCAAAGCTTTTAAGTTGCACTTCCAGATTCTTGGCTGACCGAACAGATAGTAGCAGTTGGCTACTATGACTGTCGTTTCTGAACCGTAAGAATTTCAGAAAATGAACTTAAAGACAGAAACTACAAAGCCTTTTCAGGGACAGCTGGATGATGAGAATACCGAAGCTGCTTTCAGTGATGAACTGGTAGATTTCCTGTCAGAGTCAATGAAATGGCATGAGTGTTAAATGATGCTCGAAACAACAATCAGTATGTAATAATCTATCAAGTGCTATATAAAATAAACAACCTAATATGCAATTGTACTCCACCACAGTGTTTTATTTCCATTATTACTTTGAGAAACTAGCTGGAAAGTTATAACAAATGGACAATGACACTCATTCAAGAGTAGCGTTGTACCATCTACTGTTTTGCTGTAAAGATGGCGATAAGCACCATTATTGATTCTCAGAGAAAGTTTGGAAAGGACCACTGGGTAACAAAAAGTTTCCTCTCAAGTAGTGGATGCATGTGAACACATTTTTGTAGGCTTTAAGCACAGTCAGTGGTGGAAGCAACCTAAATGTAAGCCGAAAAAGAGTCTACACAATGAACATCAGCATTGAAAAACAGCAGAAGCTAACAATACGGAAAAGACAGTGGTGATAAGTAACAGTAGACACTCATTTTAAAGAATCACTGAGATTGTGCTGAAAAAAAGTGGTAGCGAGTTTCTTAAGTAGAAGAATCGGTTTGCGATACTATCGCAGATGAAGTTACTGAAACGATGGATAAAACACTTCAAACAACAGCTCTGATGACCATAAGCTTATTTTCAGTTATTCATTCGGATTGTAAAATGAACGTTGAGATAGATCTTACAACACTTTGAGAAGTTGAGAAGGCTGTAATTATCCTGAAAAGGGAAAAGATTGAAAGCTCAAGTGGCCTAGCAACATAGGTATTTAAAGATGACAGTTGAGGACTATTTTCTGAACTATCAGAAGACTCAGCTAACGTATAAAAATCAGATATGGTACTTTGTGACTGGTCTGTACTACTGATTCTGCTTCTCTCCACGAAAAGTGAGAAGTCCTGCTGCGATAATCATAGGAGAACCAGCCCCACAATATTTTCCGTCTTATATTCTGGGTTTTCTATCATCAAACGTCTATGCGAAGCTGGGGAACAGCAAGCCAGGGAAAGCCAAATAGACTTCAGGCCTGGTTGCAATTAGATATACTGGCTCCACCCTGACACCAGCTGTATTTTTTATCCTTGACATCATCGATCAAGAAGTCTTGTGACAGTGTCCTCACTGTGGGAGATAGATAGTAAGTACACCACCTTGTTGAAGACACTGTGTGAAAAAACCATGGGTATGTGAGGGCCCTTGACGAGATTTCAAATGAATTATGTACGTCAATCATTGCCATCAAGTATATCCACTGCTTTCTTGAGTTTCATTCAATTTGTCACTGATATGCAAATGAATGTCTTCCGGCGTTGACGTTGACAAAGGGGATTCCCTGGCAAAACTAGAATGCAAAAATTATATAACCCAGTCGGGTGAAGAAGATGGCTAGATACAATCCTCTAGAAATCGTCAGTAACAATCTAATTAAAGTGAAAATAGTTTCATTACTGAGTGGATGCCGTGTACAACATCCGTAAAGTAATACTCGACACAAACAATATCAACGATTTTTGTAAAACACTAAAATGCAGTACATGCTGATATATTCCTTATGATGTATTTGAAAGTGTACCCATGGATAATAACCATGGGCTTAACCCTTTATGGCCGATCGGTTCTTCAAAAACAGAAAAGGAGCAGGAAATGATAAAAAGTTTGTTGTCAGGTTGAAACATGCACAAAAATGCAAGGGCATAAATATACTTTTGCAACTTCCTAGAAAGACATTTAGCCAATGTGAATCTCACACGTATGGTCAAGTAGTTTTCGCAAATGTTCAGTATGGTGCCAATGACTGTGAAAGCTTTCAGGGAGTTCCGGATTTCCTTGAGTTATCTGGGAATTATCGGTTTACTTCATATGACATTCACATACACAGACATACATGCAAGAGGCATGCATAGAGGTATATAGGAAGATGTAGGCATTGACTTATTTGGGCTTCCTTCAAGCCAAAACATTCTACTGACTATCAGTCACAAGACTGAATTATCAAAGAAGTAAAAACTAGGTATTCTGATTGACTGTAATTACCGTCAACAATTTACCATTTTACGTAACAGTTCATTTTTGCTCTTTAGTCATCATTATACAGAATACCAATTATGTAAGAATCTGTTCACAAAATCTTTCTACGATAATTAATCTTTGCTTTAGTTAGTTAACTGTCTTAATTACCTGATCAATTATCACTTTCTTGATACTTTGAGATAGATCTTTCATTGAAAACTTTCACCACTAGATTGGTATGTAATTTTACGTTTGAAAATGCTATATTAGTGTAGAACCATTGATGAGGAACTAATTGAAAAGAAATATTTCTTCGCTCACATTGTTTGTCTTACTAAATGTCTAAATGAGAATTTCTGTATTACTGAATTCCACTTTAGTTTGCTTTTTAGACATGATGCAATAAACTGTACCGTAAAGGTTCTCCAGTAAATAATAATACTTTTCACTGTATAATGTATCCATAAAACAAGTGAAACGAAATACTATATTAGATTAGATAGGAAATAATAAGTAGTATGCAAGAGGTAATAGTGTTGTGAAGTGAATGTCAACCCATGTCATTGACACTGATTGATTAGGTTGAGCCAGCTGACCTCAAGTGTCAGCACCTGTGTATACGAAAAGCTAACTTCGAGTATAAATGGGATGGTATCGTGTATGAGGTCAATGATTTGTCGATGATAAACAAGACTGCAGTTCTTTATTGCACGTTAGTGCCGTTATAGAGTAAAATATGCCTAATCGACGTTTTCATTACAATTGATCTTAGTCGTACTGGGATGGCAAGTACAGCATGCGTGTCATTTGTTCACATGACGGACAAGTAGATGACATGCAAACAAATATTATGCGCTTCACAGATATCACTATTGACTGCCAGGTTTTAATTATCAAAACAGACGTCATATATCATGATACAAAATCGGTACGCTACCCGTTCTTTCCCTCTTGGCCTAATTTGCTCAACCGAAGGTATACATATATGGCAAACGTTTAAATCGCCTTGACAAATATTTAACCTAGTTTCATGAATGAATGAAATTTACCCAATTGTATAAGCATTCAGTTTTCGAAGTTTTTAGGGGATAACGTAGCGAAATAATGAAGAACGAACAATTATTGATTGAAAACCATGTAAAAAGAGAACAACAAATAGCTTGTAAACATTTAAATGACAAACCATTTTATCAACGCAGTACCAATTTCTTTTATGGACATGTATGATGAGTTGGTTAATCATCACTGCAGGTTTAATATTGGTCCTTCTGATGATTTATTAGATGTTTATAATGTGCATAAAGTAATGAGTAAGGTTTATGGACTTACTTTTTCAGACATACTTGACAGATGGGTAAGTAATCACAATGATTTCATTTATTTGCATAAATTCTACATTAACTAACATACAAGCTTGTCTACCTACAACTGAGCCATTCAACTGATTGAGTATACCATTTCGGGGAAATAAATCATTTCACTTTCATTTTTGTCTTTTACGTGTGAATTCAAGTTTTTAAGTTGTGACCAATGCAAATTTACAGTCCTAGTTTAGAATTCCTTCCGAAAAATCAGTACGATAATGATTTACTTGTCACCAAACACCATAAATATCAACAGATTCTTCTAGGGAATTCCAAGATATCAAATGTCATGGAATGATAAACAGAATAGAGATCTGGATTTAATATTCTTAGGCATATGGTTTTTAAATTGCGGATTGTTGTTTTCAATGGAAAATACTGTAAGTCCACCTACTCACTTTCAAACACTGTCAAAGAATATTTGCAACAGTGATAACGTGGTAATCAAAACCATGTGTCCGAAGCTAGAATTAGTGTTTAATGAGACAACTGTTATTTTATCAGACACACTGTGTTTTGATCTTACAGTCATCAGACATCAAGAGATTTCCATCACGAGATGATGGAGAGTAATTGTAACCTAGGGTGTTGTGTTCGCAGAGCTGGATGACTTAATCATGAAGCCTTCATTTCATTCTGGACAAAATTCAGAAGTACGTTTTTGTTGATGGTTTTGTCTAGAATGACAATAAAGGCTTCATAATTAAATCGTTCAGCTCAGAGAACATAGCATCAACAAAGAGAAGGATTCCGTTATCTTTATTTTATAAACTTCAAGATTGAAATTTGACCTCATAGAGTTGAATAAGTTGAGCACTAGGTAGATGGATTATAAATAAAATATTATTTTGAAAATGCCAATGAATTAGAAGAATTAAATTCTGATGTTTCGCAGCTTCATGGAAATCTCTTTTTCGGGGAATACAACCTATACATGTTAGTCTTGTATTCATTCATTGCCTAAACGAGAGTGCAATAATTGACTACTCTGAATAAATTAGTTTTCCAGAAATGAAATTGTTGTACTTAGCGACAAATATTTCATTACAAACAGTTTAACACTAACATAGGATTTGGGAAGGCGTAATGATTCAAGTTCCTACAATGGAAATGAATACTTGGAAGCTCAAAATATGAAAACAAAGACAATGAATAATGACGATGGTGGTAATAACTTTGCTCTGAAATATATTTCAGGAATTATCTACAAAATTCTCATCATTTCATATAGTGTCAGTAGGACAAAAGCAGTATAGCAAAATAAAATGGAAAAAAAATATTCTAAAATTTTTACTATCTGTATCTGTTTGAAAAAGCAAAAGTAACTGTGGTTACTATGGTAACTAGGGTCGTGTTAACAAATAGATTCATAAAACATAAATAAAAGCAAGCTACATAATGTTTCATTCACTTGCGATTAAAACCGTTGATTAATTACTTCATTTTTTGTGCTTTCTTCCTTTCACAGTATAAAAACTAAATAAGGTAAGGGAGTTTTTATATTTAGTAGTAAGCACGTAAGGACTTACATACTCGCCATTGGACACACCTCAAAAGTGGACCTAGGAGGTTTTGAGTGAGGAGGTTAGTGGTAATCTGATACAATAACTCCTCCCACCTGTTTGCATGGGTTAAGATGTTTGTTTTCGAAAGTTTAATTAGAGGCTTCACTAGTTCATCACTGGTTCCGTTAACAACATTCAAGGTTTTATGTAACACAACACGGCATTATTCCCTAACTCAGGAAAGAATTAAAGAGAATCACAGAAACAAATAAGCAGTTTACGAAACACAACAAAGGAGGCTAATTTATATCAAAAACTCACAGCTTCCTAATATATAAGTTAAGTGGTTGACTGTTTTGGAAATTAGAAAGGTAAAGGAGGACCAGGAGAGATCAGAAAAAAAGCACACCAATATGGAACATACTTTCTACATTCCCCTATACAGAGCCACCAATAAAACAGCAGTCATGGGACTTAAACCTATTGCACAAGTCACGTTTACGTCTGAAGCTAAAATTGACAGTATGACATTTGAAACAATTAAGCATAAAACCATCATAAAATAGTGTATAAGAAATCATTTAGTTAAGAACAATCTGATGAAGTGATAGGGACGGAAACAGTCAGATCATCAGCATAAAACTGACACTAGCTAAAAATAGTAAGTCATACTGAAAGAAAGACAAAAAAAGGAAATGAATAACGCCCAAAGGAATGGCAACCTCAGTTCATAGTATGGTGGAGCGCTTCCGTCTGTGAACAACACATTACTTTATTTCAGAGAAATAGAAATGCAGTGAGAGGTCGAAAGGCAGAATCAAACCCTGTGGTATGTTTTGAAAAGACACTACTGACATATTTGGCATTTCCGTCGAGATTGTAAGCATTATTGTGGTATCTGTGCAAAATTATGAAGATCTCCAAAGCCTTCAATGAAGGTTCAAGCACAAGTAATTTCATCTTCTCCATGTTTTTCAAGAACGGTGAAGTAACAGAAATCAAATGAATTTCCAAACATGCTCCTGAAGACACCAACTTAGGTATTTGACTTATTTTAATATCTTTCAAGTTTGTTGGTACAGCTTTATTTGAAAACTATTTAGTAGAAATGTTATTTATCAGATAATATGTTTCAGCACATTTTAAGAACAAAAAACTTGAAATGCCACCGAAAGCCAAGTTATGTAAGGATTTCAGTTATTTGAGTCAGTTATAAGTATCTTTATAACTGAATTTGGGAAAAAGACTTGATTAAAACTGAAATGACAATATGAGATAGGATTGCAGATTTGGTGTATAAGCGATTTACTGAAAATGTATCATATGCTTGTTTGGCAAGGCATTTACTACCAATGAGGTCCTTGAAAAGTTTCCACATGCAAGTACAGTTGTTGCTTGACAAAAGCGTACACTTACACATTCGATTTAGAAGCCTAGTTTCTTACTTTATCAATCACTTCAATCGTCAAACACGTGTTGCCACTTGCTCTATGTAAATAGTCTTTTTCTTAACTTAGTCTCTTGAGGGCAATAAGGAAGATCAAAACATAGAAGTAGTTTCTGCTTAGGGTGACGAAAATCTAGTCAGCTGCAAAACATTATTGTCAAATATATTCAAGCCTATATCTTGTGGCTTGCCAAGTATGATTTTTTTTAGTCATGATACAAATATATGTTGAAGCATCTGCAGGATAGTAGAAACTAACAGTTTTCGAAAAATGTTACGTACACACAACATACTACTATAATAAATATAAGTGAAATTCGAATTGTATACAATAAGTGTCATCAGGTTCATTAACTGTCAGAAGGAATGAGAAAACCCCTCACCTTATTTTAGAGTTCACAAGACCACTGAACGGAGTTACAGAAGAAACCTCTTCCTGGCATCTTAGAAGAAGTTTTAAATACCGGTCCAGTTTGCAACACGAAAATGATGCATTGATCAAACGTGTGGAAGCCTGCTAATCATATAATTTTATGGCTTCTAAGGAGCGAATTTTGACGATAACAATTATCGCCATTTTTAGTCGTGCTTGTTTTAAACATACAACAGTGTCAACAGTACGTGATGATTAACAAATGATGAAATCTACTTCAAGTACTCGTGAGTAGCTTATATACTTTTGACTTAAGTTTCATTCCGCAAACCGCTAAAACATCAATATTTTAACTAGTTAACGATGAAATAGAGGACAGAATAAGTAACATTGACTGAAAATGATATTCATTAGGAGATTTTCGGTACGGTGATTCAATCATACGTGGGTTTCTAAATAACAGTTAGTCAGCAAAAGACAAAATTTCTCTGTAGATATAAAATGGGCTGTGTGGATTGGAAAACACTATTCGAAACAAGAAAAGTGTTCAATATTGAAGCGTATGAGGATACGTAGCTAGAAAAAACCGATACTTCACTGACTACTTCTAAATTCACAAAATCAAACTTCGGTTTAGAATCATACAACAGTTTCCAGAAAATTTCTGTTTCACTTGGTTTGGCCCTGTGGAAAAGTGTTTCGAAATGGGTTATCTGTTTCATTGTATGCAAATCGAATTCACAGTGCAGGCAATAAAGAAATATCCTATTTGAATTCCGGTTAACAAAGCCAGAAGTCAATATCCGTCTTTATGATTCCTTATATCTGACGTTACGACATCACACAGAATGACATTGTTAGATGAGTTTCTGTATTTGAGGAAAAGCTTTCCTTAAAGGTTGAGGTGGGCGAGGTGGAGAGTTGACTGCATTCTATGCTGTTTTCTGTGATGACGCTTACTGTCGCGTTACATTTTGATCCGTACATGATTTGTTCATCCTGAATCCAGGCAACCAGCCAGCCAGCTAGCCAGACAGCCAGCCTGCCTGTTCCGGTCGTAATCTTGAATCCAGCTCATCTCTTAGTTTCTGCAGGACGATGAGGCCTAATATTTTGATGAGGTTGGCAGCGGTGCAGCATGATTACACGCCAGTTCTTGCAAAGACTTAGGTCGCCTTTCTTGGGAGTTTGACAAGCCAGCAATTCTTCCAATCGAAACCTACCTTTCTTTCCTTCCCTCCTCACAAACCTTCTACAATAATGGCGTTAGCATATCCAGTGTTATCTCAGTGTCTGTTTTCAGTGCTTCCGGAGGAATTCCATCTGGTCCTGCAGCTTTCCCGAATTTCAGCAACTTAATGGCGTTCAAAGATTCACTCTAGCTTTTGTCGGAGGACTTGCGTTCATTGGTAATTCAGTAGCTGACCTGCTGGTGGTATTTCTGTACGAGTTTCAGGTAGTCATGATGCTGGTGGTGGTGGTCGATTCAAGAGTTTTTTGAAGTGGTCCAGCCATCCTTCCCTTGGTTTCCCCTCTCTCTGTAGTAACTAGCTTTCCTTCACTATCTTTCACTAGTTTCAACTGCGTTGATCTATTCCCTCCAAGATAGTTAGTTATCTGGTTATTTGATATAATGTTGTCATGTCTATGTCTTTCCTGTTTGCAGCCTGTTCTACTTCACTTGCCAATGTGTCGTAGAAAAGTCTCTTGTCTTTCAGCGCACTCTTCTTCACTTCTTTGTCTAGTGTAGTGTTTTATAGGTTGCACTCAGTTCTTCGTTTCCTTGTTTATCACTGCACTGCACTGCACTAGTTCATCTTCTGCTTCACCATCTTCCTCCTCCTCCTCCTCCCCCTCCCCCTCCTCCTCCTCCTCCTCCATCAGCTTCCATGTGTCCATCGAGATCCATTCCAATCTTGTCTTGCCTTGTTTCCTCTTCCTTCCTAGCACGGCAATTCAGGTTTCCTTCCACGCCTCTTTCAAGAAGTTGCAGTGTTCTTCCACTCAGTGTGCTCGTGGTTGTCGTTTGGGTGACAATATAGGAGTAGATTATTGACTCTCCAGTTAACAGTTTGGAGAGTCCACTTCCATTCCATCTACTTTCGCAAATTCCAAGCACTTCGATGTGATACCTCTTCATCTCTTTTGCAATCTGGACAGCCCTACCAGCCAGCTTCATTTGTTGTGTAGACATTGCGTGTCCTCATGTTTACTTTGGGTTCCACCTAGAGAGAGAAGACATATCGGTCAATTGGCTTCCCGAAGTCAGGCTTTCACCAACCGGCGTCATTTTGTCTGTTCGATTTCAGCATGGAATAAGTTTATTTTTATTTTTAATATTGACTTTGTGCTTTGAAGTTTGTCTAGTGATTGGATTGGTTTTGTGGGGTGAGGTTGGTAGCCTTATGACCAAACTTCCGTCTTTAACGGGGCTTAGGGCAGGCTAGTAATTAGTGAACTAGTTAACTAGGCGAGGTTTTGTATCATATATGGTTTATCCCTAATATATAATTCTTTGTTTTCATTAGCTGAAAACAAATTCATGTGCATTTTTGAAATGAAAATACTTGGGGGATAAAGAAGCACTCATGATACTTTTACGTAGAAAGAAACGAGACGAAATCTATGCTCTACATTTACATATTTCACTACTTTTTAAAGCGATGTACTTACAACTTAAAAGCTAATTGCTTTCATTAGCTAAAATACTAGGAATGTAAATGTTGTAGAAAACGGTTAAAAGTTTTTGCAAATAATTAGAGAAATTACTTCCTATACCTCCTAACTATTAGTTGTTCATCTGATAAAAAGTTTAATCCAATAACAGGATTATAGTTCAAATTATTTCACTCATGAGTGGAATCATAAAACAATAGGTTACGTTCTTCTCGAAAGAAAATGAAGCACACAATATGGATGGAATTTCTTTCGTTTCTTCCATTTCAGTTAAACAAGCAGTCTGTCGACAAACACTGACAATACAATGTATATTCACTTTGTTGATTTTCCCAAACACGAAGATATCAATCATTCATATGGAATCCTTTAGACAAATTGCACTTCCTTTACTGTGTTAGCTAAGTATAAATTATTCTTACGTAACTTTTTATGAGGTTCCATATGGCTTGGTTTTACCGATTATTTTATTTTTTAGAATCACTCCAAAAATAAATGATAACGTGTACCTTCACTTTTTGTGCAGTCAAGCAAGCGTTATAGCTGTGAAAGGATAGTATAAAATTAATAAGAGTTACAAAAAGACGTCAAACCTCTAAGAAGAGGTGAAGATTCCGAATAGTTGCACATACTACTGACAGCATGTAAAGTAGGGGAAATATTTTGTAGCTGATAAAACAACAACTAGTTTAAATGTAGAATGCTAATTTCAAAATGTCCCTACCAGTATGGCTTCAGACGTCCTTAGAAATGATCTGTAAAGTAGCTTTAAGTTCACTTATAGAACTGGAATGTTATCTGACATGTAATATGCGGAGTTCAGCTGTGTAGCTTGTAAATTTTTTTCAGATTTTAAGATGAAATAAATAAACCATCGGCAGGAGTAGCAAAAGGATCACCATAATTCTCATTCATAAATATTTTGTAGACACTCTCTAATATGTGCTTCTTAGAATATTTACTCATAATCCGAAGACTAATGTAAAAACCACACCAGTAAAGGTTGATCCAATGAAATGTTGAGGTAATGGAGCTAGGATTTCAACCAGTTAAAATAAGAAAACCTAATAACAAATTGAGACATGTAATAGAAACTTCAGTTTTTACTAAGTATTGTCCTAAATTTATACAAGTCGTCAAATGGTTTACGAAAAAGGGAAGAGTATTGATATGAACAATGATTATGATGTGAACTGAAATAAATCCGACTTCTTATGCAGGATTCACAGTAAGATTGTAATACGGTCAGCATAGACATCTGCGAATTATCCCGAGAAAAACTGTTATTGACTGAAAGACTTTATTGATTCAATTAGACAAAATAAGTTGGTTTACTATGTAACTTGCAGTGACTGTGAGGTCAAGTACATTGTTGAGACTAACCTACGGATGAAAGTCAGGTTGGCAGGGTATACTAACTTAGGTTAGAACAGACTGATAGACCTTACTATTTATTGTGGGTAATCAAGAGGAGAACTAAGGAATAAGTATGCATGCAAAAACCACGAAACGAGATAAGACAGAATAAAAGCCGTCAAAACCAATATATCTCAGTGTATGCCCAATCCAATCCACCTCTACTTTCTTCAGCATATTTGTTGGGTGATGGATTCTTGGTTGGTTTGTTGCCAGCGGCGTGAGTTCTTTGTTGTTCATTCTTGTTTTTCTGAACATCTGATCTTCAGTATCGAGTGAGCGCAGTCGACAGCTGTTGATGTACGTCTGTAGTTTGTTGGAAATGCTTTTCGCGACGCGCCAAGTTTCTGAACCCTATAGCGGCACTGACTTGACATTGGTGTTGAAAATCCGGATGTTGTTCTTTGTGCTGAATGCAGTAGATCTCCACACTGATTTCAGTTTTTTATGAAAGCCTGTCTTGCTTATCCGATCCTGGCTGCTTTGACGTCTTCATCTGTACCGCTATCTGTAGTTGAAACGAAGCTACCTAGTTAGGTGAAAGAGACAACTTCCTTTAGATGTCTCCCATTGATGATGACTGGTGCCTCTTGTTGTTGATGCTGTTATTGGCTGGGTATCTTCATCACTTCTGTCTTCTCTATATTCACTTGAAGTCCCATCTTCGCTGCCACACATCGACGTTTCTGCCAACTTGTTTGTTTTTGCCTGTAGATCTTCGAGTTTGTGTGACATTACACACAAGTCATCGGTGAATTCCAAATCTTCTAGGCTCTTTTCGTTGGTTCAGCCATTGTACACCCCTCTTCGCAAAGCTCCTAACTGTTTGTTGCATGATCCAGTCCAATACAATCAGGAATATCATGGGTGATAGTAGACAGCCTTGTTTCACTCCTGTCTTCACTCCACTGCGAAAGCGTCACTAAGCTTCCCATTGTGAATTACTCGGCATGAGGCGTCTTCATATAGCTGTTATTGAATGAGATTGATAAAGGTTTGCGGTATTCCGTAGTGTTGAAGCAGTTTCCAAATCACTTCTTGGTCGATGCTGTTGAAGGCATTTTCAGATTCGATGAAGTTGAGGTGGAGTGTTGACTGACTTTCTACGCTCTATTTTATGATTATGCGAAGCATTGCAATTTGGTTGGCACATGATTTGTTATCCCTTAATCCAGCCTGTTCGGATCATAGTTTTGAATCCAGTACATCCTTTAGTCTCTCCAGGATGATGCGGTATAATATTTTGCTTGCTCTGGGTGGGCAGTAGCATGATTCCGCGCCAGTCCTTGCAAAAGCTGAGGTCTCCCTTCTTTGGGAGATCGACAAGGTAGCTGTTCTTCTTCCAATTTGCTGGTACCTCTCTTTCCTTCCAAACCTGTCCTAATCCTTACTTTCGCTTTCACCGAGAGAAGACACATCGGCCGACTGGCTTCTTGAAGGCTTTTACCAACCGGCGTCATTTTGTCTCTCCGATTCCAGCAAGGAATAAGTTTGTTTTTATGTTTGATATTTTCTTCGTGCTTTGAAGTATTTTGAGCGATTGTATTGGTTTTCTAGGGTAGGGTTGCTAGTCCTATGCCCAACCTTCCCTCTTTATCCGAGATTTGGACGAGCTAGTAACTAGTGAACTAGTTAACCGGGCGAGGTTTACCTTGATGAAGTGATAGGTAAATATTTATGCTGCAAATATCATTTGGCAGATATCACTGTCTCACTGTGTGCTACATCAACTGGAAAATTTAAGATGTAATTTCACTTTTTCACAGTGCTATAATACACTTTCAAGGATCTGAAAATGTTGTGTAGAATTCAGATTTCAACAGTAACTTGAGGCATGATTTCAACTAGCCCTCTGCAGTTTCTGCTTCAAATCCTCCCATTACCTATTTCTTCCCGCAGTTAACCAACCAGCATCTTATCATATTAATAACCATCTTACAACCCACAACAGTGTAAAATGAGTTCAGCAAAAATATATTTGGTATTTGTGTCATAATTTGTTATATCTTGTAATCGGTTTCTTTTTGTTTTACATTACCCATTTAACTTAATCATTGAAATCAGGCGGTTAATTGATATTGATGGCAATTTTATTGGAAATTTCAATTCTTTTAGTTTCATATATAAAACCAAGATATACACTATTTTCGTAGCTCTTTTGAATGAACTGTTTTTATCTATTAATATTCGCAGAAAATATTCCATTTAAAATGAGGTAGAATGTTTTCAGGTCTGTCTGTATCCAACATGTTGCCATGTAAGCTTAATGCAGCGTGACTGACATTAGTGGTCATTATTTTGTTGAAATAAATATTTTGAAAATATAACAATAAATGAAGAAATCAGTTAAATTACGCTCAAAATTATTCATGCTAGACACTATTTGAAGGAAATATCACTAATGTCAGTCACGCCACAAAAGCTGACATGGTAACATTCCGGATACTAGAAGTCTGTTTTCATCTAAGGCTGTAACTTGTTGGCATGAACGTTAGAAGCCAACTTTGAGTATATCATTATGCAGGAAATGTTTTTTACAGTATAACCTTCATTTGAAACCTTTTTCTTATTGTTTTATCAGGGAACTATAATTTGACTTTGTGTTTGAAAATTGCATTACTATTTCATATAACATATTCTTATTAGCAATGCGAGACTGATTTCTGGATTAAAATGTAAGAAAAATGACAAAACAGTGACATCAACGTTTTACCGTAAATGTGGTTTATACTGGAGCATTGAACAGTAATTAAACTACAACATTTTTCATTCAGTCTAAACAGTTTAGCCTTTATCAAATAAAAGTTTACTAGGGTAATAAATCAAAGTGGTATATCTGGGTAAGATTACAGAGCTTTCCACCAATAAAATCGTCTGAAGTTATACCATTTTTTCGAAATTTATCATTTTCCCCATTTACTGCTGAACTCACTTAAGTTTGCACTCATCTTCGTGACTAATGGTGGAATCCAAAATGCTTGTTTCATCCTACTTGGGACTTGTCGGCTGGATGTACCTGGACTTAAGTGAGTGATTTCGTTCCCAGTAAGACTCGGACCCAGTACACGTCACTTCAAACGCCGTAGCGTTATCCACCAGACCATGAGGGCATAAGAGCCACCTCTTGTCCAACGTATATCAGCAGTAAATAGGAAGAAAGGCGAGTCCTAGATTACACTGTTAGTCACAATAATGAATACAACATCATGAATATCCAACAGTATCGAGGCATCCACGTGGAAACCCATGTGCTAACCGAGGTCGAGCAATTTACCTCCATATAGCAACGCTGAACTACAAATATCAAAGATTAGTTACCCTGCTTCCACAGTTTATCTGGTTATAAAAACGTTAAGCATAAAAACAATGATGGGATCAGACTAACCTCAAGGTATTAGTGGACAAAATGTCACTTGTTGTAATACCTACCAAATTTATGGGAAAATGAAAACCTATTATGGAGAAAACAGAATGCTACAACCAACTTTTTATGTATGCACAAACAAAATGACAACTATCAATGAAAATAATTTCGAACAGTAGTAGATATTTTGACAGGTTATATTTAATGATGAATATTTGCATAATTAGTAGTCGGGTGAGTGAAAAGATCTACCGTATGAGCAACAGTTGTCAACATTTGATATATATATGACTATGATAAATTAAATTCACGTCGTGTCCATAAATCTGTACATGATAAACACCTAGTGATTATCATCTCAAGAGTTACTGCTTGTTCAACGATTTATTGAGTTTGTTGGTGAAGTGGGAGATTTTGATGTCCAGTCAGCGTATAGAAAGCCTCATCAAGTCGGATATTGGCCCACAGTCTATGAAACAACTTAGAAATAACGTTCAAGAAATCCGCGTATTTTCTTTATACAAGTTTGGTCAGTACAATCCTAATCAGTTACCTGTAAACTATAAAGATTTTTGTTTTGCTTGGAATGCGTGCAATAAGTTCCTGCACATCTGATTGTAATGTGTGAGCCCCAGCTTAAGAAGCACACCTGGGAACTATATTTCAGGAGGAAAAAAGGAGAACGGTGATGCAAAAATATGTTTTGCATGATCTTCATCTTTCAATCAGTTGGCTGCTATTTGAATGATTTGAAGAAATTGTTTTACGGAAAAGTATAAACGTCGTTTTGGATAATCAGATAACCTAAGACATATAAGGAGAACATTTCTAAACAAGCGTTTTTTGATGTCACCTAAGCAATGAATAAGATCTGACAATGCCTTGAATCGATTGCACAAATGTCTACACTTTAATCAAAGTAGGGTAACTAAAACCGGAGGACTTTTTCGCAGTCAGTTGGATGAGAATAATAAGACTGATTTTCGGGCGAAACTCATCTAACAGCTATTAAAACATAACGGTGCTACTCATTTGAAGAAGTCTCGGGGTATCTCCAGCCCACTTTAAAAACAGTGATACAGACTGCGCGTTAACGTTGAATTAATATTGTAAAGTACTATGGTGTACAGCTAGCCTTATTCAGAATAATAGAAGCCTTTGAATTTGTTCATACAAGCTCTAGGCAAAGTCAGTGGTGAATGAGGCTAGTTTACTTAGCTAAACTGTTACTTTCGAACCTGTTAGGCCACAGTTTGGACTTTTCCGACACTTGTTGATTTATCTACACTTTCGAGTATTTAACCCAGTCATTTCTAGCTGTATGCGTTCATCTTAAGTCTAGAAATAGGCCTCACAGTTTTACTGCTGAATTCCTGTTTTTCTTAGTTATCCTCAATAACTGCATAGGGATTTTCATAAGTCTTTCTTGTGAGTAATTAAGGGTTATCTAAGTTGCTGATCACAGTGATGCTACGTACACCGTATTTAATAAAACCACCCATTTGTTTTTTCAAAAATACCACCATCTTCCTACGGGAACCAATGAATCTTTCAGTCAAGCTACTTTTACGTTGGAATGTCTGACAGGATATCAACCATGAGTAGAATATGGCAGGATAAAGATGAAGTATTTTGAGACCACGAAATCAGAACAGTCCATGATTTCCCTAAGATTTTGTTTAAGTAATTTATGGGACACCAAAGACTGCTGTTTACAGTCTCTGATGGAGTCAAAGTCAACTTCTCAGACTTTAGTTGATTCAGCTAAGAATTCACATTGGTTATATCGGTAAATGCCAGCATAATGTGCATTTGTTTCTATTTGTCTCATACCTTCAATCCTTCCAACAAACTTTGCAATGCCTTGTGGCTTTTTGTTACTCATAACAGCGCGGTTTGAGCTGTTTCGTGGTTTTTCCAACTTATTTTCTCTCTCAGGGTTGACATGCTCTGTGGTTTCCATGTTAAAGTTTTCAGGTATTCTGTGTCACTTATAATGGAATTTTGCAAAAAGCCCACTAGTTTCCAAAAAGGTGATCATTAATAATCTATTCATCACATCTTGTTTTACCATTATGTGATCAAAACAACGACTACCGCTTGCAGCATTTTTCCGATCTCGTCGTCTTGAGGGCTCGTGAAAGTTAGTCTACACTTTCTTATACAAATCAGCAGCCAGCGAATTAACGGTTTGTCACAAAGTCTTAGTTTGACCACCGTCAGCTTCCTTCTAATTAAATCCCACTGTGGCTGACATTAGATGCTTGGGTTGTTGTGGATTGGCACATGAAACACATGTTTAATCCACTTTATTTATCGAAAGTTCATTAATATATCTACTGATATATCTATCTTGCCTAGTACCTATCGCCTAACCTCGAAGTTGCCCAGATGGTGACCATACCACAGGTGAGAAATGCGACAAAGATACCTATGATCATCAACTTGCAGTCTCCATGTATGTACAACCTCTTTCTTTGTCATGACCATGATAGAGTATACATCTTTCTAGATAATTCACATATGACGTGAATATTTTTTTGGTAATCATTTTGTTTATTTACCCATTGCGTAACTTTCATTTGTCATGCAATTTATATTGACATTTGACCAGAAATTATTCTAGAATGCTGTCTCCTTTCTGCTGCGTATTCATGTGTGTGCAGCTAACAGGATGATTCTGTTGACAAGAATCATTTTTATTCGTTACAATCGTCTTCCGTGCTTTCTTGTGATCAAATTGGTTTATTTTGAAACTAGCACGTCTCTTCATATCTCATGTTATCTACAACTATGTCTCATTTCCGCATTTTAAAAGTAGAGTGCAGAACTGTATTTTTGTTCATTCGGAGGTGACCAGATATCTCTTAACTGTTAGAGATGACCTACGTTGACAAATGAGAAACGGGAATTTCGTATGTGGATTAGAATTTCTTCAGAAAACACTACTATCGGGCTGATTCAATTTCTTAAATAGGTGAAGTTGTTAACGCATTCTGTTTCATCGCCAGTCTTCAAACTAGGAATTGGTGCACATCAGTTGCTAAACATCTTCATATACCTTAGATGTGTGAAACGCCTGCTGATCATAGATACCTGCTCGAGGTATTTACAAAACTGCATTTTTCAGCTTCCTCGTCTAATAGTCTTATTTTGTTTGAATCAATCGGATAAAAAAGTCCCTCTTGAAAATAAGTCTATCTCTGTGGGGTCGAAGATACCTAGATTATGTTCAATATTATGCCTATAAGATAGTTAAACAGGACAGTTAGTATCCTTAGCGGACACCAAAGGTTGTTATCACTTGAGATGGTGACTCTCCATAAGTTGCTACAAAACTATGTCAGTCTGAGTAAACAGTCTTGAATAATATCACATACCTAGCGGTTTTTTATCTCTATCCTTTAAAAAACGTTTGATAGCAAATTATCAAAATATTCTGTTTTGGATCGTTTCAGTTTTGACCTAACTTTCTCAACTTCAAGGAGTTTTATGGAATAAATTTAGCATTCCATTCAGATAAGAACTGGATGATGGGCGTGCAAGGCGTAGTTATAGACCTTTGAGGTTGTTTTTAGAGTGTTCCACCCAACCTTTCAGCCATCTATCTTCAAACCTTATCATGAACCCATTGCTTTCGATGATGGTTCCAGTGACCGTCGTCTAATATATGCAAGTTTCCTTAGTGAGCTTAAATATTTGTTGTGTTCTGTCCACTACTGATACCTTGACCATCTCTTTCGCTTACATCATCCACTACTACTAGCAGTCATTTCGATGACTTTTAGTTACCTTTCGTTTAAGCTACCTTCACACTTCACAGTGTTCACAGCCAGCTGGAATGAGTCGTCATTTTACTTTGAATAAGGTAGTGAGAATTGACTGAATGCAGATTTTAAATAGTCATTTCCATGATTTATGCAACTGACTAAGCAGTATGTCAAGTTTCATCTGAATAAAAATGGTATGTTCATATGCGGCTAAATGCTCTGTAAACTTCTCTCTGAATGCAAACTAAATGTTTTCAGCTTACAGCCTAGCGAATAGGGGTTTCGCCACTATGAGCTCTATGCACACATGAAGGTGACCATATACAAGTGCTCATACTTGTTCATGATCTTGTCCTAAGAAGGTAGTCAAAAACAGTAAAAACCTCCCACACATGCCTTCCAACACTGACTTAAAAGAATATGGTTTATCTGTCTTTACTGTACGTTTGATGTCAACGGGCAATATCTTGCCAAATAGTTCAACTTGGTTGCAGTCGGGAAGAAGTATTTGTGCATGAGCACGACCCTATCTTCGATAACAACAGCGTGCGAACACTGTAAAGTAAGTGTTCAAAAACTGCAAGGGTCATAGTTCAATAAAACGGTAATCAACACTTAAATGGATGGTGATCCAATATACAGACAACTGAAAACAGTCCAGTTAGGTGAAAACCAATCCAGCAGGCCAATAGTTGGACAACATTTCAAGGACAGAATTTAGCTGTTCTCAGTGGTGACATACGTCGACAGATGATATAATAAGAAAAGTAAACACAATGGTGCTCACAAGCGCTTAGTGACTAAGGTCAGAAAATATCCTGTATAAGCATTCAATTAACTTGGGAATGCCTCGGTTTTTTTCAAGTAATCGCTGATCGAGTCACTTAGCATGACGAAGCGTAGTCACGTAGTGAAACATTACCAAGGCAACACAATAAGCTTTTTGTTTCATAAGCTTATATGCTGTGAATTGTAAAGGGTTTCTTAAAAGATGCTATGACAGTGGTAATCTACTCTAGAATTTTATGATGCTCTCATTTCGCTATAACTTAAGTGTTTATTGAAGGTTGCCATTTGTTTGTATCTGAGACTAACCACAAATCGGAGCTGTTTCAGTTAGTGAAAACAGTTTACAGTGTAACGCTTTCAAAAACTGAAGTCAATGGCCAACATGAATTTCAATAGTTGAGGTTTTCCTTACCCTTCATCGAAACAACACTAACGGTTATCAAATATACTTATATTGCAGGCATAATGCGGCAATCAAAAATGAAATGGCATTTTGATACGGTGTTTCCTTCATTAAAAATCATTAAAAGTCAGTGACATAAAGGAAAACTCCTATGTGTACTCTGATTTCTTGTTCATTTTGTTTACTTTTTGAAGAACAATCCTGTTTCAAAACTTTGAGTTTTATAAGTATCATGCTTTCCATAGACATCGCAGTAGGATGTAACTGCGTTTTTAGTCGATCTAATCGATGTATTATAGAGTAAGACGGTAGTATTTACTAAATTGTGACAGGAACGTACTTCAGTAGATCGTACTCTTTCATTGCTTGTGCATCAAATAAATCAATTAAAAAAGGGAAAATAGGTTACGTTTTATATAGGTACTTCATTTTGTTCATTATCTTTAATCTGTTTTTTGGTCAGCCAACAACTGAAAAATAAAAAGCAATGAGCAACAGGAAGGCTGATAGCTTTTTAATAACAATGAAATGATAATATCAGGTGGTTTTAGCACCAAATAAAGTTAGAAATCTATTTAATCTCTAGACAGTGAAAAACCAGCTTATATTTCCTGCATCCGGTTTTCGTCATCATATGTTAAACTGCTTAAAGTTTCAGAAAAGAAACATGAAATATCCCTAACAACGTCTCTATTCATCCATCGTATTATGACTATGTGCTTGCTGGTTATAAATTATTAAGCTACTTAATAGTGGCATTACATAAATCAAATGAGTTGAACCTAACCATTGTCTAATCTAACTGCATCACTTTTAAATGCATGAGTTTAGTTATCCTTATTTAGCCGGTAAGAAACATCAGCAATCACTTATTGCATCCAGGAAATCATACTAGTCAGTCATGCAAAAGGTACTTATAAAGGTGTTTTGACGACATGAAACCATAATCCATGAAATGTCTACTGGGATAAGTGCACCATTAGGTAAAGAAAACTATCCAGTCTCTCCTGACATAAAATATCTTTATCAGTGTGGTTGAACATGAACCGAATCAGGCTCTCACCAATTCTTCATAATCTGCAATGCATGTTTGTATCAGCAGAGTATCAAGCATTTACTTACTTGCTAAGAATTTACCAACTGGTAATGCTGTTTATTCTAAATCTCTTGTAATCTTTCATTAAAAAGATAAATACTGCAAAACGAAAGAACTTTTTCAATGCCAAATGTCCTTTCCACATGATAATATCAGTGACAGTGAAGAAAAAATAAAAAAGTGAATCATAAAAAAGTCAACAAAACAATATAAAAAATTATGTCATAAAATTAATTATCCTGTCAACTGAAGTGATTTTTTTATTTACTCATTGAAAATACAATCTTGCTAATGGCATTCAATCCATCATTGAGTCTACGCACATGGATGCAATTGTAATTTGTGATGGCTTTAGATGTGTTTCTATGGCTATTGTTTAAATCGTTTTCGTTTCATTTTCAATCATTTACAGTTTCATTAGGTACGTATACACCTATGGGATGAATGGTTGGCTTAAGTGTCTATCTACTATATCTAGAATCTAAGCAATAGCATATCACATCCAGTATTTTTAGTGTGAATATAACTCACTAATGGTATTTTCATTGGTGAAAACACGTATTTTGTCAGCTAGTCATTTTTCACATGAAGCTTGGTGTTAACCGGTGTATGTAGAAAAGTCGGAAATTAGATAATGATGCTTTCTGGTCAGTAGTTAGAGTGGTAATTATTGTCGAAGAGAACAAATTTGACTTCAACGATGCCATAACAAATCAGCATCTTGTAATGACTCTTTTAACTTAGTGATAGAAACACTATTCCTACTAATAGAATTTCAGTTTTATGATGCTTTTATAGACATTTGGTATGTAACTTTTGCATTAACTTGGTATACAGCATAAATAATCTCAGTTGTATTTCTATGACCAAGACATCTACTTTTTTCGCATTACTTAAAAAAGGTATGTGAAGGTCAGTATTTTTTCAAGATGCTGTTTACTGATCTTATTTTTATGTTCAACTTACTGCATATGTGCTCTGGTTCTATTATTTACCAGTGACTTACTGGTAATAAAAGTCGATAACCGGAATTATATCTGATCATATTTGGATCATAGGAATGCCGAAACAACGAAATAGAAGTATTTTCTTGGAGATAGACAATATAATCGAGCCTTCAAGTTATTAATGTCTTAAACACTGGATTTTTTATTTAATTCATTTCAAAACCTCGTTGAATTGCACTGAATTCAGATAAATAATGATAATCTACGATTAAATTTACGGCTAAAATTTCACCAAGATCTCTTGACAATGAGCTAAGTGTAGGAACCTCAGTTTCGTTTACCTTGTTACATTCGTCGCTAAACTCTGTAAACAAACAGTTATTGATAAACTTCAGGTTCTTAGGATTCATATAGATCTCAGCTTAAATGTCGATAAAAATTAAATATGGCAACTAGATTAAATCGCTTAGTTAACTTCATTATGTTTCGCGTTTCCCAATGTTGTAACAGTTGAAGTAGACATTCATTTATTGAGATAAGAGTAAATAAGAAATTCAGAAATCAGTTCCTAACAATTTTGAATATATTGTCTGACTGCAGCGGACGTATTTTTTATTGCAGCTATTCATTACATGCGGTTTTTCAGCACACTCTTGAATTGTTTAGTGTACTCAATTTTAATCATTTTTCATGTTCAGCGTGCGTTGTCATACGGTTTCAAATGTCGAAAATATCACCCTTTTCTACCTTTACGAATTAGGAGTATTTCAAAGGAATTGATTTAATCTCTATATGGAAATAATTTTAATACATCACCTTTTCTTTATTTATTTAATCTGACCAACTATACATATTCTTGAAGATTAAATTTATATCTTTCTGTTGGTAATCTGGATCAGATGTCACAAAATAAAACAAAGTTTTTTATTTTGAAAGTGAATTTTTTGAATGGATCGCAAAAATTTTGTAGTATATTAACAATGACCCAGTCCATCAACTATTAAAACACAACAAGAAGGCCAAAGTCCACGTCAGTGAAACAGACAATCCAAGTAAATGTGGAGGCGATGACAAGACCATGGTAAGAAAACAGTCACCAACAATGCAAATAAGACATGTTAATAAATAAATTGAACCTCACCTAGTTAACGAGTTCAATAATTACTAGCCTGCCCTAAGCCCCATTAAAGACGGAAGTTTGGTCATAAGGCTACCAACCTCACCCCGCAAAACCAATCCAATCACTAGACAAACTTCAAAGTACAAAGACAATATTAAAAATAAAAATAAACTTATTCCATGCTGAAATCGAACAGACAAAATGACGCCGGTTGGTGAAAGCCTGACTTCGGGAAGCCAATTGACCGATATGTCTTCTCTCTCTAGGTGAAACCAAAAGTAAACATGAGGACACGCAATGTCTACACAACGAATGAAGCTGGCTGGTAGGGCTGTCCAGGTTGCAAAAGAGATGAAGAAGTATGGCGTAGGAGTGCTACGAATCTGTGAAAGTAGATGGAATGGAGGTGGACTCTCCAAACTGTTAACTGGAGAGTCAATAATCTACTCCTATATTGTCACCCAAACGACAACCACGAGCACACTGAGTGGAAGAACACTGCAACTTCTTGAAAGAGGCGTGGAAGGAAACCTGAATTGCCGTGCTAGGAAGGAAGAGGAAACAAGGCAAGACAAGATTGGAATGGATCTCGATGGACACATGGAAGCTGATGGAGGAGGAGGAGGAGGGGGAGGAGGAGGAGGAGGAAGATGGTGAAGCAGAAGATGAACTAGTGCAGTGCAGTGCAGTGATAAACAAGGAAACGAAGAACTGAGTGCAACCTATAAAACACTACACTAGACAAAGAAGTGAAGAAGAGTGCGCTGAAAGACAAGAGACTTTTCTACGACACATTGGCAAGTGAAGCAGAACAGGCTGCAAACAGGAAAGACATAGACATGACAACATTATATCAAATAACCAGATAACTAACTATCTTGGAGGGAATAGATCAGCGCAGTTGAAACCAATGAAAGATAGTGAAGGAAAGCTAGTTACTACAGAGAGAGGGGAAACCAAGGGAAGGATGGGTGGACCACTTCAAAATACTCTTGAATCGACCACCACCACCAGCATCATGACTACCTGAAACTCGTACAGAAATACCACCAGCAGGTCAGCCACTGAATTACCAATGAACACAAGTCCTCCGACAAAAGCTAGAGTGAATCTTTGAACGCCATTAAGTTGCTGAAATTCGGGAAAGCTGCAGGACCAGATGGAATTCCTCCGGAAGCACTGAAAACAGACACAGAGATAACACTGGATATGCTCACACCATTATTGTAGAAAGTTCGTGAGGAGGGAAGGAAAGAAAGGTAGGTTTCGATTGGAAGAATTGCTGGCTTGTCAAACTCCCAAGAAAGGCGATCTAAGTCTTTGCACGAACTGGCGTGTAATCATGCTGCACCGCTGCCAACCTCATCAAAATATTAGGCCTCATCGTCCTGCAGAAACTAAGAGATGAGCTGGATTCAAGATTACGACCGGAACAGGCAGGCTGGCTGTCTGGCTAGCTGGCTGGCTGGTTGCCTGGATTCAGGATGAACAAATCATGTACGGATCAAAATGTAACGCGACGCCAAGCATCATCATAGAATACAGCATAGAATGGCAGTCAACTCTCCACCTCACTCACCTCAACTTCATCGACTTTGAAAACGACTTTCTTCGATAGCGTCGACAGAGAAGTAATTTGGCAGGTAGCTGCTTCAACACTACGTTTGTACTGTCACAAACCTTTATCGACCTCATTCAACAGCACCTATATGCAAGTGATGCTACATGCCGAGTGATTCATAATGGAAAGCTCAGTGACGTCTTCGAAGTGAAGATAGGAAGGAGTCAGTCAAGGCTGCCGCGTACTTACCATCACCGATCATCTTCCTGATTGTGGTCGACTGGACTGTACTGGGTCATGCAACGAACCGTGAGCAGTGAGAAGAGGGGCATACAGTGGTTAGACCGAGGCGATCAAAAGAGCCTAGAAGATTTGGATTTCGCCAATGATGATGATTTATGTCTAATATCACACAAACTCGAAGATGTACAGGCGAAAACTGATAATTTGGCAGAACAGTCTAGGCAGCAGAGACAGGACTTCAGATGAATGTATAGAAGACGGAGGTGATGAACATTGCCAACGAACGACAGCAGCTGCAGCAACAACAACAGCAACAACAAGAGGCACCAATCACCATCAATAGGAGAAATGTAGAGGAAGTTGTCTCTTCCACCTGTCTACCTAGGCAGCATCGGTTCAAGTACATGCGGCGTAGACACAGATGAGGACGTCAAAGCCATGATCGGAAGAACAGCAAGATAGGTCTTCATTAAACTGAAATCAATGTGGAGATCTACTACCCTCCAGTGTACTCAGCATGAAGCGTGAACAGGATCCAGATTTTCAACATTAATTCAGCCAAGTAAGTCAGTGCTTGTATATGGTTAAGGACCTTGAGGTGTTAAGAGAAGCATTTCCGACAAAGTAGAGACGTTCGTCAACAGCTGTCGCCTAGGCTCACTTGATACTGAAGATCATATGTCCGGAATAACAAGGAAGAGCAACAAAGAACTCACTCCAGCAGGCAACAAACCAACAAAGAACCCATCGCCCAACAAATATGCAGCAGAAGCTGGAGATGGACTGGATTGATTCCCATATTCCTGCATTGCAATAGTCATTACGCTTAACGCGGACAAAATGTTGTTCTAGTTCATCATTTTCGGAATGTGTTTGCTGACTCAACGTACGTTCAGAAATTCATGGCGTGAAAAACTAGCAGCAGTCATAGATTTGACAGTTTTTATTGCAATTATTTGTTTATGCACCTGTTTGTGATTCAGGTTAACGTTAGGAATTTGCAATTAATTTGAATGTACGTTATTTCCATTGAAATGTAATTCATAAACACAAGATTCATTTATAAGTTTTTTTGAATTTACTGACATAAGGATGACTGGTTTTAAAACGTTTCTGATACCCAATTGTAAATTGAAAAGCTCTTACTCCGTATTATTCCTAAAGCGTTTACAGGTCAAAGATGCTTGTAATAGACAGATTTATTTATTAGGTGGCATTAGAGTCATTCTAAATTTCGATTCCACTTCAATAACTTTAGTATTTCAGGGAATTATTTGTAGGACTAATGAAACTGACCGACGAAGTACGTATTTTGGAACCATTACGGACTGCTTGTAATGATGGTTTACAAGGAATTGATTAGATGTTGGCATTTTCGCCTAATGACAACAAATTTCGACAAATAATGAATAACACCAGGGAAGATAGTGTGGTGTGTGTGTGAGTTAGGAAAGAGATTTCGCCACACCGTTGCCTTTATTTCCATAGGTAATACAAGATGAGGCAGGTAAAAATCTTTGTCAGAGTGAAACCATGCTATTTTTTACTGGTAGATAGATTATTGATTTTGAAATGGTGCAGAATATTTGTAGCTCAGGTGGACAGTATTGGTTGCATTTCGTTCTCTGAGCTGGGCTCTTTAATCGTGGAACTTTCATCGTCTTTCTAGATGACATCATCAGCACTCACTCAACAAGAAATATGGAAAACAATCGTACTACTGACCAGGCAGAAGGGATATCACGCTTAAAAGAACACTCAAGAACAGAAAACACTGAAGAGACAAAGAGACAAAGGACGCACCACGGTAGTCATGGGAAATGAGGACTACGTCAAGAAGGCAGAGAATTTATTCATAGACAAAGATGAGGGTCAATAACTTGAAACCAACCCTATCAAGAAGTTCGACAGTCAGAACAATAAAACCTTGAACAAGCTCTTCAAAGCAGAAGAAATAACAAACCAAGACAAATGGAGTATAAAATCGAATGGACCTGTCCTTCCTCGGTTCTACGGCAGACCAAAACTATACAAATCCAATATCCCTCTGCGACCAACAGTCTCACTTTCAGGAACTCCAACACACAACATATCAAGAGAACTTTCGAGAAAACTGAAACACCTCGTTCAATCATGTGGACATTCCATCAAGTCACCAACGGAATTCTTAGAAAAAATCGAAAACATTAACATAGAAAACGACGAATTAGTGGTATCCTTCGATGTCACAGCATTATACAAATCCATCGGACCTCAGTTGCCCAAGGAAACAATGTCCCTCCTGTTCAATGAAGACACAAACCTTTCAGATAGTACAAAATTTAAATCTTCAAGTCTGATGGAGCTCAGTGACCTTCGACTGACAATATACTTCCAATTCAACGGCAGGAAATAAGCGCAGATGAAAATAACTCCAACGGGATCACCGATATTCGGACTAACTGCAGAAGCATTGATGCAGAGACTGGAGGCCATCATTCCACCTTTAATAGAACCGAAAATTTGAATTTGGTGTGTGGACGACACTTTTGTCATCATTAAATAAGATGATATAGAAAACACGCACAGTCCGATCAACAACGTTTTCAATGACATCAAATTCACAATGGAGAAGGAGTCGAACAAACAGCTACCATATACATGTATTCAAGAAGTTAAACCTTGTCTGTGTGTACAAAAGAACTATGTACAGTCACTGTTTTTATCATGGCCATAAAATGTTTCCACCCAATTAGCTTCCCCTTGTTAATTTAACCTTTGTATTTTTCTTTTTTCACTGTTATTGTTATTATAAATGCCTTCACTTTGATTAGTTTCCGGTGTTATTTCACTTATTTTTAGTCTTTTTAGAAAACATTGATGTCATCTTGACCAACTTATTTGATCCTACTATATAATACCTAACTGGTTTATTACTTTTATCAATTTATTCGCCCCCTTCTGAGTTACATACTTTCTATGAACCATTCCATATATTACGTAACCTACTCTGTTAGCATTCACATTTCAATTGTTATCATAATCACAAATGCCTATGTCACCATCGTCTCTATTATTATTGTCATTATCTATTTAGTGTTTAGCTTTTTTTCAAATATCATATATATACGATTGTACAACTTGAAAATAAATTTGTTCAAAAGAGTCTCTTCGCTGAATATCTTGTTCTTGATACTGCAGTACAACAACTTCACGGAGAGACGAAGAATATTACTTGATATCCGCCCTAGAGAAGAGCAGCTAACCACGAAGCTTTGTCAGAAGATGCCCATCCAGTGCATCATCAACTACAAAGCCATCGACAGAAATCAACAAGTGCATCACCCTACCACACATAAAGAATACATCAGAAATCATGACAAGGTTGCTGAGACCATTTGGAATTGGTGTGGCTCATAAACCAACAAATTCCCTCCAAACCCTACTATTCAGACCAGAGGATGCAACAACCAAATTAGACAAACTGAATATCATTTACAAAATCAACTGCAATAACTGTAGTCAACATTACATTGCACAAAGTGGCCACCCTCTTCGCCTTCGTCTACATGAGCACCAATTTACCATTGAACGACATGACATCTCATAACTCATTCCAATGCACGTGGATAATTATGGACATGAATTCAATTTCGACAATGTAGAAATTCCGGGTAATGGAAACACAAAGAATGTCAGAGAATTCCTAGAAGCTTGGCATTCAGGTCAGCCAGTCAGCAATCAGCAGATGTATAAACATAGACTCAGTCTGTCGACCAATAATAAAAATGATAAACGACAGGAAGGTCGTAAGTCAAGCTGGTGAACCGCCAATAGGGAAATCTGTACAGTCAATGACACAACAATCAAAGGAGACAACTAATCACAAACCACTTTGTCATGGCAAGCTAATAAATCACTCATGAAGAGATACTAACAGCTTACTTCATGCTGAAGTTAGAGCTGATGGTATCGTCTAGAAAGACGAAGAAAGCTTTAAGAATATTGATTTGTTTGGTCAATTTTAGTTTGGTTGATGGATTACTGCTTTATTCTTAAGAAACACTTTATGGAACCACCAAGCCTAGCACTGTTTTGTATGACTAACAATAGTCTGAGAGAAGCGGGAATTTTTGTTAGCATATATCTAACTCAGTTATTCGGAAACTGCTACTCCTATTCATATTACACCTCACGTTTTCATTTCACTTTCAATCATCATCATATGATATATTTCTAGCATTTTACCGTTATTCATCCAAGTATCAGAAACAGAGAATTCAAAACAAAGATAGGCTTCAAATAAATTTGTATCAAAGCCATGATTATCTGCATTCACTATAACAAGAAGACAATCCTTTGCAAGCAAGTTTTCACTCATTACCAAATGGACCTAAGCATTTTTCAGAAATCCCTCAATTAGTCTCAATAACTTAAAACGGCATACTACATAATTAGAATTAATTAACAGGCTAAACACATTAGGTGGTGTGATAAAGTTTATTGAATGGAATTTCTGGTTAAATTCTGGCTGAATGTCACAGTGAAACTGTAAGGAAAGCTCTATAGCTTATACAGATAGCCAAAATTATTCAAATGGAAACAGTTACCATTCAAGTGTTTTTCTTTTGGTTTTCGCTGTTAAACATCTGTATGCATATTTTTATTAGTGCATTTACACCACATATTGTACAGTGAATAGATAATTTAACATTTGTTATTTGGATTATCCGGTAGGGATTCTAACATATTCCATATAAATAAACATTACTAAATGTGAGACGAAAATTCCCTTTTTTGGATAACAAACGTATGATGAAAGCTTTAATCTGTTAAGTGTTCCAAACTTTCAAATACTTTCACTACATTTTAAGTAATCATGTAGAAAAGGATCGAACTCTCGCCTAGTGAGAAGTTTCAGTGCTTCAGATTGCCGGAAGGAAATGTTTTGGGAGAGCTAGCTAGTTATGTTCGGAAGAATACAAATAAGTCATCATACTTTGTTTTCCTTAATCTTTATTAGTGAACAAATAATAAATCACGGAACTGAACTAATTCATACGGATAGGCCATAATCAATAACTGATATTCTGCATTTTTTGAAAAGGAATTCTGGTTCCTGTCTCTTTATTCCCTATGGTCACGAAGAAATAATTCTCATGAGGGATAATTATACCATAGTTCATTACCATATCACTCATCAAAGTGACGGCCTACTTAGCAAGGAACCTGGATATTATTTTGTTGTTTTTTCTTGGTACTTCAGGCTGTTAAAAACGATCTGGTTTAGCCTTGATTGGATCAGATTGTGTTATCTTAGTTGCAGCAGTAAATATGAGTTTGAAATTCTAAAATCAATCTAAAGATACTGAAACAAGATCACAGTTGTGACCAGTGAAGTTCTTTTATTGCCTTTAGTCTTCAGATATGTTTTTGTCATGAAAATTTACAACCGATTAACCCAGTTTATAATCTTCCTGCTAATGAACCTCACCAACATGCTACAATCTTTGGTGGTCACAGAACACAAATATTCAGCCAGTAACAAAAAATGGTGGTTTTATTAGGTTCCATTTTGGCATAGATCTAAAGATTTTGATCTTGCTTTTATTTTCACTTATTATAACTCAAGAAAATTACAGTGGTTTGTGATGACTGACTAAACTAGCAATAGGCTGTTAATTAATTTTTTCACACTGCACTGATTATTTCCTAAGTATGTTCTCATTACTGAGTACTGAAACTCTTTTGATCTTTTTCACTCAATATTATGTTAGTAAACTCTTTTTCCCGAAATCATTGGTTGCAGACCTTCATAGGAATCAAAATTATAGTTGAGTGCCACCTATTTTTCCTTAAACTTGTATTACTATACCGTTTCTGTAGTAGAAACTTCTGTAGCTACAACCTTAAAGTGTTGTTGTTTGCACTTAACAACAAGAAAAACGTTTTCTGAAGTTTGGGAGGAAATTTTATGCATAAATGCCGACCATTACGATACACACTACTTACAATCTTTATATTTATTACATTTTTGTTTGATGTATGGATACTATGGTTTTTATTGGAGCGTTAATGGTGTCAGTCTCATATGGTCCAGCTGCTGAAGACAATTTCAAGTTATGGAGACCAATAAGTCAATGCAAACAGAATAATGTAATGTCGTCAGATAACAGGAAGCTGATAACTTCTAAATTTCTTAAATGCGAGGAGGGTAGACCATCGTCACACTAAATAACGAATCGTAATAATGTGGGTAAGTGCATTGTTATGAATACGATTTTCAAATAGCAAGGCTTCAGTTACATACATCACTTTTCTGTATAATAGTAATGCGCTTTTGCAAAACGTCATCAAAATGTGTGAAGCACTTCTTGGTGGACGGTAATTAGTCATCAAAAAGGAACGTCTAGAGCAAAAAGCAGATTTGAACACTTCCTATGACTCATTATTTGAAACATATTACCTGTATGACCACCAGGAATTTATTTTGAAGACATCAAAGCAACCGTAATTATTAATTATTGATTGACTACAAATAAGGTTAATTTTATTAGTTTAGCCCGCTTCTTTAATTACAATACTATTATTATCGTCTACTGGTCTCCAGTCAGTAAATCAGATGCACCTGTGAAATATTCGAAAATACTAATTACACTACTTATGTGTGCTGATTAATGCATTTGTGTGACTTTCTTTGCAAAGTTACTGAAGATTTTTGTGAGTTAAAAGGTAAGAAGTACGGCAACAAGTAAGCTGCAAGATAAAATTGCTTCCTTTGTTTCATCTGTTTCTTTTGGGCTGCATATAGTCGACTTGAGAGAATACACTATTAAACTACAGACAGTTGTTCGGCAAAACATGTATGAGATATTTGTGGGACGGATAAAAGTGATGGTCTAAAAGGTTTTCTTCTTGTGAAAGTGAGGTATACTTGAGTTACGTCGACCTCAGGCTTCCTTTCCTCAATTAGAAACCTAATTTAGGTTGCAAGCAATTGAACCTCCATGTTCGTTTTGAGTTTTGGCTTCTTTTAGCAACCTGAAGAATAAATTTTAATTTGGTCTCATATTTATGAGGAAAGATGATGAATTACTTGGATGAAGACACTATAAAATTGCACATCGGCACACTTCAAATTTAAATAGACAAAAGTTAGACCACGATTAACTTACAGTTTCTAGATGAGGGTTTTATCCCTTGACTTTGTAGACGTCAACTATAATCTTTTACTTTTATACTACAAGTTCATGTTCCTATGTAAGAAGACAGTAAAAACTGTTATTATAAAACAAATTTGTTTTATTCATAAATTGCTGTTCTGTCTTCATGTCTAGTATCTAAGAGGCCATGTAGGTATGGGATAAATTGTTATTGCCTTATAACTGTGTTCCAATTGTATTACAATAGGCAACGCTGAGAAAATTCTGGAATGAAATGAAATACATAACAAAATATTTAACATGAAATTATGTTTCTGCTCACATAAATACGCATATGCGCCGCCTACCTCAATGTGCAATATTCGAGGAAGTTGGATTAAGCTGGAAGAGGATTCAGGGTGACCAGACCAAGAAGTGGCACCACTTGATAGAGTCTTTGACTGCTGGCTTGGGCCATGTTGGGAGATGCGGGCTACCTGGGTGGGGTCTTCGAGACAAAACGAACCACAGGTTGAGGACTTGGTGACATGGCCGAAAGTCTGTCACAGTGGCGTAGATGTATTAACTCCTTGACGTCTTCCAAAGCTTCAGTATTTACACTAACCTATATCTTTAATTTGTTTATTCTCTGACACTACTTTATCTACTTTGATGTCGTTCTTCTTCTATTCACTTGATCTTGGTGTTTTACCGTGAATTGTGGCAGCTTGAGCAGAAGCATTTATTTGCATGGTTCTATATTGAATTTGCCAGTCAGTCAGTTAGTCAGTCAGCATATTAATCATAACAGACGGATACTTTTATTGACAAAACTACCCAGATCACATATAGGTATAATAATCAACGATGTAAACCATGCAAATTGATGACTGACATTTCTAATTTCTAATATTTAATTTGTGGTTAGTATTTGATTAGATGAGATGACATTTTGGAAAATGCCGAATTTCGTTCGCTATTCTGTAGCAAATATCCACTAAATGATTTACTACTATGATAATTTTGTTTGTTTTTACTAAAATAATTTTCAATACTTTGCACAACGATTGCACATGGCTAACCTTTTCTTATCTTTCTTTTAAAAATGTTTTGTATTTTATGCCTATATCAATTTTAAGTCTACATAAAGACCTCCATTAATTGTGTAATTAGGCGGCCATTTCACTTGTCTGTATCTATCGTGTATGTTTTAATTAACTTTTTAATTTCATTCTCTGACAACTATTATCAATTTGAAATAATTACTTTTACTGGACGCGCTAATTAAGAAAGTTCGGCAAAAAATTTTCTTGTGAAAGATGTAAACGTTTTTCTGATTTATCCTCTTTACGTTGAAAAACATGTTATCAAGTCAGCTAACGCTTTCAGTGAACCATTGGTGTTCAGAATGGGAGGCATATTCAGTCACTAAGATGGCAAGGAATTTTATTTATTTCGAGATGTAAGAAGTTTTAGTTGGCTTTTACTGTTTAATTCTCAAAGCAATTTTTTAACTGAATCGGTAACTGAGAGTTTCAAGGTCAAATAAATGTTTGAACGTTACAGAACACAAATTTAGTTAGTTCAAGAGAAGAACCACAGTGAACAAAAGAAACAGTAGACAGTCATTTAGTCGCTTAGTTTCACTTAAAGGTGAGATTACTTGAATGATGGATGGGAAACTTCTATAAATAGTTCAACCAGCAACCAGCTGATCTTTGGTTGGGCAGTATCTAGTTGGATCCGGAAATGAGCTTTGGAATAGAACCACCAAAACTTGCTGTATATTGGGAAGGCTGTTAGTAGCCTGATATATGACAACGCATATGGTTAATTAAAATGTATTTCTGAAGGAATAGTTAACTTACAGAATGTGTAACTGTGGCATCAGGTGAATTATACTAAAGACACACAGATTAGTTTGTAGCATGATTTCTATCATGCATCTTCCAGCTGTTACTCATTTGTAACGTGAACACGGATCCTCAAAATGTAAATGGTGTTAATAACGTTATTTTTAACCTAGTGTGGCACAGTAGTATGTCATGTATTATATCTAAAAGCTTCGTAAGTTTTTGAGCGAGAACAAGCAGTAGTAAATAATAAAAAGATATCTGTAGCCTTAAGATTTCTGGTTAATTAAGAAGATGGAATCATAGAGTGTTGATGAAATTGCCACAGCAGTGACTGCTCAGTTTAATTGCTTGTCCCTGTTATATTAGCTACTTCATATTACCTAGTTATTCATCATAAACATGTGATAATATTGTGTCGTTAGCCAACTTATATGGAGACATACAACCATTATATCAGTTCTCTCTATGGATTTCTAATAGACTCATTAATCTCACAGCTTGTTGTAAATATTGCCCACCAATTATTGTGGAGGTTTTGACTTTGAACTCGGCAGATCAATAAAAGTTAGAGATTATTTTTTGGACTCTGTATTAAATGCATTTGTCAGGAATATCAATGCAACTTACTAGTTTTCAGAGTGACAATTCTTATTTCCCTATCAATTTGTTTACCACAACGGGATTTTTCTATGTTTTAAGCGGAAAGCAATGGTTATATTCTTGCTTAATCCAGAGATTTCAATTTAAGTAATATTCGCAACAACAGTATCTCACCAACCTTGTCTGGTTAACTAGTTCACTAGTTACCAGCCGGTCCTAAGCCCGGATAAAGAGGGAAGGTTGTAGATTCGGCTAGCAACCCTACCCAGTAAAGCCAATCCAGTCGCTAAACAAACTTCAAAGCACAAAGAAAACATTAAAAATAAAAATAAACTTATTCCTTGCTGGAATCGGAGATACGAAATGACACTGGTTAGTGAAAGCCTTCAAGAAGCCAGTCGGCCGATGTATCTTTTCTCCCTAGAAGAAAGCGAAAGTAAACGTGGGGACATGGAATGCCCGCACAATTTTTAAACCCACCAAGACTGCCAAAATTGCCAAAGAGATGAGGAGATATGGCATAGAAGTAGTTGGAATCTGCGAAAGTAGATGGAATGGAAGTGGACTCTCCAAACTGTTAACTGCAAAGTCAATAGTCTACTCCGATAATGTCACCCAAACGACAACCACAAGCACACCGAGTTTTTGAGTGGCTATCATGATGTCTCCAAGAACATCAAATGCTCTCATGCAGTGGTAACCAGTCTCCTCCTACAAGATCACGAGAGCAGGATTCAACTGAAGAGGAAGGAAAGTCACAATCGTTCAATGTTGCACACCAACAATTAATGCAGATGGAGAGAAGAAGGAGGAATTCTACAGACAACTGCAATCAGTACTGGACAAGGCTCTAGTTGGCGACATCACCTCATCAGCTCTGATTAGTTAATTCAAATTCTTGTCACGTATTAATCTTGCTAGAAACACAAATAGTGATCACAACGAAGCTTTACACATTCCAGCGTGACACACTATTACTTCTAATGAGGAATTCTAAATGATGAACTGAGGTCAAATGAGGTTTTCTCGTTCAATGTGATTGCGTTTTAATTTTCTGTTAGGTATATCTCTTCAATTATCATTCATGTTTATTTTATAAATTCAGATGAAATAAATTCTTTTAAATCAGAAATATGATAAAAACCCTTCAGCATTTTACTAACTACTCAGCATTTTCATATGATTCTCATATCGTATCATGAATTTAATTCTATCAGACTTTGTTTTTGTTTTTCAGGATAGTTGTTCCTTCTTTCTTTGTCAAAGTTAATTATTTTTTGATGATTAAGCTGTGGCTGTTTTTCTCCAAACTGGCTTTTTTCATAACTGAAGGCTGTGTGAGGACAGTTTTTTATCTGTTTGTAATAAAATTGATTTCTTATTTGTGATTTTCTATATTTTAATTCAGTTTTTGATTAGGTGGTAGATTTTCAGAATTTCTTGGGAATTTTCTTTATATTCCTAGTCAATAGTTAAGGCTGTTCTTCAGATTGGGAACTAGAAATTAATTCGGAGCTATTAAGTGAAATGTTGCTATTGTGTGTTATTAGAAATGGTAACTTATGCACTTTGACTTGGATAGTGAGCTTACCTAGTGAGGTTTGTTAATTAGGATGTATATATAGTGTGACCTATCGCCCAGAACATTCTACAGCTTCCAATCGTGAATGAACCATGCACTGAAAAATTTACTAAAACTCCATGATCAGAAACTCCAAAGTTAAAATGCCTTTAAGTCATAACTTTCTTTTCTGTTAATTGCATATATAGTAAAGGACTTTGTCACATTGTGAGGTGAGATTATCGTTCCATCAGTAATAAGATATCTTACCAGCGCCAAATCTGGTGCAAGCTGGCAAATTTTAGCTAAGTTTGTCTTATTTATGTTAGGGTTCACTTAGTAACCAGCCAACTACTTCTGTTTAAACCTATTAAATCATCTATTTGACAAAGCCTCCAACCAAGTAAATCTCTGTTTTTATAATTAATGCAAGTGAAATATTAGCTAAAACCTTGAAAGTAAGAAGCATACCGAAATTGATTATTTTTCATGTACCTAAGTGTAATGAGAAGTATTTTAAGGGTAATTTGGTGTTTTGAAATAACTGGGTGAGAGTTGTTGTAGAGTCACAAGCAGAATATTTTACTTTCTTTTTGCATAAACAGAAATTATCAAAACACCATCTAGTCAGACCGAGATCTGTAGTAGTATTTGAGTACCTGCGAATACGTCTGTACTTCGAAATCCAGCAGGTACTGAAGTTTTTATCAGTGCACACTCATGTTTGTCTGAAAGTTATTTCGTTACTTTGATATTTTGTTTAATATTTTTACCCACGATGTAATCATTCCTTCTAGTTAAAATCATTTTCACAAGTAAAAATTTTAATATTTATACACAGTTTTTTACCTAACTTAAAATCCTGACCAAACCAAAAAACAATTTTCGGTTTAGCATACAAGTTATTCAGCGAGAAATTATCTCAACCTTTTGGTATAATAAAAGTCAACTGATATCACTCAGCCTAACTAGTTCATTCTATTCTATATTGTCGCAAACATCAAGAAGGTGTCAATGCATAAATTAAGCACATAAGATTCACAATATATGACAACACTCAGGTGTGCTACATGAAACATTTTATGAGCTTTCTTTTCTACAGCCCTAATAAAAATTTTGTGTAAAGATGAGCGTTGCTATCGTGTATTCGTGTTAAGTAGTAAGATACTGGCTGATAAGTCGACGTGTCATATACTTCATAAGTTCAGTTGACGTTGTTGTATAAGCCGATCACTATACTTCTGCATAAAAGCATCCTGAATTTCTGAAGCCACATTTCAGAGTGGTGAGAACGGAATATAGGTACTCACTTTTCATGGCTCTGAAAAAGGTTCACTTGAAATTAAGTAAACCTAATGCAACATATCACAAAGTGTATGCAGTAAGATCGTATATTTTATGGCACAATTCGTGCAGTATGGAAAAGCAACGTTTTAAGCAGAACAAATGAAATCCAGAACAACAAACAATACTAGAGACGACACTTAACTAACTGTATTAAAAAAATAGAACTTGGTTCTCTAACTGGAATAATAACTGATAAATCATTGTGATCACTTCAGATTATTTTAATTTATCATTTCTGTAGAAGCAATGATACCTAAACACGGAGAAGCTAGATCGAATGTCCCGTTTCAATGCGTTCGCTGACTTTCTTATCTGTTAAGTATCACCAACGGTACTAAATTTTCATGAAAATAGTAAAGTGTTGCATCTCAGAATTAAGCAGTAATGCAGTTAATACAAACTGCAGTAATTAACAGGAGTTACAGAATTATAAAGTCTAGCGTTACTTACAACCTTGTAAAGCAGAAAACTTTTAACAAAATCAACATATCTAGACACATGGTTTCGGAAATAACTGAGACATGAGTGGTATTCGATGCAATCCAAAATGCGAAAAATAAACTGATTCATCAGAGTTGTTTCTGATATGAGTTCTGTTCTAGATACGGCTTCTGGGGATGGTGTAAGCTTGTTACACGCCTGTTATTTTATTTTTATCAGTGAACTCAAGGATTTTTTTTACATACGATAATATCTGTTTTCAAATGGAAAAATGTTTCCACTGAACAATGGGTGTCTGAGACCCAGTGGGACAATTAGGGTATGAATAATTTGGTATGCTTCTGTCAGAACCAAAAGAGGAATATGATTTGGAAGAGTACATCTTGTTTCAGTATACGAATACCAATAAAGGAAGGTTCAAAGGAAAATGGTTTGTACTTTTCACTACCTCCACGTACTTAGTTTGTCAGCTATTTCAGCTAAAAGGGACATTTTTAACGTTCAAAGAAGATGCCATTAGTAACAGACGTTATTGAGAATGTGTCAATCAGAAGGAGTGATATGTAATGGGCCACTGAACACCTCACCTCAGATAACACTGAGCAACTTGTGTTCATTAACTATTTATGTGTATTATGTTTCGATTGCCATAACGATGTTCAACACTTCCCAGACTTATCATGAAGTTTGAGTACAGCATGAACAACAAGTTTCGCAGACTACGATAAATTCATGATGTGTTATCGCTTTTTTTCAACTAAGCCTGAGCTATAAAAATCGGAAGATATATATACAGGAGTGCAGTCTGGATACTATAGTGGTTGGAAGGAAGATGGTGCATTGATGAAGAATATAGGAAGAATTGATTCAGACTGGGAGAGTCAGAGGGAAATAAATTATTGCGACTAGAATCAAAGCTAACGAAGTGAAATTGTCATTCATTTACATGTACCAAATCAAAAAATGGACCAGACAAAATTACACAACTGTATGTGATAGGTTAACAATGTAAGTACGAAGTCTAAAGTTGGACAGGGTTCAGATGAATTTGGTTTTATCAAATAATAAAATCATCGTGCTAAAATACAGATTGATTGTGAGATCAGTTGTAAATGAAGATGAAAATCCATAAATATGGATATATATGAAAGACTTTAGGATGGTTTATACTGAATAGAAAAATATATCGATGGATACTGCGATTTGTATCATTTGAACTGTCATTTCTTTCATTATTCTTCACCAACTACCTTTCTTTCTTTCGATCACGAAGGTTTGTAGAATACGCTTCTATGGATTTATCTTGCGCATTTCATAGGATGTATGTAGTTGAAAAAAGGGATAACGACATACACTGAATTCATCGTAATCTGCAAAATTTTTTGCTTGAAATGTTTCAACTTTATCAATCGCAGGAAACAGTATAAATTCTGCCTCAGTTAAAAATGAAAAAAAGTGATGACGTGTAACAGCCGGTAGTGGACATTGTTATGTATATTCATCACAAATTATACATGCAAGTCTTTGTGAAAATCTGTAATATATCTCCAGAAAGGTATAATCAGGAATGAGACTACAAATACAAATAGTGTGATAGATTGTCTCAATGCTGAGAGAAAAAAAATACTCATGTTATTTCCACACAATCAGATGATATAAAAAGAACTGCCAATATTTAGAGTAGGTTTCAACACAAAATTGCTTAGCTACATTTGTTAGTCAATGAATCTATTTGGTGAAATCCTTTATGTCCACTGAATGACATAAAATGACAGTTATTTTGAATTCATATGTCGTATTAGTCAACCAGTGTCATTCTCGTTAGTAGCTTTCGGAAAATCCAACGTATTTGTTATGGTAATCATTCGGACGATTTCATATTGATAAAAGTGCACCAATGTCTCCATTTCCAGTGTACTTAAGTTTATGACGTGTTAATTTGATGATATTTAAAATTTATTAGGCTCAAGGAAGAGGCTGTGAACTGAGTGTTTTTTATTTAATTGAGGTCAGTTGTCTAGCATGAATTGTTCAGCACTTGTTCAAGGTATTAAAAATTATTAACTCAGTGTATAAATATATTGAATTTAAACTTTAAAACTTAAGTGTCATCAGGTAGATTTCGTGTAACTAGTAATAAAAAAGTCTGTTCAAAACATTATTCAGTATATACAGTTGTTCTGTTGTATTTATTACAAAAAAAGGCATCATCATTTCTACAATAATTGAGTGAAGAAGGAAATGAATAGCAACATAGCAAAAGTATACAGCCAGACCATTTAGTTTAATCGAAAATGAAATCTGCGTACTTTTAGTATTCCAAATACATTTCAGCATATAATAAATGTGAACAAGTTGTGCTTAGCGATAAAAAGTTGACAATATAGTCTCTGACTTATGACCCAGCTACCTAATATATGGAACAATATGCTTAATGTGTTTTTGAAGCATCTAGTTACCTAAAAATCTCGCTGTTATACCTCGACATCAGATGAAAGCATGTGATTTGAAGAGATTCTACATTTCCGTTTAATGTTGTTCAAGAAATCTTGCCCTACTCATGAGGAAAAACAATCATTGCAGATTTTTAGTCGTTGCTGGGAAAGATAGTATTGGGCGAATCATCCCCTGTAATGTAAGCATTTCTTCAAAATATTCTTTTCTAGACTACTTTAGTTTAATGTTGTACATGGGGATTAATTATTCTTTAATAAAACATTTGAGGTACAACTTACCGCTTATAAACACATAAAGTAACCACTTTGAAATGTGGGGAAAAAATGAGTCGGGAGCTATCAAAATAGCATGAAATGATAATAGTGATGACGATTAACGGGAAATATATAAGCCGGATCTTAGTGGAATTAACCATCAAAAATATTTACTTATAATGATGTCAGAAAATTGGGTAGGTAAGCATATGTAGTTCTGCACTAAATGGTGTATCATTTCTATCCTCATGAAATGAAGCATACAGACGATGCAAGGTAGGGACAGGTGGTCGAAGATGTATTATACATTCATGCTATTTTTCACCCTTACTTTCAGTTTTCTAAAAATAACTAGTATCTGCATCTCATATCCTCTATCCTGTCTTTATGATCTTTGGAGTGAGAAAAATTAATTCTATTCCTTAGAATTGTGAATAGTTTATTATTATTATTATCGTCCTAGTCAAAAACAATGAGTATTAATCCGTTATTGGAGCTTACGAGTAATAATCTCTCATATTCAACAAGTTATGAGGCTGTAATCAGTGGCCTTGTGATACCATTTCCAGTCGCTGATAACTCATTTCTCTATAGCACCAATATATTACTATAACTTGAACTATTTGAGGCTGTCGCAGACTTATAGAATAAATTTGTGTATAACGAAAGAGGTTTTTGAATATCACCCTTGTACTTGAACCAACGATTTTTGATGAAACATTACGAACCTTTAGTTCCAGAGAAAAAAGTCACCTCAATATATGACATGGTCCCCGGCTAAGCTACAGTGAATGAATACCCATATTTTACGTGTATCATAAAGCTTTACTTGTGACTCAGTAGTTCTAAAGCTGTTGTCTGTGAGATCATTCCTAAACCTTCAGACCCCTTATAACTCAACTCTACTAAACAGCTATGAAATAAACCATATTTTCTTACTGTGAATGAATTAATAGAAACGCATCATGCAAGTGTTTATCAAGAGTAGAAAAAGAAGTGAGTGAATGGAAACGCGTTCAGGTTACTATCCGATTTGGTTCAACAAAAGTTAATAAAAACCAACAATATCATCCATGATTGAACGTGTGCTCGGTTTAGGTCATTCAATAAGTAGTGATTCACTGACAGAACTTAGTTAAACTATCCAAAATATTCAAGTTTACACGACCTACAGGATACTAAAGCTCTAACTACACATGATCACCAGTCAAAGCAGTTTTTAAAAATGTCTTGAGAAACCTGGTTTTACTCAATTGCCACAACATTCAATTGCTTGAATCCATTCTTATTTAGTTTGTGTTTTTAAAATTTAACTGCCCTCGTTATTACCACTTCATGCCTTTTTGACAGCGCAAGAATCGTTTTCTATCTCTTGACATCATCTTTTTATTGCTGAATATTTGTACTTTTTAAGTCCATAAATCAAATCAGCCACCAATTCTGCCAGTTCCGAGGTGAGTTCATTTGAACGAAGTATATTCTTGCTGACGAAAACCACCTTCAACTTATTCTCTTATATCAAACGAGTATCATAAAATACTTTGGATAATCAAATCACTTATTAGCCGATCTGTTTGCATGCCCAGTCCAGATTCATCTCAACGTGCGAACAAACTTGATGAATGATCTTTCGATTTTCGATTTATTACCAATTATAGCTAATTGGTAATAAATCGAAAATCGAAAAAAATTTCAATAAAGTCCTTGGTATGAAGTCTCTAATAGGATTTTTTGCGTCTCAGGCAAAATCTTGCTTCAGATTTTAGTTTGCTGTGTTTATGTACACAACAAAAGACTATAATATTCTTTTGTAGGAGAAACTATGAAATGTTTGATAAGAGAATTCTTCAGTTTAAGGTTTCGAACGGCTTTTCTAAACATTTACGGCTTCTTAGTACTTTGGTCATTTGTTGTAATATATTATAAGGGAACAATAGGTAATGCCCTGTAAACTTATGGCTCTTTCGGGAAATAAAAATACATACATCTAGGGATGCTACTTTATAAGCATTTTCCTTGCATAAACTCTGATATTTGGAAGGTTGAAAACTAGAACACCTCTCTAAAGCAGCATTATAGCAACAGAGACAAATTTGATTTTTTTTATTGCATTATGTTTTAAACACAATGTAATACGTGTTGATCAATCTGGCTGTCTTAGAGTAATTTCATGAGATACTGGATTGTTTATTCCTAAATATTTTGCCTGTGTTGAAAGTAACTATCAAGGTAAAATAAATGAACGTGACAAAAAACAAAACAGATACCTGTAAAAAAACGAATTCAAGAAATCGTATTAATGCTATTTGATGATGTACGAATTTCTCAAATTGAACATATAATTTAACAGCTGAGACATAACTACAAGTTACTGTAACAAAGTTTCCCTGTTAAGTTTTCGTTAATAATTATTAATATGTGGGTTACTGCCTCTTACTTTGGAACTACGTGAAACTAATTTACAGGAATATTGTTTGCTTAAAGATGAAATCAAATTACATAAAAGAAAGACAAACAATGTACAAAACAGTCAATTTAATGACTGACAGTAAAACATATATCCAAATAGTTTATTCTTGTCATAATATACCTAGCTTGTATATAATTCATGTATAAAAGTAAAAGTTTTACGAAAAATTGTTTTAAGAGTAATTAACTGAAATGATGGCATAAAGTTATTTACTGCAACTGAAGTGTTCCTGCTGACTAACGGAATATTACTTTCGTTTATGTGTTGAACAATTATACAATGAACTGTTTTGTTGCATTGAAAATATAAAAGTTCCTAAAACAAAGTTGCAGGCATTGGTTGAAAACATAAATCGATTTCTTAAAAATATTGACTGTATGGTAAGAATAACAACGAAACTGGCAGCTGGATAAAGGTGCTGCGTGGTAGAAAACTTTGTTGATTTGTGCATTGTAACAGCTAGGTTTGTTATAAACCCAATGATATTATCATTTGAATGCTTCGAAAAAGCTTGATATCCCTCAAATGATTCAGCGTCAATCAAAATTCTTCTAAGCTTTGAGAATGGACATATGGTACTAACTGTGAATATTAGATTCTTTGAAGAGGGAAGTTCAGAAAAAAGCCTTCAAGAAAGGCTTCAGAATATCCAACGATATTTTAAATATATAAACGGTTGGGTTTTCTTCGCTGTTCAGTGTCGCAATCAACTTCATTTTGTATAACTGTCTTTTGCAACTTTGATTAATTTAGCGATCAGCAAAGGTAGAAAATGAGGGTATATTGTTCAAGTGTCCATAGAGGCCATACAGGTTATATCACGTGGCGACAAAGACTAAAGTGAAAACTAATTCTAATGAAGGATTTGAGGATCTTAGATAATCCCAAGATAAATCCTTCAAGGTCACAGATACGGACAATTTCGTAGTATGGCAATGGGATCGCTTCTTTGACCCTGACCAGTCAGCTGCTTCGTAGCTATCCGTAAGAACAATACACTGTCACCAACAGACAACCAACTTCGTAAATATATATATATATATATATATGTTATTGGACAATACCTTCGCCGTTAGTGGTGACAATCTGTATCTGATACACCCACTTCAAAATTTCAACGACAACAACTCTTCAGTTAGATTTACCCTCTAACTTGAATCAAACTCGTCAATGTGTGAAGTACAGGTTGAAGCACTGGAAATCATGAGCGTGAATTTATAAATTCACTTGCTGCTATGAAGCGAAACATGCTGGTCCAACTATGCACTCACTTGAGATATGCGGTCGCCAAAGGCCTTTAGCCTAGTGACTAAATGGCGAACGCGAAAGCATCTAGAGCTTCATTGATGAACATCTGGTAGACTCTGGACATCTGGCTCCCCTGGAAACTTTTTTCAAAGTACTCTAAAAAGTTACACCAAAATGTTGGAAAGGAAAGAGGTTTATGCACTTCTATACAAAGACTTTGTGATTCATAATTTCAAAACTCAATTGTAAACTCAAAATAAGCATGTACTAGGATTCCCTTTACTGTGGCTGTAAGCTGACACTGCACCTCTGTTTATGTTTTTGCCTTTTGTTCATTTACTTGTCTGTAAATTGATTTAGGCAGTCACTTTTTTTTTACCAAATAGCAAATCTTACCGTTCAATGCATTGTATAAAAACTATTTCAACCATCTTTGTATACCCGAATAACCTTTTATTCTGTCTATACATCTATTGAATAAGTTGGACTTTCGATGAGAAACTTGTCCATCCTGTCATCTGATGTATTGACGAATATGAAGCGACGAAAATGAGTCATCGAAGAGATAATTGTTATCGCTGTAACTCACTTTTGTTTCTCAATGGTCAATGGTGGTTTTTCACTACTTCAATTCGTGATTACACTTTTTGATCACTCTCCCTCGAAAGAATCTTCCACTATCTTCAAGAAACTTGTCCTGATCATATTTCGTTCTAGTATTCTATTTAAACTATGATAATTAGCGCTTCTTAGATGTCTTCTAGACTAACGTTTCAGTCTCGTCACCCAGTCACGAATACAGAGAAGCCTTGAAATACAGAAGGGTTCTATTTCTATTTAATCGGCGAACAACGACAAGAAGTGATTTATTTTACAATTGAATATGTCCAGCTTTAGCTCTGAAAAATATTTATGTTCGGAAGATTGTGACTCACCACAAGAATATCATCTGATTCTCCACTGAAAACAGTGGAATGATGCAATGCAGAAAACTGTGTTATGGAAATAGGCTTATATTTGTGATACAGGTAGTACATATGGCATTACTGACTGGATAATGTTCCAACCAGAATTTATTTCTCATAATCAGCAAGCCAAATCATTGTGTAATACATCCAGAATCCAACTCAATACAGAACGATACTCTACCTAAATGCCTAATTTTTAATCTCGCATAAAATTTTCTTTAAATCTGAGCTTTCTCTATCACAATATTGTCTCATCTTTCTGTGAACTGATCTGCAGTCTCATGTGAAATATAAGATGACCCTCAAAAATGAAAAATACAGCATAAATAATCAACTTTCATTTATTCAAAATGATCTTACTTAGCCCAAAAGCTTTTGGTACTGTGAATACAAATAAGACTCATGTGCAGAGTAATACATTGAGAAATTTCTAGAAATCTCATTCTCACTCCATCAGAAGTCTTGACAGGTGTCTTGGCTTTGCATACTCGTGGTATTATGACAGCTGATTCAGAAAGCCTTCGTAATTCGGACATGACTGCCTAGGTTGCATGCACAATAATGCAAGATTTTCAGTATAGAGCGTCAACATATATTGTAGTTTACTGGAATAAATTATTGTATATCTACGACAACGAGACATTTACTTGGCTGTAATCATCAATAACCAGACGAATAACTTGTAGGCTTATATGATGTCATGGCTTGTAAATCACAAGGATCTAACGAGCAATACTGCTGAGAACACCTGTTGTCAAGAAACACCCTCACTAACCTCCTGAATCCACATTACGAAGTTTTCAATGTCCACATTCTGCCTTGTATCAACAAAAGCACTAGAATCCCGAGCAATGAACATTTATTGTGCTTGTGAGACACGCTTACGGGACTCAAGTGCCGTTATTCACTTGCCCCCAAACAGCCAATATGGTTAATCTGCTCAGTTCAGTCCTCATGTTTTTACAAATGAGACAGCTATTTGGCACGCTGTTGCAGGTGTAGGTGCAGCGCCAATTCCTAGGGCGGAAAGTTCTCTGACTGACTAAATTCCGGTTGATAGTTACCTGTGCATTTTTCGATGGCATGATGCAGTCAGCGCTAAAATGAAAAAGAAAAATCACTGTTGCCTTCTTGAGAACTCCGCTCACGCATAATCTGACTGCAGCTGGGATGAAGGGGAAAACAAATTTTACCGCAAGCTATTTTGCCGTCAACTGAAGACCAATCTTCCAGAAATGGTTTTAGTGGCAGCAGCTGATTTCGATACACCGGTGAGTAGATAAGATCGATTAGAAAAGCAAATTAGTAGCGCTTTGGGAATTCCAGTTGATGGAGGAGAAAACGATGATTGCCTACGACCTTTATGCTCAGATAATCACCAGCCAGCACACACACTAACCATGGAGACGGAGGTTGGCCGACATGATGTTTGCCGATACCAACTGAATGATGGATACAGACAGACTGTATTGCTCTCAGTCATCGCTATACAGAATGGATGGAAACCTGGTGCTTATTCTGGAACGTTTGTTCCGGATGCGATCATACATTAGCTTCAACAAGTCTATGATTATACCTACATGGAAGCAGAAAAAAGCAATTAAACCATTGTAAGGAGAGATTTATTAGAGTACTAAAGATGTTTTCAAAAAGGAAATGTCTAGACAGGCATCACGACAGGGCTACGTTACTCATTTTCGAGTAGAAAACTGCCATTTTTCTTTTACTGTGAAATAAAATTGAACCCGGAGTGGGACTTAGCATCTTTTCTTAAGAAAATCAACTTTAGTAGACACACCCCTGCAGGCTCTGAGCAAGAAGTGAAACAGGAGCAGCTCAGATTTTAGCTTTAGAAAGAGTCTATGCAATAACTTTGAGCAGTGGTGGGCAGTGAATACTACGAAAATGGAAAAGGTGGCGGCGATCGGCGACAGTTGACAGCTGTTTGGATCTATCCAGGAAACTAAGGCGAAACGTCTTTGGTTACTGAGACATACGTGCAACAGGACGAGTGAGCAATTCAATTGTGAAGAAGGCAAACAAAACGGTGAATGAAACACTTTGAAAAACATTTTGTCTGGAAACCATCTAGTCCTTAGTTGCTCATTATATAATCGGATCTCAAGACGAACACTGACCGGATTCTGTAACACCCGCAGAACATGAGAAGTCTGTTAGTAAACTGAAATAAGGGCATGTGGCGTATCTTGACAAGCTAGAACCAAAGGTGTTCAAGGGCAGAGGTTGACTATTACTGGTCAGGTAAACTTGCGCGTTACCTAGCGTTATGAAATCAGATGCGATCCTCTCTGACTGGTCTCAGTCATTGATTCTTTCAGTTTTCGGAAGTAGGAAAAATCCTGCTGCAATGACCACGGAAAAACCAGACCAACAAAAATTGTTTTAACGATCCTTGGTTATAGTGTTATCAGGTATTTAAGCGAAGCTCATGAATGTCAAACATAGGAGAACCAGGTTGGTCTCAGGTTTGATCGTAGATGTATCGATCAGATACTCACTGTCCAAAAAGTCTATGGAAAAACAGGTTCACTTGGTGGGTCAGTGAAAGATGAAATCTCTGTAAAGATGTATGAGGCTAGTCTGGCTTTATCCAGCTCATACAATCTATGTTGCCAGCTTGCTATCTCATTGTTGATTAAGAACTTTGTGTACTGTGCCCCAATTTTCAGTGTTCTGTCATATGGTTGTGAAACATGACCACCAAGGGTAGAGGAGATGAGAAATCTTCAGTTTTTCGACCACTTTTGACTCTTTAGCAAAGGCTACATCGTGGCGACACCACGTCAGTAACCAAGCGTCAGATACTGTGTTTCAAGTGGAAGAGAAATTTCACTTAATGAGACTGTGAACATACGTAGACTCAGATGGCTGGGGCATGTGTTGCGCTCACTTATTTATTCAATTTCCGTTCAGCCTTGAAGGACATTGAAGGTATTTGAGGTAAAACACGGCATCATTCCACGAATCTCCTGAATATTGGTCTGATATGTCTACGAAAATTTAGATCTGTGGGTTTCAGTCCGTGTGACGACTTAATTTCATGGTTGGAAACTCCTGGCAATATGGCTGAGATTTGATCTCAATAAATTCGATGCTTCTGGGCAATATCTTTTTCTGAACAGTCACATCGAGTTTCATTAAAGTTTCAGTCTGTTTCGTTCTTCGCTGATGAATGTCAACCACTTTTGATCATTTTGGTCCGTTATTTAGTCATGCCAAGGTCCCCCTTAATTATGACTCGCTGAATGAACAAAGACATTTGTAAAGTAAGAATCCATTTTTGCACGGAATGCATTTATGCACCGATTATTTGATCATCTTGTGATTTGAGTGGTACAGTAAATGAATGGAATAAAAATTTACTATTGAACATTCATTTTTGAGAAGATTAGTTTACCATAGAACTCAGTTGTATTGCCTAGATTCATTCTTTCGATTATCTCACGCTTAAAAAACACCACAGTTGAAGGATTACGGTGAAAGACATTTTTGAAATACCTATTTCTAGAATATAATGAGTTCCTAATCCTGATGAATTGTAACGCAGAATTCATTAATATTAATTTTGCAAATACTAAACTTATTGAAGGTTTATTGTAAGCTACAAGAGACCTGACGAACGACACGTTGACAAGATACTAAAATTTTAAGGTACTTAAATCTGTGAACCTACCTGCTTCTTCTTCAGAGGTATATTAATTGTTGAAGTAGTGTACTGATAAGACTTACTCATCAATATCAACCAGCATGGCTATACAAGTGCAAAAGTGGATAAGGACGTAGATCAGCTACGTTGAACAATTTCCCATCACAAATGTATGTCTGTGGGACTTTGATTCGCCATGATGTATGAAGCAATACTGAGTTACTCAAAATAGACTAATCCCATACATTTCTTGACTTTGCATGCAGAAACCTTGTCTATATTATTTGATTGATAAAATCTAGGTTTCATAACATTAATTTCAGAGTAATAGCTGCGCTGTATTCCTATGTTAATTTTCTTCTGGGAGCTTTACTTCCGACATTTCTTATCTGGATGTCATTCCTGTTTTCGAGTCTGAACTTCCAGGAATCACTTCACGACTGTACTTGTTACTTTAAATACAAAGAGAATTTAAGCTTAATATTATGTTTAAAAATTTTCATTTGATACAGAACCCAGTTTCGCTGCATTATTTACTGGATACATTTTTAAGCTGAATTTATTCTCCATAATCATCGATAACAGAACCTCTTGACTGGGTTTATGTGGTTTATTACTTCTTGAGTTTTGTCGTTAGTAAATTTCTCATAAGTCCTGCATCATCTTTGACTTATTCTTGTGGCATGTGTGAGGTAGTAACTCAAGTAAACGGAAACTGAAGTATGACGTCTGAGGTCCTTAATTCTACTGTGTATCACTACCAAGAAAATGATATTCTTAAGAATCTTAAGGAGATAACTAGGTATCTGGATGGGAGGTTAGTTGCTGAATGGGACCCATCAGTTCGGTCTATTCAAGCTGTCAACAGTTAAGTACTAGTAATAATAAATAATTTGATGTTCCTGAATGGTAACACAAGTACTTCAAAAATGTTAAAAGCGAACAGGCTTATGGCGATTATGCAAAACAAAGGCAAAACACAAGACAGTTAAACAGAAAAATTTAAAGAAAGTAAGAACAACAGCTTTAGCAGAATAACAAAGGTCCATTTAACTTCATGGTTTCTCATCAGCTCCTTACAACCTAAAACAATATTAGCATCAAGTTACACACATTTTGACATACTTGAATCAGTTTAATAAGGAATTAAATTGAAGATAACATCGATATGACGTGACTAAAAACACAAATTGAGCGGATAAATATGCAGAACTATTAGTAAGTTTGCCAGTATATAGAAGGATTAGATGAATATCCTAGAGCGGAAGCCGGATAAGCATGGAAGATAAATTCATACAACATGTTGGGAAAGGTTACACAAATTGAATGAAAAAAGGTCATAAGATTTATGTAAACTAAGAGCTAGTGTGAGAAGAATTCAAATGATCAGGTCAAGGGTGTGAAATATAAAATAACAAAATAAGAATGAATTGGCATGAATCGATAATGATCTGTAAAAAGGCATGATGACTGTCAATACAACAAAAGACTTTACCATGGCAGGCACAGACTGATAACTATTTCTTTCTGAACGAAATAAGTTCAGCAAAACGTAACAAGTTCGGACTAGTCTTTTCATCATTTATTTGAAAAACTTCTGATTATCGACTTCATGTCCACTATTAAAAAGGTGATGAGCGATATTGTTATTGAAGACTTTTTCACCTCTCAGTCGCAAGTTCCTTGGAATATGCTCAGACATGTGGTCGGAAACCCTTCTTTCTCTTCTTTCAGTGTGTATGCTTTGGCACGTAAATGTGAATTGACATATGCAGTAAGAAGCACTTTAAAGACAGAATTCGTTAACCTTCGTTTATCTAAGTAAGCAATTCGTTCGATAGAGCGCAATCAACGTAGCAGATAGGCAAGTTCTTTTAAGATAGCATTTATTCTCCTGGGAACATTATCACCGTTGAAACCAAGATTAAGGAAAACAAGCTTCTTCGCAGATGTATCACACCACGGTTTCAGCCGATAAATTCCTTTGCTTATTAATAATATTCTTTGGATCTGCGTTTTCAAGGAGCAGTTTTCAACAACAGGCTCTTCTTCTTTTAATGTTTCTTTAGAACAAAGATGTCTCATACGGTTGGAGATAGTTTTAATCAGTCCTTTCCTGTGATTAGTAAAATAAAAGAAGTTGGAGAGAAGACCATTCTACCTCAAGAATCTTTACTATTTAAACACCTTAGTATATGTACTTCGTTGAACTCCAAGATCAAGGAAGTAAAACTTATCGCTGTGTTTATATTTTATTGTAGATTCTTTGTCTTGGTGCTAATTGTTGATTAGACTAAGAAAGTATGAGGCATGTTCCAGGTTATTACAAATAATGAATGTATCATCAACAAACCTATTGTCGGAGGTTGCTGCATCGATTACATACCTCATACTCGTAGGTTCAAAGTTCCCTATAAAGATATCATCTAGTACGGGAACCGAAAGACTGTCTATTACAACTCCATCAATTTTACGCCATATAACTTTGTTGAACTTAAGTTGCGCATTCTGTGTACACATGAGTAAAAAGTGCCTGAATTCTTCCTAGAGTAGAAACAAAAAATTGAAATGCTCATATATATTTTCTACACTCTCTTCTCAGGTTGTCTTTGTATATAGCAACGATACATCAAAGGACACTATGAATTTACCAGAAATATTTAGACTTTCCAGTATCCGATCAAATTCAAAGCTAGTTTCTAAACCATTGATTACCAGCTTTTCAAGAACTGGTTTCAACTGCTGTACTAACCAATAAGCGGGTATATAGAAGGGCGAGTTTACCATAGACAATGTAAGCCGCATCAGGACACTGGGTTTATATAACTTTGATAAGCCATATAAATATGGCAGGTGAGATACTGCTTGTTTAAGTTGTTTATAGACCAAGTTCTCATTCATTTTCTTCTGCAGGACTTCACACAGCTTCCTTTTAATTCCAATTCTTTTGTAACCCTAGTTATATCTGTATTAGGACTGTCATTTATAAATCTTGATGAGTCATCAATAATTGACTTTACGTAGATATTCACGCTTGTCCGTAGTGACTGTACTAGGACATTTGTATGTTCGAAGCATCACGATTGTCTTTTATTGTTTTGTAATCATTGGATGAAACTTTATATTGTGGAATCAGTGACAGAATATATTGGTTAGGAATATCAAGCAGTCTGCATTTAAACAAACCCTCTTTCTCAATGTCCATGGGTTTTGATTCTGATAGTTAGTGTTATAAGTTCTTGAATTAGGTTTCGCATCGACTCTTTCATACTTTATGGGTTTATGAAATTTGAAACTAAGAGAAAGTGCTTCTGTTTTGATTTGACTTAGACTTAGACTGGATGGGTGACATGCAATTGTCTCTGATTTCGCAGAAAATCCATCATGTAGTTAATCTTTCGAAACAGATTCGGACAATGTTTTCATAAAAACTTAGCCGGTTTTCAGCTGAAAGTTGGTAAACCCCATTAGGCATATAGTTCTGAATTCTCTGACAGCGTTTTCAAGTATCCCAGCTTATTTTCTAAGCTTTGAGATAACTTCCTTGGTACACTCAACTTGAGACTAAGTGGTGCGTTGAAGATTCCTTTGTCAGCATGGCAGTGTGCATAGTGGCAGAGATTTGAAAAGGGATCGGGAAAGCAGCGTGTATTCAAACTGTGTTGAATTTATTTCATTCTAGTTGCTTCGCTGGATATTCTCCATCGAATGATCACGAGACGGAAGATGGTGAAATGCTAAGATAAACCAGTTAAATCATTTCAGAAGTTTGAAGTAATTCGTTCAAAGATGTGGATTACCTTCACAGTTTTTCACGTATTTATTAGGATTGTAAGCCTAGGTAGGACAAATACACAAGCTTTAGGTGTTACTGTCAATGTTAAAAGGCCTCAGATATTGTACGTCTTACTACTCGTTACACTATTTTTCAGTTGGGTGCAGTCAAAATTGTATGATTAAAAGTAATTTACAGTCTTTGAAAATCAAGAAAAACTCCTTACGACATGGAAAGAAACTTGATATTACTTCCATACTAAATTGACATTAATGATTTTACATTTAAAGGTTAATGTAACTGACTGAAATATCGAAGTAACCACTACCGTTTCTGAAAGGCAGAAAGTACTTAAGACCTTTTATTTAGCATCCTAGCCCCACTTTAATTACTGAAAACAAGACGAATACCTGACTTTTCATTCTTCCTCTCCTTTTGACAAAATGAAATGGAGAATTGCGCTAGATTCTAAACTTCATGTATGTAAACTTGATAAATTGAAATGATGAGTAACCTTTTAAGGTAATAATGAAGCCAAAACGGAGACACCTGCATTGTACCATTTTCAAAATAAAGTGTATTTAATTTGACAGACACTGTCAACTTAGCCACTTCTGCTTTTAACTGTTTGTCCTAGTTTATATAACGGAGTTTAATTTCACTGTACATGAAATCGCAGCTTTTAAAGTTAACTTAGTTGTATCTGTGATTGTGTGATGAAAAAGAGACGGATGTTTTAATTTATTAGCCTCTACTTTTTTGGTCAGCTGGATAAAACCAAAATGTTCTAACATTTTGTTTTAAATATTTTTAAGATATACTTAGATATGTATAGGTATATATGCATCCTGCACAATATAAAAGGTGTCATTAAAGTGGCGAATTTTATATCCGTGTCTTTTGTTCTGTTTGGTAGTAGTCTTCTGTGTAATGCATTTCACTTTATCTTAAACACTATGAAAGAAACCTTCAGTTGATTTCTGAGACAGGAAGCAAATATATTCAGGCTAACAAACAGAAGTGATTTAAATTTTGAAATAGGACCATCAAAGACAGACTGCATGAAGCCTACGTGAACTGTCTAATATATGATAATTAAACCTCACCCATTTGTTTGCAATTAGCCTTCTAGGAGGGCGTTTGTTTGATTCATAAATGCATATTTAATTGAACTTATTGACTTGAATCCAAGGAAGATTGACGCGGCGTTTCTTACACAAATTTAAGCGAATACTGAACAGAAAAAACGTAATGAAATTAATTTTATGAACTAAATACTATGTGTTGTGATGAAATGTTAACTTATCAACGTACTAGCTGATTTATTAAAATGTTGGAATCAAGAAATAAAATGTTTAGCCAGTGGTATTGCAAATGGGATTTTAAATAACAAATTGCTTGTTCGTGAATTATTTTAAATTTATTTCATATCGTCCCGACATGACGTTTTGTTATAGCCGTTCATTTTCTTTATTGTAAATAAAAACATACTAAATAAGAAAACATAAAAATTTTCAATTATCGAAAATCGACGTTTATCCATTTTAATTACTATCTACAAATTGGAAAAACATTTAATAAGACCCAGGAAACAGAAAAGAAAAACAAATAAAGATTCATTATTGTAGTACGATAATTAGTAATAAAGTCTCACGACTCATTCCAGACAACGTGCGAAAATAGCTGTGTGTTATAAATCTAAATATTCTTAAATGTTTATTCTGTCTAAATAGGCCAGGACTTTTTATATCATTTTGCTGATCGATAGACCTCCGTTTGAAATATTTGAAAGTATAAGCATTATTTGAAAAAAAGTGAGCATTAGCAGAATAACCATTTGTTTGTCTATTTATGATATATACATGCAAACTGACTATCTAAAAACTTTATTTTCATGTAATAGAAGGCAGCTACAGAATGTGAAGCTTTCAGTCATTTTTAGGGTTTTTAGATCAGGCAAAAGATTATCCACAAAGTACATTCTGGTTGACAGAATTGGATTAGAACTAAAGTGTCGATAGTTACCTATCATGGTGTGTGTGGTGAAGTACATAATCTGTGTATGAACGCTTTCCCGATGAAATCTACACCTCAAAGATGTAGATTATTATTATTTGTCCCTCGGGTTCCTAGTGGAACATAGGGTTTCAGTAGCAGGTCTCCAAAAGACATAGATAAGCCTATTTAATTGCATCTAACCCTAAATGGTGCACATAATTCTAAAGGGTGATGTACTTCCATTTTGAACAATATTCAGTACTTGATTTGGAATTCCATGATATCTTGTTACGAATCAATAATGACTGATTTTGCTACTCATTTTACTATCAATGTGAATGACTTTTTTCTCTAAAATATAAATAACTGCCTATAAATCTCCCGTCATTTCGAAGCTAAATTTGTAATTATATTTTCTATTCATTGCATATATGATTTTTGCTTTTTCATATAATTGTATTACATTTGATAGTCGTTTAAGTCAAACATATGTTTCTAAAAGAAGAAACCAAGTGCTTCTCTACTATACCATTGTTGTTGTGAGTTTATACTTATTTTTGACGCAAGTCCTGACTTTGTTAGTTTGTGAAGGTGTACGTCACCGAAGTCATCCTAAACAGCTGAGTAATAAACGAAACAGCTGATTCAAAACACAGTTTTGATGTATGTACGGGGTGATGATTGAAAGTAAGATGAAAATTTGGACAGTGGCTGGATTCGAACCAGTGACCACCTGGTTTTGGGTCCCATGCTCTACCAAATGAGCTACGAAACCGCTTGTTCGAATTCAACTACGGTCCAAATTTTTATCTCACTTTTAATCATCACACAGTGTAAATGTTGGTCTGCAAAACCATGGCTATCTCAGACGGTCAGAATGATATCCATTTTGTTTTTTTATTTATTAACTTAAATCCTCCTGTAAACCCGTCTGCATTAGGTGTTGTAAGTAGATCCTTCCGAAACACATTCTCAAGCAATTAGTTTGTTTCATTAAACGTGAGGGAAGATCAACAAAATTATTTTCATGAGAACTCTAATTCCAGTTATGTAGCTGCTAATGTTTATTTTTTGATTTCATTTACTTAGCTCATTTGCACTACTCTAAAGGTCTTCATTTTCTCCAGTGTTACACAGTCAAGTCAAGCTCATGATCAAAGGAATAAACCTCTTTCGTTCCCCTGGACATAACTGTACACTGTTTGGTCAATTTGATTTCACTTCACTTTGCAAATTTAATTCAAATTATCATCTTCATTATAATCATTTCATATATTTGTTGACAATGCGTGACGTATATCAAGTTATCTTAAGTATCCTGTTAGGGACATTTACAAAAAATGATAAAGTTTAAATTTTGCTCATATTTCTTACAGAATTACTAAGTGTGATCAGTCTAATCGCTGAAGTTTTTCATTCACTTAAAGTGCACAAGCTTTTCATGAATATAATGTGACGCACACCCCACCTGTTTATGTTACTTCTTATTTTCTCAGTGACTGTTTTCGCATTTTATGTGCTTGATGAACTTCATCACCATGATATAACATGCTTAAATTGACTATTTTTTTCATGCAGTTAATGTTTTGTTAGTTATAAATACTATTATATAGCCTGAAAATAAATTTGTTGGAAAGAAATACTAATTTACTGACAAAAGTTCTTGTTCTTCTGGCTCGTATAATGTCTATGTGCCTCGTAAACAGAAAAGGGAATAAAGAACGATTCTAATATGCATTATATCACCACTATCATCTACTTCATTTTAACTGCATGGAAATTCATCCTTCAAGGCAGATACTTAGTATCAGTTTGTGATCTAAAATGACAAAACAACTACAGACTTTCTGTTTACTGGTACAAGTGTGGTATTGTAATTGTTATAATGAAACTATGCCTCAGTAGGAATTCAGTATTAAAGTCAGAATAGTCTAGTTTTTAACAAAGAGATACGCGTCTTGATAATACGTACAGTTTTAATTTTATGGGGATTCTCTTTTTAAAGTAGCCTTCCTCAAGAACTGACATCAGTTGGAGAGTCAATAAAAACCTGGGACACTCGATGCCTGTTTCATCCTCGTATAGCACTTCTTAGCAGCGCTTACCAAGGAAGTCACAAAGGATAGAACCCAACACGTTTATCGGTGGGGTCAACCATTCGGAAATGTAGTGGGTGCCAAATACAGTTCTTGGTAAATAGTCACGCTATACCGCGGATTTTTTCCAGAAGTATGAAACTTTGTTTAACGCTTCCACCGTGAAACTTGAGGGATTCTAAGTACATACCTATGAGGAGTCGAAAACTAGGACAAAATAGCTTTCTGTTGCTCCCAGGTTTTCGGTGGTTCTTCAAACAATGTCGGTCAGCGATGAATACAGCCTCAAGAATAATTATATGCTTACTTTTCAGTTGAATTTGGAAAGTATCACACTTAACATAGATCTGCATACTATAGAAAAAAATTGCTACAATGAGAGACTTAAAGTGCACAGCATCATTTATCAGTTGACTCTAAGAAATTATTTTCAGTGACATTTATCTTATGCATAAATGGTATCGGACTTAGGAAAACTAAATATTACATTTATATAATACCGTTCAAAATTGTTTTAACTTTTTCTTTCCTATCGGCCAGGAGTTAGACATGAAATACATTTAACAGCAATAACGATAGTAGTAGCAATGGTTTCCCCGTCTTCAATGCTGTTATGATATATGATACGTGTAAATGTGGTCCTTGTCGATAAATATTACTACGCAGCATAGCTACATGATGACAGAAGCTATAAAGCAAGTGTTACAAATAAAGAGTGCAAAAGAAAACACTTAACGTTGTTGAACTTGAAAGTGAAACACACTAGTATCAACATAAAGGTCAATTACTTCCAAATTTTCAACTCATCATCATCGTATGGTCACAGCTTCTGCTTATATGTACCCTATCCCTGTCAGTAAAAAATGATGGTGCTCAGTGAAAAATTATCGATAGGCGTTATGCCAAATGAACATTCCTGGCATCAAACATTCTATCAAAACCCTCATGGTAACACTGGTACATTTACTGCGCAAGCTTTAATGTTTGATTTTCTACAAACAACTCAATAAAAACGCTAAACAGGGAACCAAATAAAAGTTCGGTTGAGGTGTTCATCAGTCTACGAAATATCCTGAAACTGGCTAACTTTCCTACTTCAGGAACAATCATTTTTCCTACAGATGAAATACATTTGAAAACTCTTAGGAAGGTGGAAAAATAAATTCCTAACGCTTTACAACCCCATGAAAATCATTTCTTCACCACTTTTCTTATTTCTTCGCAAAAGTTTTGACTGAAAGATAATGTTATAACATTCTCTTGTTGATGGTTGATGTTACATTTAGATCCAATACTACATGTTTCCCTTTCGTCACTTGAAACCCCAAGTTGTGTTAACTCATTATTCTGACCCTTCACTGCATTCGCTGATGATCATTGTTCTGCATCGATACAAGTAATATCAGATGATCTATTCATGTCGAGAATCGCACTTAATGCCCATTTTCCATACTTACTCCTAACTTTTATTTACCAGAATTCAATTTTAAATTTATGTACAGTTGGTTGTGAATGAAAGAATTTTTTTTCTGGTTTCAAAATTTCTTGATATCTGGGCAGTTCACATTAAAATTTTGCTTTGAATGACATGATATCTTCTCAAAAGAAAAATCTTCCAGTCGAGTCTACGAAGTTAGGCTCTCACTCTCATTACTGATCCTACACTTTTTCTCACAACTGTGGTTTTGTAAGACAGTTATTGACAGTATTGATGTTTTTTACATGCATTATTTTTCCTAGATGTTTAAGACGTTTCTCCACTCCTGAAGAATTTTCGCTTCTACATCACTCTTTTTTTTCTCACTGTACATTACACTTTAATATAGAAGTAAACACTGGGACTGTTAGATTGTAAAATCATTTTATTGGTTTATTGTCACTCAGTGAAACAGTGAATAATACCCTTTCGCTATGTGACACATAATAAAAAAACCAAAATGGAAGTAGATGTTACTGTGCTTGGTAATTGCACTTTTTAGCTAGGTGGCTTGACTTCCTTCATGCGTTCCCTGAGACTTAAGAAGAAACGTTCTTGTCAGGCCAGTATAACTGACATTACCATTGTTCATTGTTACTGAGACATGGATTTCCTTATCTATATATTTCTTTGGTTCAAGAAAAAAATCCTAGACTCTCTGTTAAATCGTTCTGTTTTGACCAGACATAAGAACTTCAATAAGTTCTCTTTTAAAATTATGTAGTGGATAAAGACAGATGAACGGGCACACCGATCGTTTTTCATTTCCTATGGTCTGGTCACTATTTACTTGGCACAAACCATCTTCAAGTAATATTATTAAAGAAGTAATAGTAATTTGCATTGTGTTAAACATATTATGTAGACTTTGCACTTAATATAAATTGAATTTCTTTACTTTTTTTGTACTAGATGTTTACTAACCTTTTCAATTCTGTGACCTGTTAACCCTCAACAGTTTAAATTGTAATCCTTGCTTTATTATCACGTGCTCAACATGTTCTTTGGGATTGATATTTTTGCCTACATTTCTTACTTATGTTTATTTAGAAGAATTTCATGTCCACAGTACATCAAGTGTTCATCAGATATGTAATCATTTATCACAAGTAATGACACTTGCTATATGTATATACAATCCAGTCATGTGCAGAGTGAACCAGAATTTAAACACCTAAATGAAAACGTCCATGAATTCCACACCTTGTGACTTAAGTTTTGTTGGTATTGTACGTTTTCTGTACCTTGGAAACACCTCACCAAAGTATGCAGGTAATCGAGTTTTATCAAAACATATCCTCAGTATACCATAAAATTTGACATATATATATATATATATATATATATATATATATATATATATGAAGAAAGATAGCTTTTCATGTAGTTGTAAGCATACCTGAGGAACTAAATACAATCCGAAATTGTAGTTTACTTGAGTTTTATTGAAGAACATATGTAAATGAAGTTTTCAGCTGTGGTTAGGACTATAAGACAAAAATTATGGACCCTGTTAGGTGAACTGTTCATATGACAAAATGAACACTGTAGTTATGATGCAAGTGAATAACTGTATTCACAAGTATTAATAATATAACGAATTCACCAAGTCAGATCAAATTTTCTTAATTCAGTTTAACACTTAACTACTTATTTCTATTTTCTACCTGAATCGCGGTTATCCAAAATACTTCTAAATTTTTTATACGTCTTCTGCGATACTAACGTGACTGTTGGCGCGCAATTACATAATCAGAACTAGACTCTGATACTGGTTTATTGTATATTCTACAAAACTTACCAAGATTTTTCCCTGATTAGGCATACATGAAGAAGTCTGGATTTCTGTTTAACGATTGCAAAGACTTCCTCTTGTTTATTTCTTCGTAAGTTTATTGATTCTGAGGTTAGGACTTTTAATACAATTAGAAGTTTTATAAATCAAGTTTGGCATTGTTATCAAGTATATTTTCATCATAATATGAGCATCGTTTTTACTACGCAAATGTGCTGTACAATTATTTTGGTTAGTCACTAGCTTGTTAAGCCTAAAACTTTAGTAATTTTGAAAGTGTGGCATTACTGTTGGGTAGGTATTTTGTGTGGTCCATAATCCTGACTGACTGTTTCGCCTCAGATCTTATCAGCCAAGCTATACTTTAAGAAAGAACCCTTAAAGTTTTCCCTGGGTTCATTTCTAATGGTCATCACAAAAAATAGAATCCAAATGTTGTCAAATCCACAACTTTTTATAAACTTGTTTAGAATTATAAAGGTGTATTCATTCATAAAAACGTTTGCTTATATAAAATAGGGTAATTTGTTTTAGCTGACAAAATTGTTATATATATATGTCTGTAAGTTCAAACGGCTTGTTACTAACGTAGCATTTCGTTGTAGCTTTGAATGTGCTGTGAAAATCTTGAACTGATCAATGTTCATCGGTAAATGAAGACGATATAGCTGTCGACGTTTCACTTCAATTTTTTTATCACATTTTTTGTTTTGTTTTTTCCTACTATCTATTTATTATTGTTGGCTCTATCCCAAGTCTAAGACATTTCATCTATTTTACTGATTATGTTCATCATTTACAGGTTACGCATACCCCAGTTAACGGAATCCTGTATGTAAAGGTAAAAATTAGACACTGTGTCATAGTATAATTCCATTTCAATTCTTTTATTAAATATAACACACAATGGAACTGTTATATTTACTGTACAATCCTTTTCATACAAATTGCTGCCCATTTAGTAAAACGATTATCGCACATCAGTAGAGTTTTATAAGCCAACTGAGAAGGTTTTGTGGCCAGCTTGATACGATCTTCAGCAATAAATCATGCTAGAAAAATCATTCACTAAGTAGGTCTGTTTCACTATGAGGTCGAAGAAAGTTAAAGTGAAATCAACTGAGTCACAAATCTCCTTTTTGAATAAACGTTTCTTAATTCGAAAAAATGCTGTGGGCAAAAAAGTATTTTTCTTTTCACAGTTTTCAAATGAATTTATTTTGTTAGAAACGCCGATCAGCTAACTGGAAAAAATTAATAATTTCATGCGTTAACTCAGCCTCTAAATTTTCGCTCGACTGTTATGTAATCAGTAGCCGTTTTCGAAACGATAAACAGGGTTTTATGTTAAGTGAATTCTGAAATATTAACTTCACAACTTTTATTTTTACGTAATAGAAAGGAAGCATTTTTAAAAACATTTAGGCAAAATACCCAAACGGTAAGTTTATTCTGTTCTACTACTTTAAAGAATGACACAGCGCAACACTGAAATGATTTTTGCATTTTCGTAAATGGAAATCCCGATAAAATAAACAGTGTATTGAGAAACAGTTTCATAGTTTTCGCCATCTGATTCTTTTGAATTTGGCCTGAAGCGAACTGACATATTTGAGCATGAAGATAAAAATCTAAAAATCGGAATGAAGCAGTCGTCAAGCTGAAATATGCAGAAGTATGAAGCATTTTAACAAGGCAGGAATGGTGAACAAGAGATTTTTTATCATGGATTCAAATCTGGACAAGTGTGAAATACCTCACCAATGCAAAAGTCGAAGTTTGTCAGTTAGGAATATTGTGTTTAGTATATTAGACAACCCGTATAAAACAAAATACACACTCTTATTAACAATCTGAAAACAGTGTACACTTTTAACGGTGGTTTTCGAAATGCAGTTTAATTACTGTTTATTAATGCATTACACCATTTCTAGTTCGCCTGTATTACATCAAACTACAGCTCCATTAAGTTAACATGAATTTCACTCATTTCATATATAGATCAAAGACGTATGACAATCAGTACTTTATCGCACTGACTGTGGTGTTCAACTGTCTTTTTAAAGTATCAATTCATAGTAATGACCTACCTAAGAGGTGATCAACTTCTAATCTTTACACAGTTATTGCATCCACTACATAAGTTTCCGTATATCTATATAATATCTCAAACAGTGGATTATGTTGTATTTATTCACTTATTACCATTTTAATAAAGCAATAACAACTTCTTTAGAATATGATGAGATCATGGTATTTCCTCACCTGTGTCCCATCTTCATATAAGCTATAAAAAACACAATGAAATGCAAACTACACATTTTTATGATGAGAACAAATATAGTCTAAGCCCTAGTTACAAATAATGTCATAAATGAACCTTCTGAAATCGTATGTCACTTTTTTTAAGTTGTTCAGGTATGTCTTTTCGCGATATTTTGCATATTTTTCAAACGTCTTAGTTATGTTACGATAGTAACAGTGTAACAAGGGCTTAACAACTGGGTAGTTGTTTGAACCTGTAAAAATAGGGACAAAAGACAATTTTTAAAAAGTTGATAAATCACAAATTGTGGGTGTTTACCGTTGTTATACTTTGTTTAGCATAGGTAACTAAACTTCGCAAAAAATTAAAATGGATTTTTAGAAATATAAACAACTCAGCATACTTATTGAAGATATTGACATGACAAATTAGTTTCCCGAAAATAGTATAAGACTCATTGATGAAATTCTAAAGCTACTGCACTTGTATTAGAATATAAAAAGGTAATCTGTCAGCCTGAATGCACAAAACATAGAAATAGCTCAGATTTGTTTGGTGCCTTACCAGACTCTTTAAAGCCATGACAAGTAACCCCCAATTTCCTCTGCTTTCATATTATTCTGCCTGAAATAAACCCATGCTTGGTGCGCAAAATATAGAAAAATAACGCAGAAATATAAAGAAGATATACGACCTGGTCACCAGCAGGTATCCAATGTAGTTATCTAGTCCCTAATACTTAGCACCGATCGAAACCTATTGATCAAGTAACAGGAGAATGTAGTACAGTGTACATTGTTCCAAGAGTGAATCAACTGTGACCTGAATCGTTTGGGCACTAGGTTTCTAGATTAAGAATTGAGTGGTGCAAATTCCAACTACTGAGGGACAATCGATTTCCTCTTGTTCAGAGCCAAGCTTTGCTGAAGAGTTAGAATCCTCCTTTCATTCGCCTTCTACCATCTAACACCACGATCAACATTTCGAGTGGCATGCCTGAGATGGAAACCTGTTTCAGTTTCGATGCATTTGAGAAACCTGTTATGTCCCGCGTTGAGCGATTCGAGCACCGCAACAAAAAAAGGATATGACGAATTATGCTCGTGCCTTAGTAATTTTTATTAAGCTGCTTAAAAAACCAAAGAAACCCTTGGGTTAACTCTGAAAACTCTTACATAGCAACATCCAAATACTAAATATCGGTAAATATGTAGAAATACAAGTTAGATCGATGTTTAAGAGTTATTTTCCAGTGTGCACACACATATGCTTCCAATTAGTCATGTAATCACAGTTACTTTCTGTGAAAAATATTTGTACATCAAACAGATACCTAACAATTTTTTTAAACACTCACTTTTCATGTCGTCAGTAGTACGTCATCAGTCAAAACAAAATATGAAGCTATGTTAAACTAACCAAAGAAACTTATTCGTGTCTAGGTTGTGAAACAACTTTTAAAAAATATTGTATCTTAAGGGAACAAAACCAGAGTGAAGAAACAAAAAGTTTTCATACTGTAACCAGGATGACATATACCACATGACATCGAAGTGACATGCAATTAGACCATTAAATAATGCTTATGAAAGTGATTAATTACCACAGTTATAGCGTTGAAATATTGTTTAGTAAGTGGATGTCCTTCAGTCATGCTTGAAATTTTGTTCTTGAAACTAATTTTTATTTAAGTGGAGTATATGCTTTACCTGATATTAACCCGGTTGATGTAGACATCAGGTTTAACGACCTGTCAACAGAAAAGTAAAACGTAAAAACACTAATTTATTCGGGCATCAGTCAATGTAAATGACTAGCTGCAATCGTTAAGAACTCATAAGTTTCATCTTTGAAATATGAACCTTTCATATAATGGATGCCTGCATAATTATCATTATTTTATTTAAACAGCGTAGTGAGAAGACGAAGATTATCTGAAACATGTGATGTATTAGCGCTATACATTTCGAACAATCTGATCACACATGGACTTGTCGAACTATTTATATGAAAATTTACGAAAAGGTCAATGAAGTTAATAGGAAACATAGGAATAGGAAGGGATAGAAAAAAAAGGAAAACCTTATTCTTGGTATGAAAATTAAAATCAATACTACCAAGGTAGGTTCAACGTGAGTACAAATTGTTTTTGTATACATAAAGGGGGTTTAAATTTACGGATGGCAAGAGCTTCAATAAATTTAAGCACTCGGCTCTGACCACTTTTATGTAGTACTTTAAAGGCTGTTTTCATGTCTATCCTATGGTTAGTTTCTAGTATATGTTTAGCGATAGACGAAGATGGATGTTTGTCACCTGCACTTATCGGATCTGTTGAGGTCATTTGTTTTTGTAGCCACTTAGGTACATGTTCAACCTGCCTTAACGATTACTCCTCCCTATATATGTGTGTCCACACATACATGTAAATTGATAAACACAGTGGGATGTGATGTAATCGTTTATATGTTGTTTCGGTTTGTGCTGTAACATGGACTTGGTCTTCTCTACAATGATGACCTTAGCTGCATAATACGTTTTACAGATGGCCGATCTAAGTCTTTTCCTCACAACAAAGCTATGTGAATCACCTCTAAATGGTAATGAGATGTAGACATTTTCTTAGCAACGGAACACTGTGTACTTTTCAATGGTACATAACTTTTGCACCGGTCGATAAATCTCAACGGGTATCCATTCTGTATCAGAGTTGTCGTCAGTAAGTTGGTTTCTTCCTCCCTGGTGTCATCGGTGCAGATACGGTTTATCCTGTTGAATAAGCATCTGACTAAACCACGTTTATATTGGACTGGACAATAGCTATGGAAATTAAGATATTGCCCTGTCCATGTAGGTTTCTTATAGATCGACCTCCTGATCGAGCCATCCTCCCGTCGACTGAGCAATACGTCTAGGAACGGTAGCTGGTTGTTCGTCTCTTGTTCACAAGTCAGGCTAATGTGATTCTGAGCCGTGTTCATTTTCTGTAGCAGGCACATTGCATCATCAGGCTTTTCACATATAATGACTATATCATCAACATATCTCTTATAAAGTGAAACCCTTCCGATGAGATCGTCAGCCATGTTTTCAACATATGACATGTATACATCAGCTAGCAACGGTCCTAATGGACTGCCCATCGCGACACCATCAATCTGTTGAAAGTGTTCGCCCTCGAATGTGAATTCAACTTTATCAGTGCATAATAACAATAAATCTTTTAAAAAATTAATAGGGATAGGGAATATAAGACTGTTAGAAGAAATATAGTCACATAAAATATCAATTGTTTTTACTAGAGGTACATTAGTAAATAAAGAATTTACATCAGACGAGTACATAGTCTTATCCTTGATATTAATATCATTTAAACAGTCAATAAGGTCAAATGTATCTTTCAATGAGGACTTACATAAATGGCTTCTGACAGGATTCAAGAGCTTTGCCAACCATTTGGCTAGATTATGTGTGGGTGATCGACGCATAGACAATAATGGACGCAGTGGGTTGTCAGGCTGATGAGTTTTAGGTAACCCATATAGATGTGGATGTTCAGATCCCATAGAACTATTATTTGTCACTTGGGATCCTAGTGGAACATACGGCTTCAGTAGACCGTCTACATTTCACTCTCCTCTCTGCAGTCTTTTCAACCTGGCTCCACGACTACCCACAGCATTTCATCTCTTCCTCAATTGATCTCATCCATGTCACCGTCGCCTCGGATGGACATCTCGTCGTTTCCCCTTTGCATTCCACTCGACGGCCTACCCTAGTGCGTGATGTCCCCGAATGCTCTTCTCAGTGTATACACAATCCAATCCATCTCCACTTATCTCTGCATATTTGTTGAGCGATATATTGTTGGCTGGTTCGTTGCCAGCTTGAGTGACTTCCTTGTTGCTTATCCTTGTTATTCCGGCCATCTGATCTTCAGTGTAGAGTGAGCGTAGGCGACAGCTGTTGATGTCATGTATATCTGTAGTTTGTTGGAAATGCTTTTCGTGACGCGCCCATTTTGTCAACCACCACATAGAAGCACTGACTGACTTCACGTTAGTGTTGAAAATCCGAATGTTGTTCACGCTTTATGCTGAGTGCAGTGCGGTGCAGTGCAGTGCAGTAGATCTCCACACTGGTTTCAGATCGATGAAGGCCTGTCTTGTTGTATTTCCGATCCTGTCATTGACACCCTCATCTGTGCCTGTGCTGCCGCGTGTAGTTGAAATGATGCTGCATAGGTAGGCAGGTGAAAGATACTACTTCCTTTAGGTTTCTCCCGCTGATGGTGATTGATGCTTCTTGTTGTTGCTGTTGTTGTTGTTAATGTTGTTCGGGTATCTTCATCACCTCTGTACTCTTCATGTTCACCTGAACCCCCGTCTTCACTGCCTCTTCTACCAACTTGTTGGTTTACGCCTGTACATCATCGAGTTTGTGCGACAAGACATTAGACTCAAATCATCATCGTTGACGAAATCCAAATCTTCTAGTGTCTGTTCATCGGTCAAACAGCGTATGCCCATCTTCTCACTCCTCATGGTTTCTTGCATGATCCGGTCGACCACAATACAGAAGATCATAGGTGATAGTAGGCAGCAGCCTTGTCTTACGCCTTCCTGTCCTCACTTCGAAGGCGTCACTGAGCTTTCCATTGTGAATCATTCGGCATGTGGCTTCTTCGTATATCTGTTGTATGAGGTTGGTAAATGTTTGTGGTACTCCGTAGTATTGTAGCAGGTGCCAAATTTCTTGGTGGCCGACGCCATCGAAGGCCCATTCAAAATGGATGAAGTTGAGGTGAGGTGGAGTGTTGACTGTCATTCTATGTTGTGTTCTATGATGATGCGTAGCATTGTAATTTGATCGACACATGGTTTGTTCTTCCTGAATTCAGCCAGGCAGTCAGTCAGCCAGCCTGTTCCGGTCGTAATTTTGAATGCAGTGAGTGTTTTAGTCTCCTGTGTGATGCGGCTTGATATTTTGCTTCGGGTGCACAGGGATGCAGCACGATTCCGCGCCAGGTCTAACAAAGACTAGGGTCTCCCTTTAATGGGAGCTTGTTAAGGTAGCTTTTTATCCAACAGGACCGTACCTTCTATTCCTTCGTTCCAAACCTTCGTCAATAGTGAGTGTGTCCGCTATTGCCTCTGCGTCTGTTTTCAGTGCTTCTGGCGGGATTCCATCTGGTCCTGCTGCTTTCTCTAATTTAAGCAACTTTATGGTGTTCAGGACTTCACTTTTGCTTTTGTCAGAGGACTTGTGTTCATTGGTGATTCTAAGGTTGCCGGTGTTATTTCTGCAGGAGTTGCAGGTGGCGGTTGTTGTGGTGGTCGATTCAAGAGATTTTCGAAATGGTAAGTCCATTGTTTCCTTTCTTTCTCCTCTTTGGTATCCAGGTTTCCTTCACTGTCTTTCATTGGTTTCGTCTGCGTTGATCTCTTCCCCCCCCCAGATAGTAGACTGCTTATTTGATATAGTGTTTGCTGTCAGGTCTGCCTTAACAGCAGCCTGTTCCTCTTCACTTGCCAATGTGTCGTAGAAGTGTCTTTTGTGTTTGCGCGCACAACTCTTCACTTCTTTGTCAAGTGTAGTGTTTTGTAGGTTGTATTCAGTTCCTATTTTCCTTGTTCGTCCCTGCCTGCACTGCACTGCACTGGTTCATCTTCTGCTTCACCATCTACCTCTCACTGATATATGAGCTTCCATGTGTTCGTTGACATCCATTCCTCTTCTTTTCTTGCCTTATCTTGTCTTGTTTCCTCTTCCTCCCTGACACGGTTATGCAGGTTTTCTTCCATGTCTCTTTCAAACAGTGCAGTGTTCTTCCACTCCCGACGCTTCAAGCATGTTGCTCAATACCTCCCATTCATCAGTCCTCACGACTGACTGACGTGAACATGTCCTTTGTAGTTTCGTCATTCGGTTAGTTTCTCCTGTTGGGTGTTCAACTTCAACTGTGGTCGTCTATCACCAACTTCTTTGAAGGCTTTCAACTTGATTTTCAAGGCAGGCTCCTTGCTTGCACTAGATAGTGAGTGGTGCAAACCTATCTACTTCTGCTCCCCTTCTTCATCTGATCTCATCTCATCTGATCCTACCTGATCTGATCTGATCTGATCTTGTGTCCAGTAGGCTGGCTGTGTCTCCACTTTCTTCACATTCAGATGAAGTCAGTCTGACTTTTAGTGTGTCTGGTGTCTGGTGAAATCAACTCCATCTCACTGCCTCGTGAATATGCTTGTCCTTTCACACACTGTCTCAAATCACCAAACCGTTGAATGCTCAGAAATCTGCAAACAGTTCTCCTCTCCATTCTCACTCATCACTTCACCGAGTGCTTCTAGACCCATGATGGATAAGTTGTCTTCCTGTGTTATCCGCTCACAGTTTTGCATTCATGTCACCCAACCCATTAGAATGAATTTTTATGTCGCCAAATCGAGTAGTGTCTTGTCCAGTCCACTATTGATTGCAGTTGTCTGTAGAATTCCTCCTTCTTCTCTTCATCGGCATTGTTTGTAGGTGTGTAGCGTAGTATTGTATGATTGTGACTTTCCTTCCTTTTGAGTTGAATCCATCTTGGTGTCATGATCCTGATCCTGCAGGAGGAGACTGGTTCCCACTACCTGAGAGTATTTGATGCTGTTGGTGACATCATGATAGCCACTCGAAAACTCAGTGTGCTTGTGGTTGTCGTTTGTGTGAAAATATTGGGGTAGATTATTGACTTTGCAGTTGACAGTTTGGAGAGTCTACTTGTGTTCCATCTACTTTCGCAGATTCCTAGGACTTCTCTTTGGTTGACCCGGGTAGCCTTGCTAGGTTTATGCGTGGTGTGATCATTCCACGTTCCCTTGTTTTATTTCGGTTTCATGGAGAGAGAGAAGAGACATCGGCCAACTGGCTTCCTGAAGGCAGACTTTCACCACCTGGCATCACTTCATCTCCCTGATTCCAGTGAAGAATAAATTTATTTTAATTTTTAACATTTTGTTTGTGTTTTGAAGTTTCTTTTGCGATTGAATTGGTTTTCTGAGTTAGGGTTTCTAACTCGATGCCCTATTTTCGCTCTTTATCCGGTCTTAGGACAGGCTAGTAACTAGTGAACTAGTTAACCAGGCGATGTTGCATGTTTCATACGTGAATTAGAAATAATTTGCATACACTAATTCAGAACTGGCATTTATTTTATGCGGGGGAGTATTTAGAAGTGATACATATAAGACGAAATTTGACGAAGTACGTAGGTAGATCGAAAAATGGGAAAATAAAAGGTAGCTAAAAATGGAAGTATATGTTATGCAGTATGCTAACCAAATGACTGGAATCTTACAACAAGTGAATTTAAACATGCAATGAGGAAAAAGCAATACATATTTTACCATTTTGTGTAGAAGGAAAATAAGCCAAAGCTTGAAAGGCTACCATACTTCTGTCTTATTACAATGCCTTGGATCAAGATGTGTTGAATAAACATTTTGTAAATACATGGCCATCTGAAAAAAAGTAAAGACCAAACCAATGAGATTATTCATTTAGAAGCTGATGGACTATCTAGAATACCGTCTTTTCACTGAATGAGTGGTTATTGACTTTGAGACATGACTTTCAATGGGTGATAAGTTTTTTGAGTAAACTATGAGATAAGTTCTACTGTAATGCGCTGGTGTTTTAATGGGTTGCAAATTCCTTCAGTTTCACTTTCAAGACACTTTAATCCACAGCATCTTGAATTTAAAATTATGAAGCTAAATTTATTCGTTCCTAGCTCTACGGTTCTCTATCTTAAGTCCCTACTATGATAGCACATATGTGAACAAACATTCCATCTAGTTTGGCGCAAATAGATAGTTACAGTAGTTAGTCAGAACCATCATGTCATTGCAGGTGACAAGGGTATGAGTTTGTTTCCCAAGGAAACGTTACAGCTTCGCTCAGGAATAAACTAGTTATCTATTGACATACATAAATATTTGTCATTCTACTACACAATACGTCTTCGTTCTTCAAAGTCAGTAGTACTGCTGATGGTTAAGAAGGGTAGATTTATCAACATGAAAGATCACTAAAGTGATATGTACATTAAGAAGAATAATAGCTTTAAAAAATGGTGAATCCTTAATTAAACATACATAAGTGAAGTGTATGAAAGCATGAAGTATACCACTGCAAACTGTCGCTTGTCATAAATGAATGGTCCAGGTATTGCATAATAAACTAAATCTGAATGAAGTGAAACATCTTGAAGTACAACAAAATGAAATGTTACCAGCTTTTATATTACGTAACATATGGCTGATTTGCAAAACGGTTTAGAAGGTAAATATCAGAATAGCTTTCATCTGGTCAAGTAAGACTTGAAGATATATTATCCATACCTAGTCGTTACATTGTAGCATAGTACAATGCAAACAGGATAAAAAACCAGTGAGCATGAAGAAAAACAAACCACTAGGAAAGAGCACATCAGAAACTTTCCGGTGTGACTACTACAACTTATAAAACCTTAGCGTTTTTTTCATCTTTATCATTTCCTGTCTCAGTTAACTACCATATCAAAAGAACAAAATTCACGATTGCTGTTTCGTTCCTTTACTTGTTCTTACGATAATCAAAGTTATCGGCAACAACCATATTTTATGCTGACCAAGCTGACACTTGTCTGATGCTATGAGTCTAGATAAACACTAAACGCTAGGATACATTTTGTTCAACCGCTTAAAATCTTAAAACGATGGCTGCAACAAAGTGTAGCACTACTAGGCACGACCGTCATATACGTCGCAGAGGAAGTCAGTGGATGCAATAAACTTTTAGTCATGATGCAAGAAATCAAGCGTATTATGATTTGGAAAAGTTTGTCCGTAGGAAAGAAAATGCAAACTAACAACAGGATGAATTTTGTTAACACAGAGTTGCGTAAAACGCCAGCATAAATTGCTAATGCCGAAAGTAGAAGTAAAGTTACAGCAAAATTAAGTCTTACCTATACAGTTGATGAATTACAACAAATTATGGTGGCTTAGTGTTTTCTGAGCTTTGATATTTCTTCGTGAACGTTTTATCACTAAGCGTGGTGACGTCTTCAGTACTAACTGACACCATTTCAACAACTTATTAAGAATCAGGATTCAATCTAGTTTTACCTGTTCATATAATTTATAATGTTGTGTGCACACGTCAAACCAATTCAAATGAAAGTTAGTTTACCCTCTTAAAGTTTAATTACCCTATATTTGTAACCATAACTTCTGTGTAACTTTCTGATAAGCGCAGTCTAATGCAACTGAACAGTAAATATTACTGTACCTAAAGTTTGATTATCGAGACGAGTAAATTCAATGAAATGCATCATTATTTGAAGATACTTTATGAAGTTTGTTATTCACAGTTTATATCATCCATTTTGCATGAACACCGATGCATTATTACTAAGAATTCTGAATTTCTTGGATTCTCCAGAAGACTGAAAATCAGGAAGTATAAATATCTGCTTCCAAGAACTCTGCTTTAACTTCCTGACTGGCTAATAGCACTCTAAAAAATTAGCATATACTTTATCGCCACTTTTACGGACTATCTTCTATCCCATACTGTTGATCAAGATGTTTATTATGACAACACTCTAAACTTCTAACTTTATTAGGTATACAGTGGTTTTTGGCACATCTGACTTTATTCGTATGGAATTTCCCTATGCCTTAAATTCTTGAGATCAAGGTAGATAGCATGAGGCAGACACATAAAGATCCTAATTGAAGAGTTAGTTCTAAGAACTTTTTCAGTGTTGTCTCTTCATGTTTATGGTGTCATTTTGCGCTAAACATCTCACTTCTAGGGGCTAAGCATACTAACTTAGAACGAGAAATCTATTCACTAGCTACATATTTGATCATTTTTCAATTTCTTCAACTTTTTGACACTGACGTAAAAAACAGCTGGTACCTGGCACAATAATCGTAACCAGATAATTCACTTAAATGTTGTACTCATCACCGTATTCACTAAGAAAAAATTTAAAAGAAAAATATAGAAAACATTGACATTTATGCTGTATTGATTTTTACGTAATATGAAGGATGGCTTGAACAAAGAGAAGTGGGATAAATACACCTGTTGCTTTGTGAATATGTTCTTTTCATCCCGACATTATCTGTACTCTTTTTAGGGCGACACGTGAAATTAAAATGTCTGCCAACACATAATATTCAAATTAAGACACTGAAATAGTGGGTGAATCACATTTTCATGTATGAGACATATACTGATTCAATGATATCGGCTGGAGGAAAAAAAGAAGTCTAAATAAGGAAATATTTTATCAGTTTCCTAAAGGAATTGTGGAAATAGTAAACCACACACTACTATGAATATCAGAATAATATCCACGTGAACAGTGAGGTTACCATTATCCTGTTGATGACATAAAGAATGTAACATAGTATATTCATTTTGATAACTAGCAGAGAAATCTAGGATGTGCTTTTCGTCCTATTTTGGACTCGTCAGCTAGATATACCTACATTCCATTGATTGGTTTTGTTTCTTCTAGATCTTGAACCCAGAACCCATCGCTTCAAACGCCATTGCTTTACCAATCACGCCCATACGTGTGCCGGATCCTGCAGCCAGTCACGAAGATGAATATAAAATCATCAAAATCTAGCAGAGTGGAGACATCTTCATAGAAGCATATCTACCAGGATAGGTTGAGCAATTCGCCAAAAAACTTCAGGCATGAAAGTAACGGCTTAACATTCTGTTCTGTATTGGTTAACGGATCAAACCACTTTATGTATGTGAGAGAGAGAAAATACATTTTTTACAAATTTGAAGTATGAAGTAAATTTCAGTAGCGAATCATTCAGAATCGAAACAGAAAATTAATCTGAAGGAGATTTCATACACATGAACTAATAACGTATCACATTAGTCCTCAAGTATAACTGTTTAAGAAACGTACTTTTCCAAGGTTTACCAATTTCTTTTAGACTACAGTATTCACCTGATCCGGTACTACTAGATGTATAGATGGTAGGGGGATGTCTTTTTCGACGGATCCAGAAATCAACCAGGACCTCTAAACAAAAGAAATGCAGGCCAATCACATCGTATTTTACAACATATAGTAGATATTAGGGATACGGTTCCGGATTCTTCATTCAAAATTATTTATAAAACCTCATTAAAACTACACTTCATTAGGATTTCATAAACGTTTAGAGTTCAAATTGAAAGTGTTTCTTGCACAAGGATATCGACTAATGTAACCTAAACAACATACAATCAGTTTTCACAGGTGAATTTATGATTAACTTCTAGTTTTTCGTAATTCATAGTGGGTGATTTCACTATCCATTAAGTGCCCTGTCTAGGTGCAATCAGGCTGCATACAATCTAATACTGGTCTGTGTATTCAATAACGCTATACCAAATCCATGTTAATTTGTTCGGTGGCTATTTCACACAACAAAACTGTATTACTTACTGGAGGACTTTTCTAACATAGCTAGTTGTTCATGTTCACATCAGCGATAACTTCGCATCTTTCACATACTATTTTCATAGTGCATCCCTTCATGCAGTAAATAATATTGTTTCACTGTGTAAGATGCTTCAAAAAACAAAATAAAATCGTTCAAGCAGCACCACATCGGTCAAGTCCTGCTTTCACAATAAAGCTGTATGAAAGAAACACAATGACACTCGAGATTTATTTGCATCGGTAGACTGTACATATTTATGAACATTGCGTAAATACACGTGTGCTTGCCTAGAAAAGATGTACGCCCATATACCACTTTAACATAATAGATGAAAGTGAAAATCACACAAATTATTTCTTGTATATCTGGTAAACTAAAATATCTGCAACCAAACTCGGTATTCTACTATCAATCTGGTCTTGTTTTCAATTTCTCACTGTTACCAGCCATCACGTTTGTCTACAAAACTTCATTTTTTTATTACGAAGTAAAAAGAAAGCTAAAATACGTCTGCAAACACAGCTGAACGAAAAAATGATTGATAAGTGCAAGCTGAGTTTCATAAACAACTGGATCCATATACAGTGGATGAAGTAGGTGAAAGCATCAATAATGAGTGACTTTACTAGCATAAAAATAAAAGACATTTTTTACCAGCGAGAAACTCTCCAAACAATACGAAAGTCAGTTTTGTGTGCCTATTGTCCGATTATAAGTATGGTCATTTCAGAGCTGACAGAGATAAAATAATTTTATAACACCATTCACTATTAATGTGATGAGAGATTTGTTCACATGCTCAGTCTTTTATAATACTACGCATAATACCGAAACTGTTTCGAGTTCTCAAATTCTTAGAAAAATATACTTCTTTTGTAAAAACGTATCATGATACTTACATTTAATGAGGGATATTCATGTTCGACAGCTTTATTGCGGCACTTGTCGTTACATTGGATATCTAAACATAATCTCATTCAGCAAGATGCTTCACTTCTATTCTTATTTTCATTATTCATCCAGACATAACAAGTTGTTAACATTTGGTAGACGAAGAAAACCATCCTCAGTCAGAAACTATCATGAGTGAAAAATGAGTGGAGAAAATACCTTTGTCAATTTTAGTATTACGAAAGTGAATACAGTCATGTGATTTCTATTCAGAATCTTAAGAGATTAACTAACTGTAATTCATAAACATGGGAAGCAGATTGCAAGTAAAAACAAAAAGGTTGAAAACATTTTTTGACTGACATGTACGCCATTATTTACCGTGTTTAAACTAATAGATTGTTGTCAACAAAACTCTTAGTTTACTAAGTTCTCTGAACTTTCAAAAATGGATAATTATCTACCTATTCCAGGTAACAATATATCTAGGCAATATCCTTAAGACTATAAACTACTTCTTAATGTAAAAGCAGGTCTATAATGGCAGTTCAGAAAAATATTTGATATTGCGATGAGTACTATCTGATAGAAATCGATGGAAAAATGGGTGATGTTTGTATGGTTACCGTTATACACCGACATTTCTCTTCTCACATCACTGAAGATACTGATCTCTTCTATATCGTCAGAATTCATGTTGTTCATTGACAACACTTGTGTAATCTTTTGTTAGTGGATGTTGTTTTCTACTAGCTCTCCTTTTCAGGGGTTATTTTACATATTGTAACAAATGGTAATGCCGATATATCAGCTCTAAATAAAATCCATCTCTAATAGTGTATAAATTTTGGGATAAATGCAAATCTTGATAAAAAGTCAAAAATTGTGTGTATTCTAGTGATATTCTGCTCTAAACGTGAAGGTAAAAGCTCTTGGACTGATATGGGTTACAAAATAATGCCTGTGAAAAGAAAACTTTATTTTTGACATATATCATCTTAGTGAAACAATTAACTTGATTGTACGGAGAAAAAGTATCCAAAAACCCTTAAGCTCTTTCTTACTTAGAAAAAAATGGTTTCACGCGTATTATCAAGAATACAGATCTATATGAAAAAATAAAGTATATTTAAACATTTATGCACATTTGTAGAACCCCTGATACAGCTACAATGAAACGATACACAAATGCCAATAATAAGCAGCTTTAGGCTGCACAACCGACCTTTCGTGAATGTGATAAGATGTTGATACCAAGTAGGTTAAGCGTCTTTAAAAGAACATGTGATTGTTCAGAAACAGTGAAAATGTATGCAAACTGTGATTACAAAGTGCAGCTATACATCACAAAATCGCTGGTATTACATTTCTGAAATCTAACGGAATATTGTCCATTAACAGACAGCTTCACAATCAAGATTCATTTAAAATTTCTGATGAGTCATTTACGTGAACTTTTCCTGTTGAAACACAAAATAAAAACAACTGAAACTGGCTATTATCAGTCAATAATAAAAAAACTACTTGTCACATGGTTCCAAATAGTCATCTAAGTGTTTCTACTCAGAATCAATAAGCCTGGAGACAGTTTTAAATGAACATATTACCAACTTCTAGAGGTTGGTCCACCTAGACAAAAACATTCTGTTTATAAAATGCCATTTGAAATCATATGTATCCACATGAGTAGCAGACTGCATTGATTATGTATAAAGACTGTAAACACTATTTATTGAAAATCACAGTTATAAGTGATTTCAGGAAATACAATAGAATGAGATCATAAAATCAAAAGACTTCCGTCATGGTAAGACTAAGACAATGAGTTGACAGTTTGTACTGCTACTGATATTTAAGATAAATATGAATCTAATACTTTTGAACAGAAATCCGTTATTACTAAGATATATATAAGTTTTAGAAGCAGACCACAAATTTTTGGATGCTTTGCGGTAAAATTGGTACTTCAAAGCACAAGAATTTTCACTTTTAACATTATTGGCTGCAAAGATTATGCTTTTCAAATATTCGAAGGGGATTTTATATCACTTCACACTTTATGTGTTAAATTTTATGATTATCCCCCGTAACAGCCTTATCTCGAGCCTTTTAGTTGCCAGGTACAGGAACAAATAACAGCTTCAAATAGGGTGTGGTTCTGTAACTTTTTGAAAGGCAGATTCATTTACGGCTAATCAGTACAAATAATAATTTTATCTAGGAATGATATAATTTCAACTCTTTGTTTCTCGTAACCCAGTTTCAAACCTATTTTATTCATTTATCTGTCAGAAATCTACTTTAATTATAAAACTTCTTGTTTGAATTACTTTTATCCTCTCTTTCGCCTCTTTGGTGTTTACATTTAAATTTGCTGGCAACATTAGCTGATGATAAAGAAGAATTTTTCATTTGTGTGACTCCTTCATAATGTAAGAGTGCTGACTGTTTTTAACCAAGTGAAGTTTCGAATGGTTAAGAAACAGTTTTAAGTGAAAACGTAGAACAGTAACTGAATGTCGTCCTATCAGGTTTATCGGTGAAATACTTCTTCTGTACCTGTAAGTTAGAAGTATTAAATTAAATTTGAATTAAATTCATGTAATGCATATCTAACAATCATATATGATTTGAGGAACATCAATAATGTTGTGTCATTCACGTGACTCAGAGATATTTTCTCAAAGCACTTATTTCTACTTAGATAGACGAACTATTGAAATAGCTGGTCTCTGGCTAAGTAAGTGGTCATACCTGAAATCATATCGGATGTTTGCAAAATGCATCATAAATGGTTCATATCACATGATGTGATCTACCCGGCACCGCAGTTGGGGTTAAGACTACAAGCACACAGACACACGTAATCTGCTACTATCTGACGTGAGTAGTTGCAGACAACTCACTGAGATCACCAGTTGGATCAACTTGTCTGATCCAAACGCTTAACCGACGAACCTGGCTTAAGACGATCGATGAATCCGTAGTACTCTGTTACCTCTTCTTTAACTGCAATCAGAATATCTTATTGACTGAGAAGACAATTTGTTGATGTTATATAATAAAGGAATCGATACCTTTCAGTGAAATTTGAGTGAAATGTTACGTTATTACTAAAACCAAAATTACCCTATGTTTATAAAGTCTGATTGCACTTATGTTACAAGTGGCCAATCAGAAAAATGTAATGGAAAAGATTACGTATGTGTATGTGATCATTTAAGAATGTAGATATAATGTTAGTATCGAGTTAGTCTTGTCAAAAATAAACTAAGAAATGGTTATAAAACCAGTAGCATTGGAGCAAATAAACATAAAAGTACTGAAAACTTTTTCAGAGGGATTACTCCGACTTACAGAATGAATCAAAAGCTACCATGAAGACTGAAATTTAACAACTGCCTCTTTTCCCGTTCTTCATTTCATCTCGATTATTCTGATATTGATTACTCCTATGATTCATAGTAAATTAACATTTTATCTATTTGTTGGCTTCTTTAAATCAACGTAAGATCCAGATTTCATGCTTTGTAACCATCAGGTGTTCAATGAATGATTTTTCGAGATGATCTGGCCCCTTTTTCCTTAACTTATTAAAATCGGTTTACGAAGTCGAATTTAAGTCACTTTTTCATCTTTTCGATGTACATGCTCCAATATATTTGCCTGAATCGATAAACAGAGTTTGAATTGATACAAGCAGTAAGTTTGTTGACTGTCTATTATTGGAGTGGACATTTTGCTTTTCCAAGAAAAATAACTTAGCTTCCGAAAAGTTAATTTTTAGTGCAGTTCTTATTCTTCAGATAAGCCTGTAGATTGGTCTATCCCCCCTTGAAAGTGGGACGAAGAAAGAAAGGTTATTTCTCGGGATCATGTAGTCCAGTCGCTTACCGTGACATAGCTTTGACTTAAATCTCTGAAGGTAACCATTTTCTAAACTATAAGTTGTAAAATATCAAAATATCAAAATTTCCCAGTTTGTGTTTGTTTTCTATAGGCATATCTCTTATATGACCCATCTGTTCGTCTACGAAGTCAAAAATTAAAAAAATTAAAATTTATTCTTTGTGTCATGTTCCATGATAAATTTAGTGTTCATATGGATGATTTCTTTTTGCTTGATCTATATCATTGCACAAAATATACATATCGTCAATGTGCTTGTTGAACATGATTTGATTAATAACTGGAACTAATACAGTTCTGCTGGCATTAAATATATCTGCTAGAACAAGATATGAAGAACTTCCTATTGCCATTTCACCTGCCTAGCAGTACAATTTACTCTTAGTGCTAACTGACGATATCTTCTGTTTCCTGTAGCCACATAGTGGTAAACACTGGTGAAATACCAAAACATACCATCAGCTTATCTTTGGTCTTAGTTCTGTCTTGTTTCTGAGCAAATTCATATGTCCCTGAGGATATACATTGCTAGTTCCTTTCAGAAGGCATCTAACTGACGTATGAATGGTCGGGCTTATTATTAGCAAGGGGAGTCAGTCGTAGGCAATATGCGTCCAAGTGGTTTATTTCGGTAATGAAGCTTTGCTTGTTCATAAATGAACAATAAGCGTGACCTCTGAAGTTTCAATTCTTTACATGTTTGAGAATAGTTACTTGTATTCCTTAGTGATCACTTTCTTTGTCTTGTTACCTTATCTTCCAATGAACAGATCATTTCTTCAAATTCTAAAGTAAAACATAACAGTCACTTCTCAAAATAGACAGTTTCCATTAGAGAATCACATTTGTTCATCAGTATAATGCCACCGTACTTATCTGGTCCAAAAAGTGCCAATCAATCATATTTTTTGAAAAAAACTTAACGTTTTGAGATGGTTTTTAGTCACAATTTTCAACCAAGATGATGGTGACATATGATACTACCTACGCATGTCTACCAACACCTACCTGAATCAACTGTGATGATTATCTTTCACTGGGGTAAGTTCTGGTAACTACTGATACAAATCTTCAATTTCATTTGCTAATTTATCTTAAACGTCAAATTTGAAACCAAGAGATAACGCTACATCTTGAAGTTTGTTGAGATTGGTGTTAAACAAGTTGAATATTTACTTTTGAGGATCTTTTGGAAATTCTTTGTAAATGTTTTGTTTCATCATTGGGTTGGTTATAGTTTTAGGCGTTGTGTGCCATGCTTCAACCCGTAGATCCTGTATAACGTTTCGATAATTTTTCTCAAAATTCAGAGAGTCAACCAGTTTTTAATAACGATTAACAGTTATCCATAGATCTGATATAGAACTTATTATAGGTTGTGTGAGATTTGATGAAGAGTCATCGATATTTTGAGAAATACTCTCCGCAAATCACGCGTAATTGTCCGACCGACAATTCAAATATTTCTCTCACTAGGTGAGATTAGGCAAGAACTCTCACTGGTTCTAATCATGAAATTTTTCAGCAAATATGTAACTGTTTAGTTATGACAAGTTGCAAAACGATTCTTCTTTAATGATGAGTGCCTTTCCATTCTGTAAAGCTGAGGAGTTTCAGAAACCGCAACCGTCTAGTGAACTCCCTCGTCTTAAAAATAAGGAATTATGCACGTCAACTTTGTTTAAAAGATTTCTGGTTACCTTTTTTACAGGTTCATGAAAACTATTCCTGTATTATGATCATCTTTTCTCAATCTAACTTTTGTACATTTCATTCAAAACTGTTATGATTTTTAGATACATTATAGGATAATATGTGACAAGAGAGTGCGATTTCATCTTATGAAGATACATCATCATAAAAATATTTAAAATTGTAATTGGATACAAGTGGACGTTTACTCACATATTCTCGACTGGTTTGGGCAAATGAAGAGAAGAAAAATGCTGTTGCTTACATGAAGACGCTTGACAAAATACTACGTATGAGAATGCGGTCATTGAAAATAAAATACACACTCAGTGAATGCTACTTAAAAATGTACAGCTCTAAAGAACGAAGACAGGTGACTTGGTTTAACATATGACTGATCATACTTGATGAGATGACTACAGTATGAGCCAGGAGAATCTGTTCCAAAACCACAGTTTATCTTAAAATATGGGCTCTTGAGGACATACAAATAGGAAGCGGATTCTCAGAAAGTTATGATAAACATACAGAATCGATAAAAAATGAATCAGCTTCATTATCAGTGTCCAGAAGGTCAGTTAACATCAGCTCATAGTTGAACGGTGAACATTTGATCGAGATAGATGAAAACTAGAAAATTTCATCAGAAAGAGCGATAATAGCACCAAGCCCATGTACCTCAATATCTCCAGTTAATACCACACTAATCAAAGAGAGACAGACTACATTGTTCGATGCCTTTGGATGCATTTATGAATTAGAAGGAATTGGAAAGATTTTGCGGATTTGGGTCTGTTTATCTGAGTGAGTGACCACTTTCATGAATGGTTATGAGTGTAGGAAATAAAACTGGCAGAAGTTAGATAGCGAAATATCCAATGAACTACGAGTACAAAACTGATACAATGAAGTCCATTATAGCTACAAGAAGACAGTGAAATAAGGAACTGTATTTGTAGAAGCCTGTTCTACTTTTGTTGTTGAGCCAAAGCTCTGGATGTTGAAGGGAATGTAAGTGATCGTGAATCTGCCTTCTTCGACTGATTTCTTAGTTTACGATCTTTACATACGTCAGTTTTTCTGTATTGCCTAGGCATAAATAATTAAGAATGCAAAGTATCCATTTGACGAGTTCGACTGAAATTTATGAATCCAATAAATCTTGATTTTTCCACATAAATTGCTTCTTTGAAAATTTTATCAGGAAAAAATGTTTTCAACTGATACTTCATTCCACACATATTTGTTTATATCTGCTGTTATTCTCTGCGATTTGTTGATTGGTTTCAAGTAATGAGAAAATGTACTCCTTACGCATTGACATACTGAATATTCGGTAAGTATATTTCCCGTTATCAAATCGGAATTGCCGAGAACTAATTTTGTGACAGAGTAGTATACATTTATTTAATTACTTTGGTTCTCTTACGCTTCCGAAAATATATGACATACAAAACAAAATACAATAGAATATCAACAGATTTTAGTTCGGATGGAATAAATCCATAGAAGAATAAATCAAGAAATGATAGCTTTATAGCAAAGTGAGGAAACAAGATTTCAAATGTGAGGTTATGGTGTTACAGGTCTGTTTTTTATTACCATAAAAGTTGTTATATGACAGGGATGGGATAAACTAATAGAGTATTTTGGAAATACGAAAAATACTTTGCACCAGTCGATGATTGGGTGTAAGTAATGTTAAGAAACCATAATGAAATGAAACGTAATAGGACGAATTCATGGAATTAAAACTGTATTTGATGACGGAGTAATAAACTCATTATCAGGTAACAGTAAGATAAAAGTTTCAAGAAACAAGGTTGCAAGAAAAACTCAAGAATAGCAATATATCCGTCTTGAAGCTATTAGTCTGACTTGAGGCATTTGACTATACAGGTTTTTAATCAAGCAAATATGACTTGTATCAACTCAGTTATAAGTTGCTTTGAATTGCTCGAAATTCTATATATCATTTGTGCTCAGTAGTTGCAATAATAAAAATAGGTGTTTTCTTCAGTTTGAGAGATCTTGCGGATATGAATGTTTTTCCTCCGATTTTTCTACCCTACCGGATGCAAGTTAACCAGTTTATGCATATACAGGTAACATAAGTGGATATTACGTCAGGTTTTAATTTTTCCAGTAGGCGACATGAATGAAATAAGGAAATGACTTGACAGGTGAAGGTAAGTGCTCAGTCTTTCATATTTTACTTTCACAATATCACCACTTTCCAAGCAGAGGTGAATGATTATAGATTCAGATACAATTTTTCTTACGGTGTTAAATAGTGAGGTTTCTGGTAATCTTTAATGAAGCTAATGTTGTTATTGCAATATTGTGCACTGTTTGCGAATGTAAATTTATAAGCAGCTGAAGGGAACTAACATTCATATCCCTCCATTCTCATGCTTGTTCTTTCTGTCGACAAATTCATTTTTCTTCTTTCTGTTACGCATTTATCATTTTTCATCATGGAAAAAAGATACGAGAGACTGAGATATATACAAAAATTTTAAATAGATGATTTCAATTCCGTAATTTGCATGCATAGTGTTTTTGAAATCGTTGAAATAATCATCATGTTTTCAGACAAATTCTAGTAATTCCCGATTCATTTTTAGCTTGTTTGCTATCCGCAGATAAATTTCTCTTGTAAACTGGCAGAATTTTAAAAAATGTAGTTATTACCACAATGGAAACATTGATGGCTCGATCGCATTTAAAATTAAGTGTCCACCCAGTAAAGTGACATTTCAATAAACGACAATTATTAATAGTAGAAATGTGAATGATTTAGTTTTATACAAAAGAAAATGATGTGCACTCAAATCGAAATCATTAGGTGGCAAAAGTCCTTACCTATTTTCATTTCATTTTTACCTGTACAAGAAATAAATACGCCATTGTCTCAAGGCATCGCAAGACGTTAATATCAACCAATCTAACTGATTTCATTTTTATTATATTATTATTTGTCCCTTGGGTTCCTAGTAGAAAACACTGCTTCAGTAGCACGTCTCCATTCCACTCTGTTCTCTGCAATCTTTTGAATCTGGCTCCACGACTGCCCAGAAGCTCTCGTTTCTTCCTCACACGATCTCCTCCACGTCACCGTCGCCTCGAACGCCCAACTCGTCGTTTCCTACCTGGGTTCCACTCAAGTGCCTGGTGCGTAGAGTCCCCGAATGGGATTTCGTTTTTAACCTTCTTAAAAACACTCAAATTTATGAAGAATTTAAATCAAATATATGGTACTTTTTCTTTTGTCATGCACAATCCTGATGAAGAGTGTAAAGTTGTCACGCAGTTAGAACATATCGAATATTCTTCAGAAGACATTTATACGCTACTGTATGTTTAGTTTTCTCATAGATGTGATCAAAAATTGTGTTGAGCTAAAATGTGAACCAGCAGTTGCAATCAACTTCAAGTCAGTTTCGATTGTGTTGACAGGAAATGGGAAATTCCCAAAACAAGTTTTATATATTCACAGAATCTGAAGTGAATAACAAATTCCCTCATTTATTATTTACTTTATGGAATGCTTATGCCAAATACTAAAAGTATGCAGTTTACCTAAGAAAAGTAACCCACTTAAGGAGGCTTACTAAACCTCGTAAAACTCCTATGTATCTTCAAATTTTAAAGAAACAGCGTCACGTCGTTTTGAATAACATTATGATGCATATATTTTTATATCTGCTAAATAATTGAATAATGTGAGGCCACCAATTTTATACATAGAAATAATGGAGAGTATTGAACCTGCATATTGGAGTATTTTGTACATTTTCTTTAAACATGGGAAAAATAATTTGGATTATTCCATGTAGATGAACTCATGTTATCAATAAATATTTTATTCGCACATTAGTAATCTAACATGAGAGGCATCATCACATTAATGTATGTTGGAAAACCTACAAGATTTTACGGGTCCTAAATAGTAGAGAAGGAACGTCAATAAAATCTATTCAAACACATCAGAAGATTCTCTTAGTTATAAAATGAACAAGGAAATACTATTTTTCAATGTATACAGTGTTAAACTGTAGATCGTTTTCAGTTACACATTTTTTCAGTAGGTGGCACCAAAGTGGCGCAAAAGTCCAAATTTCCTTTGCAAGCAAACGACATGTTTGAATCTTCTTCGTAATGCCACGTTACGCCGATAAACGTCAATGTCATCATAGATTTCTATACTTATAGCTTTAGAGACCAAAGGAACCCACACTGATGATGTCGTGAATCAGTAAGTCTCCACATAATCATATAAAGCAACTGAATATCCATGTCTAAGTATTGCACCCTATCCAAGTGTTACCGTTCACGGCAGTGTAGATTTATGCCATTACAATTGAGTGTTTGTGTGCAGAGAAATAAACATTTTAAGAACTGCGAACCATATCTGAATAGATCCACTGGATCATAGAACAAGAAAACGGTTGAAGGAAACAAACATTTTACTCTGAATGAACTCGTTTTCTTAGCTATTTGTTCTTGATTTACTTCTAAGATATCTGACTGAACATGTAACATTTAGTTTAGTTATTAATATTCTAACGATAAATAGGTTTTTTGAAGAGGAAAGTGTCACAGAGACTGCCATTATCTGGCGGGTTGCCACATTAGCTCTATGTGACGTGACCGACACTGGTGGTCATTATTTTGTTCAAATAATGTGTGGGAGAAGTTTGAGCGTAACTTAATTATTCTCTTCATTTATTGCAATATTTTTAAATTCTTATTTGGATGGAATGATGACAACTAATGTCAGTAACGGTAGATACAGCTTATATGACACACTGGATTCGGACAGTCCATCATAACACTAAGAAGATCATAGGGGTATACTTTATTACTATAAGTGTTTGTTTATCGTGAAATTCAAAGACAAATCTTTCAATCTTCTCTTAAAAGCTCAAAGTTTTAAGAAACTACTTTTCATATCTAACTCTTACTCAAACCATGAAAATATCATGCCTCTCTGAGAAAGTTAGCATAAGATGATTCCTCACATATTGTAATTAAAAGCATAAATAAATATGAATCATCTTGAATGATGAGCTACTGTTCAGCTTACATGTCTGTGAGAAAAAGTACACTCATTAAAACATATAATTAAGTTGGCGACATATGACAATGTGCAGTTGCAAATGTGAATGATGGTTGTGAAGTGAAAAACTGGAAAGTTAACGAGGCTTACTTAGGTGTATTACTGGTGGCACCAAGATGAATCTATCTCATCGGTGATTTAATGACCAAGCACTGGAAATCCCTAACTTGTGTTTGTATCAATAGCGAACAGACAGTGCAATCATGAAATGTTTTACGTCTTACGTTATTTTGCAATGCAAAACGCACAATAACATAAAGTACATTGGGAGTTGGTGACGTAAGAAAAAGAAATGAAACGTTTCTAAGAACTTATATTATGGACTAATTAAATGACATATTTATCTATCTGCAAGATGTAGGTGAACAATAAACTTGTTTTCTGTGTTTCTGAAAAGATAAGTATCCGAAGATGCTGCGTCCTGGAAATGAATGCCAAAGGGGAAATGAAACGATGCGCGCATAACTTCAGCTATGAACTGAGTAACTATTCGGCCGTTGACAAGAATGTCTACCATGCCAATTTTATGTAGACATATATTTTGTACGTGAGTGCTTTATGGTTATGTAAATAGCTCCGTGTTGTAACCAGATTTGCTTACGTGAACCATATATCAGACATTTCAGATAGTTAATTTAAAGTGAGACGAGAAACGTGTGAGTGATCAGGAGGAGATTTACTTAGTGAACAACAATTCACTTAAGCTTTTTGAATATTTTGATATGTTATAGCGAAGAGACAACTCTCATACCTACGTAACTTTTAAAAATTGATGACCGAGAAGTGATACCTGATTCCTCAAACACATTGTTAAGAGGCTGCATTTTAATGCAATGTAAGAAAAGTGTATTCGAAATATAAACAAACAGAATTAACAGCGTAGAACCCTGAGCAAACACGTATCTGTCCCTTATGAAAACCTGCCATGAAGTGAACTGAAAAATGAATATCCAAGCAGGTACATGCTTATCAAAATAGACAGGCTTAGTTAATGAGCCAATGTAAACTGTTAAACATTTTGAAATCTCTAAGGAGTGGAAAGATCCATTTTAGTGTGGTTGGTTAGAATTCATATCATCAAGAACGTCAAACCATTGGCAACTGATACATTAAGAATACCAGGTAGGCGGTTGCAAGTACCGTGCTCAAATGTAGTATGTTCATTTGATCACCATTAGTCAACTTCAGAGTTTTCCCCGCTTCTTTTAATTTGCTTTGTAGAGGCAAGCAGTGGAATCTAGGACCTGCATTTCGTCCTATTCGGGACAAGTCAACTGGATGCTCCTCCCACCCCCCCTAATGGGTGATGTTGATCCCACTGGGACTCCAATCTCGTACCCACCTCTTCAAATGTCAAGCGTTTTCACAAGAACACTGGGGCACGATAGCCACCTCTTTCACAACAGACATTAGTTATGACTATTTGTTGATACACTTGTAATTCCTTGTTGTTATAATGGATTGAATTGTTCCACCTCTGTTGGCATATGGGCTCCTATGTGGATACCCATATATTGCCTGAATATTTAACATGGTCATTCACTTGGCTGTAGTTAGGGGAGGAATTCGGGACCCGCTTTTCATTCTCAGCCGGATATGCATTGCATTGTAGTGGCTGATGTTGCCTCAACTGAGATTCAAGTCCGGCATCCATGGCTTCAGACCTCAAATTGTTTTCCACTAGACCACTGAGACACAACAGCCACTTCTTGTGCAATCATCATTATTTATTGATATTTTGATACTAGTGAATTAACGTTGTTATTCTTGATCAAAATGATCCCCTGCTAACATATTGGTTCATATGTAGTAGGGACAACATACATTATATAGTGTACAGGTTCATCTTGCTGATAAATCTCCACCAGGATGGAATTGGCGTCATGGATTCCACTACTATCCATCATCAAGCAAGACACAAGATAACGTATCATGAGCTAATATTGAGCCGTCTGCATAAGAGCCTATATACGCAAACAGACATCAGTCAGTCCGATCCAGAACAACAACGGAAGGTTGAAAGTATCAATAAATAATTATCCCACTCCAATTAACCTTGTAAACGAATAAAGCGTAAGAATAGGTAGGTGGAAAAAATGTGGCAGGTACTTCAATCAGTTTTTTTAATGATTGACTGACTTCCTTCTCTTTCCTATTATTCTATATAAAACACTAAAGTTCCCATACACTAGTTCTGTAATGATGTAGAAATGCTATGGAGATGAATATACTCCGACACCTTTAACGTGAATATTCCTTCTGCTTCTAACAACTCTTCCGGCAATCATTTGGTCAGGTCGGAGTACTGTGCGGCATACGTCTCCTCTGATAGATGTCAAACATGATGCACTTCATCTAGTACAAAGCTAGCCCTTTTTATTTGTACAAATGTATCATCGATAAGAAACCTACTTAGTATGATTCACATTTCCGAATAAGTGGAATCTTTGAGATATTCATGCACTTTTCCCAAGTCTTTAACTTAGGAATTCATGAAATGAGAAATGAGTAATATGTTTATTCCGATCACTTATAATCAGAGATATTTACTTACTACCCATCTTAAACGTTATTTCTGCATGTTGTGCTTGAATCCTTAAGTGTTTGCGAAGTGAACTGTACAAAAGTCCAATATTAACAGAGAAGTTTCGGTGATTTTACTTTTTATTAAGACTATGCTCTAAACTGAATACTGTAGTTTAATTGAAAATTTTGTTAATAATTTACTGTTGGTAAGTATGAAAAAAGCAATATTAGATAATAACTGAACTTTTTGTTTCATCGTTAACTTGAATTCCATACAAAGGGCGAAAAAGTTATCTCACAGAACAAGTTGATGTCTAAGTATAAAGCAATTTTTTAGACTAGTGTACAAACGTGAATTACTGTGACACACAAGCGAACTGTCTTATCAAATAAATGTGACAGCACCTTATTAGTAGTGTCATTAACTGTGTACAAAGAGTAGGTATCAACCGTCTGCTCACAACTACTTGTAAAAAGAATGTTAGACAACTTTGATTCTGGCTGAATTATGTACTGAGATTCTTTGAATGTAAAATTTAAGATGGAAATGAAATATCAGCGGTTAAGCCTGGGATTCTACACGTTACTCTGTAAAAAAATATTTTGGCAACTTTATTCTTATTCATGTAACCCTTCCAGCTGGATAAGATACCTCTGAATGCTGTTTCAATATTTGAAATTGCGAAATAATTCAGAGACTATAGTATTCACAAGCATATAAATTATAAATTTATGTCAGCATTAGTGTAAAATTTGCTTGCGTGGAACTTTAGTGTATCACTGATCAATACGTGAGAAGTCAAAGCCAGTTATACTTGGCGAAACATTCTGAAAAATCCTAATCAGTAAGTTGGGAAAACACATTCCTGATTCTATGAAAATAAATTAAATATAAAGGAAATACCCTGTATTTAGCGAAGTTACTTTCGATTGGTTTTTTAGTCACTCCATATGACACTTGTACTCTAAATTTACAAAGAATGATTATAATCATCAGTGAATTCGATTAAAGATAACTCTTTAGCTGATAGCACGAAAGCACGGTGAGAAACAGACGAAACACCCGAAATAATTCGTAAGTGAGATTTATGGACACATAAATCTCTATTTAGTTATGGATATAATTTATTAAATATCGTCTACATATAATGAGAATGAGATTAAATAAGAATGAACTAATTAAACAAAAGTCGGCTGTTGGAAAAATCTCATATGAAACCTACTATTACCTCAATCGTAGTCATCTAAAAAAAATTTTGCCACCCAACAAGAATTTACTACTGGTCGCTTTTAGTGATAATTTACGCATGTAGTTCAGGTGAGCACGTCCGACTTAACTGTAATAATTCATTCAGTGGAATGAGATACCACATCCTCAAGTAAAAAGAAATGGCTTTTAGTTGGATGGGGGCAGTTAGCAAGAAGCACTGAACCTTGGTATTTTGCTTGTTTACACTCGCTAACGAGGCCTATCTGCAACCTAGTGGCAGCTAATATCGTCCCTTGGATTCGAACCCATGTCACCCAATGTTGCAGCCATCGACGTTATGAGTGAGCAACTAAGTCACGGTTAGCCTCTTGTAGGATTGTATTAGATATTTGTGATGGTCACTAGAGAGTAACAATCTCTGGTTCAAAAATGCTGCAGTTACTTTCCCAGAAATCATCAGTAAAGCAATTCTACTGAAACATTGTTTTTCTGTTAACGGCATATTAGTTTGACTTCTAGTTACACAACACATCTGAAACTAACCATTGCGAATATGCATCTGGCTATTTCCAGATAAATAAAATAAATGCTTCAGACTATTTGCTGCAGGTTGTGATGAAGTTTTAATTGGTGCCCAAATGAACATTTGAAGGTGACAGCATATTATCTTCTGACCAAAAGTGCAAGGGATATCATAATCAAAAAAATTGTTTCAGTCAGTCAGATAATAACTGGAATTTCCGTGTCATACAGACACTAGTAATTCCCAAATAAAATCTTCAAGTTGTATAAATATTCACTTTAAAAAGACAACATGAATAAGTTTCATGTAAGAAGCCTAGCAAAACATAAAAACTTGGTTCACATAGACCAAAGTAAAATCAATCAGGTAACTATTACTACCAAAGGTATTGTTGCCCGAGTTCAGCTTGTAGGAAGATGGAAATTTAGTTCCGTCATTCAACGCTCCCATCGTAAACTGTCTCAACAGCCAAGTTTTTTACTACCTGCTAGCTTTAAAGTTCGAGTTCTAAGCCGTCAACTTGGAAAAAAGCTCTGCCGAATTTCGGATGAAATATGTATAATCCTAATCTTCAGCCACGATTGATAATAAAGTTCAGTGGAGTGTGAATTATCCAGTTCTTACCCACTAACTGAAAACAACAAAGTTGTTTTTCTGCAGTCCTGGGTTTTGAACGTTAAACCCTAAGTAATTTAAAAATTACCATCGAACATCTGTTTTCTCGTTAGTAAGCATCCAGGAGTTATTAGTAGGACAAGCATTTGCAAAGTATCGTCTGCATTAAAAACTCTTTATTTCTTGCTTGTGGAAATATATCATCCTTTTATGATATTTTCTCTAAAGTTTGATGGCAAATGACTCCGAATGCCTACTGTATTGAATTTTGTGGTGTCATGAACGAGTAAAATATATTCATAAAGGGGATATTAACGCCTTAATTGGTTTTCAGTTGTTAAACTGCTGTGAAGCATAATCATACAAGTCACTAGATCTGCTTTCTTGCATGGAAAAATACTCGTGTTGTCTTCTAAAGGACGTTACTATAATATTTAGGACTCATTCAATTAAATTTTTACTTCATATGGGCTTACAGGTAAACATTTATTTTGTTTTATTTGCTTATCTATCAAGTTGAATGAATAATCGCATGGTCTATGTCTAAGAAAAACGATACTACTTTTCTAACTGAATTACTTCATTACCGGTATAAACTGGTGTGAAAAACCGAAATTACATAGACTTCCGTCGTGTTTTCCTGCCTTCATCAATAATAATGTTTACCATAAAAAAAGCAGGTATTAGACTAGTCTTTTTAAATTTCAGACCAAAACGGACTTTAAAAATTTATCATTTTGTTATACATGTTCGCGACTCAAGACACATGGCGAGTGATGTTTTGATAACCTTATAGCAACTATTTGATCTAACCTAAGTTATATATATATATATATATATATATATATATATATATATATATATATATAGAGAGAGAGAGAGAGAGAGAGAGAGAGGTGGACGCTTGTACAATAGCCTTCAAATTTCACCCCTTGATGGTCGCTTAATTTCTTGATAGATGGAAAAGACGGTAGGATAACAAAAAGTACATTGAAACATCAAGCATAAACACAAAACACAAGGTCTTATATAGGCTAACAATGGCCTTGGCTATCTTTAGGCCTTTCTAGATTGGAAAATTTTTATCGATTTTCACCCCTTCAGCCAATCCCATATTTACACGCTGGTTCACATGTTTTTTGCAAAAACTTCAAGGAAAAAGAAGTGGTAAACGTATTCTCATAACACGCTATAACTGGTATTTGACCGAAATCGATCACTGATATTTCATTCTCCTCTCAATTTGATTTCCTCTGATTTCATCAATATTTGTGGTCTGTACTTTGTGCAAATTTCACAGGATAATATCAAATGAACACTCGAGAACAGAAAACATTAAAAAGACTGGACAATAGGAAGGATATCGTTATACTTTCAGCAGACGAAAAACCTACCACGGTAGTCATGGACAATGAGGTCTACGTCAAAAAGGTGGAGAATTTATTCAAAGATAAAGATGAAGGTCAATAACTTGAAACCAACCCTATCAAGAAGTTCGACAGTCAGAACAATAAAACCTTGAACAAGCTCTTCAAAGCAGAAGAAATAACAAACCAAGACAAATGGAGTATAAAATCGAATAGACCTGTCCTTCCTCGGTTCTACGGCAGACCAAAATTATACAAATCCAATATCCCTCTGCTACCAACAGTCTCACTTTCAGGAACTCCAAAACACAACATATCAAGAGAATTTTCGAGAAAACTGAAACACCTCGTTCAGTCATGTGGACATTCCATCAAGTCACCAACGGAATTCTTAGAAAAAATCGAAAACATTAACATAGAAAACGATGAATTAGTGGTATCCTTCGATGTCACAACATTATACAAATCCATCGGACCTCAGTTGCTCAAGGAAACAATGTCCCTCCTGTTCAATGAAGACACAAACCTTTCAGATAGTACAAAATTTAAATCTTCAAGTCTGATGGAGCTCAGTGACCTTCGACTGACAATATACTTCCAATTCAACGGCAGGAAATAAGCTCAGATGAGAATAACTCCAACGGGATCACCGATATTCGGACTAACTGCAGAAGCATTGATGCAGAGACTGGAGGCCATCATTCCACCTTTAATAGAACCGAAAATTTGAATTTGGTGTCATCATTAAATAAGATGATATAGAAAACACACACAGTCCGATCAACAACGTTTTCAGTGACATCAAATTCACAATGGAGAAAAATTCAAACAAGCCACCGCTATTTTCGGATGTTTTAGTTAGTAGGAAAAAAACCAAAAAGCTGGGAACCCAAATGTGCAGGAAGCCAGCACTCAATGACCGAATCCTCAACTACAGTAGCAGCAACACAACGACACACAAAATCAGTTGCCTGCAGACTCCATTCAGAGGAGTGAGAACAACAACTTCATGAAAAGTCGAAAAGTAATACTTGGTATCCACTCTAAAGAAGAACGGCTAACCACGAAACTTTATCAGAAGATGCCTATGCCACACATCATCAACCACAATGTCATCGACAGAAATCGATAAACGCATCACCCTACCATACATAAAGAATACATCAGAAATCATGACAAGGTTGCTGAGACCATTTGGAATTGGTGTGGCTCATAAACCAACAAATTCCCTCCAAACTCTACTATTCAGACTAGAGGATGCAACAAACAAATTAGACAAACTGAATATCATTTACAAAATCAACTGCAATAACTGTAGTCAACACTACTTTGGAATAAGTGGCCACCCTCTTCGCCTTCGTCTACATGAGCACCAATTTACCATTGAACGACATGACATCTCATAACTCATTCCAATGCACGTGGATAATTATGGACATGAATTCAATTTCGACAATGTAGAAATTCCGGGTAATGGAAACACAAAGAATGTCAGAGAATTCCTAGAAGCTTGGCATTCAGGTCAGCCAGTAAGCAATCAGCAGATGTATAAACATAGACTCAGTCTGTCGACCAATAATAAAAATGATAAACGACAGGAAGGTCGTAAGTCAAGCTGGTGAACCGCCAATAGGGAAATCTGTACAGTCAATGACACAACAATCAAAGGAGACAACTAATCACAAACCACTTTGTCATGGCAAGCTATTAAATCACTCATGGAGAGAGGGACAGCTCACTTCACACTGCTGGTGATGTTGTCTAGAAAGACGACGAAAGCATCATGATTAAACAACCCATCTCCGCGAACACAATATAGCCAATGCTAACTGTAAATATTTTTTTACGGTGCGTTTGTAGATTCCACAATTATAAAGGAAAAAATCTGTAACTATGTGAGCCTATTAGTTACGGTTCTCTTAATCTCTGTATACTATGTAAACACTCAATTATGTTTTTAGTATCATTTTGTTAACCAGCGCTCATTCGTTTTCGTAACTGAACTCTATGCCAGAGGAAGAAAGAAATGTCAATCACCTGCTGTTTACTTTATTGATAAGGAATGTCCAAAGGTACACAATAGAATGGTTCATCACTTGAATTGTGATACATCGTTCTCTTTTTTCTTCTCCAAATCCGAATTCTGATTTGAATAAGTTACATTGGGCTTCAATCCTTTTTTATGCATATGAAGCAAGTTGCCTAATACTTTGTTTTGGTTTGTTCACGACTGACACAATGATGTAGTTTGAAAAGTCTGAAAAGTTCAGTGGTGTTATGACCTTACATAACTAAATACTTACTGCTTTTGTGGATGAAATAAAACTGTAAAATTCCGATGAAGTAGAAATTTGTTTTTCTATTTCATTAGGATATGACAAATATACTTCATTTATAATCCGTCTACCCAATTCTAAACGTATTCAACTCTATCAGGTCAATTTTCGACCTTGAAGTTTATGATAACTTATTGCTTTTGATCATGAAAATAACAAATTCTACTTTCAGGTTCACTGAGGGTACATTTCCTATTTTACAGTCAACCTTATTTATAGCTTTTAAAATGAACATTACAAACTCTAACTGTTTGCTGAGGATCATTTTGAAAAGGATTTTAAGGAAGTTAAAAACGTGAGTTGCCTTTTAAGATGTGGTTGCTAGGACCGTAAGAGAAAGTTAAAGTTGGTCTGCTTTTCAATATACCTTCAGACCCTGGTATTTGCATATCGATTGATAAAGTATAACTTCCTGGTATCCTCTATTCAAGTTTACACATTGGCCTTCTATCAACGTACAGGTGACTGAGTGTTAAGAAAGCTGAATGATTTACGATTTCGGTATATAAAGAATAACAAATAGTTTCATTAAGAATTATCACTTTCTCTGAAAATCTTTTACAGTAGATTTTTTTTATTTGTGTATAAAATATATTCCTTTTGATAGTAACAGGTGGGAAAGGCTTATGAAAAGGTCAGTCAGTTTGCCATGAAGTTTTTACTATTTTAATTTGATGTAAACGTTTTTTGAATCTTCAAGTTGTCTTTCACTAATATTTGTGTCTGAAAAGACTCCTGTTTTTTCAAATAGAAAAGCATGTTACAGCAGAACTTTAATGTAAATGAACACGGGATTTGATAGCGACAAATCAACATGCTGTAGATTTAGTTCGATTGAAATCTGCGAGTTTCGTTTTCTAACTAATAATTCTTAAGAAACCAAAGTTACAATACGGTATTTTTAAGTTGAAGACTTGTTCAATTAATTGTAGCGTGAATTTCACAAGTTATTTTCGTATAATCTTTAAGAAATATATCATTACAAACACCGGACCCAGGTTTCATAAATTTCAAAAGTCGCAAAGAAAGTGAAACTGCAATCTTGAGAAAAATCATATTCTTCTGACTCATTTATTCTGTGTCGCTCAGTACTAAAGTTAGAAGTCCTAACATTGAGCTAAGTCATAACCATTCCACCGTATAACTAAGCTATGTACAGCGACTGGCAAATAGACATCGTTTGATATCACAGGAGCGCAGTGCAGTGGTACATGTTTGAATCTTTGAAGGCTCTTGATCTTACTGGATATTTTAGTAACATTTTGCTACTAGGTTTCAACGAACACCAAAAGTATGTTTAGGAACTGCAGCAAATTAATTTTTTTACTTTACACCAGAATAATGTTCACTATCGTGTGGAGTCACTCAATCTGGAGATTACACTACAGCCGTAAGTGATTATCGAAGGACACTTTGTATTTGACAATTAAATAAGTTAATGTTCGGTGATTAATTCACGTATACACGTCAAATATGTCACAGAATCTGACACAGTCATGTGTCTTATACGTCGAATTATGAAGCATAAAACAAGAAAAAACAGCTTTGTACATATTAATATGAAATACCAAGGATACAATCAATAAACTTGTCTGTAGAATGCTTTCTCATCTTTGGAATATTTGTCAATCAAATGCATTTAATTGATTCAATGTATAAAAAGTGTCTTCTTTGCCACGTTTAAGAAAATAAATAGTCCATTGTTCTTTAAGTATTAGACATTTAGGTAAGCGTTTATTTTTAGAAAAATAAATTTTGAATTAACTCTGCTTGAAAACAGCATGATAAATTCATTTATTTTTAAGTGATACATTCTTTTTATCGTTTGGTAAACAAATGACTCATTTAATCAGAGGTGGTAAACACTCAAAGTAGTTTACGGCTATTATAAAGACATAGGAATAATAATGAAAGTGGGGCTGATAAGACATTACTCTTGAAAATGAGTGTCCGAATTATACCCATTACATCTGTCTTTTAGAACGTAAAGTTTTTTCCTGGCATTTTCTCTTTCATTAACAACAAGAACAAAAATGTGGAAGATTTTTTATTAACCTAGTCATTGCTAAACACCAGTTGTTTGAATCTAATTTTGATTTCTAAAGTGGTGTTCATTGACAACTTTATTCGCCATTAAGTCCAGAGCAGTCAGATATCCTAGCGAATTTCATACGTTTAGTTATTGAATGGAGGGGCTTGAATAAATGCAGTTCAGCTTCTGTTGACTCCATGGTCTTATTGATGATTTAAATTCGTGACAATAATGCTTCACAATTCTCTTGAAAAAATTCAAATGTGACTTTTGGATATTGCGAAATGGCCAGTAATTAAATTTGAACATATTTCTTGTATTTTTTAGACTGTCAGAAATATCTTCAACCCAGAGTAAACTCATCCTTATTCAAAAAGCACATGAAGCTTTTCTATCAACAACTAGAATTATGTTTGACTTGGCAATGTGCACTGACTTTCCGCTGAAAAGTACCTGCCACTAAGTTTATTGACATTGATTTGTGCTTTAAAGTCAGCCAACTGTCAATTGATATTTTAGTTACACCTAAATCACAGTTTCCGATGAGTAAAACTCAAAGTGAAACATGGTTTTCACAATTTTTTTGCATGAATCCAGTAGAAGATATAAAGCAGCATTATATCGAACCCTTAAGATAAATAGCAAAATATCCGAAAGATTTGTAAAAATTTTCTAAGCACTACAGACTAGACAGTATAATGTAGGTTACTGTTCAGAAATCTCTCGGTAACGATATACATTGATGAGGTTAAGTGGTGTTATAAATTAGACTGTTAATTGATATCTCATGTGCAGCATATCTGAACCTACTTCAGAGGTGGAGTTCAATATTCTTATGTCCTAGTCAATCTTATTTTCGTAGACTGATAACTTGAACATGACTGTTAAGTTTCAAAGTCAATGAATTCGTTTCCCTTTTGGGCACTAAATAGTCAGCCGGTTAAAGCATGAAACAAAATTCACCGGAAGGGGGTATAAATGTAATTAGTTATATATATATATATATATATATATATATATATATATATATATATATATATATATATATATATATATATATATATATACGAAGCAAAAGGTCAGTCCAGCGGAAATTCAACAAAAATTCCGTGTTTGTTGTTCTCAAAATAAATCCAACTATTTCTTAGTTTAGTGGGCATTTCGAGCTCACTCACTGTCTCACAACCACAAGTGAAGACTTCATTATTTTTCGTCTCCGTACCTCCTGGGTTAGGCTATCTTAAGTAAGGTATCTAGTTATCTTCAAAGATACTATTATTTACCATCTCAAACAGAAACTTCAACTGGTTTTTTGCTCCTGTAGAAACCTCACTGAAAGCTACCAACGTTTCGATAGCACCTAAAAGCTAAAACTTTCCCCCTTTATGATGAATAGGGCTCACAATAACGAATTGGAATTCCATGGAAAAGTAGTGTATATTAAAGATTTCTTAACGAATGAATGGGCTATATGTTGTCATCAGAAGTCAGATAAGCTGCTGATAGCCAAGATATAAATTTATTTTTACATACCTGACATGGATGGCATAGCACAGGATGTTCCTACTGACACAGACATGTGAAGATTAGACGGTGTTCGACAATAATACCTCAAAAGCATTCAAATGGGATAAGATTTCGTTTAACCTAATTAATGGAATCACACTCATTTCATTTCAGTTGCTTATGCTTACTCTGTCAAAGTGGAGGCTAATAAGGGCTTGGTTGATTGACTGTTAAACTGGTATGGATGTCTTATATTAGTTTCTGCTGGGAGATTCCCTAATCACTTCAGGAAGCTGATTCTTTATTGAATTAGCAAAACTAACAAAATCTAGCGATCATAAAAGTACACCTTATTAGACTTTCTTGCAGATTCAGTGATCTAGAAAGATTGAACATAATTTGTGGAAACTACAGTATTTTACTATCATGTTTGTCAAAAAATCTATTCAAATACAAAGTAAAATTTTATCGTATTTTATCAGACACATTTGATGAAAACAGTTTATTTTCTTTGTTATTATCAAGTAGCCTCCCCAAACTTTAGGCTACCGAAACTTTTCCGCCAAAGTATTTCATCAAGTTCCTTTCACCCAGTTTCTTTATAATCTTCTTAAAATGTCTTTTAAAGACGTCATGTACTCCAGGACATTTTAAAAATGTCTTCAAATTGCCGTTTTTCGGGCTAATAACAACAAGAAGGAAAAACGAAAACCAACAGATGAGCTTATGGACTCAAAGAAATATAGTACATTACTCTGCCTTGGATAATTATGTTGAATGACAGATCTTGATACTGTCTGAGTCAACTACCACCATCAAAATTAACCTTGGTTTTCTTTTCATCCATCAGTTCCAACCAGACGCTTATATAATACCATGCCTGCTTCACACTGCGGAGTTCACTGCTGTTATTATTGAACTTAATCATGAATAAAGGTTATTTCTTTGACAGTTATTGTACAGAGAATGAATTTGTTGAACAATTCTATACTGTATCGTACATATTGTTTGGAATAAAGTATATATAAATACTATTAATGTCTTCTTGAACGCTGTTAAACTAATATCTAAGCAAGTTGTCTATAGTGTGGCTTTTGAAGAAACATCCATACTGCCCCTACAATGAAAGGCTTATATATAATTTTTCCCGTCTATTCGATTTAACACAGAGTTAACAGTAACAATAACTAAATTGATCCAAATTCTTTGGTAAAATTTTCCACCTGAAGCCAATTCATAATTGTAACTATGTAAAAATGGAACCTCGTCTACCCTGTTTGGTATTTTATGGGCTGTTTTTTCACAGATGTTCCTCGAAAAAGGTGTCTGTACTCTATAATTTTTGTACTACAGGTGATAATGACAATAACATCACTACATTTTCAACCATTAATCTAAGTAATTTTCGAAATTTTTTCTCTTTAGAAGTGTTTATTTGCATACCTCCCGACTGAAACTATGATGAAGTTATTTTGCACTTAGAAATCAGTCTGCTTCTCAAAATCTTGGTTACTGAGTAGGCCTAGACAAGCGTGTACTATAGTCTTCAGTACTAATCTATTTGAGGTAATAACTTCTGCCTGATGGTCCATCGTTTGGCTAATTTGACACCGTGTTTCAGTGAATTCACATTCTTTTATCTGACTAAAATCAACAGTATTCTGTAGAACACTACAAGTGTTTAATGATCATATTTATTAAATCGCGTGATTCTGGCTTGAAATATGATTCAGCGTTTATGAAAAATGAAATTTACTTCCACTGATATCAGTTCAAAAAGGGGCAACCTGAATACTAAAAGGTATACACTGCTCGGTGTATATTATGGTTTTCCCTATAGAAGTGATGGCTAAAAACTTGTCGCATTTTTGTAACCAAAACACCAACAGATGAAGTCAAGTAGGATCAGTAATTATTGTGAATATTTGTGGCTGAAGTATGTAAAGGACTACTGTTTTCATTCTGAGCTAATCATGTTCCACAGTAGCGTAACTACTATTATGGTTAATATAAAAACTATTACCTTTATGATACTGTTATCTAGAAATTACTTTATTATTCAAAGCTGAACAAAACATTTTCCCAGACTCCTTCTTCACTTCCAAACTATAAAAGACAAATAATGTATAAATACGTTTATGTAGGTGCCTTTGATAAGTAAAATCGCCTGTTGTTTTTCAGACAAAATGCATTTTTCTTAGTTTAAACCTAATATTAAGAGCTTTATTTAGTATCGTGTATTAAGCTGTGGCATGTTTCAACTTGAATTGTTCAAAACAGTATTTTTTATTAGGTCAACTCTTTCTGTTTTTACACCATGAATCATCTTGAAAACAAAACCTTTTCTTCAACTTAATTATATTTTATCTACGACCTTATCGTTAGCTATAAAATGACAAATGTATTAAACAGTTCCATAAGTTACCATGTTTTATTTATGGTGTTTTATGTGTTTTATTTAACTTTTTGTGAAAACTCATCTGTCACATAGCTATAGTATAAATTGTGTTCGTGCCAAAATTTTCATTCCCTATGTCAGATAAAAGTGATGAACACGTGACCTCTTCATTGCTAATTTTTCATTAACTAACTTAAAATTGACACTTCTCTTCTGAGTCTAACGGGTTGGTTTGGTGCAGATAGTCGTAGAATGTATACCTTCGATTGTTTCCTAATGATCATGCGAGACTTTGCATCCTGAAGAAAAATAACGAAACCTCATCATGACCATATGTTGACTAGTAGAACCAGGTAGTAATCAGTCGTTCATTATTATTATTATTGTTATTATTAGTCCCTTGGGTTCCTAGTGGAACATAGGGCTTCAGTAGCACGTCTCCAGTGACCCTGTTCTCTGAGATCTTTTGAACCTGGTCCCACGACGGCCCACAATCTCTCATTTCCTCCTCGCACGACCTCCTCCATGTCACCCTCAGACAGCCTCGCCCAACGTATCGCTTCCCATCTGGGTTCCATTCGACGGCCTGGCCTGATGCGTGGTGTCCTCAGTCGGCCTTCTCAGTGCATGGCCAATCCATATCCACTTCCTCCTGCATATTTGCTGCGTGATAGGTTCTTGGTTGGTTCGTTCCCAGAGCTCCTTGTTGCTTATTCTTTCTGGCCATCTGATCTTCAGTAGCGAGCCAGCGTAAGCAGTTGTTGATGAATTTCTGTAGTTTATTGGAAATGCCTTTCGTGACGCGCCAAGTCTCTGAACCATACAGAAGCACTGACTTGACGTTGGTGTTGAAAATCCGTATCGTGTTCCACATGCTGAGTGCAAAAGATCTCCACACTGGTTTCAGGCTAATGAACGCCTGTCTTGCTTTTCCGATTCTGACTTTGACGTCCTCGTCCGTCCCGCCTGTAGTTGAAACAGTGCTTCCTAGATAAGTGAAGGAGGTTACTTCCTTTAAGTTTCTCCCGTTGATGGTGACTGGAGTTTGTTGTTGTTTTTGGAGTCGTTGGTGAGGTATATTCATCACTTCTGTCTTCTCTATATTCACCTGAAGTCCCGTCTTAGCTGCCTCTTCTATCAACTTGTTAGTTTTTGCCTGCAGATCTTCAAGTTTATGTGACATTAGGCACAAGTCATCGTTGGCGAAATCCAAGTCTTCTAGGTTCTTTTCCGCAGTCCAGTGTATCCCCTCTTCTCGCTGCCTACTGTTTGCTGCATGATCCAGTCCACCACAATAAGGAATATCATGGGGGATAGTAAGCAACCTTGTTTTACTCCTGTCTTCACTTCAAAAGCATCACTGAGCTTTCCATTGTGAATTACTTGGCATGTGGCATCTTCATATAGTTGTTGAATGAGGCGGATAAAGGTTGCGGTACTCCGTAGTATTGAAGCAGTTTCCAAATTACTTCTCGGTCGACGCTGTCAAAGGCCTTCTCAAAGTCGATGAAGTTGAGGTAGAGAGCTGATTGCCATTCTATACTCTGTTCTATGATGATGCGTAGTGTAGCGTTGCAATTTGGTCTGCACATGATTTGTACTTCCTGAAGCCTGCCTGTTCCGGTCGTAGTTTTGAATCCAGTGCATCTTTAAGCCTCTCCAGGACGATGCGGCTTAATATTTTACTTGGGGTGGACAAGAGAGTGATTCCGCGCCAGTTCTTGCAAGCACTGAGGTCTCCCTTCTTCGGCAGTTTGACAAGGTAACCCTTCTTCCAATCGCCAGGTACCTTCCCTCCCTTCCAGACCTTCTGCAATAGTGGTGTGAGCATGTCTGCTGTTGTCTCTGCGTCTATTCTCAGTGCTTCTGGCGGTATTCCATCTGGTCCTGCTGCTTTCCCGCATTTCAGTGGCTTTATGGCGTTCAGGACTTCCATTTTCGTTGGGGGATTTATGTTCACTTGTAATTCAGCGGTTGTTGGTGGTATTTCTGGACGAAGTGCAGGTGGTGGTCGATTCAAGAGCTTTTTGAAGTGGTCAGCCCATTGTTTCCTCTGTTTCTCTTCTTTCGTAATTAAATTTCCTTCTTCATCTTTTATTGGTTTCATCTGTGTTGGTCTCTTCCCTGGTAGCAACCTGGTTATTTGATAGTGGGATTTAATTTTTCGAAGCATAAAGGAAAAACACTGAAAATATGAAGAAATTTTCAAAACCTTTGATAGAAAAATATCTCAACAGTAGGACAGTCTTTGTCAACAAAAACTAACTGAAGTGCTACTAAATTATTCTGTGGATGCAGCAGATTCAAACCCGAAATGAACGATAGATTTCTTAGGGTTTCAGTTCCAAAAGTCCCAAAGTCTAAATCCAGTACATTATGTCACTTGTATGATCGCACGTCTTTCTTAGTATTAGGTGAGGTTGTTCAGAAAAAAATACATCGACTAATCGAAAAATAAACCAATAACCTTTTGAAATTCTTGAACAAAGACAATTCACTCACCGAAGTATATTGCATACTGACCTCCAATTATCAATGATTGAAGAGTTCCTTCTCAGCCTTCTTTGCTTCCTTTTTTGAATTAATACTAGTTATTTTTATACAAAATCTGGATAACAAATATCATCGATACGAAAATTTTATTTGTCTGGTGCATCTGAGGTACCCTGGAGCATAAAAAAATTTAGGATAACTTGTGACAAGCAAAGTGAAAGACACTACCGTATGCAATGCTTAGCCTTAAATATATGTGCGTTATGACAGATTCTGGGTGATAAGAATGATTGTTTGTTTTTTAAAGTCAAATAAAAGGTTATCATGATCAAAAACTGGTCAAAATAAGCTATATCACCCGTAGAGCTGTAGAATAGCTCGTTAATTAGCTTGAACTTAACTTCACATTCCTACGGTATTTTAGGCCTGTAAGTTTCGGTTTAATAAATGATTTCTAAACACTGAATTTCCTTCGATATTGGAATAAATTCTACAGTATTAGATTTATGCTGTTCATAAATTAGGTTAATTTCATATGTATTACCAATACCAGAGGTTCAGGGTTTGTCATATTATTGTGAAGAACACGATGAAAGTTGATAACAAAAAATTAATCTAACGGTAAGTAATAATCTCTTACTCTATCTAAATATTTTAAATACAAAAAGGAAAATTTACTGATTATTTTTGTGTCATATCTGGTATTTTTAGATCCATCCTGACATTTAGAAAATGTCATATGGATCTTTTTAACGCTTTGTCTTCATGATTTTTTATTCATCCACCTTTTTATCTATTTTCTTCGTCCTCATACACTCTCCTTTCAGTACAATTAGTGTACAATTAGACCTCCACATGAAATATTATTTAAATAGCATGATTCGTTATAATATGCCCCAGTCTGAACGGGATGGAGTGACACGATATTAACGTATCAAGTATGAAATACTTTAAATAAACAGTAGCTTCAGTTGAAGATCACAAGGTTACAAATGTACTTTATTTGTATTCACGATTCATAAGAATTTGCTTAAAAAACCCAATTTTTTTCTTTGCAACTAAAGATTACAGTGCTTTAACATGTTTTTTCCATCTCTGAACTGATCATTGAGATACTCAGGAGGGACGTTCTTGTTTTCCTAAATATAATGAACCATTATATTTTCTAAGAAGAAAAGTTTTATCCGAGAAACTTTTGAAATTCAGAATTACAGAGAAATAGAAACTATACTTTGTTTTGTAATTAGTTTTCTCCTATATATAATCGTCTAGTTTATCTGGTTCGATAATGTGGTTTAGTTTTTGATCGTACATTGTCTTGTTGTGTCAGTGTTTTGTAGCTTATTTCCTACACTGACTTAGGATCGTTGAATATTTTTTTTCGTGTATTATTTTCGAAAACGTGTTCTTTTGCGTCAACATCGGCACATCAGATATTTTTATGCGTCCGATATTTCTCACTGTTGGTCTTACTTCTATCACCACTTTGTAACTTTTAGTAGGATATGATATTGTCCTATTCTAACCAACCATTGAAGTAGAATGGCATAACTTAATATTTCAATAAGGATATGCCTTTGATTCGGAGAACCTTAACCACCACTTATCTTTCTTTAGTCTTTAACCGTTTTTATTGATAAATTTTATCACAAGAGATATTGAAGCCATATAGTGCAGTGATGAACACACTACAATAAGAACAACAGTAAACATATCTACCTTTACATGTGCTCTGACAAAATGTGGCTGAAAAAATGCAAATTGCAACAACACATTCACAAATCGTCTTATAACTCAACTTATACTGACATGTCGAAGTTTTCCGAGGTAAACGACAGATATAAATTTGAACTGAAAACAGTAAGTTTTGACGATAAAAATTATCTTCACATCCACACACTCATAAAGGTATAGGTAAAATGCGAAAATACTTCAACTACTTTTCTGATTAAAGGTTAAACTTATCCGATGGGTGTATGGAGCGAATGAATGTTATTCAGTTACACAAGAAATGGTCCCAACAGTTTTTATGAAATACATTGAACAGTAAGATTTTCTATCTGATAGGAATAAATAAATAGATAAATTACAAAACTAAACGTAAACTAAAGTGCAGAACATCTGCTTGAAGCCACGGTGAAGAGAGCGCTCATACATCTTTCTCTTGAATACACAGCCTCGGCTGTATATAAGTAACTACTTCTCTCATCTTTTGAATGGTTCGGCCGAATCCTGTGGTGTTTTCAAGGGATGCAGATGTCCAAAATCTACGAAGTGTTCAACGATCCAGATAGAGATGATTTTATACTCGCCCTTTAGCATCAAGGATGTGATATTCGTGAGCACATTTTTCAAGCAAATGCGGGGTAAATTCGGCATAATCAGCTCCACTGGATAAACAGAATCTGTATATGTGCACTGATTAGGCCCAGTGCGTCGACCCGCATCTTGCGCACCGATAAATCAGTTATTTTTATCATAACACGAATTTTTTTGAATTTCATCAAGCTGAATGTTAATAAACTACCCTATTCAAGAACAGACTCCCGTCAAATACTTTCTATATTTGTGTATTGTTAGTACTCCATAATCTATTTATTTTAATTATCGAATTTTACTGGTCTTCTCTCTGTGTCTACGTTACCTGACTTAAAATATTCCAGGACTGCACTGTTCAAAAGTATTTTGCTCTCCATGATACCTGAGGATTGTGGGTTTCAATCATGACTGAATCATAGATGCACACTGTTTAGGAATCTCTTCGTAAGACGGCACAGCTCAGGGTTCTCAATTCTCCAATGATTCTCCAGCTGATATCAGCTCGTATTGAATGCCACCTTGAAATAGTTTTTATTACACACTTTACGAGCCAAAAAACTTAAGGTTAGTCCTTATTATTTCAATTGGTTACTGCTTAAGAAGTGTTGACTTTTGTTTCAGTGAACAGATCTACTGAAGTGTCAAAAAACTTTGAGAAATTCGTTTACATAAATATTTCCTTATTTAAGCAGTTGGTGGAAATCTGAGATGTAGAATTAACCGATAATTCTCCCTCAATAACTTCACTTGTTACTGTAAAATTCATGTACTTTGAAACATTCGGATTAAGAATTAATGGACGGCAATTAGCCAATCGATTATTAGACATTGGACATTAGATGCCTATATTCCACTTGGACACATATTGTTAACATTTTGACGCTCTGAGGGTTCAGCTTGTGTAAACATTTTCATTGGAAATTCCTGAGAAGAAAAAATTACATGTTCTGGTTATTCTTCATGATAACTGTCATATGACAGAGATTAACTCACTAAAATTGATCAAGAAATAAAGCCACTTTAAGTGCATAATTTTGAATCATTCACAGATGAAACGAAAATGAGTGCCATCTAAAGCAATTAAGTTCCAGCCAACTTTTGTTCCCGAATGTTGAGCCTTTAGTGAAAAAACGAAAATCCGTTGATCATCTAGTGGTGACCATCTGATAGATGCTTAAAACTTGATGAGGATTTGCAGAAAACTCTGATCTTAGTCTTCTGCATGCTGATAAATGCTAACCATGGTGTTCGGTAACCTTTACATTTTACATTATTCTGAAAGTTACATCTTTTTTCCAGTCCTCAAAATATATTCATGTTTTGAATAAACTTCACATTATGGTAATTGTAAGAAGTAGCCTATGCAAGGTAATTCACGACAGTTACTATGGATTCAACTTTATCAACAAAAGAAAAAGATGACGTAAATCGGTTATATAACCCGTCGTCAAAAAATTAAATCTTCCCTTGTTTCTAAGGTATTGACTGGATACAATGACAAAAGTTCAGCACATTCTTGGTTTTTACACAAACATTTTATATAGAAACTTTCTGGTGACTATACTGTAAAAGAATGTTTTCGGTGGATATCACGTCACGCTTCGCAAATGTTTTGCTGATGAGCTTAACATTGACAAAAGATACATTGATGATACCTCCATGTTTTCGATGAAGATATGAATGTCACAGAACTGCTTCATACTTTCAACCGTCATCATCCTTCAGTCAACTTAACTCTGATATCCGAATCAAACCCAAAGCTTAATAATTTTATGTTCATCTCCACAGGAAAAGTGATAATGCACCGCGTAGATCTTTTTACCGAAAGCCCACGTAGAACAGACATTTTGTTAATTTTCAAAATTCGGGGCATCAAAGCAGGAAGATGAAGCTTTTCTATTTGTGCTATACGAAGATCATGGAAATATGTATAGAGGACAATGCTGAACAATTTTAAACTTCTTGAAGAACTGTAAGGGAAAATGGTTTCTGGATAGATTCATAGATAAAAATTTAAAACCAAAGAACATAACTGAAGGAACATTGCATGTCCCCATGTTTACTTTCGTTTTCATCGAGAGAGAAGACAAATCGGCCAGTTGGCTTCTCGAAGGCTTTCACCAGCAAGCATCATGTCGTATCCTCAAAATTAATGAGGTCTCATTTATTTTATGACTGAAAATTTTAACAGAAGAAACTGTGTTCCATAAGAATTTATTAACTCAGTGAGAAATTAATTTAATCAGTTCCTAACTGTGAGTTATTCCAGTGAGATGTAAATATAAGTCGCAAGTCTTCTTCCACACACGTGATAAGAGTTTTCCAGTGAATGAAACAGATAATAAGACTATATTTGTTGCTTAGATGCAATAAAATTCCGTGATACAATGTAAATATATTGAAATCGAGAATTATTGGTAAACATCCTTTACATAGATCATCAAGTATTTTACCTTTTCTCACCTTTCTATTTTCAACTCATTTCAGTCTTTCACAACGGATAACACGTATGAGGAGTTGTACTTGGATTGAAATAAATCTAAACAATAGAAATCAACCTACCAATATTTGGAAAATACTGAGCGTAATTTACTGCCGGTTCACAAATGAAATGTGCAGATGGTCGGGCATAATTATAAATCCAAGTACACATGCTTGCGTCACTCGGATAAATATAAAAATCGTGTAGAAGTATAAAATATTTATTTTCCTGTTAAACAGATATATATTCAACATAATCAGGTACAGACACCAACTGAACATGTGGGACAACAAACCAAAATTGTTTACCAAATAAAGTTTCGTCAAATCGCAATTTGCTAATCATTGAGTGACTAACTGGAGCTTAGGAGCATTCGAAACTTACACAATCAGTGTTGTGTTTAAAGTTGGCTACACTGACTTTGGTCGGATAACTGAATCGGATCAAAATCCATCTCAGAGATTTTGCTAATAGCTTAGTACACATGCCGCTACCATTTTGTCGTGCACCACTATTTTTTAAGTACATCACACTTTGATCAATACTAAGTGGTCATATCAGTAGCACAACTTTCATAATGTAAACGGCTTCTGTAGTATGTTCCTAGTGTACTCTGTTCTCTGCAATCGTTTAAATCTGGCGCCAAGATAGCCTAGAAGCTACCATTACTTCCTTACATGATCTCCAAGTAATCTTTGGCATCGACGCCCAACTAGTAGCTTCCCACCAGGGTTCCACTCCATGGTCTGGTCTGGCGCATGATGTCCCAAATCGGCCTTCTCAGTGTATGGCCAATACATCTCCACTTTCTTCCACTGCATATTTGTTGAGCGTCAGGTTCTTGGTTGGTTCGCTGACAGCCAGAGTTCCTCGTAGCTTATTTCCATTATTCTGGCCATCTGAGCTTCAGTAACGAGCCAGTGTAGACAGTTGTTGATGAATGTCTTTAGTTTGTTGGAAATGTCCTTCGTAACGTACGAGGTCTCTGAATCATCACATGGAAGCACTGACTTGACGTTGGTGTTGAAAATCTGGATAATGTTAACGCTTTATGCTAAGTGCAGTGCGGTAGATCTCCACACTGGTTTCAGGCCAATGAATCCTGTCTTGCTTTTCGGATCCTGACTGCTTTGACGTTCTCGTCTGTGCCTGTGGCATCTGTAGTTGAGACAGTGCTGCCTAAAAAAGTGAAAGAGGCTACTTCCTTTAAGTTCTTCCCATTGATGGTGATTGGTGTTTGTTGTTGTTGTTGTTGGTTGAGTATCTTCATCACCCTTGTCTTCTCTACGTTCACCTGAAGTCCCGTCTTCCTTCACTGCCCTACCTCTTCTGTCAACCAGTTAGTTTTGCCTGTAGATCTCCGAGTCTGTGTGACATTAGACACAAGTCATCGTTGTCGAAATCTAAATCTTCTAGTATCTTTTCATCGGTCAAGCCAGCGTATCCTTCTCTTCTCTCTCCTCACTGTTTGTTGCATGATGCCGTCCACTACAATCAGGAATATGATGGGTGATAGTAGACAGCCTTGTTTTACTCCTTCCTGTCTTCACTTCGAAGGCATCACTGAGCTTTCCATTGTGAATTACTTGACATGTGGCGTCTTCATATAGCTGTTGTTGAATGAGATTGATAGAGGTTTGTGGTATTTCGAAGTGTTGAGGCAGCAACTGCCTGTGAAATTACTTGTCGGTCAGTGCTGTTGAAGGCCTTTTCAGAGTCGATGAAGTTGAGGTGTAGAGTTGACTGCCATTCTATACTGTGTTCTGTGATGATGCGTAGTGTAGCGTAGCAGTTTGGTGCGCACATGATTTGTGTTTCCCGAATCCAGCTTGTTCTGGTCGTAGTTTTGAATCCAGCGCATCCTCCAGTCTCTTCTGGGATGATGCGGCTTAATATTTTGCTTGCTGTGGGTGGACTGGAGTGGGGCATGATTCTGCGCCGATTCTTGCAAACACTGAGGTCACCCTTCTTCGGGAGTTTGACAAGGTAGCCTTTCTTCCAATCGGCAGGTACTTTTCCTTCCTTCCAGACCTTCTGCAATAATGGTGTAAGCATGTCCGCTGTTGTCGCTGGGTCTGTTCTCAGTGCTTCTGGTGGGATTCCATGTGGTCCTTCTGCTTTCCCGCATTTCAGCAACTTCGTGGCATTCAGGACTTCAACTTCTGTTGGAGGATTTGTGTTCACTTGTAGTTGTGTGTCTGGAGGTGGTATTTCTGGACGAAGTGCAGGTGGTGGTGGCCGATTCAAGAGGTTTCTGAAGTGGTCAGCCCATCGTTTCCTTTGTTCCTCATCTTTGGTAATTACATTTTCTTCATCATCTTTTATTGGTTTCATCTGTGTTGATATCCTCTCAGATAGTAACCTGGTTATTTGATATAATGTTGTCAAGTCTACGTCTTTCCTACTTGCAGCCTGTTCTGCTTCACTTGCCAGTGTTTCGAGAAGTGTCTTTTGTCTTTGCGTGCACTCTTCTTGACTTCTTGTTCAGTGTAGTGTTTTATACATTGTGCTCAGTTCCTCTTGTCGTTCATCCTTACATTGGTTTATCTTCTGCTTCACCATCCTCCTCTCCCTCCTCTATCAGCTTCCATGTGTCCGTCGAGATCCATTCCTTATCTTCTTTCTTCTTCCTTCCTAATACTGTTATGCATGTTTCTTCCCTCCTAGCTTTCAAAGAGTTCCAGTGTTGATCCACACAAGTTTCTTCCGGGATGCTGGTCGACATCTCCCATTGTGCCTTGATGACTGACGTGAAGATGTTCCTTGTTGTTTCGTGCTTCAGTTTCTGGGTGTTGAACATGAGCTGTGGTCTATCACCAACTTCCTTGAATGTTTTCAACTTGATTTTGAATGTAGGCTCCTTGCACTAGATGGTGAGTGGTCTGAGCCTACATCTGCCCCCCTCCTTGACCTAGTGTCCAGTGGGCTGCATCTCCACTTTCTTGAGATTGAGATGAAGTCGATCTGATTTTGGATGTGTCCATCTGGTGAAGTCCATGCCGCTTTGTGGAAATCCTTGTGCTTGAACACAGTGCTTCCAATCACCAAATCGTTGAATGCACAGAATTCGGCAAACCATTCTCCATTCTCGTTCATCACCTCACCGAGTGCTTTTCGACCCATGATTAGTTGTGTTCGTGTGTTGTCTGCTCCGAGTTTGGCATTCATGTCACCCCAGCCATTAGAATGAATTTTGATGTCGCCAACTGGTGTCTTGTTGAGTGCTGATTGTAGTTGTCTGTAGAATGCATCCTTCTTCCTTGATTTGGATCGTTTGTAGGTGCGTAGCGTATAACTGTATGATTGTGACTTTCCTTTCTTTTGAGTTGAACCTTGCTGTTATGATCGTGGAGGCGATTGGTTTCCACTGCATGAGAGAGAGCCTTTGATGCTGTTGGGGACATTATGATAGCCACTCGAAAATTCAGTGTGGTTGTGGTTGTCGTCTGGGTGATAATGCCGGTTTAGATTGTTGACTTTGCAGTTGACAGTTTGGAGAGTCCATTTCCATTCGACGTGCTTTCGCAGATTCCCAGTGTAGCACTTTAATGCTATAGCTTCTCATCTACTTTGCAATCTGGGCTGTCTTGGTAGGTTGAAACATGGTGCGGACATTCCATGTCGCTATGTTTACTTTCTTTTTCATCGAGGAAGGCGAAGACATATCGGTAGACTGGCTTCCCGAAGGCAGGCTTTCACCGACTGGTGTCATTTCGTCTTTCCAATTCCAGTACGGAATAAGCTTGTTATTATTTTATATATTTTGTTTGTGCTTTGATTTTTCTTTGGGGGTTGGATTGGTTTTCTGGGGCAGGATTGCTAGCCCTACCCCCAATCTTCCCTCTTTACCTGGGCTTAGGACCGGTTAGTAACTAGTGAACTAGGCAACCAGGCAAGGTTAATTCACACTCAACTGGTGAAAAATATTTTAATTTATTAGGAATGCAAAACTCTAAGCTTGCCTAGGTACAAGTAACAACTTACTGTTTGTTAACATCCTGTTGGTACTCAGCATATCTAAGCTGGTACTAAGTACAATGGTCTCCAAATTTGTAAGGAGAACTGGTGCCTTCGGTGTTGCACAAAAGTTTGACAGCGTAGACTATCAAGGAACATAATTCAAACCTGTGCTGAGTTTAATTTTTAAACATCCGACGGAACTATAAGATGTATCTCCTTTACCAGTAAAAGAATTGCTTATGTATCTAAGCTTTAAGACTCTAGAAAATATACATTTGTTCAGTTAACACGGTGCTAATGACAAAGAAACTCATTGAAAAAAACCGATTTAGTAATGTATGTAAATGGCTAAAGACAACTGACTTATTCATTCAAAAAACTGAATAAATGGCGATACCACTTTGACTGTCTGAGATAACTGTGATTTGATGGCATACTTGTATTATTCATACTGGATGATGGTTGAAGATGAAGTAAAAATCTAGGCCGATAAATATCTGTTTCGATGATCTCCTTGTCGCTTTTGTATATAAAGCTCCCGTTTATAATCCCCTTAGGTGTTATCTACTGACGATGATTTGAGAGGCTGAATCTTTTCCTTTCCAGTGACAGAAGCCGAAATAATTGATAAGCTATGGCTTGGTATGTTAGAAAGATGGTAGCAATTCTGCCTCCAAATTTTTCCGTGATAACAATCAAACATATGTACAGTGCCTTCTGCCGATTGCTATCAGCCATCTGAAATCTATTTCAGTGTATCGCGATGGCCACTCTCGCAGCTTGGTGATCACATCGTAGATGATCGATAAAATTCGACCTACACTCAGGACAAAACTTCATGAAGTTAGTTACCTTCTATTAACTAACCAATGTATGTAAACCAATCCTACGGACGTTCAGTTAAGGCCCTAACTGCTCAGTGTTAACGTCACTGATTGCAACAATGAGTGACGCGGGTTTTCATCTCATCCGGGACATCGGTTTCATAGAAATTATGAGCACGTCCTTCCGACAGGTGTCAAAAAGCACAAAATCTAAGTTCAAGGTCTCCTACCGATCTCTCTCCAACCAACAAAGTTTCTTTTTTGTTTCGCCTTTGCACTCGATTTTCTTCGTACTACTTCTCCAGTTTGATATCTCATCTGATGCGTTAGCTCGAAAAGAAGTTATTTTAAACCTTTTATAATGTGAAATGTTACAAACAACGTTACAAATTTCAACTTTTTCTGAATTACTTGGCTGCATTTTTCCACAAATAAAAACAATTTGTTTTTCTTATCTAACAGTGGACTTCGGCAGACACCTAGAACCTGAAACCTAATACAACTAAGTTTCTTTCAACCGAAAACACGAACTGTGAGATTAAAAATCAAACTAAGTTTGAAAATAAAATCCTACTTGCCATTTTCTCTATTTTTGATTCCGTAAGGCTTTACTATTCACACAAATTTTACTACAATGCTCAAAGGTTATTCCGACTTTACTTAGGTATCTTAATGTACAAACAAGCATCTCTTAAAACACAATCCACACTAGCATTAAAATATAACGATTACCTTTAATGTTTTCCTATGATTTTTGATAAGAGTTTGCAGTCTTTCAGTATGATTATATTATCCACAGTCTGCAAGTTAAAGCCTTAAGATTTACTTTCATTTGGAAAGCTTTCTTATAGTTTTCTTTATAATTTTTATGTCATATATGGCAGTCTCACTCTTTTAAGCAACACAAATAGGATTATAACTGACCAAAAATACGCTGACTCTGGTAGTTGCGGTTTTTAAGACAATGGCTATTTATATGCACGTTTGTCTGCCATTTTATGGAAGATAAGGAGTTGGTTTAGGTGCCTTTAATTTAAAGATTCTTAGGCATCATTTCTCGCAGGTGTATGCAAAACATTGAATCGAGATTTGTAGATTCATACCAATGATATTTTATCCAATAACCCGGAACATCAAAATGATGTCATTCTCTGAAGAGGATTTCCGAATTGTTTTCAAACAACCTTTTTTTTTCATTATGCCAAACAAAATCCAGATAGGCCATAAAAAATAATACTCCTGAATAATGCTCATCTTTTCATTGAATTTACCGGAAATGCACAATCAAGTCACTGTTTCAGTCCATCAAGCTGTTACTCATCAGAGAAGTTACCTTTTCCAAAGATATGTTTGCAGAAAACGTTAGGCTGGATACACGTTTCTGTATTTTGATAGCTGAGACCTTAAGGGTAGGAGGAGGAATCTTTTTGCACGCTCTTCTAAAATTTAATTATAAGATACAATTATGTACTGAAGATGCCATTGACAGAGAGCTGAAAACTCTCCAAAGTTCAGTTTGCGTGTTTAGTGTTTTCGAAGGCTGCTACTGACAACTGAGATCGTCTTTCAATAATTTTCTTTACCACAATCTTCGTTTCTCTTCTTAATAATGATCAAAAGCTGCACTTATCTCATTAAACGAATAAACAATTTATATCTCTAACTTTTCATTTTCGTGTGACTTTTCTTCAAAACTGAATTTTATCAATAAGCAGTATTGAAATGAGACTACCTGACTCAGGTCAATTCAGTATACGAAGATCTTATCCCTAAGGTGCTTTACATCAAAAAAACAAAAGAATATAGCTGCCTCGGTAAACATGTCTCTTTCTACAATCCGTTTTCTCTTTTAAAATGGATTTCAGTTGAGACGGTAGTAAGGGTACATAGAAGGGACTTCAGTAAAAAAGAACAGAAGCAATAAGTGAAAAAGAAAGTTCACATAATGGAAATATGCTAATAGTCACTCATTGGGATGTTTATATCACCTTAGAAATTAGACCAACCATATTTTTGACAATCAAAATCGAATTTTTCGCTTACTATAATGTGAAGTCTGCTGAAAACAACTTAGTTATATCATATCAATGTAATAAGGAAGTAGAAATGCATGCACACCAACATAAATGCATGGCATCAGTTAGTTATTCAGAAGGCCTGGCGTTAATGCGTACCACACGAATTGTTATACCATGCACTGGTATGTAGATGTAGGAGGCACTTAGAAAAATGAGAATAAAATACGGAAAAAATAAATCAGAAGTATCAGAAAGTGGTTGACAGAAGGGAAAGCTAAAAAATAAAGAAAGTAGATTCTCTGACTAAGAAAAAGGCAATGTTTAGATGTATTTGATTCTCAGTGTTTTCTCGTCTCATTGTTGTAGAAATCAGTCCCACAGTATGCTAAGGAATCAAGAAGCTTGAGGATAATAACGACGTGATAATTCATTATTTTTAAATTTCCTTCAGTGAGAATCATTCTTGGCAAAAGCTGTTTTGCAAACAACCTCAGTATTTTGAAAAGTTACAGAATATATGTCAGCGAAAAACTGTCACATACCGCATTAAGAAACTCCTGTATTGGATCAAATGAGAAATACAATGAAGTAGGTTATGGTTAGGTAGAAACTGTGACCAAGCTGAAGCTAGTTGGAAACTAAGTTATCCTAAAGTTTATATTAAATTGATATAGAATAACATGTAAAAAAATAGGTTGAAAAACTAATTTATCCTTAGTAAATGGGTAGCCCGACGGAAGTTTAATCATTCAAGAAATATGTGAAAATGCATGCAAATGATGACAGCAATGAAAATCTCATTCTTGGACACACAAAATAGAAAAAGAAAGAACTTAATTAAAGCGTTATGCAATATATTTGCTTACAAATTAAACCTAATTACAGTAAAGTGATTATACTGTAGACAAGAAATTAAAAACAACTAAATAGAATAAAAGTAACTAAATAATTGATTTAGATTATTAGACTGGTAGAGAAATGTGTGTGGGTGTATGTAAATAAGGAGAAGCATAAAGTGATATAAATTATATTCCAGAAGTCAAATGTTTTGATAAACATGTTAGAAAGCATTGATAGTTATTTCCAATATTCGTTACTTCTAAAAATTACACACTTTAAAATGAAACCTAACTAATTATTCTATGACATCACACTGGCTGGCGTATAAAGCTAAGAATAAACCTAACTGTCCCACCATCATTTTGTTACTTAAGAACATCTCAACAACTGATTGTGTACCTGACCCTGTGGACTCCCGAATAATATAAAACAAAGCTTATTGAATAAGGCGTTTACAAAGCGTCAAACAGAAAACATTTAATAACAAAGGATTGATCCGAAAGTAGAATAAGACTATGCATATATATATACATCACTTACCAAGAAGAATACTTAGTATACAGCAGCTACATATCAAACGGTATTAGTATGTATCCACGTTTACAAGCGATTTAATGTGCAAAAACTAGGCGAATGCTCTAAATTTGAATAATGAAGACGAGTAATAAATTTACATCATGTCGCCTAGTTTATTACTACATGCTAAGGAGCACCAAACCTTAACATAATATTCTATATGAAATCCACGATGACATTCCGAGATTCAAAATGTATTGAAACTCACTGAGATAAAAAGTGTGACACTGAACTACATCACAACATGCTCTCAAAATAATAGGTTTTGGACGTCTAAATATTTACCTGAAAAAAAGTGTGTGTGGTATTGGAAGAACATCAAGGATAATAAAATATGAGTTTACTGCAGCTTGCTAATAGTGTCACTGAAATGAGATTAAAATCCAATCATTTTTTCTCTAATTTTTGGTACTCAGTCTCCTATTCTGTTGAAAATATTTGATATAGTGATGACTTCATCATTCGTAATATACTTTTCTCACTTTGTTTCTCTTTAACTCATTTAATGTATCTTCAGTTGTTCTGGTTTAGCTTGTTCCAGCAATTTATGGCAGGGTTTATTCAACTGTCTCCACAGATTCTAGCAAACAATTATTGTCTATTCTCGTAGGACACAATAGTTTCAAGAATATCTTGTTACAGGTCTGCTCTATTTTTCACAATTCCGTTACTTAAAACCAAACTAAAGTAAGGAATATGAAATTCGGTATTTATAACTTTTTAATTGTTTATTTCCCAGTAACTTACAATAAAGACCTATCAAAAAATTAGGAACTTATCGTGTTTTATATATCTAGTCACTCTGATTCTATTTAGTCTTAGCAGAGATATAGAGACATTGTTAAAGTGTACTGTGATGAAAGTGTCAAAAGATTCTCATCAATTTACAAAGTGAAGATAGAGAGTTTGAATTCATTCTTGCAGATCATTTGACCAACATTTCATAGTCGAACAAGGACCGAATCATAAGTTGCATAATATTATTTATAAGACTTATTCAAAGCTTTTTTTCAAATTGTCTAGAAGCTGTACGGTTCACGTTAAAATGTACTGCAAGTTCATCTTTTTTCAACTGCACAGTAGTGACATAAACATGATTTACTTTGAAAATCATCCAGTCGAGAGCTTGTTTAAGATTTATGAAATAAGATAGTTACAAACAAGAGAAACACAGTAATAAATAAAATGTGTATTCAGCGATCACTCAAGCTGATCTGCTAATTTTGACAACTAGATCAAAATGACATAAACACCGAACTAAATAAAAAAACCTATTGGATCCGTTTAGTGTCAAGTAAAAACAAAGTATATCAGTGCCTAAATTGCTGTTAACTGTCATGAGCACTTTCTAAATACTCATGTTGTTCAGCAGCATATATAACCAGTGCTCAGTGCAGAGTCCACTGCTAGGATGAAACAGCTGTCTAGTCCTTCCAGGTTTTCAATGTTTCAATAACAAATGTCGACTCATGATGAAGTCTTCTTTAGCATTCACCTTTATTTGCTCTTTTTCAACAATCAGTTAGAAAGCATTACTATTTCCCAGCAAATAATGCCATCTAAGTTTGTAACATACTAAAAAGCTGGCTCGTATGGATTTACACACTGCAAACTTCGAAAATGGTTGTGCATTTTCTAGCTGTTCACAGCTTTCAAATGACATCCACAACAACTGAGAGTATTCAAAATCTTTTTTCATACAATCAAACTCTACATATTCAACTCATTTTCCAAGTTCATACAATATAACTTTACCACGGTGTGCTCAGAGCTGTGGAACACTAGAACTGCTGATTTTCGTAACTTTACATTTGTTCATACCTAAAACATTTCTGAAGTTATCAATAAAAACTGCTTGCGATTAACAGAATATCTTTTCAATGGATACTAAGTTAAAAAGTGTTTCAAAACGTTTACGGCAATCGTGAAATGGATTTTGCGTTGTGAATAGGTATTGTTACAGAATTATATTAATATCATTCTGTTAATACGCGGATGACTGGTTCCTTTCATTGCTTTAACCAAATATTCTACCGAGAAAACATTTTTCCTGTAATCCAGTCAGCCAAGAATATCTCGACGTGATTGGTTAAAAGTACAATGATTCACGTTAGTTTCAGTGGACATGTCATTAAATAGATGTCATGAAAATTATGAAGGCTTCATATATATATATATATATATATATATATATAAATTCGGCAAAAGTTACTGATGATAGCTATACCTTAATAGTCAAGAGGGAAACTCAATTTTTGATCTAGTTGATTAAATACATTATTACATTTGGCCTAACATGTGACCTTACACAGTAATGAAAATGTTTTCCTACCCTTGAGTAAATAACACCTAAATTACTAAATCCTGCTTTAAAACATTGGATGGGATGACTGTTCAAGTGTAAGCAGGTGAATTTAAAGATTTGTTGATTAAAGAATTCACGGAACGGATCACATCTTACAAGTTAACCTGTGAAGTTATTTTCAGTTAGTTTTAGAAAACAGAAATAAGAGTTTGGACTTAATTAGGATATATCAGAGGAAGCAAAAGTAGACATTACGACGAAGTGATCGTTCGAAAAACATTTCTTGCTTGCAAATGAGATGTACAATATATCATCTTAAAAATAGGTTAAATGTAGAGTGACCGTTAGTAACGCGTCGCGAGGAAAGGTGTTATTTTCTCTTTCCAATACTGATTATTTAAATAGATGCAGTTAAGAGCGCACTAATAAGCTACTCCCGTCTACCTGAGTAAGCTGATAAGTGTAGAAACTCAAAATGAATTAGGAGCATGTAAAGCATATTAGAAATGTGATTATAAAGCAGAAAAATATGTATAAACTGTTTTTTTTTAAAATAGAATAAATATAGATTTACAATTGAAAAGCAATGGAATGAAACGAAAGAATAACGAAGCATGGTCAGTATTCATTTATTTTATCCTGGTTCCTTTGATATTCTTGTCAAAAGTTTTCAATTGGCGAAAGACCGCTGTGGTGCAATGTTCTTTAAAAGATTATCAAATTCAAATCATTGGACATCATGCTCAAACAAGTATGAGTTTGGATCACTTATCACCCTTCGAAAAGACGGTTCATCGGTTTGACAATTATCCGGCTTGAGAGTAGTTGTCTTTCTCACTGGCCTGATGGTAACTAGCAATTCTGATTTAATGGTTTGACATCTATCGAACTGTTAAGCTTTACAGAATGTGAGTCATATAATTCCTTTATTGGGATTATTTATATCCTTTGTTTAGTGATTAGTCTGTGTACTGTGTTCGGATTCATACATAGTTGGATCAAACCAAATACATATGCTTGTAAATGCTTGCCTTTGTTCACTAGACTGGACTTAAATTACTCATCTAAAATGAGTACGTTTAATGAAAATTTTATCTCAGCTTCAATCGAAAGTTGCACTATGGATGATGGAAGCAACACAACCACAATTTCTACACAGCACGATACAAATACTTACCACTGTATTCTTTTTTCGAAAAGTTGTGCTACTATATTGACCGATTGTCACTCTACTGATTCTTATAAGTAATAATCACTAGTACGTGTAACTTAAAAGTGACTAGCTACCATCATGAACCATTTGAAGGGAATCAGCTATACGACATGTATGCGAACAAGTATTCATTCAAGAAACATGAACTGACTGACATTTCATACTGAATTAAAAAACTAAATACGTGCGAAACAAAACTGAACATAGTAAGATTAGCTACTGCTTGCCATATTGATGAGACTACGGATGTTGTCTTACGCAGCACTAAATTCAGTCCAGAAAAAATGAACAGTCATTCGTCTGGTTCAAAATTCAAGTTGAAATTGCACGTAGTTCTCAGCTCTGAATGGTATAATCCTCGTTGTCAACCATTACCGGTTCTTTCTTTATCTTCCTCCAACCAGTTTCTTGTGTCATGAATAAGAAGCAAATATGACAGGTTCACTTTATGTCTAATAATTTGGTCTCACTTAAACTTGCTACGGTGTCTCAGAAATTATCAACCAATACATGCTTTTACATGTTGAACGTTTTTGATTCAGAATATGAACTATAGTCAAAATTAGTATCCATTTCACGTAAAACTAAATGCATGAAGAAGTAGAACAGGTTAGTAAATATGTTGTCTTAGTAATAATTTTCGTATGACATCGACTTCTGAGAAATAATTAGCAGTTATACATCATAAGTAGATTATGCTTTATCACAAACTGGTGGTAGGAAGAAAACTTTTGACGGAGATGAAGTACACTGACTGAAAACTTCATTCAGCAACAAATGGAAACAAAAAGGTGATGGAAAAGAATTGGAAAGTTAGGAAGTGATTATACTGGATAGTCTCAGGTTACATTAAATTAGAGTTAGTGTTACGTTAGTGTAACTGATGTCAAAGTTCATGGTTGATTCAGCGTAAGTCGGATGGAGTCAATCGACAGGAGGCCTTAGACCAAGACTTCGGGCTTGTTGGCAACCCCGACGGAAGTGACAACCGATTTGAGGTTCGAACCTGTATCACCTAATGCTGTATTCACTGAGGTGTATGGGCTGTGACTAAAATTCTTGATTAGATACACTGAAAGGTCACCGGAGAGTAACAAACTTCTTGTTTTTTTGTCTTAAGTGTTTATCGAGTTCTATCAAACACCTTGCAATGTAGCCACCAAAATAGCCAGCGTAGCGTCGCGATGCTCTTTGATAGATGTTATGTGGATACAAAATGGTTCGAAATGATACAAAAAAGAACAATGCTAAACAGTTACAGTTGCGTTCACAATTATTTCCATTCGTTGTTGAAATTTTGTTGCCGTATCTTTCTTCGGTCAAATACTGATCACTTCACATCAACCTAGTAGTTACAAAGCAATTTGCTAGCTCTAAAAACCTCACTAATTACTAGTCGGTCCTAAGATCGGTTAAAGAGAGGAAGCTGGGAATACGGCTAGCAAAGCTGCTCCTAAAAAGTAATCAAATCGCTAAACAAACTTCAACGCACAAAGTATACATTAAAAATGAAAATAAATTATTCCATGCTGAAATCGAACGGAAAAATGAGGCCGGTTGGTGAAAACCTATATTCGGGAAGCCAATTAACCAATGACTATTCGCTCTCGTCATGAAAATAAAGAAAAATATGGAGACATGAAATGTCCGACCAATGTTTGAAGCTGGCTGGCAAGGCTGTCCAGATTGCCAAAGAGATGAGAAGGTATGGCATTGAAGTGCTAGGAATCTGCCAGGAGTCTGCAGATGCAATAAAATTGGACTCTCCAAACTGTCAACTGCAAAGTCAATAATCTACCCCAATATTTTCACACAAACGACAACTACAAGCACACTGAGTTTTCAAGTGGCTATCATGATGTCACCAACAGCATCAAATGCTCTCAGGTAGTGGGAACCAGTCTCCTCCTGCAGGATCAGGATCATGACACCAAGATGGATTCAACTTAAAAGAAAGGAAAGTCACAATCATACAATACTACGCTACACACCTACAGATAATGCCGATGAAGAGAAGAAGGAGGAATTCTACAGACAACTGCAATCAGTAGTGGACTGGACAAGACACCACTCGATTTGGCGACATAAAAATTCATTCTAATGGGTTGGGTGACATGAATGCGAAACTGTGAGCGGATAACACAGGAAGACAACTCATCCATCATGGGTCGAGAAGCACTCGGTGAAGTGATGAGTGAGAATGGAGAGGAGAACTGTTTGCAGATTTCTGAGTATTCAACGATTTGGTGATTGGAGACAGTGTGTGAAGGGACAATCATATTCACGAGGCAGTGAGATGGAGTTGATTTCACCAGACACCAGACAAACTAAAAGTCAGACTGACTTCATCTGAATGTGAAGAAAGTGGAGACGCAGCCAGCCTACTTGACACAAGATCAGATCAGATCAGGTAGGATCAGATGAGATGAGATCAGATGAAGAAGGGGAGCAGATGTAGATAGGTTTACACCACACACTATCCAGTGCAAGCAAGGAGCCTGCCTTGAAAATCAAGTTGAAAGCCTTCAAACAAGTTGGTGATAGACGACCACAGTTGAAGTTGAACGCCCAAAAGGAGAAAGCAACCGAAGGACGAAACTACAAAGGACATGTTCACGTCAGTCAGTCGTGAGGACTGATGAATGGAGGTATTGAGCAACATGCTTGAAGGGTCGGGTGTGGAAGAACACTGAACCGTTTGAAAGAGGCATGTAAGGAAACTTGCATAACCGTGTTAGGGAGAAAGAGGAAACAAGACAAGATAAGACAAGACAAGAAGAGGAATGGATGTCAACGAACACATGGAAGCTGATAGATCAGTGAGAGGAAGATGGTGAAGCAGAAGATGGACCAGTGCAGGAAACCCACATGCCAACTGTTTCCAAGGTGAGCTACCTTGTCAAACTTTAAAACACGGGAGACATAAGTCTTAGCAAGAACTGGTGCGACTCATGCCCCCACCCCTGTCCACCAAAAGCAAAATATCAAGCCGCATCATAATGGACAGACTAGAAGATACGCTGGACTCAAAACTATAACCAGAACAGGCTAGCTAGCTAGCTGGCTGACTGGCTGGCTGAATTCAGGAAGAACAAACCATGTGTCGATCAAATTACAATGCTACGCATCATCATAGAACACAACATAGAATGGCAGTCAACACTCCACCTCACCTCAACTTCATCCATTTTGAATGGGCCTTCGATGCCGTCGGCCACGAAGAAATTTGGCACCTGCTACAATACTACGGAGTACCACAAACATTTACCAACCTCATACAACAGATATACGAAGAAGCCACATGCCGAATGATTCACAATGGAAAGCTCAGTGACGCCTTCGAAGTGAAGACAGGAAGGCGTAAGACAAGACTGCTGCCTACTATCACCTATGATCTTCTGTATTGTGGTCGACCGGATCATGCAAGAAACCATGAGGAGTGAGAAGATGGGCATACGCTGTTTGACCGATGAACAGACCCTAGAAGATTTGGATTTCGTCAACGATGATGATTTGAGTCTAATGTCTTGTCGCACAAACTCGATGATGTACAGGCGTAAACCAACAAGTTGGTAGAAGAGGCAGTGAAGACGGGGGTTCAGGTGAACGTGAAGAGTACAGAGGTGATGAAGATACCCGAACAACATTAACAGCAACAACAACAGCAACAACAAGAAGCATCAATCACCATCAGCGGGAGAAACCTAAAGGAAGTAGTATCCTTCACCTGCCTACCTATGCAGCATCATTTCAACTACACGCGGCAGCACGCGCACAGATGAGGATGTCAATGACAGGATCGGAAAGACAACAAGACAGGCCTTCATCGATCTGAAACCAGTGTGGAGATCTACTGCACTGCACTGCACTGCACCGCACCGCACTCAGCATAAAGTGTGAACAACATTCGGATTTTCAACACTAACGTGAAGTCAGTCAGTGCTTCTATGTGGTGGTTGACAAAATGGGCGCGTCACGAAAAGCATTTCCAACAAACTACAGATATACATGACATCAACAGCTGTCGCCTACGCTCACTCTACACTGAAGATCAGATGGCCGGAATAACAAGGATAAGCAACAAGGAAGTCACTCCGGCTGGCAACGAACCAGCCAACAACATATCGCCAACAAATATGCAGAGATAAGTGGAGATGGATTGGATTGTGTATACACTGGGAAGAGCATTCGGGGACATCACGCACTAGACCCGGCCGTTGAGTGGTCTAATTAATTATTTATCCTTTGAAATCTTATTCACTCTTCCCAGTGTTTTACATGACGGAATAGATTATTGTCCATGCTTCTCAAATGCTTTGCATAGCTCCTTTCAATGTGGCAAGAATCTCATTCGTTCTAAGTTGGATTAAATCTACCAGTAAGTTTACTTAAGTAAAATATCTATCTAAATACACTGATATTTGAAGTATGAAGTCACTACTGGCTTGGCGTTACAAAAACTCTAATGAGGAGCTGAGTATTCTGACAACCATGGATCTGTCATTACTCACAAATACATTTGCCACGATCGGTTCTATTGGTGATCTTTTGGTTAAATATTCACATCTATTTTTTATACTAGTCTACAGACTGTGGACATTAGGCGAAACTGGATCCATAATAAAATCTTCTCAAATGACATGTATATGAAGTGCGAAAATCTACTTGCAGAACACAGTTATATAATTCAAATAGGTGTACTGTTAAGAAAAAAGCTTGATTGTAAGTGATGAAACAATATGACATCCCACTAAACTAGCCCAATATTTACAGCAAAACATACCATTTATAGTTATAAATTCAGTAGGTTATTGGATCGATACCCAACTTTCTAAACGTTTATATTTTAGAGGTCTCATTACAGCAGCAATAAAACCTCTCAAATACGCGCGGTTGTAGCAAATGAAATTTTGACATAGGTGCAACCTGTGATAGAAATAGTCAAGAAAACGTGAGAATAACTACCCATCATACAAAAAGTGAATAGGAATCTGATTTTGAACAATTTTTATATTTGTATTTCTTGGTGAATAAAAAAAGTTGTTTTACTCATCTAAGCTATTTAGTACGAATAGGTTTATCAAAGTGGCAATAATTGCAGAGAAGACAGAAAACCCGTGGCAACAGAAACGGATAGTGGGAAATAAACAGTCACAATGAACAGAAAAAATTAGGATTGCATAGCTGATCGTCAATCTAATGGACCATGTTCTACATTTATCGAAAGAAATGATTCAGTAAAATGATTGAGATGAAACTTCATACAAGGACTCGCTTGAGTACTGAGATCTGCGATCAGGAGTTGTATTTATTTCAGAATCAAACCTAAGTTTTATATGTCTAAAAAATACTGCGGTTTACTAAAGATCAGCAAGCCTTCGGTCCATGACGATTTGAAATTCCAATACTAAGAATTAGGGACGATGAAATAATGACAATCTATGACAGGAAGCACAAATAAATAAGTCGTATGGGTATTCTTGTAATATTTAGTTCAAACTTCAAAATTTCATGCGGGTAACTGAACCTCCAAAAGAAATCACGCATGCTTTTCTACTTGTTCGTCTTGCAATAACATACCCATAGACCAATGACTAAAAATAAGTTGTTGTTAAATCTTATTGTTTATAATATTGTTTTTATAAGCGTTATTTAGAAGCGATACCTAGTTCATTTGAAATAGCTGTCGAAGGAGTAAATTTGTTGAAAATTACATGCTGAGAAGCCTACAATGTATGACAAATGCTATTAGAAATAAAATGATTATTACTACTAATTCAATCAATGAAATCCTGAATGTCATTCAACCGAATTTATCAGGTCAAGACATAAATTTGTCACACAAGTTTCCAATGATTAGAGATGAAATCATCAAAGCAGTAAAAAAACGCTTAAAAAGTAGATACATCATAGTGAGTGGAAGAATACACTGGTAAACAATAGGATACTTATGCATTTACTTGTATCATGTATGGCATTAGGCCTGTTCATGAGAAAATTTGAAATATCTTCTGATACTTCCTTAACCTGAAAATCCATCTAAAACATGTAAATGAAGCAACCGCTGTTGTAAAATGTGACCTACGCAAGCTATTCTTAGTTAATTTTAACATAAAGTCTCCAGTGTCAAGTCTAACTCATAGGCATATGTTGAACTGCCTTTCCATGACAGTTAAAGTGAGTGGATTATTTTTTATTTCAGCATGTTCATATTTTTATCTGAATAAGACACAAATTTTTGGATTTAATTCATCATATTCAGCCAGTGCGAAGGTTTATGTTGTCTACAATAGTTTTAAGGATAGAACAAAACTCAAAAGCTAACGAAGATGAAAAAGAGGAATAAAAATCGAGATAAAAATTCTGAAAACGAATAATTCTTCTGTAGTTCTCATTCAGACAAACGAGAAAAACGTTGAAAGATATTAAAACGTATTCTAAGATTGTAAGCTGGAATAAAATTATTCTTGTACGTTACACATTTTTTATGAGAGCATTAGGATGATTAGTAAGTGCGTCAACAGATTGCTTTACATACCATCAAATATGCTGAAATGTATCTTATTGTATAAGTAGGACAATATTTCAGGAAACTTACAATGTAGTTGTATTTGTTAAGTCCCCTAGGTCGCGGTGCAACATACATAGGATAGGTTTCCCGTGAAGCAGAAGCGGATAAAGGTAAACGCTGAAGCATTCCGTTTTGCTCTCAGAGGAATATAGTACAACTCAATAATCATGAAAGCACTTCTGCCACAACCTTACACTCCATAATACTAGAACAAAAAAAATGTATAAAGATAGTATCAAAAGTATTGGTAAAGCTTCTGAAAGCCACCAGGACCATTTTTTGACAGAAACTCTACACATGACAATAAAATCCAAATTTTGTAAATGAGAATGAGGGAGTTTCAGAGCCTAATATGGTTTCAAACCACTCCCTTAAGGCGAAATAATCTATAAGTTTATGATAAACACTGCAACCACATGTGCACATGCAAACTTAACTTTGCAACTTTCATTTACCAAAAATATAACATCACATAACTGCGTTATATTTTAATCACTTATTAAAGTTGAATCATCCGTCCCGAAGAAGTTTAATGGAGTTATCAAAAATGAGCTACTGGATTGTAAATTATTGTTCACCGTTACTTCAGTTAGGCTATTACTATCAGAGAGTAAGAAATCAGTGCGAACAAAGTTGTTCTGTTTCTTAATTCACTGAAAAATATAAATGTTGATAAAGTTAACATCATTTACTTGGTGTCCAAAGGTTTTGCATCCGGATTAAAATTTGGATTAAATATTGGTAAACTTGATTCCTCTGACAAATGCATTTTTGTGAGCATGACTTTGTGGCATCTGGGTCTTTCTCTCCTGCAGAGTGAACATATACAGTTCATCGTAACAACGAACTAATACATGGAAAGCCAAAAACTTTTCATGTGTTTGTTTCATAATTAAAAGACCACTGTCAACAAAACTGTTTACCATTTAGATACAAAAGTCTTTACAATGAGAACTTTAGCAATTAACAATGTTATACAATTTAGATTGGAAAACGCTATAATTAACAGAGGTAACAACTGTCTTAAGGGTGTCACACATTCAAAGTAAATTTATCCTGAGAAAATAATTTCTGTTGAATGTGAAATTAATAAGGAGACCTTGATTCTATATCTTCCAACCTGTACAAAATCCAAGTTTTTGTCTAAGTAATTTGAAATGTTCTGCAACTGTACCCCAGACTCAACTGTAGAGATCTGCTCAACATTAAGAATAGTGTGTATTTTTGAAAAACAAGCAGAACAGTAATTCATCGTATATCCATGAGATTTTTGGTATTGTGCAATGAACCAATTTATTATGGATATATTCGTAATGAATATTTACTTGGAATGGTATCTTTTAATTTTAGTAATATATCCAGCAAAATTCCTTCCCATGATCACAATAATTGTTGCTATTTCTTATTCATACATATACAGAAAGTTAAATATGCAGCGTTTTCATTTTTTTTAATTTTATCATTTTTGTCCTGCATGTTAACAGTTTTACTGAAACCCTTTGAATACAGTGAAGATTCTTCAGAAAATAACTTTTTACATGTATGAAGCACAGAAGAACGTTTCTTTAAATGACACTATAAGGTTTATTTTAACAGACATTCGGCTGAAAGCCAGTGACCCATACTTGACACTACTGATGCTTTTCAGCCAAGTATTTCTGGAATTATGAGGGAACTAAATATACTTGAAGATTTCAACCTATTTCATCTGGTGATTTAGTACCAAACTTCAGATTGAGACAATCCAGTCAAATAAAATATCATCATAACACGTTGTTACATTGCATACACTGTAGAGTTAACAAGAGAAAAAGCTATTCTTGACCTTCAGCTAAAGAAAAGAGTAAATTTACTACACGAAAACGGATAAATGAAAAGTGAAACTTCTGAAAAAACATTGGCTTCACTTTCTGTGACAGTTTTATCCCTTATCTTACTGGAAAGTTACATTGAAGCAAATCACTGAAAGAAATTTTAATATCAACAAAAGATCGGATAATATCTATCCTATAGCTGCAAAAATATTCAGAAGAATTTTTCTTATCACTGCATGAACGACCATTGATGAATGCCTTGGAATCGTAAGCAACAGGTATTCACTTGCGCAGTGTTTTTGATAGATAAAATCATAGTAACACTGGTCATAGCATAGTAACATTTGAAACCAGCAGAGAGAAATGCTATAAAATATACATCATATCAGTAGCTTGAGGAAGCAATTAAATGTTAAAGGCTTAAGGATGACGGCGAATTTATTAGCTAAATATGATGAATTCATTACATTTTTTGCCTTCTTTGAAGCCACATACAAGCTTAAAGAATAAATAATAAACTAGGTTGAATGTCTTAACTATAGGTTAGCAACTGTATGGTACAAAAGACAATTAAGCGGATATGACAGAAAATTCGGAACTCATTAACAGAACGTTATGACTTGCAGTTTGTATAACAATACTAGGGAAGTAGATAATAAACATTCGAGACAAAATCTATTACCTAAGATTACAAAAAAGAAGAGTTATGGGAAAGGAATAAGTAAGAATAGCTGAAATTGTTCCCAATACTCTGAGCATGTAGCACAGTCAAGATGCTTAAAATATTACTATAATGCCTTTGTGGAGATTAATACTGGAGTTTAGCCTCCTAAATGAGGCCGTCACCAAAACGTTCCACCAAGTCAAATCCCTTCTTGCTCATTAACAACTATTCTGAATGCCTTTTCATTGAAAGATAATTGTTCAGTCTTCAGAATTTATATCTGAGCACTCGCTAGTACTCGCCAGTTCACTTGTTAGGCGAGAGGGGTGTAGATTCACGTTTCCCATGAACTGACACGACCACGTTAGAAGAGTGATTCAATGAGTGTAAGCTTCCTCTCAGGTTTACTACCACCCATGTAGGTGAGTCTGTTTCATCCTCCGCTATCAACTTTGCTAAACAGTCAGCTAAACTATACTCACTTTTGAAGTCCCCTCGCGAAGTCAGCTTTATTTCTGTGCCATTTAGTATTACTAAGAAATGTGGCTTGTGATTTACTTTGGAGTTGCGATTAAACTTGAAGTACATCCGAGTTGTGTATCCTTCTCATAATAAAAGTTCAATATATTCTTCGATTTATTTGAGTATTTGAAAATGTTGTGAGGTCAATTTCGTGTTGTGAAGCAGTATGAAAATAATTTTGTTAAATATTACTGGTTATGTAGTAGAATCAAGAACATCAATGACTACCGGTGATCGTTTAAACTCTTGTTTCACTGCAGTCTTCTAACAACTTTGTTATTCCAAGTTTTCAATAAATTGCTAGGTAAGAACTGGATGTTATGAACGCCTGATCACCATTAACTTGCCTTAATAGCATAACTTGTGAGTAAACTAAAATTACATTAGTAGTGTGAACAACCACAACAGCTATTCAATAAGGGCTTTATACACTGCGTTGAATTAAATTACTTATATATGACCTAAACTGTTTTCTTGCAGAGTAATGTTCTTAGACAGTCAGGCTATACGAAAAGAAATCATTATTTTACCCAAGATGTAAGGTCTCTCCTACGCACAATGTTGACCGCTTCTGTAGGATTTAGCTAAATCTTTGTCAAACACCGATAGTATTTTGCTGAATAGCCATATTGGTTTGCGACATGAAAAATTCCTTGGGTGGACAACTGGTTAATCTCGTGTATTTGTTTACAATCGAGCACACGTAAGAGTCATTGCTTGATGCCCTTTTTACACAATTCTATTTACAAGCATTCTATTTGAAGATCTCCGTGAATGGTTATAAATTCAGTCACATAGTTTCTTCGAGGTATCTGACATTAAAATACGTTATTCTTTCCTTTCTGAGTATTCCTTAACTATCATCTAGTAACAATGATGCATAAAACAGGTTATCCACAGTGTTATAAGCTGTAGAAAAGATACCGCTGAAATAGACTCGTTCCATCCTCCTACCACTGTTGTTCTTACTCTTTTTAAATATATCTCAGTGCATTGGTCATCTTCCATGATATTATATTTGTAGATATGTTTATGGGACATAAAGCTGAGTGAAATTATTCAAAAAGTGAACGATAAATAGTAATTTTTTATAAGTATAATAGCCTAATCAATTATGAATGAATATTGGCGTTGTATGAGATAAATTCTAAGAAAGAAATTAGATTTCATTAGTACCTGTCAATTCGTCCAGTGTCGAATGAAGTTACTGCTGATTACAGACTAGCCACAATCCTTCACTGTATCAGTTACTCATTACTTGATTAGCAGGTTGTGATTTTAGAACGCGGTCCAACTGATCAAGTCGACTGAAACATTGAAATACGGAGAAGCTTCACATAAAAATGGTAGCCTCTTCGCCTGTCAGCCATATTGCAAAATGAACTATATAACTTAAGTCAGCACTCAGGACTAGACAGCACGAAATTGTCTACTACCTAGTGTATATATAAAATTTTATATAGTTAGCAGGCTGCTATTGTATTTTTACTCGCTAAAGTGTGTTTCTTACACAAGAAGGCTTATAACTGCTTTCCATCAAGAGTAATCTCTAATAAATTGCTCAGATCAAATTTGCTGATATATAGACATCATGGCAAAAATAATGAAGACAAGTTCCTTAAAAAAAGTTAAAGCATAGTTCATGAAAACAAAGTGTAGGTGAAGAATTGCTTGAGTTTTGAAACTTATGTAGAAGAAGGTAATTAATTAGTGCTTTCATAAGTAAATGCTCAGTCAAATAGATATGCCACTATCTTAGTTCACATCGTTTTCAGGTTATCACTTTGTTTTTTACATCACATAGTAAAATGTGAATTTGTACAGATATTGTGAAGATTGGTTATATGTTAGAGCAAAGCTAAAACAGTTCAAAGATGAAGCATTTGTTGGTATATACAGTACTACTTTTCACTATTATGTATGGAACATCACTGTGTCATAAAACCAAAACAGGTGTGTATACATATACACTATCTTCAGGTACAGCTCATATCAAAGTAAAATACACTAAATCCTTAGTTACATGCAAATAAAATAATCTAGGTAGGTGAGACGTTGAAGAAACAAAACCTACTACACTGTCGAACTTATGCCAAATAATGGCCTGAAGGATGGTTGGAGATGAACAGAGAAAAACAATGTCTTGAAAACGTTAATCGCACAATAACTGAAATAACCATACATACCATTCCACAAAATACTTAATTAATGAAAATAATGCGAAATACCTAATATTGAGTGATGTGTACCACAGCATCATGTCATTCTGGTTGAATGATTATCGTATATGTATATGTACCATGTGAACATAAAATCAAACTTGGAACATCCTAGGTGAATTTAAAACGCGTGAAACAACTGAAAGGACATTTTAATTCGGAAATAAGATTCGAGGTGAGTAGATATTTCTGGTGACAAGAATGACATTAAAATATCGCAGATACGTTATTAGATACTATACAAATTAGTGTCAACGTAATAAATCTACTTTATTTATATTGTACCCTGTTGATCGTTTATTTACATCAAAATGGCTGTCGAACAACAAAACTGAAACGTCTGTTCTAAGCCATCTAAGCAACTAAGGTATCTTTCAACTGTTTGTTCAGGAGATGTTTTTCTATTGACCACTTTGATTATATTAATTATTACACATTACTCATGTAGTGGAATGAATTGCACTGATCTCCAATACTTTACCAGTCTACAGCGAACACTTTAAAGGAAGACTATAGAAAATTGCATCGCCATAAGAAACTCTAACTACTGGTAAGTGTGACGCGTTCTTTAAAATTTCAAGAGCAAGTTATTATATTTTCTTCCGTCAGTCTTTCTGTCACTTGCTTCTAAGCAAACATTTGAGGAAATTATTTCAAGCGTATCAACTTAACGAATACACTGAGCTTTAGTTTGTATTCGTATTCTGTAATACTAATTGCTGTTTACAAAAGTTACACCCCATTATTCGGATCAAAGTGTATAACCAGCAGTGGAAAATTTCCCTTTATTACTAGATAGTTTTGCACAAAGAACATTATGGCACATTACCGGAAGCGTTGTTGAATGTCAGCTGTTGGAAAAAAAACGTTCTTTATGTTCACCTATTCAATATCAAACTTTCCCAATCATAGAGCTGTTATTGAATATGTTTAATGCTGTCTTCTTTTAAAAACATTATTGCTGAATCCACAATCATATCCTATTAAACAACATAGTCAGATCAAACTATTTTCTTAAATGTCTGTGCCTTGGCATTCAGTTCACTAAAAGTGGTAATCACTATATGATAAGAAGACCCACCAACAGTCATTTCACTTTCACTATAGTCCCTAAGAAAACACTATTCAGTTCAAAATAATTATACTTCATATTGATCAAGGTAGGCTAAAAAAAATAAGTAAAAATCAAAAATCAAAAGAAAAGTAGGGACAGTGAAAGAATGAGGTAAAATCAGTATTTAATACACACCCTACTCCAGTTCATTTATTCATTGTTTTTGTTTGAAACTATCAAATTTATTAAAACAGAATTAATTTTAAAGAGATAATGTCATTAGAAGGAAAAAAAGAATTAACGAATATATTACTTGAAATATATTGACGCCTAAAGTGGACAAAGTGAACAAGCAAGAAAATATACAAAGAAGAATTATAGATAGGTCAAAACTACAAACATTTATGGGTATGAAGAAAAAGGTATAGCTGTAAAGGATTTTTTCGTCAGACAATCATCCAATACACTAACAAAGTATGCATTCATCATAGCATGTATTTATGTACTACTTGTCGATTTGTTATTTGTATGGTTAGATGACTAACATACAAGAATGACGAGTTAGTATATAATGAAAATTATGTAAGTTAGATAAGGGGTATTTACAAGTATACAAATGTGAACTGTACATAAGAGATACCCTTCATAAATTTCATCATGCTTACACTGGTATTTGAAAAATTTGGCGGAGTAATTTGCGCGGTAAAATAATATGTATACATATATACATTGAAATAATTAACCCAACATCACCACCATCATTATTATTCAATCGTATAAAACAGTGAATTTCCACTTTTAGAATTTCCAGGTTCACTTTTATTGTTATCGGAGTCATTAACAACAGTTTTGTTGCTAATTCGTTTGATCATTTGTTTGCGAGCACTTGCGATTCGTTCTCGGACAGCAGTGCGTGACTTATTTGACATTACTGAATTAGCATGTGATCCAGAAGTGTTTTTATTCTAAAACGTTGTAAAAAAATGTCCATATATAATAATATCCAACAGATAATAAAGTGACTTATTATTTAAGTAAAGCACGCAGATCAGATTAATAAAAGTATGTGAACAGAAGTCACTGAATGTAGAAGAAATGATGAGAATGCAGGAATTCAAACAGATTTTTCCATAGAATGGTTTACATGTGCTGAATACACAAAGTGAGAAATGTTGAGGTTAGTGGCAAAATAATAGGCTAAGCAGTCATTCGAAGGACGTACAGTAAACCTTGAACGACCAAACGTATTTGAACATGTGCTATTTACGTCACGCAGCCATCTTCGCATAAAATAACAGTAGAACCGAGTTGAAATAACGCTAAGCAGGAAAAGAACAAAACATATTATCCGTCTATGAGGTCTATAATGGCATAAAGGAAAATGCACAAGCTGTGTTTCTTGAGATATTGAGCAGCCTTACTTTGGAGACTCAGACTTACTTGGCAGTGAATTAATCCCATTAATATCACCAACTGTCATCAACCACTGACTCCTATCTTTTCAAAGACCCAGACCAGGTAGTCTACACCTCACGGTGGAAGACTTCATGGACTGGTGCTAAGTCTTCGTCTGACCATCCTGAACACTCATCCTAACTAAACCAACTTCCTTCAGCATGGCACGTAGAGATAGAGAGTAGTTCGGCATGCGCTGTACATCGCCAAGCCATCTCAGTCGACTAAGGTTCACAACCTTATCAGTTGACTTGCTTGTCCTGCTTAGTACCCTTTGCCTGACCTCAAGATTGCTCATATGGTGATTCCAACAAAAAACGAGCAATGCTATAAAGATACCTATGGTCAAACCCATTTAACCGTTTCAAGGCCTCTATTGTTAACGGCCATGTCTCACAGTCCTATGACAAGACGAAACGGACTGCAATGCAGTATTCTCGTCCTTTTATAAATTTGATGACGCATGTTGACAAATCCCAAATGGGCCTACTGTATTTGAGACGAAACTTTGCCGGAAACTAACTGTTTCGGGCCGATTCAACTTCCGAGGAAAGTGAAGCGGTCGAAGCATCCCTAGACATTATACTGGGAATATCTGCAAACCAGTTTGGGAGCACACTCACTAAGATGTTTGCTTAAGGATTTCAGAGGACCTTGCATTTTGTCAGTGCCTTCACCTAGTAGGATAATACAAAGATTTCAGTTAACCTTAATAAAATCAGTAGTGTGCACAATTTAATACTTCACATTCGACTTGATGAACCAGCATTTTTGTTGTGGCTATAATGCGTCAAAATGGAGAAGAATGATGTTAGTTATCATGCGTTAATTGCAAGCTATTTTTCTTTGTGGTTTCAAATCAGAAGTACATAAGTTAAATGAGCTTTAGAGGTGCTTTGGAATTCGCTATGCGCTGGATATTTCTTAGTATAGATGAGATACAGACTGTGTAGTTAATGAGTGAATTTTTGTTCCGTTCAGTAATTACACAATATAAGTGAAAATATGGTTTCGAGGGCTCTTTTTATCTGTAACTCAACCACAAAAATGAAATAGTGTATTTTCAAGATTTACAGAAACAGGAGAAGCTTAACTGGAACAGTAAATATTCAAGGATTTTTTACACATTCTGATCACACAAGCGACTAGTATTCAGTCAAGCTAAGAAGAGTAAACAGCATACGCATCGCTAATGTAACACTTATGAATTTTAATAGCCATGTTTAGCCACCTAAGTTATCATAAGATTTCAGGGTCACTATTCCTGTCAGTGAGACAAAACATACATATAAATCATATTGCCAGTTTATGTTATAAAATTTACTTTAATACGGGTTATTGTGTTTGCATTTTTGACGGTTATCTTTCTGCTCTCATAATCTAACTTTCTAGGGCTGAGCGATTCAGATTTTTGCATAAACTGTTCACCAACAGACTTCTTGATGTTTTGCTGCAGTTCAGTGCGAAATTCTTTCGAAATCCAACTGCATAAAAGTGGAAATTGTAATTCAAAACGTCCATACTGTAGCAATATTAAATCCCAGTAGCCTTCTAAGTCACTTCTCAGAGGAATATAATCAATTGGTTGCTGCTTCTTTATCTGTGATTTTGCTTCTAAGTACAGTTTGCATAGTTTACTGAGTGTCGTAAGATTTCCAGATATCAACATTTGAGCGTGTCCGATACCAGTTAGCAATTCGTCGGTCTTTTCTGATGGAAAGAAAAAAAATAGAGAAGCTTGCATGAAACATGAAGTTTACCGCCTTCCAAAGCAATACACACCAGTTATGCTACAATACTCTTCATCATGATACCTTTAGAAAAGCATGAAAGCATATAAATCACCTCGAAATTTTAAAAATAATGCAGCAATGAATGTGTCACTGGAAAAGATTGGAACAGAGTTAACATGGATTAAAATTTCAATTGGGCTATACGGAGGACAGTAATTTTACTTGAAATAAAAAATTAGGAAGCTTAAAATACGGATCACCATGTGTCCACATTCATTTTGAATTTACCGGTAATAAATTTCAGTAAACATTTCGAAAGCTCTTAGGAGTAAAATGTTTACGTAACGATCAGTTAAATATGTGCAATGAATATTCCATAAAAACATGAAGTAGTAGATTGCATTTTTCAAGGACTGGTCACAGTTTAGGTATACATGACATTAATATAAAGTAGGCAATTTTATATACAATCAGTGATTTAAAAATGATTACTAGTTGTTAAAGACCAGCTATTTGATTTGAAACTGCATATTATGAGATTAAAAAAGCTCATTCAGTAAAACCAGCAAACCCAAAGTGATATAAGAGAACAATTATTTAAATACAGTATGAACAACAGATTAAGCCGAATAACATGGATCCATTTTATTTGCGGATTTCTCATCAGCCACTCACAATCTTGAACACTTTTTTCAACATTACTATATACAGATAAATCTGTCAAATTATAGAAGAATCAGATGAATAGTTTAGATTGCTGTTCATCATGAAATGAAATTAGTTGGAGAAACATTAGGAACCTGGAAGCACTGGACACCTGATTTGTCCGAATATGATACTCCTCAGATGTGCGGATGTCTAAACTCACCAGGTATCAGCTGTCTGTCACTCACAGGTTTCCAATCGTCCTCCAGATGATGCCATCCTATGATGAGTACAAATCTCAAGTCAATAATTAAGCCCCACAAATCTTCAAAATGAATATTTTAGAGTGGAAGTTGGATAACAAGAGGAGATAAATGTATTCAATATATTAGGAAAGGTAACAATAACTATATATTGAATACATTCATTCATAAAATATTCTTCAAACTCTTCTTTGTCTTGCCAACTTATTATTACTTCCTGCAGCTTTATCGACTCAATTTGTGTGACTTCAAATGCATCACATCCATGTTATCTTTATTTCGAGCCAATAATTTTATATCGAATTGATACAAGTATCCGAAAGTTTCTTAATATGCATCTCAAAAATGTTTTAGCTTGTCAGCAGCTGATGAGAAATCCGGAAATAAAATCATTTCATGCATCTCTCCTTAAAGTGAAACTCAATCTCCAACTAGATATGTCAAGTAATACAATCCTAAGGAAAACTTCACTTATACATATTTGTAAATGACCACGCATATCTATTTGTATACTTTCGAGGCAAACATAAAATATTCATGCACAACATTAATCCTTGCTAGACAGCAAATCCTTTACATAAGAAAGAATATGAAACCAGTAGAAAGAATCACAAAACCAGCTAACAATAACAAGTGAAACATAGACGTCAACACGCAGACAATACAAAAATCGTCACATAATAGTTGCGGAGGGATTGCATAGAAGGAAAGAAAGCTACCTGAACACTGTTTCCAAGGTGAGCTACCTTGTCAAACTTTCAAAGATGGGAGACCTAAGTCTTAGCAAGAACTGGCGCGACTCATGCACCTACCCCTGTCCACCAAAAGCAAAATATCAAGCCGCATCATCCTAGACAGACTAGAAGATACGCTGGACTCAAAACTATGACCAGAACAGGGTAGCTAGCTAGCTGGGAGGCTGACTGACTGCCTGGCTGCATTCAGGAAGAACAAACCATGTATCGATCAAATTACAGTGCTACGCGTCATCATAGAACACAACATAGAATGGCAGTCAACACTCCACCTCACCTCAACTTCATCCATTTTGAATGGGCCTTCGATGCCGTCGGCCACGAAGAAATTTGGCACCTGCTACAATACTGCGGAGTACCACAAACATTTACCAACCTCATACAACAGATATACGAAGAAGCCACATGCCGAATGATTCACAATGGAAAGCTCAGTGACGCCTTCGAAGTGAAGACAGGAAGGCGTAAGACAAGACTGCTACCTACTATCACCTATGATCTTCTGTATTGTGGTCGACCGGATCATGCAAGAAACCATGAGGAGTGAGAAGATGGGCATACGCTGTTTGACCGATGAACAGACCCTAGAAGATTTGAATTTCGTCAACGATGATGATTTGAGTCTGATGTCTTGTCGCACAAACTCGATGATGTACAGGCGTAAACCAACAAGTTGGTAGAAGAGGCAGTGAAGACGGGGGTTCAGGTGAACGTGAAGAGTACAGAGGTGATGAAGATACCCGAACAACATTAACAACAACAACAGCAACAACAAGAAGCATCAATCACCATCAGCGGGAGAGACCTAAAGGAAGTAGTATCTTTCACCTGCCTACCTATGCAGCATCATTTCAACTACACGCGGCAGCACGCGCACAGATGAGGATGTCAATGACAGGATCGGAAAGACAACAAGACAGGCCTTCATCAATCTGAAACCAGTGTGGAGATCTACTGCACTGCACTGCACTAAACCGCACCGCACTGCACTCAGCATAAAGTGTGAACAACATTCGGATTTTCAACACTAACGTAAAGTCAGTCAGTGCTTCTATGTGGTGGTTGACAAAATGGGCGCGTCACGAAAAGCATTTCCAACAAACTACAGACATACATGACATCAACAGCTGTCGCCTATGCTCACTCTACACTGAAGATCAGATGGCCGGAATAACAAGGATAAGCAACAAGGAAGTCACTCCGGCTGGCAACGAACCAGCCAACAACACATCGCTCAACAAATATGCAGAGATAAGTGGAGATGGATTGGATTGTGTATACACTGAGAAGAGCATTCGGGGACATCACGCACTAGGGTAGGCCGTCGAGTGGAATGCAAAGGGGAAACGACGAGATGGCCATCCGAGGCGACGGTGACATGGATGAGATCAATTGAGGAAGAGATGAAATGCTGTGGGTAGTCGTGGAGCCAGGTTGAAAAGACTGGAGAGAGTAGAGTGAACTGGAGACGGTCTACTGAAGCCGTATATGACACTGGGAACCCGAGGGTTAGGTAACAATTATAATGAAGGTAATCTCGGAGATTTAGCATTTTCACTTTATGTTCTATAAGCGTAATGTGTGATATTCTGCAGAAGCTAGTAGATTAACTAATAGACATATGCTGAGTACTTATTTTGTAAACTTGTTGTTCATAAAAATCCTATGCGTCAATATTTTGTCTGTCTCATTCCTATGATTGCTTTGAACATTTTTTTTCAGTTAGTACCTTCTCGTATACATTTTAGAATTCGGATAGATTGTCACATTTGAGGATATATATGGACTTATTCTGTGTGTCGATTGCTCTACATGAAACTATTTGTCACTTTACAAGATTAACATCAAGGCACTGAAGCTAACTGCAGAAATACCTTTCTCTCTTCTAGGATTGCAAACATCATAGTACATAAGTAAAGATAATCTTGGAAATAACAACTTACCGGAGTTCGAGGCGATATCCATACTTGTTAGTTGCTGCTCGACATCACTAGTAGCTGTTGACCATTTATCATCTTCAAGACATTCATATTTTTCTAATTCGTTCTTCGCTATAGCAATCACGTTCATTAACTGACTTTCAAATGTATGAACGTTCCTCAGCAGATTAATTACACAATCTACATCGTCATTGGCTGAAAGTTCCATATCTGATCGATTAATTTCAAGATTTTTCACATATCCAATCCAATCAGATGGACTAGTAGAAATTTCAACACGATTATGCAAATCGTTTGATGAAGATGACATTTTTCTGACATGTTCAGCCTTTTCACTAAAACTCGATGATCCTGAAAAAGACGATGATATTGATGGTGATAAACGAGGATCTACTACCTTATGACAGTTACTATCCCCCTGTTCTGTTGGTGAGTGTTCTGTTTCATACAAAGTTGAAAGTTCTTTCTTTTTTGTTGGCTGTATGTACTCTGACTGATCAGTTGTTATGGTGGCTTTAGATACTGCTGCCGATAATCTATCACGATGTCCAGTAGTTGTTGGTAGAAATGAATTTGAAGATTGTCTTAACCTTGTTGCTTTAGCTTTAATAGCTATGGCTGTATTTCTACGCTTGATTGGTGGAGTTCTTGAAGGGATAGCTGATAATACATGATTAAAGCTTGCTTTTGTTTCATTGTCAATCGCTTCACTTTCTTCTTTCAAATTTATAGCGAGTTGTTGAGGTTTACTGAAGTATTGGCCGTTTTCGTCAGTCTCAGGAAATGTATCGAACAACTGAGCCTTGCCTGTTGACATAAGGTGATATTCTCCCGGTGAATGTTGCATGGAAACTGTAGGATGTTGTTTGCTTGAAACATTCATATTAAATGCAATATTCCGTTCGTCGTCCTTTAAAGCCAGATGGCAGTCTTCGTCATTAAATATCACAGCTTCTTCTTTAAACAGTCGTGAATCACTACTTGCTATCATGTCATTGGTAGGTATTTTGTGGTTTTCGTTATTGTGATTCTGATGAAAGATGAATGAATATTGAAAATTATCACTGTCCAATAATTTTTGATTTGTTATAAGTGAATATTCAAGACCTTAATGAAAAATAAGTATCATATTCAGTTGGAAAAGCAACCGCTATAATTTGGATCATAATTAACCATTATCATTAAGAGAGAAAATGTTGATTACCATTCATTCAAAGCAATGTGGTTTCCACGAATTACTGTTTGATGTGTTAACTAGACATTCGGTTGAAAATATAAAAATCGCTAGAAACACTAAAAAGTAAAACATTATGAGCAACAGCATGAACGTTAACAAAAATGACATAATTCGATCAATCGAACAACCAGTGATGAACCACATAAATTTACTCGTACATACAAAGTGAACAAATGTGCTTCAAATAATTGATGGCCGCATGAATTCCGGACCATAATAATCATCATGGCAAGCAGAAAATTCAGTGAAAGCCAAAACGAAAACAGAGAAGAACCAATTCAAGTAAAATACAAACCAAATTAGAGTTATTTTCAAATAATATACCTAAAAATCATTGCAAAATAAAAATTAACAATACAATTTCCTACTCAGACACCCACCAAAATATACGCATTCAGCGGACCGCCTCCATTTCACTCTACTCTCTCCAGTCTTTTCAACCTGGCTCCACGACTACCCACAGCACTTCATCTCTTCCTCAATTGATCTCATCCATGTCACCGGCGCCTCGGATGGCCATCTCGTCGTTTCCCCTTTGCATTCCACTCGACGGCCTACCCTAGTGCGTGATGTCCCCGAATGCTCTTCTCACTGAATACACAATCCAATCCATCTCCACTTATCTCTGCATATTTGTTGAGCGATGTGTTGTTGGCTGGTTCGTTGCCAGCCGGAGTGACTTCCTTGTTGCTTATCCTTGTTATTCCGGCCATCTGGTCTTCAGTGTAGAGTGAGTGAAGGCGGCAGCTGTTGACGTCATGTATGTCTTCTGACAACAGCAGAAGTGAAGCCGTGAAAGTTGTAAAGATGCTGAAATCCGGAAGAATGGCAGGACCAGGTGGAACTCCACTAGAAGCAAGGAAAATAAACGCAGACACAACAGCGGACACACCCACACCACTATTGCAGAAGGCTTGGAAGGAAGGAAAGAAAGCTACCTGAACACTGTTTCCAAGGTGAGCTACCTTGTCAAACTTTCAAAGATGGGAGACCTAAGTCTTAGCAAGAACTGGCGCGACTCATGCACCTACCCCTGTCCACCAAAAGCAAAATATCAAGCCGCATCATCCTAGACAGACTAGAAGATACGCTGGACTCAAAACTATGACCAGAACAGGGTAGCTAGCTTGCTGGGAGGCTGGGTGGCTGGCTGGCTGGCAGGCTAGCTAGCTGGCTGGCAGGCTGGCTGCCTGGCTGCCTGGCTGGCTGGCTGGCTGGCTGGCTGGCTGGCTGGCTGGCTGGCTGGCTGGCTGGCTGGCTGGCTGGCTGGCTGGCTAACTGGCTGGCTGCATTCAGGAAGAACAAACCATGTATCGATCAAATTACAGTGCTACGCGTCATCATAGAACACAACATAGAATGGCAGTCAACACTCCACCTCACCTCAACTTCATCCATTTTGAATGGGCCTTCGATGCCGTCGGCCACGAAGAAATTTGGCACCTGCTACAATACTGCGGAGTACCACAAACATTTACCAACCTCATACAACAGATATACGAAGAAGCCACATGCCGAATGATTCACAATGGAAAGCTCAGTGACGCCTTCGAAGTGAAGACAGGAAGGCGTAAGACAAGACTGCTACCTACTATCACCTATGATCTTCTGTATTGTGGTCGACCGGATCATGCAAGAAACCATGAGGAGTGAGAAGATGGGCATACGCTGTTTGACCGATGAACAGACCCTAGAAGATTTGAATTTCGTCAACGATGATGATTTGAGTCTGATGTCTTGTCGCACAAACTCGATGATGTACAGGCGTAAACCAACAAGTTGGTAGAAGAGGCAGTGAAGACGGGGGTTCAGGTGAACGTGAAGAGTACAGAGGTGATGAAGATACCCGAACAACATTAACAACAACAACAGCAACAACAAGAAGCATCAATCACCATCAGCGGGAGAGACCTAAAGGAAGTAGTATCTTTCACCTGCCTACCTATGCAGCATCATTTCAACTACACGCGGCAGCACGCGCACAGATGAGGATGTCAATGACAGGATCGGAAAGACAACAAGACAGGCCTTCATCGATCTGAAACCAGTGTGGAGATCTACTGTACTGCACTGCACTGCACCGCACCGCACTCAGCATAAAGCGTGAACAACATTCGGATTTTCAACACTAACGTAAAGTCAGTCAGTGCTTCTATGTGGTAGTTGAGAAACTGGGCGCGTCACGAACAGCATTTCCAACAAACTACAGACATACATGACATCAACAGCTGTCGCCTACGCTCACTCTACACTGAAGATCAGATGGCGGGATTGCAACGAAGGCCTGTCTTGTTGTCATTCCGATCCTGTCATTGACATCCTCATCTGTGCCCGTGCTGCCGCGTGTAGTTGAAATGATGCTGCATAGGTAGGCAGGTGAAAGATACTACTTCCTTTAGGTCTCTCCCGCTGATGGTGATTGATGCTTCTTGTTGTTGCTGTTGTTGTTGTTAATGTTGTTCGGGTATCTTCATCACCTCTGTACTCTTCACGTTCACCTGAACCCCCGTCTTCACTGCCTCTTCTACCAACTTGTTGGTTTACGCCTGTACATCATCGAGTTTGTGCGACAAGACATCAGACTCAAATCATCATCGTTGACGAAATTCAAATCTTCTAGGGTCTGTTCATCGGTCAAACAGCGTATGCCCATCTTCTCACTCCTCATGGTTTCTTGCATGATCCGGTCGACCACAATACAGAAGATCATAGGTGATAGTAGGTAGCAGTCTTGTCTTACGCCTTCCTGTCTTCACTTCGAAGGCGTCACTGAGCTTTCCATTGTGAATCATTCGGCATGTGGCTTCTTCGTATATCTGTTGTATGAGGTTGGTAAATGTTTGTGGTACTCCGCAGTATTGTAGCAGGTGCCAAATTTCTTCGTGGCCGACGGCATCGAAGGCCCATTCAAAATGGATGAAGTTGAGGTGAGGTGGAGTGTTGACTGCCATTCTATGTTGTGTTCTATGATGACGCGTAGCACTGTAATTTGATCGATACATGGTTTGTTCTTCCTGAATGCAGCCAGGCAGTCAGTCAGCCTCCCAGCTAGCTAGCTACCCTGTTCTGGTCATAGTTTTGAGTCCAGCGTATCTTCTAGTCTGTCTAGGATGATGCGGCTTGATATTTTGCTTTTGGTGGACAGGGGTAGGTGCATGAGTCGCGCCAGTTCTTGCTAAGACTTAGGTCTCCCATCTTTGAAAGTTTGACAAGGTAGCTCACCTTGGAAACAGTGTTCAGGTAGCTTTCTTTCCTTCCTTCCAAGCCTTCTGCAATAGTGGTGTGGGTGTGTCCGCTGTTGTGTCTGCGTTTATTTTCCTTGCTTCTAGTGGAGTTCCACCTGGTCCTGCCATTCTTCCGGATTTCAGCATCTTTACAACTTTCACGGCTTCACTTCTGCTGTTGTCAGAAGACATACATGACGTCAACAGCTGCCGCCTTCACTCACTCTACACTGAAGACCAGATGGCCGGAATAACAAGGATAAGCAACAAGGAAGTCACTCCGGCTGGCAACGAACCAGCCAACAACACATCGCTCAACAAATATGCAGAGATAAGTGGAGATGGATTGGATTGTGTATTCAGTGAGAAGAGCATTCGGGGACATCACGCACTAGGGTAGGCCGTCGAGTGGAATGCAAAGGGGAAACGACGAGATGGCCATCCGAGGCGCCGGTGACATGGATGAGATCAATTGAGGAAGAGATGAAGTGCTGTGGGTAGTCGTGGAGCCAGGTTGAAAAGACTGGAGAGAGTAGAGTGAACTGGAGACGGTCTACTGAAGCTGTATGTTTGTTTAGTAATGGCAGGACAGGTTGTAAAATTATATTTTAATCGTTATTTATGAGATATAGAAGAGATGCTACGTATTTTGTCCAGTTTGTGCATTGCTCAAGAGTGAATAAATTGGCAGGAATTTTTTTATGTCGAACTTCTAAGTGAAAATGTTTATATGAACGCAATCAACACTTTCGTTTCCCATCAGTGTTTTGGTGCATATTATGAGTGTTGAAATATTTGTATAACTGCGTTTTTCGAGAAAGTTTCATGTTACTTCTTTTGCGGTGGTTTCAAAGTATCAATAAATGACAGTTAGAGAAGTCACTACGAAGAAACCTTTTCATCACGAAAACACTGTTCTAAGCTAGGTGAGGGGTATTTGACATGAATATGCACTCACTAGATAGATAGTCACTTAGAGACATGAAGGCTTGACATTATTTCCGACTGTTCTTTCTAAGCCTAAGCACACTGCCTGAGTGTTATCACGAAATAAACATGTCCTGGCTTTCTACTGAGTATTTGAAGTTGTATGAAGTGTTTGAACTTCACTTAGTGTTTTAGATGAAATAGGTTCAAGCACTCCTCAATATTGAAAGCAAAATATAAACTTCATAGAGAAAAAAGTTTGATAAACGGGTTTTGAAAAGATGTGAGATTTAGAAAATAAGGAGCATATGTCAGCATTAGTGTGACCGGTTTTTAGGTAGATCATCAACACTTTATAAGTACTGTATGAAAATCCAATTTTTAGTTGTTTTCTGGAAGTGTCATTCAACAGATATTTAGATAATATTAGGGTGCAAAAAAACAAACATTTTTATTCCGATAAATATTTCCTTAACAAAATTATATATTTCATCAACCCGAAGTTTAAATTAATAGAATGTCCCAATGGACAGAAGAGATGGGGTGATAAGGAATGTTGAACTTTAAAATAATGGCAACTTCTCAGGAAATCAATACCTTGATTTGCGATATTGAGACCACTTATTCGCACAAACAATGACTTGCTATTTACTCCGGCACCATGCACGCTGAAAAGTCATAGAGAATGCCACTCAATGAAGTACTGAACACAACGAACAAACCTAAGAAAGAAGTTTATTGACAATCTTAGGGGAGCAGCCATCTTCGAAACTTGAGTGTACGGATAAGTAATTCAACTTATTTTGTGACAGCGTATGAGAAGTGTTATAAAAAGGGAAGTGTAGGTATTTAAATCTTACTAAAAGAGCATGTTTTTATATTGATCGATTACTGGAGAGCTACCAATTTTATTTTGTCTAGTCCTGAGTGCTGACCGAATTCTATCGATCATTTCTCCACCTAGAAGGCTCACCATCTCAATGCACGCTGATGGATTTTACTTAATCGGATGTGATTGGTAAGAACTTTTACAGATTTCTTCAAACTATAGACCTTCGCTACAATATCTATATCGAGAGTAAACTACTGGAACAGAATTAAACTAGGGTTCTGACGGGATTCCAGTTAAGTGGTGTTGAGGTCACCGACTAACTGCATTCAATGACCCAAATGCTAATATGGTTTCAATTTTTCTTGACGTCCGATGGCATTATTTTGAACAATGTTATGACTGGTAATTTCTTTCGTCTTAACTCATTCACATTCAGAAAAATCAACAGAATAAACTCAAGCTATGCTAGACAGACAAATAAAATAAAATGCTTATCCACATGAAAGTAGCTAAGTATCCATTCCTTGCTACAGATTTTGTCTACTCCTTTTACTAGCAATGAATACAAGTATAGAAAAAGACATAATCACACCATAAAATTTTATTAACTATGAGATAACATATATTGCATGCTTAAAGTGGGTGTTTTTTCGGAACATTATACAAAATGCAAGGTGATTTTGTTCCAACAAAAAAACTACTCTTAGAAAAAAATATCTTGCTTCATTCACACGCAATTTACTGCTAATTCACACAATGTAACTACATCAGTTTTTAAGTTAATTAAAATTCAAGGAGTTCAGATAAACTAATGCAGAATAAACAGTTCATCAACAGCGTTTAGTAATAAATCAATGTCTACCTATTATAACCACTCCTAATGACATTAAACTGTTTTCAGATAGGATCAAACAAGTGAAACATATAGTATATGCAGCAAAACAAACTAAACTGAGTAGAAGATTAAATAAAAACTTTTGAAAGGTGTTTACATTTAAAGATATAGAGAAGATATGAAATTTGCGACACGTAGAAATAAAACAGGACATCATTCATAATGACTGCTTAGGCTCATCTAATCAAAAAAATCTGACTGAAATTCATACACATAATCGATTAGGTATGAACACTAAAGTGAGACATTTTAAACAGAAAAATATAAATATTCAAACAAGAAACGAGGTGGCGGTAATTGAGTTCAGTAAACGGTGGAATGTGATATTTTTTATAACATGCTTAACAGTGCACTTAAGTCTGTTTCGTCCTCTTATACAACGCTGAGATATGGCAGTCAAAAGCTATTATCATCACTGTTCTTATTACTGTTTCTCCTTCGAGTTCAGAGAGGAACATACAGCCTCATTAGACCGTCTCCATTTCACTCTCCTCTCTGCAGTCTTTTCAACCTGGCTCCACGACTACCCACAGCATTTCATCTCTTCCTCAATTGATCTCATCCATGTCACCGTCGCCTCGAATGGACAACTCGTCGTTTCCTCTTTGCATTCCACTCGACGGCCTACCCTAGTGCGTGATGTCCCCGAATGCTCTTCTCAGTGTATACACAATCCAATCCATCTCCACTTATCTCTGCATATTTGTTGAGCGATGTGTTGTTGGCTGGTTCGTTGCCAGCCGGAGTGACTTCCTTGTTGCTTATCCTTGTTATTCCGGCCATCTGATCTTCAGTGTAGAGTGAGCATAGGCGACAGCTGTTGATGTCATGTATGTCTGTAGTTTGTTGGAAATGCTTTTCGTGACGCGCCCATTTTGTCAACCACCACATAGAAGCACTGACTGACTTTACGTTAGTGTTGAAAATCCGAATGTTGTTCACACTTTATGCTGAGTGCAGTGCGGTGCGGTTTAGTGCAGTGCAGTGCAGTAGATCTCCACACTGGTTTCAGATTGATGAAGGCCTGTCTTGTTGTCTTTCCGATCCTGTCATTGACATCCTCATCTGTGCGCGTGCTGCCGCGTGTAGTTGAAATGATGCTGCATAGGTAGGCAGGTGAAAGATACTACTTCCTTTAGGTCTCTCCCGCTGATGGTGATTGATGCTTCTTGTTGTTGCTGTTGTTGTTGTTGTTAATGTTGTTCGGGTATCTTCATCACCTCTGTACTCTTCACGTTCACCTGAACCCCCGTCTTCACTGCCTCTTCTACCAACTTGTTGGTTTACGCCTGTACATCATCGAGTTTGTGCGACAAGACATCAGACTCAAATCATCATCGTTGACGAAATCAAATCTTCTAGGGTCTGTTCATCGGTCAAACAGCGTATGCCCATCTTCTCACTCCTCATGGTTTCTTGCATGATCCGGTCGACCACAATACAGAAGATCATAGGTGATAGTAGGTAGCAGTCTTGTCTTACGCCTTCCTGTCTTCACTTCGAAGGCGTCACTGAGCTTTCCATTGTGAATCATTCGGCATGTGGCTTCTTCGTATATCTGTTGTATGAGGTTGGTAAATGTTTGTGGTACTCCGCAGTATTGTAGCAGGTGCCAAATTTCTTCGTGGCCGACGGCATCGAAGGCCCATTCAAAATGGATGAAGTTGAGGTGAGGTGGAGTGTTGACTGCCATTCTATGTTGTGTTCTATGATGACGCGTAGCATTGTAATTTGATCGACACATGGTTTGTTCTTCCTGAATTCAGCCAGCCAGTCTGTTCTGGTTGTGGTTTTGAGTCCAACGTATCTTCTAGTCTGTCCAGGATGATGCGGCTTGATATTTTGCTTTTGGTGGACAGAGGTAGGTGCATGAGTCGCGCTAGTTCTTGCTAAGACTTATGTCTCCCGTGTTTGAAAGTTTGTCAAGGTAGCTCACCTTGGAAACAGTTGGCAGGTGGGCTTCTGCACTGGTTCATCTTCTGATTCACCATCTACCTCTCCTGTTCTATCAGCTTCCATGTGTTCGTTGACATCCATTCCTCGTCTTGTCTTGCCTTATCTTGTCTTGTTTCCTCTTCCTCCCTAACACGGTTATGCAGGTTTTCTTCCATGCCTCTTTCAAACAGTGCAGTGTTCTTCCACTCCCGACCCTACAAGGATGTTGCTCGATACCTTCCATTCATCAGTCCTCACGACTGACTGACGTGAACATGTCCTTTGTAGTTTCGTCATTCGGTTAGTTTCTCCTGTTGGGTGTTCAACTTCAACTGTGGTCGTCTATCACCAACTTCTTTGAAGGCTTTCAACTTGATTTTCAAGGCAGGCTCCTTGCTTGCACTGGATAGTGTGTGGTGTAAACCTATCTACATCTGCTCCCCTTCTTCATCTGATCTCATCTCATCTGATCCTACCTGATCTGATCTGATCTTGTGTCAAGTAGGCTGGCTGCGTCTCCACTTTCTTCACATTCAGATGAAGTCAGTCTGACTTTTAGTGTGTCTGGTGTCTGGTGAAATCAACTCCATCTCACTGCCTCGTGAATATGATTGTCCCTTCACACACTGTCTCCAATCACCAAATCGTTGAATACTCAGAAATCTACAAACAGTTCTCCTCTCCATTCTCACTCATCACTTCACCGAGTGCTTCTCGACCCATGATGGATGAGTTGTCTTCCTGTGTTGTCCGCTCACAGTTTCGCATTCATGTCACCCAACCCATTAGAATGAATTTTCATGTCGCCAAATCGAGTTGTGTCTTGTCCAGTCCACTACTGATTGCAGTTGTCTGTAGAATTCCTCCTTCTTCTCTTCATCGGCATTATCTGTAGGTGTGTAGCGTAGTATTGTATGATTGTGACTTTCCTTCCTTTTAAGTTGAATCCATCTTGGTGTCATGATCCTGATCCTGCAGGAGGAGACTGGTTCCCACTACCTGAGAGCATTTGATGCTGTTGGTGACATCATGATAGCCACTCGAAAACTCAGTGTGCTTGTGGTTGTCGTTTGTGTGAAAATATTGGGGTAGATTATTGACTTTGCAGTTGACAGTTTAGAGAGTCCATTTTTATTGCATCTGCAGACTCCTGGTAGATTCCTAGCACTTCAATGCCATACCTTCTCATCTCTTTGGCAATCTGGACAGCCTTGCCAGCCAGCTTCAAACATTGGTCGGACATTCTATGTCTCCATTTTTACTTCTGGACTCATCCGAAAAAATAAGACAAATCGGCCGATTGGCTTCGCGAAGGCTTTGAGCACCCGGCCTGATTTCGTCTGTTCGCTTGCAGTGAGGAATAAGTTTATTTTAATTTTTAATATTTCCGTAGTGTTTTGAAGTTTGTTCACAGATTTGACTGGTTTTACGGGGTAGGGTTGTTAGATCCATGCCCAGCCAACTCTCTTTCCCCGGTCTTAGGACCAGCTAGTAACTAGTCAACTAGTTAACCAAGCAAGGTAATCTGTTAAAAGTAGAGGGCATGAAACGTTGACACATGTGTTTTCAAAGGTGTTTTTGTAGGATCGCTCACATTTTAGTGGGATCACCATGTTAGCAATTTTGGGGTCAGGTGAAGAATACTAGGCAATATGAGCAATTCGATTGATGAGATTGTTCACCTTAGTCGACTGAGATGGCTTGGACATGTATTGCGCTTGCCTAACCACTGTCTATCTGTACGTGCAGTGTCGAGGAAAATCGTTTAGTTGGGAAGACTGTTCATAGCGGTCAGACGAGGACGTTGCACTAGTTCATGAAGTCTCCCACTGTCGGTGTTAGGCGTGTGAGTAGATGCAGACTACTAGTTTGGGTCTTTTAGACGATAGGAGTCAATGGTTTATGACTGGTGGTGACATAACTGTAAGTCGGTCGCAGTTGTGCAGATGTCATAACTCACTGACGTCTACTCAAGCTTAAATATTCGAACCAACCTTTATCGTCAGACGATTTATTCCGTCACATAGCTTTGTCTACTTTGATATCAGTCTTTTCCTATCCATTTGTTCTTCGTATCCTACTGTGAACTGTGCGGACTCAAACTCATGCACCTGTGTGCGAGGATCTACTTTGATTTCTCTGTCTTTCTGTTATATTTTTCACAAATAACCTGTCTCTGAATCCTTTGGTGTTATTCAGGTTAATTTTTTGATTTTTGGAGAAAAAACAATGAATGTAAACAAAGTAGCATCTTACCTACTGTCTACTGTTGCAGCATTTCACCACAGATACTACTGCCAAGCTATTCACGTACACAACCTTCAAGATGTTATATTTTTGTGTGGCCGTACTGACTGATATCTTGATGTTATATAAATGAATACCAAAAAGATGCAATAGAATCTTTAGACAGTTGTCGTCACATGGCATATTGTCCAACAGCTTATCATACTTATGAAAAAGTAGTCTAATCAGTAGGTGTTCTACAAGATTCTTAGATAAAAAAGGTACTGGAAAAATCAAAGCAGACGCCATTTTGCCTTAACTAGCTTGCTTGGAATATATATATATATATATATATATATATATATATATATATATATATATATATATATATATATATATATAGTTATCACTTATTTGCAACGTCAATCAAGTAGGTGTATTTGACATTAACCATTACCAACACGAATGTTAATTTATTTTACTTCAACGAAATCCTGTGTATTATTTTCATATTTACGCTTTTGATTAAAAAGAAAGATCAGGATATAACTTGTACAAACTGTGTTGAGGAATATTTCTTGCTCATTTGCATATATATACCATGAACTAGTAAGAATTAGTCATCGAGGTAGATGAATTTTATAAAGTTTAACTTTTTGGTGATTTGGATATTTTGATGACGCTGCAATTATTGTCTTATTTGGTAACGCTGGTAGAAATTACATAAAACATTTTTAGCCCAAATATAAGGAAGCAAACAATTTCACTCTTTCAAACAAAGTCAAGCTGATGAGTATATAGTAACTTGCGAAAAATTTGAGTCACTTAGCTTGAAAAGTAATATGTTATGAAACCATAATCACTTCAAAAGTACATTGAACCATATTTCGCTGATAAACATAAACATATGGTCTAAGAATTCGACTAGTGAAGAAGATAATCTTTACTCAGTGTTTACATAAACCAGGTATTTTCTTTTCGCAAATCTGATGATCATTCAAACTCGTCCCGATGGTAAGTGATGTAATTGTAGGGTCCTCATACAATAAACATTCTAAAATTTAGTCAGATGCAAAAAGTATTTTTTTTAGCAGATTGTGTATACGACGACGGTAATTAAAATACAGCGTAACAAGAAAAAAATTTCATATAATTTAACAGATAAGTGAAGAAGAATGTTAGTCATACAACAGGTGAAATTTCACAGCTAAAATGATAGGTCCGCCATAGTTTCCCACAAAATGATAATCGTAAAGTTGTATCTCTAATCTTCTTCATATGAAGTTCTGTTTCAGTGAATTCAATAAAGTCTGCTGCAAGACTTGCAATTTTCATTAAAAAATCCCAAAATTGGTACCCAACATCAATGCTAGCGTAGCCCTTAATTACGATGAGTTATTGAAATAAAAATCCTTATAGTACAAAACCCTAGAGCAACACTGAATTACTGTACAGTAGATATGGTAAGCTCATACATAATGTAATTGCCAAGAAAGATTTTGTCGCAGAAGCTATTAAAGATGTCGACTTACACAACAGATTACATACCCTGGTTCAACATTGTTAAGAAAACTAGATGTAACAGAAATACGCTTGATATTTCGTCCATTTGATGAAAATCTACAATTATATGGAATGTGCTGGAAAAAATAATTTGAAAGAATTTTACGTTAACTTGATAACTTTCAAAGTTTCGACAGTTTTTTTTGCACTAAATAAAGTCAATTTCATTTGTTATCCCGAGATAAGAATAAGAAAATCAATTGGTTTCGATTTTATACTCAATGAAGACTGGATACCGTTAAACCTTTATTCATGTTCACTAATAATTTGAACAAATACATTAATTTACAAACATGATGAATGCAGTAATTAGAATTAAGCACAACCATTTCATACAGAATACTTACATGACAATAATATCCAACAGTTTGTTTAGGCTTACTTTCAATCAAATTTAAAGTATTTTTATGTATGTTTTCACTTTCACCGGGTAAAAACTTCTCTTCATTTTGATTATCACTACAATTTCCAGTACCATCTGAGATTCCATCATAGCTTTCTACTGGCCTACTTGAGTTGCTATATGATGCAGCCAAGTCAAGAGAATTGCGTCCTGATTGTCGCATTCGCATTGATTTTGTATGTGCTAGACGTCTAGCAGACGGAGAAACACAAAAGTGTTTCCAGTCTGGTTTGTATCCATAACCGAATGCATTCAAAGCTGCATTAAGATAAACGGGTTCTGAAGTAGAAAAAAAATTAGAATTTCTAAGTTAACTCGGATAATATAATATGTCAACACATGACTTCGTAACTCACTATATTCAATAGCACAAAGTATAACATTGCTCTAGCTCATCGACAAAATGGACAGCGAGACTGTTGCTTTCACATTATGATAAACTGAAAGCAAGCATTACTTACTTTTACATCATACTGTTTTTCCAGCTACAGTTGGCCTCTCCGTATATACAAAAAAATAAGATAATCGAGCAGTGCGAAGGGAATATCTCAAACATTTTGTCACTTAGCCATTAGAATTGCTTTTGCACTAGCGGTAAGTGTACAAATATAGAATCTTTTTCTTTTATTTATGTGCTTATCGTGCAAGTGTTGTAAGTACTCAAAACTACGAGAAACTCCAGGCAATAATTAATTTAAAAGTAACTGATTCCATAAAATGATCCGAGTGTACTGAATATGACATGAACACTGTAAATTCTTCAACACACCTAGCTACCCAGCAATAATTGTTACAAAGCATCAAGAAGAAATGAAGTACATAAGATTGTTGATGATACTATTGTAGATACCATTAGTTCGACCAACTGGTCTTGACGAAATCAGGTGGCGATCGCACTCGGACGGTGGTAATGATTCAACCAGCGCCTTTCATAATTTTTATCCCAACCCAAATTTTCTTTCACTCTCTGTGATCACCGCGTTAGAATACACTAACTGTTTCAAAATTCTTACTATACAGCTAAAGAACAAGCAAATCTGATCATATTCTGATCTATAAGCATTCGGTGTTATTTTCAGCTCATGATTTGAAGAAAGATTAATCAAGCCCTTATAACGGCAAATTGTCTTATCTGCATTTAAACCAGACAAATTTGTCTTGAGTTTGTTTGTATATTGTACTATGTGGCAAAATAAATGTCCCTTTGCATATATTGAAAACTAATCTAAGATCACTGCTTTGAGGTGTTAGTAGGCCAGTGAAACTTTTTATAAAAATCAAGGATTGCGTTTCTGAAATTCCCCTTGCTATTTCGACTTCCCCATAAATTCATCATCATTTTGATACAAATGTTATATTAACTTCTACGATTATTAAAAAAAGCGTCTGAATTGGGCTGCTTCATGAATACTTAACTATTTAAGTTTGCAGAGTAAATTATACATTTCTGTCATTTTACCAGTGCTTCTTAGACAGTTAGATGAATTTCCTAACAATATTGAAAACAATTTACCTGGATGATTTTTCTTAGGAGGATTGTCATTTTCTTCATGTCTTGAAAAAATACCTTCTTGATTTTGATGACTCATTTGAAGGTCGTTCCAGAAATCAAGCGAAACTTTATCTCTTTCTTTATCAATTGGTAGAGCAATACTCAAAGGACGTTTATGATGATGCTGTTCGTAGTATTCGTCATGAAAGTGAGAACAAAGAGAAGGATGACGAGTAGAAGGTGAAAAAGGTAACCGTGGTTGAATCTATTAAACGACAAAACAGAAAAGGCAAAACGAATCGTGATGACTCGAAAGTGATCAGAAAGTTGATTATCAATACCGAAATTCAGAGACAATATGGATTTTTGGAGCAGTTTTTAACATACGGTATCAAACTGGGTTGCGACAAAATGGAATTTGCTATAAAATATTAAGAGTCAATTACCAGCGAAATCTGCATTGAGTAGCAATGTGAGCCTTTAGCCTTTATTAGCATGGTGTATCTGCTAACTTGACAAAACATACGCTACATAGCAAGATCGAATCCTCTTTAGCCAGTGCTTAAGAAAACTGTACCACAAGGTTATTTCAAGGAAGCTACTTTACGTCTTAATAACAGTTATTTATCCAACTAACTTAAACTGTTGTAGGGAAATAACACAGCACAGCTGAAAAAATGAGTAGGGTGGATAATAAGTTCTTTAGCACAGCAGACAATAGAAGTGTAAAAGCAAGTGGCAAATACACCGATTATATCTACTAAAACTGAAAAAAATATGCTGCTCAACAATAAACAGGATATCGGAGATTTCTACTTCAGAATGTTTTTCAACTATTATTACTGTAGACTTCAGGAAAGATTAAGAGGCTGTATCAGAACCGTGACAATTAACTAAACCATAATTGAAAATCAAGGATAAGAGGCGAAATCTCAGTATTAATAGAAAGAAGGCACTGAATCCAATCATGTCAGACAAAAATATGGTGATACTACCAGCAAACAAAACAAAGAAATACCTCATCATAAACAAAGCATGTTATTTGAAGGAAGCACGTACTCAGTGAAAGCAGCACTTACCAAACAGTAGTCAAATCTTCATCAAATAATTGGCAACCAAATTCAAAGGAAATTAAACTATACAGTAAAATGTGGACAAGTCACAAATAAAGAACAACAGCGAAAGAAGACGAATAGCCCAGTCACATTTAGATTCAACAGTCAACTAAAAGTACACAAGTCTTTTAATAGTATCATTACAGTAAATTAAAACATCGTCTCGGTAAAAGTCAACACTAAATCAATTCAGCAGCTTACGTCCTGGAAAAAGTAAAAGATCCCAATATAAAAAAGACTGCAAAACAGCATCCTTCAATGTAACTGCAGTTTCCGCGCTAAACAAACTAGATCTCCCCAAAGATAGAATAGGTATTCTTCTTAGTAATATTTAGAATCTGGAAACGTATAGGAAAATCAAAACTGCAAAATTATTCTATCTAACCAACCTATGTCTTAAAAAGTGCTTAGAGTCCAATAGGAAGGTCTGAAAACCAACCAGCAGAACTGGCATAGGCCGATAAATATTTCGTAGGTCACTGAAGCAGCAATACACAGATTGGAACTAAAAGTCATTACGATAATAAAACCGAAAATTTGGATTCAGAATCGAACTGAAAAATAATTTCCATCTTATCAACCAAACCTTTGTAGGTTTTTAGTTTACAAATAAAAGAATATAGCAAAATCACATTTCTAAGCATTTCCAAAAGAAGAATACATGATGGAACCTTGCAAACACAAAGGCTTCCGAAGGTGGTACACGTAAACCAGACCGTGAATAACAGTGGTAACAAAGCAATATCTCATAAAACGAGTCATGAACAAACAGTATTTGCACATGTCAAGACTCACTGTAGTACTCAACGATTATGGAGGTTAGAAGAAATCCATTTTTACGAAGTATGCAGAGTCAGCAACTATCTAGTCAACTTCTTTAGGAAATGTCTATAGCTATAACTATATTGGCAATCCGGCAGTCGATTAGCCCACAGAATTTATAAGAACAACTTGTATTCAAACGATATGATATGTCATCATTGATACTAGTGAGAGTAGATGAATGCAACTGTAACTTTCGCTAGTACAAAAGGGAAATGCTACGACAAAAAAAGCTGAGAATGGCAAAAGCATTTCTGGAAGCACGGTACTTCAATCAAGTAACAATCAGTAGGCATGTTGAAACTGACCCAGTTTACAGACCACAAGGAAGAAATCAACCAAATACAAATAAACGAAGCAAGTCAATAACCAGAGGTTGGGTCTATGTCATAAGTCACATGTTCACAACGGTTGTGAAGATCAATCCTCGATAAAATTAGGAAGAAAATCATCCCTTTCCATGGAGTAATAACTTTCAATGTCTATAAATACGGTACATAAACATCTATACAACTTGAAGAAAATTCACTTTTTCTTGAAGTAAGTACTGATAAAGTTACCTAGCCTGCTGACGGAACGTCCATAAACTTGACCGCTTGAAGAACACCAAAAGGCATCAGTGTGGAAGATACCATAGGTAGTCAAGCAATTGTGAAGTAATACTGTGCTTGTTGTTTTGAAGGAAAGTAGTACAAAAACATTTGAATCAGCATGATTGCACTTACACAGCGCCATGCAGAGTTTAAAACCAATGATCTCTAGAAGAAAGTGACATTAAATTGCAATCTCAACCCTGAGTAGATTTCGATGCGAGCTTCATCCAAGTATACTCATATGATTGACAATTGACTCTTTGTGACTAGAACTCTGCACTCATCTTCGAAAATAAAACGCCATTCCGGAAATACCTATGGTTGGATGCCCTTACAATATTTCCGTTTCTCATCGTTTTCAGCGATCACTCATACTTGTACGGTAAGATTAAGTCGCCCCTTCTGCATTTTACTTACGTCTAAATAGAAAATTGGGTACCTCGTAATTTATTTTACTGTATGCATTTTACCAAAGGGGAAAATGCTATTAAATTAATTTTTCAAATCACTCTAATACCTGATACTCGTTCGACAATAGGATAACATACTCCTTGTTTGTTGACCGAACTATTAAAATATTGGTCAGAAAATGATCAAAAATGTAAAAAGCAATGGCCATGAGCAGAATGCTTTCCATGATATGTAGGGGAAACATTACTCAAACAGGGTTAAATAGCAATAAAATCGTATCTAAGACATCGAAGCTGACGCAGAATATCCAACCAGCTGTTTATTAAATATACATTCTGAAATATGACTGGCACAACCAGGTGAAACCAGTTTGCAAAACTTCATCGTCGAAATCAACTACATCTCAACTAAAGTGTCGTAATCGCATCCGAAGGCGTAGGTTTTGAAGAAATCTAGTCCGACTATTCGAATTCTCCTTGGTCTATGGATGCTATTTTTATAGTTTTGGCTAAAATGAAATAGGATTACTGTCCATCATCAAATGAACCTTTGTTACACACATCTCATTCAGTTAATGAATTTGCTTTACACTTATTATCACTCTCAAGTTAATTGCACTCAAAAGCAGGTGAACATAATGTATACATTTTTAGCTGAACATGTGTGCTTTGATAAATAATCGAAAATGAACAGAACGAATGTTCTTACTGTTCTATACTTCATCCATAACATGTTGCAACAAACAGCTTTCTTTATCTTATATAACCTAATTATCCGTGGTGCAAGTAAAGATAAGCGATAATCAGAATTCTACATAGATGTATTCGTATTGAAAATCTTAACTAAGGGCAGATATTAGTGCAACACCTGTTGATTTTGAAAGTAGGAATAGACTGAATTATGATCAGTTTTAATCTTTTCATCCGTACTTTTTAAATTTCTAGAGAATACTCGGGTGTGATTTTCCGCTGTGCTCGAGTCAGCTTAAATGAATTGTTTTTAGTAAAATAATTAAACATATAAAGCAAAATAATGCAGGTAGTGAGAAGTCAACAGAAAACATTCACATAATGGAATAAATTAAAGTACATGAATTCAGAGTTTTTCGAACATTATTACTTTAAACTACTCGTTTAAACGATTTCCATCACTGCAGTCATTTACGAGGTTGACTAAACGAAAAGTTGTCTATGTCAAGGAATTCCTGAAGAAGATACAAAAAGGTCCTGCTGTTTTGTTTCTAAAATCAAAGCTTTCCTTAATGTGTAACTATTTTACTGCTTGACGTTTACTACCCTGTTTAAATGACTTCAGTTTTATCGTAATTTTTAAGTGTGAGGCAACTACCAAGAATAATAATGGCGTCTAGTTTTTAAATTTGAAAATAAGCATGACTTTTTTAGCTATAACCGTAACTGAAATTAATGATGTTCACAAATAAAAAGCGATTGACCAACCGAAACCTGGAAAATAAGAACAACTTAAAAAATTCAGATAAGTGCGAATAAATAAACTAGAAAATGTAGTAGCCGAAAAATGTAAATCAGGTAAACATATAAACGTAACAAGTAACAAGGTATGTAACCTTCATTAATCTTTGTTGACGTCTCTCCTTCCATTGAACTTCATTGTCAAGATCATTAGATGGTTTAATGCCATTTTGGATGTATTGAGCTTGCGTCAAGTCACTAGACTGGTTTGCAGTCACGCGATACCTTTTACTCCCCTTACAGTTTTTACCGCCTTTATTAGTTCTTTTCAACCAAAATGACTGAGTGTGAAGCGGTATCAGTATATTAGGCATTATGATTTTGGATAAATCCCCTTTGACAGTGTTTTGTATCATCTTAAATCCGTATCAATAAACAAAAGTCAACATTTTAAGTTAGATACTGTAGAATGTTAACTGATCTGTAGAGATAATGTGCTATTGATAGAAGGCTTATAAAATAACAAAATAACAGACGTTATATTGTGTAATGGTTCGAAAGCAACCTATAGGGACAGAATTCACCAAGGTTAATCTGAATATAGACTAGCATGAATTAGCAGATAATACCGTGAGTTTCGCAACAAGAATAAAATACGAAAAACATACGAGTATTTTGATAAATTAAATTACGGCAATTCAGGAGGAAATAGAAAATGATAAAGAGAGTTTCAAGAGTTCTTAGTGCACAGCTAGAATTTGAATGCGACAAAATAAAAGGATGAGGCTAAGAACACCCTCCGCATACTTTTTCGTTCTACTATACATCAGAATTTCTATGAAACAACCAGCAGCCAAATGCCTTCAACATTTCATCTTACAGAATGCATTCATTCGTAATGTTTTATGCCCCTGTTGAACAAAATATAGTTTATCCACGCTTTTATAACTAAGTCTCTACGTTATCAACCTAGTGTTGGAGAGTACCTTATTGATGCCAAGATTTTTCTGATGAGCTCATTATTACTGAAAAGCTGAGTAAGTTGTTTGAAACATTCAACATAATCACTGTCCCACTCGCGCACATAATATTAGTTTTATTTGACTTCTACAATGACGTGAATGAAATAGAAAACTCAAGACTGTTATTCACCTTCATCTGTTTATCAGACTATAAGCACCCATAATCTGATTAATTAGTGCCATACTGTAATAAATTTGATTGGTGACTTTCTTCTAGAAACTGTTACAGTTTTATAATAACTTTCGTCATTTGATTCCTATTATTAAAAATCATGTATTTTTACTAATATTTTCCCGTGGAAGTATTATGATAGTTTCCAAACAAAATACGACTGCGATACCCCGTGATCCGGATACTTTTACCTAGTAAAACTCACCCTCAAATCGGTTTACCAGAAGACAAACTACAAAAAATTTGCAGGACGGTTTTACATTCAGTAAATTAATACATAATAGCTGACTGAATGATTCAAGTTAAATGCTTTATATGATTCCACATACAGCGTAAATAAAAAGACAAACTAAACTGACCTCACTGGAAAGTGTAACAGTTGGAGTAATTGAAGCGTCAGATATGTAACTTTCACCTGTTGCAGTATTCGAGGATATTGCTTTGGATGGATTTGAATTACTGACGCCGATATCAATGTTCAGAGGGCATTCAGTAGTTTGATATACTTCTAAAAGTAAAATCATTAAATAATATCATAGATTACAAATCACAATGATTCTTCATTCATAAATAACAGTTTCTATACTGGCTGTGTTTTCTTACAAGCAAAACAGATTAATCTATTAGCATTCAAAAATCTTTAAGAAACCGGAGAACTTAGGTCACTGAATTCCATGGTAGCGGTTGAAATACATGAAGGTCCTCAGTTTGATTTCACATGGAGTACCAGCAGTCCAGTGTCAAGTTCAAAACTAGTACAAACAACCATCCATTCCTCCCTAGTTTTCAATGATCTACTGGCTGATATAAATCAGAAATAGAAACACTTTTAGATTACAACTGGATGGATTTGGTTCTAAAGCCAACTTAAGTGATTCACTTAACCAAAATATTACAACACCGAATCCGACTCAGATCAAATAGATTAAACACAAGAACATAGTTGAACATATGATGGAATTTTATGCACAGAGATTAGTGATTCTGTATTTAAGCCATGAAATATATCTTTCAGAGGACAAATTTTAAATGGAAAGATGATATCGGCACTTCTACATTTTACTAGTTACCAGAATAATATCCAAGTATTTATTTTGCATTTAATTCCCATCAAAAACAAACTACGTTCTGTGATTCCATAACAAATGCATGTAACTTTGTAAACTAAATAACACATGAATATTTAAGGTGCAAAAGATTATGCAGAGAAAAGGATATCACACAGTTTAAATGTATGTATTCATTACCCTCTAAAAAACATGCCAGGCCAACTAGTTAACTAGTTACTAGCCAGTCCTAAGTTCCGGGTAAAGAAAGAAATTCAGGCATACGGCTAGCAATACCACCCCAGAAAACCAATACAACCCCAAAAGAAAATTCAAAGCACAAACAAAATATAGAAAATAATAACAAACTTATTCCGTACTGGAATTGGAAAGACGAAATGACACCAGTCGGTGAAAGCCTGCCTTCGGGAAGCCAGTCTGCCGATATGTCTTCGCCTTCCTCGATGAAAAAGAAAGTAAACATAGCGACATGGAATGTCCGCACCATGTTTCAACCTACCAAGACAGCCCAGATTGCAAAGTAGATGAGAAAGTATAGCAATGAAATGCTACGCTGGGAATCTGCGAAAGCACGTGCAATGGAAGTGGACTCTCCAAACTGTCAACTGCAAAGTCAACAATCTAAACCGGCATTATCACCCAGACGACAACCACAACCACACTGAATTCTCGAGTGGCTATCATAATGTCCCCAACAGCATCAAAGGCTCTCTCTCATGCAGTGGAAACCAATCGCCTCCACGATCATAACAGCAAGGTTCAACTCAAAAGAAAGGAAAGTCACAATCATACAGTTATACGCTACGCACCTACAAACGATCCAAATCAAGGAAGAAGGATGCATTCTACAGACAACTACAATCAGCACTCAACAAGACACCAGTTGGCGACATCAAAATTCATTCTAATGGCTGGGGTGACATGAATGCCAAACTCGGAGCAGACAACACACGAACACAACTAATCATGGGTCGAGAAGCACTCGGTGAGGTGATGAACGAGAATGGAGAATTGTTTGCCGAATTCTGTGCATTCAACGATTTGGTGATTGGAAGCACTGTGTTCAAGCACAAGGATTTCCACAAAGCGGCATGGACTTCACCAGATGGACACATCCAAAATCAGATCGACTTCATCTCAATCTCTAGAAAGTGGAGATGCAGCCCACTGGACACTAGGTCAAGGAGGGGGGCAGATGTAGGCTCAGACCACTCACCATCTAGTGCAAGGAGCCTACACTCGAAATCAAGTTGAAAACATTCAAGGAAGTTGATGATAGACCACAGCTCATGTTCAACACCCAGAAACTGAAGCACAAAACTACAAGGAACATCTTCACGTCAGTCATCAAGGCACAATGGGAGATGTCGACCAGCATCCCGGAAGAAACTTGTGTGGATCAACACTGGAACTCTTTGAAAGCTAGGAGGGAAGAAACATGCATAACAGTATTAGGAAGGAAGAAGAAAGAAGATAAGGAATGGATCTCGACGGACACATGGAAGCTGATAGAGGAGGGAGAGGAGGATGGTGAAGCAGAAGATAAACCAGTGCATGGATGCTCAACGACAAGAGGAACTGAGCACAATGTATAAAACACTACACTGAACAAAGAAGTCAAGAAGAGTGCACGCAAAGACAAAAGACACTTCTACGTAACACTGGCAAGTGAAGCAGAACAGGCTGCAAGTAGGAAAGACGTAGACTTGACAACATTATATCAAATAACCAGGTTACTATCTGAGAGGATATCAACACAGATGAAACCAATAAAAGATGATGAAGAAAATGTAATTACCAAAGATGAGGAACAAAGGAAACGATGGGCTGACCACTTCAGAAACCTCTTGAATCGGCCACCACCACCTGCACTTCGTCCAGAAATACCACCTCCAGACACACAACTACAAGTGAACACAAATCCTCCAACAGAAGTTGAAGTCCTGAATGCCACGAAGTTGCTGAAATGCGGGAAAGCAGAAGGACCACATGGAATCCCACCAGAAGCACTGAGAACAGACCCAGCGACAACAGCGGACATGCTTACACCATTATTGCAGAAGGTCTGGAAGGAAGGAAAAGTACCTGCCGATTGGAAGAAAGGCTACCTTGTCAAACTCCCAAAGAAGGGTGACCTCAGTGTTTGCAAGAATCGGCGCAGAATCATGCCCCACTCCAGTCCACCCACAGCAAGCAAAATATTAAGCCGCATCATCCCAGAAGAGACTGGAGGATGCGCTGGATTCAAAACTACGACCAGAACAAGCTGGATTCGGGAAACACAAATCATGTGCGCACCAAACTGCTACGCTACACTACGCATCATCACAGAACACAGTATAGAATGGCAGTCAACTCTACACCTCAACTTCATCGACTCTGAAAAGGCCTTCAACAGCACTGACCGACAAGTAATTTCACAGGCAGTTGCTGCCTCAACACTTCGAAATACCACAAACCTCTATCAATCTCATTCAACAACAGCTATATGAAGACGCCACATGTCAAGTAATTCACAATGGAAAGCTCAGTGATGCCTTCGAAGTGAAGACAGGAAGGAGTAAAACAAGGCTGTCTACTATCACCCATCATATTCCTGATTGTAGTGGACGGCATCATGCAACAAACAGTGAGGAGAGAGAAGAGAAGGATACGCTGGCTTGACCGATGAAAAGATACTAGAAGATTTAGATTTCGACAACGATGACTTGTGTCTAATGTCACACAGACTCGGAGATCTACAGGCAAAACTAACTGGTTGACAGAAGAGGTAGGGCAGTGAAGGAAGACGGGACTTCAGGTGAACGTAGAGAAGACAGAGGTGATGAAGATACTCAACCAACAACAACAACAACAAACACCAATCACCATCAATGGGAAGAACTTAAAGGAAGTAGCCTCTTTCACTTTTTTAGGCAGCACTGTCTCAACTACAGACGCCACAGGCACAGACGAGGACGTCAAAGCAGTCAGGATCCGAAAAGCAAGACGGGCGTTCATTAGCCTGAAATCAGTATGGAGATCTTCTGCACTCACCATGTGGAACAACATCCAGATTTTCAACACCAACGTCAAGTCACTGCTTCTGTATGGCTCACAGACTTGGTGCGTTATGAAGGACATTTCCAACAAACTACAGACATTCATCAACAACTACTCAAGCTGACTCATTACTGAAGATCAGATCAGATGGCCAGAATAATAAGAATAAGCAACAAGGAACTCTGGCCTGGCAACGAACTAACCAAGGGCCTGTCGCTCAGCAGATATGCAGAAGGAAGTGGAGAAGGACTGGATTGGGCATGCATTGGGAAGACCATTCGGGGACATCACGCGCCAGACCAGATCATCCAGTGGAACCCAGATGGGAAACGACGAGTTGGGCATCCCAGCTGAGGGTGACATGGAGGAGATCGTGTGAGGAAGAAATGAGAGTTTGTGAGCTGTCGTGGATCCAGGTCCAGAGGATTGCAGAGAACAGAGTGGAATGGAGACGCGCTACTGAAGCCTTATGTTCCACTAGGAACCCAAGGGACAAATAATATATGATACAATACAATAATTACCCTTGAAAGGGAACGCATTTCACCCGAATCAAAAAGCAACTATGATGCTTAAAAATCTTTAAAGAAACTGGGTGACTATTGCACGTTAATCCGAATTTAAATGACTTGAGATAAAATCTAGTAAAAGAAGAGCATAAATCCTCGTTTAGTTCATTGGCTTCATAGCACGAAAAAAATAAAAAGCTATCTAGTAACCTTATAGAAATGCAATACATCAAAATTCATGAAATAGAAAGTAAAATTGGTTACTTTTCCAGGATATTTTAAAATACTCTTCTATCCAAATATTACATTTTTGTCTAGATAAAGAAGTTTATAGACCGTTTTAGAAACAGCTAACGCAAACGCTTACTGTATACTTGATTAATAAGAGCAGTGTTTATATCATTACACCGTACAAAGAAGAATTGAATGATACCGTTTTGAGGGGGCTAAGATAATGACATTAGCAAAACATAGTATGCGTCTAAGACTTATCATTGTTGAGAAAACAAAACACAAGCTTCATCTTAAACATAAACAGTGTGTTAGTGACTGCTGTTCATCCCACAGAATTAAGCAGACTACATGTGTGTGTTGACGAGGAATCCAGACATTCAGATGAAGGCGGAGAACATTTTCCCAAAAGAAGGTTACCAACAGTTTAAGTGAAATTTGCAATAAATAAATGCAGGGATATAATCGAAAATAGTGTTAATGTGCGAACGGCTACCAAATTTTGTATATAAGTGCTAGAAGGTACATACTGAGATTTGCAGACGTGGCAACCCAACACAATTGATGAATGGACTTTAACGGTCACCCTAGCAACAACTAAAATAGCCTATTAGAAGTCTTGATTCGAAAAAAATCTGCCTCCCGAGTTGAAATAAACAAATTTAACTGACTATTTTAGTCAATGCAGGGATTTTTTGATTCATTCAATTAAAGCGATCTTCGCTTGTACAAAAACTGGTTCTTTCACCATATGTACTTTGGTGAACATGATTTCGTATCAGGATAAGATCAAATACGTCACTCTTTCTTTATTATCTTTCTTAACTTTAATCCACTATTTTCATAACGGCTTCATTTATCAACTCTTTTTGTCAAGTTTATGTAAAATGACAAATCAATGTTTGATCCAATTGTTCATTAAACTTTGCGCACAGTTCATATAAACTTTGTCTTCCGGGTACACCATCCAAATTTATAATGGTTGTGTTATTTGAACCTAAAACTTCAGTCATAAACTTCATTTGGTCAGTAGTCTGTTATGATTGACCATATTGCGACATAACTCTTTTAATACGTGAAATTGCGTTCAAAAGAGCTTGCAGTTTATCAGTAAAAAAACATACATATATTAAAATTATGTTTGAAGTAAAGCTATGTTCGCTTTATGTGAGCGAAAATTAAATCAACTAACTGAATGTTACTTAACAAACGAATCAAAATCTCAACACATTTCAACCGTTAATAGATGATGTGTCAATTTCTGTTTGAATAGACACTTACAAGTCACATAGAATGAATAACAACCTTCTTTGCGAAGTTTTAGTTAAAAGACAGGTGCGAAAAAAGTGAATGACTTAATGAATGTGCCGAATGAAGGTGAGGTAAATTTCACTAGTTTTTAGGTAGAACAAGGTAATGAAAGAAGTCAATGCAAATGTTTTTGAGCTTAGTTAATGAAGTAACCTAATGCTCAATATCGATCCAGACAGGGGAGAATCACGTTTCGCGGACTTCATAGCACACATCCACAAGGCAAACGAAGCTTTCTATTTTCAAGTTTCCGCAAATTTATTGTTTTCTAAAGACTCATACAAAAATAATTGTAATGCATAGGAAACCAATTTTTTGGATAGTTTAGCATTTTAGATATGGTGTTCTGGGTAAAAAAACTAAAAGATTAAGAGTTGTCTCATGTGTACCAAAAAATTGTCTGGTAATGAATACTGGTTGCTAAATTGGCTGATGTTTTACATCACCATGTTATACGCCTCCACTCAACCAAACATTTGTGGAATCTTGAGAAGATAGAAAAAGCATGAGTATCTGTTCCTAAGATGAACTACATTTTCTATCGAATATTAATTATCGATGAGTAGAATGACTCACTACCACCCCGAAGGTTTATATTGTCATGTCAATGACATTTGTAGGTTTTCAAGATAAGCAGAGGTAACGTTTTTTGCAAAAATATAAAAATACTTAACAATACATCATCTCTCAACAACAATCATTTGACGAACTAGTGTTCAATTTCGTGATGAGACTTCAAAAAATAAAAGTCTCATTTAAATACGCCAGCAATGTTGTGTATAATCCCTCAAATCAAATACATTTCTATACATGTTTAGGTATAAACTATTTCATAAAATTTTAAAGGATTACTTGAAACCAGTATTTGAGCGCAGATATGCAATGAAAAAAATGAGAAAACTGAATATTGTAATCTTTTTCATTGTTATTTTAACTCACTTCTGGCAACTTTATATTGCTTTAGACAGAAAATCCAATTGTAAAGTATATCTGCAAAGTGGTTTTCAATAAAAAGCTTGCTATGATAATTTCATTTCTAGATAAAAAAGGTTAATTTGGGAGCAGAAATAAGTCACTGCGGCAAATTGTAATCCCATTCTATTCTGTTTATTAGAATCGATACATAGTGGAACAGCATTACATAATGGATAAAGTTTCGAACATAATTTGTTGTCTATATTTATATCAGGTTTGAATCTAGGAGAACCGGACAGCTGGTTCGTCCTAGTATGTGAGTACTCAGTAGTACGTACCGATGACCCCACCAAGAATTGCATATGAATATAAGTATGGATAAATATGGATAATAAATTGTCTAAAACGTTATCCAGTAAAAAATACTATTTGACTGTGTGACAATTTTAACCAGCAAAATAAAATGAAAAAAAATTATATTTACTTTAGCATCTGGGGTTTTTTTGAACTCAAGATAGTAGTTCAAAGGTTGAACATCAAACTTATAACTTCAAGTAAATGTGATATAGATTTAATGACAAAAGAAATCAGCAGCCATATATACTCATTAAAATAACTTCAGTTATGATTTCAGAAACTCAGTATAGTTTGAAATAATAAAGTTTCATGGGAAATCACATATGCTTGATAGTACATTATTCATCAAAATAAATTGCAGAATAATTTTAATATTCACAGAATATATTTTATATAAGTTTATCCAGTGACTGCGTTAGTTTTCCGAAAGCTAGATTTCGATGAATTAGTTAACCGAAATGGAATACGGTTCAAGAATCTAATAAATTTGATTGCTTCAATCTAGCTTTCGGAAATTACAACGATGTTTCTTAGCTTGATAAACTGATAAAAATCACAACTGCGAGAAATTAGTCGCAACTCTAGATATAGAAAAGCCTAACAAGAAGCTATTAGCCACAGCTGGTTGCATGTAGTTATGTAAATAACAAAAAAGGAACTAGAAATATTTAATTCATTATCTCCTTACTATAATATATGACCTCTTAAACAGTACGCTAAAATCTTTGTCGTGATCAAAGATGTTCCCTCTAAATTTGTTATCAAAACAGTTTTTACGCTTATTTAGAATAGTGCATGCCATTCAGCATGCTCTTCTCCAAATGATAGTGATCAAAAAAGCTATTTTACACTGGGTATCGTGTTCTCGAATATCACTAACGCGGATTTATTTCGTCTCATAACATCGAGATCGCCTCATTCGTATGCCAAAAACGATCCTGCTCAATACAGACTGACAGCGGAACAATGTAGATCACTTAATTTAAAGCCAGATTGATGATCCTATATAAAAAGATAGTTGTACCTGTTTCCTCTAAGCACTCAGTATTTGTTTAGTGGGTTATAGATTCAAACGTCAAGCCACTTATAGAGGTTTGGAAAACCGTGTAGTATCATTAGCACTGGTACCAGAAGTGTAGCTCACTGCTGACTGCAAGCATGTGCATATGATTCCTAAATTACATCGGATTTCTCGTTTACATAAATCGCCCCACTTCCATAACGAATGAAATAAGACGCTATCAACTTGATCTGTAACTATTATAGGTAAAAATGCTCTATAATCCAAGAAATATAGAATTCTATGATGCTACATTTACATTTCAATTCTCTTATCGCTCCATACGTTCAACCAATTTAAAAAGAATGTTGATTACCTTCATGTCAGTAAAAGTTAACAACTACCTCTCTAGTCAGCGTGTCAACTTAAATCTTGTACCAAATAAGCGACAAAAAAGAAAGCGTGAGTAACCAAATGAAGAGTGATTGAGATAGTTTCAGGCTTAAGTAGGACACGATCTCATGTGAATTTACATGCATATTTGCAAGAAGCCAAACACATGCAAACATGTTTACAAAATGTAAATTTGGTTTAAGCTTATTTGAATAAAAGTCGTAAATAATATACCGATTTCTTTTTGTCAAAATAATGAATTCAGTGTCACAAGACTCGTTAATTAATTTAGGAACCTTGTTTTTTTATATAAAAAAGGTGCATAGTGCAAATCATTTTATGAAGTTCCTTTAAAATATACACTTCAGTGAACCGAATTATAATAATATGCAGTCAGTGTAGAGCCTTTATACGAAAGATGTATTGTTCAGTCGGTAAAAGTCACGGAGAAATTCTAATTACAGTATATATCACCTGAGATGGGAAATATTTAAAAATAGTCCCAAAATAACTCCTGATTTTAACCGTATGAAAGCAGAAGAAAACGTTATCGAAGCAATATGCAGTAAAATAGACTATCAGCTGACACAACGAATTCACTACTTTCAACTGTAAGATCGTATTTCCGTTCATTACAGACATTCACAACAGTAAGATGAATACTGAAAACGACTCAGGATTTGGCTAAATGAAAAATAAGCACAACTCCCTCTGTTAAGTTTGGTTATGAGAAGTAGGGATTACTACAAAAGCTGGCAGAAAATATTTTGCAAGCATTGTTAGCAAAGGGGAAACACTTTGTGTGCAACCAGATCTCCAGCTATGTTGTCAAATGGGCTAGATAATAAAATTATTATAGGTGGAAACAATGTGGCAAAATCAACTTTTATTTTAGTCTGTTTATAAAAATTGTCATATGCCTAAATTTAGAGCGAATTTAAGAGCCACCCTAGAAACTGTTGAAGTAGTCAATCAGATTTTAGTATTTCGTCATGAAAGTTAGGTTTTTATAAAATATTGAAAAGTGATTCCACATTTCACCAGTCCTTAGAGTAAACTTTAAAGTTACTGGAATGAAATTCGAACATGACTGAAAAATTAGTGATTCTAAAAAATATCAGACGCTTAGGATCTAACTGGGCAAAATAATTTAGATTACCGAATCCTCTGAAATGACTGCCAGGTTAATGCAAAAATTCAAGTAGTCAACTAGTTCACTAGTTACTAGCCAGTCCTAAGTTCCGGGTAAAGAAAGAAATTCAGGCATACGGCTAGCAATACCACCCCAGAAAACCAATACAACCCCAAAAGAAAATTCAAAGCACAAACAAAATATAGAAAATAATAACAAACTTATTCCGTACTGGAATTGGAAAGACGAAATGACACCAGTCGGTGAAAGCCTGCCTTCGGGAAGCCAGTCTACCGATATGTCTTCGCCTTCCTCGATGAAAAAGAAAGTAAACATAGCGACATGGAATGTCCGCACCATGTTTCAACCTACCAAGACAGCCCAGATTGCAAAGTAGATGAGAAGCTATAGCATTGAAGTGCTACGTTGCGAATCTGCGAAAGCACGTCGAATGGAAATGGACTCTCCAAACCGTCAACTGCAAAGTCAACAATCTAAACCGGCATTATCACCCAGACGACAACCACAACCACACTGAATTTTCGAGTGGCTATCATAATGTCCCCAACAGCATCAAAGGCTCTCTCTCATGCAGTGGAAACCAATCGCCTCCACGATCATAACAGCAAGGTTCAACTCAAAAGAAAGGAAAGTCACAATCATACAGTTATACGCTACGCACCTACAAACGATCCAAATCAAGGGAATAAGGATGCATTCTACAGACAACTACAATCAGCACTCAACAAGACACCAGTTGGCGACATCAAAATTCATTCTAATGGCTGGGGTGACATGAATGCCAAACTCGGAGCAGACAACACACGAACACAACTAATCATGGGTCGAAAAGCACTCGGTGAGGTGATGAACGAGAATGGAGAATGGTTTGCCGAATTCTGTGCATTCAACGATTTGGTGATTGGAAGCACTGTGTTCAAGCACAAGGATTTCCACAAAGCGGCATGGACTTCACCAGATAGACACATCCAAAATCAGATCGACTTCATCTCAATCTCAAGAAAGTGGAGATGCAGCCCACTGGACACTAGGTCAAGGAGGGGGGCAGATGTAGGCTCAGACCACTCACCATCTAGTGCAAGGAGCCTACATTCAAAATCAAGTTGAAAACATTCAAGGAAGTTGGTGATAGACCACAGCTCATGTTCAACACCCAGAAACTGAAGCGCGAAACAACAAGGAACATCTTCACGCCAGCCATCAAGGCACAATGGGAGACGTCGACCAGCATCCCGGAAGAAACTTGTGTGGATCAACACTGGAACTCTTTGAAAGCTAGGAGGGAAGAAACATGCATAACAGTATTAGGAAGGAAGAAGAAAGAAGATAAGGAATGGATCTCGACGGACACATGGAAGCTGATAGAGGAGGGAGAGGAGGATGGTGAAGCAGAAGATAAACCAGTGCATGGATGCTCAACGACAAGAGGAACTGAGCACAATGTATAAAACACTACACTGAACAAAGAAGTCAAGAAGAGTGCACGCAAAGACAAAAGACACTTCTATGAAACACTGGCAAGTGAAGCAGAACAGGCTGCAAGTAGGAAAGACGTAGACTTGACAACATTATATCAAATAACCCGACACCTTCTGAGAGGATATCAACACAGATGAAACCAATAAAAGATGATGAAGAAAATGTAATTACCAAAGATGAGGAACAAAGGAAACGATGGGCTGACCACTTCAGAAACCTCTTGAATCGGCCACCACCACCTGCACTTCGTCCAGAAATACCACCTCCAGACACACAACTACAAGTGAACACAAATCCTCCAACAGAAGTTGAAGTCCTGAATGCCACGAAGTTGCTGAAATGCGGGAAAGCAGAAGGACCACATGGAATCCCACCAGAAGCACTGAGAACAGACCCAGCGACAACAGCGGACATGCTTACACCATTATTGCAGAAGGTCTGGAAGGAAGGAAAAGTACCTGCCGATTGGAAGAAAGGCTACCTTGTCAAACTCCCGAAGAAGGGTGACCTCAGTGTTTGCAAGAATCGGCGCAGAATCATGCCCCACTCCAGTCCACCCACAGCAAGCAAAATATTAAGCCGCATCATCCCAGAAGAGACTGGAGGATGCGCTGGATTCAAAACTACGACCAGAACAAGCTGGATTCGGGAAACACAAATCATGTGCGCACTAAACTGCTACGCTACACTACGCATCATCACAGAACACAGTATAGAATGGCAGTCAACTCTACACCTCAACTTCATCGACTCTGAAAAGGCCTTCAACAGCACTGACCGACAAGTAATTTCACAGGCAGTTGCTGCCTCAACACTTCGAAATACCACAAACCTCTATCAATCTCATTCAACAACAGCTATATGAAGACGCCACATGTCAAGTAATTCACAATGGAAAGCTCAGTGATGCCTTCGAAGTGAAGACAGGAAGGAGTAAAACAAGGCTGTCTACTATCACCCATCATATTCCTGATTGTAGTGGACGGCATCATGCAACAAACAGTGAGGAGAGAGAAGAGAAGGATACGCTGGCTTGACCGATGAAAAGATACTAGAAGATTTAGATTTCGACAACGATGACTTGTGTCTAATGTCACACAGACTCGGAGATCTACAGGCAAAACTAACTGGTTGACAGAAGAGGTAGGGCAGTGAAGGAAGATGGGACTTCAGGTGAACGTAGAGAAGACAAGGGTGATGAAGATACTCAACCAACAACAACAACAACAAACACCAATCACCATCAATGGGAAGAACTTAAAGGAAGTAGCCTCTTTCACTTTTTTAGGCAGCACTGTCTCAACTACAGACGCCACAGGCACAGACGAGGACGTCAAAGCAGTCAGGATCCGAAAAGCAAGACAGGCGTTCATTAGCCTGAAATCAGTATGGAGATCTTCTGCACTCACCATGTGGAACAACATCCAGATTTTCAACACCAACGTCAAGTCACTGCTTCTGTATGGCTCACAGACTTGGCGCGTTATGAAGGACATTTCCAACAAACTACAGACATTCATCAACAACTACTCAAGCTGACTCATTACTGAAGATCAGATCAGATGGCCAGAATAATAAGAATAAGCAACAAGGAACTCTGGCCTGGCAACGAACTAACCAAGGGCCTGTCGCTCAGCAAATATGCAGAAGGAAGTGAAGAAGGACTGGATTGGGCATGCGTTGGGAAGACCATTCGGGGACATCACGCGCCATACCAGATCATCCAGTGGAACCCAGATGGGAAACGACGAGTTGGGCGTTCCAGCTGAGGGTGACATGGAGGAGATCGTGTGAGGAAGAAATGAGAGCTTGTGAGCTGTCGTGGATCCAGGTCCAGAGGATTGCAGAGAACAGAAAGGAATGGGGACGTGCTACTGAAGGCGTATGTTCCACTAGGAACCCAAGGGACAAATAACGATGATAAGATATAAAATCTGCAGAAATGCTCGGCTATAGGCTTGCACGTCTTTGTACGCAGTCACACAAAATTTTGAAACATATAGTGTTGAAAACTGACTTATTTGGGTGAAGGGAAGGATTGATAACCGAATCCTAGTTCATTGAATCAACAACTAATACATGTAATAGAACTGATTCTGCTCATGTTCCGGTTACATGGAAAGTTGTACTCCCCTGGGTATTGAGGAAAGTGAGATTAGAACCAAATGTGTCATATCTGAATGTTGTGGAGTTACTTGATATAAATATAGATAATAAATTAAGTCCCAAACGTTATCCAGTGAATAACACTTTGACTGTGTGACAATTCTTATAAACAGACGAAAATGGAATATCAATCTACCGCACTGCCCAAGTTTTACACCTATATACGTTAAACAAACTTGTTAGGCTGACATATTGTTAGGAACTAGCACCTTTTTTCCAAAAAACACCGCCTAAAATAATCCACAAGACAATTATACACTACCATGTCGTCTGTAAATTTCCACATCTCTGCAAAATTTACTACTAAGTCCAACAAATCTGTAATCCGGATGATCGACCATCAATGCTAATGTAGATTTGCCCTAAAAAACATTCTTTTTGGTCTTGTATATTACCATTTGGATTACCAAATTGACATGTTCATTTTCAGTCGCTTTTATTTTTTTCTTAACTGATCGACGCTTAGCCAAAGAACCACGATTGAAATCGTTTTATTGTTAGACTGTTCAGTTTTAAGTCAATGAATGCTGTCAAATTAGCCTAATTCAGAACTGTATCACGGTAACAGTTTGGTTAACTGCCGATTGTACTGTTAGCACCGTGTTTAATCATTTACTGTTAACATTTTAGCTACGACTTTTTCATTTTGTTTATTTTGAACCTCAGCATTCAGAAAAGTATTATAACCTGAGACACTAAAAATTTACTAGTACATTCATAAAAACACCTTAAAGAACCACAAAGTTCCAACGAGGTGGGTAATGTTTTTCACAAAAACAAGTAACCCCTGGTAATCTAGTTGGCTGTAAATTCGATCATTAGAGCCCGTACCAGTATATCCTAATTCAAGCATTATATACACTTAATTGTATATGAAGCTCCTCAAAAAGATAAACGATGGAAGACCTTTACAGGTGCATAGAATAATGACAGGATTATTTAACCAATGCCTCAGTATAAGAACACAACAGTATTTCAACAACTTTTGACTATTTTCCTATTGTTACTCGCCCCATTGCACATCTGTTAGTATACCTTACTGCATATATAATCAACTTTCTAATGGCATTATCACTTAGCTTAACATGCAAAACGCTATACGCTTCTTTATTAAGAAAGCGCAGTTTTCTCATGAAGTAATAATTCAATTACTGAATGCCTAGCCCCTACACATCACACTGAGCAGCCAGTCTTTATTAACTAGCTAGTATGTTTCCGTCGGTATGGAATGTCCACAAGGAACTATGGGTTACTAACCTAAGATTCTTACCTCATTTGAAACGTCAGAGTTCATTGTTTGGTTCTGAAACAGTACCATATCCTACAATATTCCCTTTGAATGGGTAATGTTTTTTGAATAACAACTCTTTTAAGTTCAAACAAAAATCACAAACAACTGTCAGGTCTAAATGTAAAAATGAATAACGTTTACTATTCAATTTTAGCTCCCAATGTTCTCTTACCCTCTGTAGCTATTTTTCCTTTTCTTTTGTTCTCCTTTGAACGACTTGAACAGCGAGGAATCAGCCAAAGGAGGGATTTTGAATAGTTATGTTCTGATTTAACGCGTTCAAATTTAGATGAAGGTTCCTGAATTACATCAGTATCAACAACGTTCTGGTTAGATTTTTGATGTTCACACTTTTTCCGACTGGATAGTCCTGAAAAACTACGTCTCAGTTTCGGTGATATATGACGTAAAAACTCTTTAAAAATTCTACTACCTGTACTGCTTGGCCTATTCTGAGGTTTAGTTTTGCTAGCACCTGCTAACGTTGAATCAACACGTGACAAATGACTTCTATATCTTGAGTCTGTAATCTTTGGACTTGTTGAAGATGTTGAACTTGTCTGAAGAACAGTGGTTTTATTTATCAGCGAACTGGTAGAAGCTGGGTTAGAAACGGGTGTTGATGTTTTTTGAGCTAAATACTGGTCTAAGTCAACCTTAGAAAGATTTGATTCAGAGCATGGATCGATCGATGACATCAAACCTAAAAAAACAGAAAGACGTTTATAGTTAGTCATTCCATTTCGCAGGAAGGCTGGATATACAAAATCAGAAAACGATAAAAATGTATAAAACCTTTTACCAGTAGTTCAATAAAAATTACACTTGGTGAAAATATACCATTGAGGAAACTTACTAAACTGACATATCAGTAGAACAAGATTGATACAAAGATTCCAACAGAAATGATTTGGACAAAAAATACTTTGAACAACTCTCGAAAGTTATAAGTATATGAACGTTACTTTATAATTGCCATTGTTAGGGTATTTCATTGAAATACGAGATATTATGAAATCGAATCCAACGAAGTTATTAAAAACATGGAATAATATTTATGTAAGCTTCCCTCTTATGGTTGAACTAAACGAAAAGAGACTCAGATTTGCAAGGAATGATACTTCATTCATTGTTTATGACAAGAATATCTTCTTCAAACATAGGGTAGAAGCCACATTTTTATCAACTTCACTATAAAAGCAGAATCGAAACCACAATTTCACTTTGGCCCCAAGTAAAGTACCATGACTAAGCTGAGTAATTTAACTACAGAAAGCAAAAATAAAACGAATAATTGACTGGTGTTCAGAGCTGTCTACCTACAAATGGGTGGGAGTATCTTGTTCTTAGACTTTCCTCGTGGAGGGGAGATATGTACCTTGTACACAACGAAGAAATAGACAGTTTTCAAATAGTTCTGACGGAAAGCGTTTTCCGACAAAAACTAGTAAACATAAACCTGAATGCGAAAGACTTGATGGAATGCAGTTATCTAAAGAATTCTGTGCAGCTAAAAAATGACTCTAGGGATGAACATGCGACCAAAAATCTCTGAAAACCAACTTTAGAAATACTAAGCGGTCTAATGTACTCTCTTGTATTCAACCCCACGCAACTAATTTGTCACAAATCAACGTGTGTATTCTAGTTTTATACCTCGTACAGAACTATGTACAAGAATTACATAATGCACAAGTCTGCACAACTTGCTCGTGAACACCATTCGGCTTATCTGGTAAACATCTGATTAAAATTAATTTTTATCTACGTAAAATAACAGTTCCTGAATGAATAAAACATCACTTTCGTTGATGGTTCCTTAATCATACACAAAGTCCTTAATGTTTGAGACAACAGCTGGGAAATCTAAATTAAGGAGACCAGATATCTCCCAACCGTTCATCATAAAGACAATCAAACTGATACTATATGCATAAAAGACATTAAAGCAATTTCAGTTTTGCTGTGACTTCATCAAGAGTTGGTCATAGTTTAAGTTTATTGTTTACTTTTCCTAACTTAAATTCTTATTTTTAGTAATTAGCTTCTCTTCCTACGAAACATTGTATCATCTTACGACAGACTACTTATGAATATCCTACCCATACCACTACAGGTCTATGTTTTTGCAGAATGAGTCAGTTATAAGAAACATTTTAATGGCTTTAATTTTCTCCTTCCTTTTCTCGATACCATAATTCGATCATTATATTTCAGGATCTTTCATCAACTGCGGACATCCTAAGTCACAATGTTTATCAAGATAATAAAACAAGCTTCATCAGTTAAAGATGGCATGAGTACAGCTGGGAAATTGTGGAAGGCTAGCAAATCACCGTTTTAATAACTTGTGGTTTCAGAATAGTCGTACTTGATGAGAAGCTCTTTTGTTTGGGTAGTGCACTGTGTTTTTTGGACCTTGTTGTTTTACGCTTTTATACTAACCATTCAGAAACCTTTATAATGCAATCAATATAAGACTATTTGAGTGAAAGGCTATGTACTTATGCGTTTGTAAACAATACAGTACGAGCTGATACTGTTTTAACGACCTCAGTTATATTTATTTGTGAAACAGAAGTCAAGCAAAATAATAACAAATAGAAAAACACAATATGTAGATTTAAGAGGCAGGCAATGATTTACAGTAGTTGTAGCGATAATTGTGGAGAATAATGTGTGAAATAAACAAATACTGTATAACATGATTCTTCCATGGGAATCAAGAGAAAAATAAATGAGATACGACCAAATAATCATTCTGTGTGGGTTGACATAGTAATTGAACATACTTCTTATGAGTAGATTGTTTCTGATTTTTTAGCATTGATTTCCATGATTAAGGTTGTGGATTAGAGATATAACAATATTTCCTCTGATGAATTACTTTGAACTAAATGTTTAGCATGAAAGACTAAATCAATCATTGCAAAACGTTCACTCTTTACTAGATAAGGAAAAATAATGGCTACGTTTGCAGAAATAGATATTTCTTTTCTAAAAACTAAGTTGATACATACTCAAATGCGGGCACTTCATCTAAATCTATAACGGTAAATAAAAATCTCTATAGACATTGATCGTCAGTAACTTAACTTTTTTTTAAATATTGTTTATTCCAAACGTCAGCGTATATTTCGACTGCAATTCATATCATTCCATTGACTGTGCTTAGCCGACATGTAAGGATAAATTATATTTAGTGTATAGTGGCAAGATAATATATTTGGATGAGATGCTTTTCATTACCTCTAGACTTTGATAGGTATATGCTTACAAAACTATTGAATACCAGTTTTGTAACAAAGTCCCAGTTAGTTTCGCTTTCTTCATTCCTCAGCAGAGTTGTCAGAATATGCCAATTCCGCTTTATCAATAAAACATTCAACTAAACTTTTTTTATGCTGGACAAGAATGAAGCTTTGTCTTCGTACCTAAATAGTACTTCTGAATGAATTTTGCCGAGCATATTTATTGGTTTGACTGATATAGACATGAAGCTCGGATACTCAGACAAAAAAATCATATTGGTTTGTTTATTAGATGGATCACATTTTATACATATTTTATCTTAATTCTTCTGTAGCTAAGGTAGTGAAAATTTCAGAGTATATATATAGTGTGCTGAGTTTTCCCTGTCGTGAAGCTAAACCTAAACCGAAGAAACGTATTTGGAAGTGAAGTTACCTTAGTATACAATTACTTTCAAAACACTATCCAGTAAATGATATTACTTCATTGTGAGATACATCCAACAAATAAGCTCACATTATATCTGTGCATCACTTTGGTAAACAAAACACCTAAAAATGACACGCTACTTTCATACTGACCTTTGCGGATTATTAAATTAGCTGGATGAAGAGAAAAGGAGATATTCAGAAGCTCTGCCTCACTTTTCCATTGCAAACAGTGGAAATGTTCAGTTGTCAACCAGTAACGAGATATATTAGAAGAATAAAAAGTGAGTGAATACTGCAGTTGTTCCGAAGTATTTCCATAGTATCTTATGTTGTCTATGCTTACACATCTATATAAAACATACATTTTCTGAGGAACCGCCTGAACTGATCATAACTATCAACAGTGTCGACAAAAATATCGACAAAGTAATTAGGATTCATCCGGAATCAACAAGAATTATAACTGTGCGGTAAAATAATGTTTAAGATAATTTTCAGTTTATAGAAATATAAGTACACTTGGTCAAACTCTTGTCATATATACAAGCCGGAAAGGTTGAAATGATGTTTTTAGAAATGATTTGTATTATCAAGCTGCATGTATTTAGTCACAACTAGTTTAACTTTATTCGGTACTTATTTCTCGTTTGCACAACTGTTACTTGTGAAACACGTTTATTTCTATAATCAATAATCATCAACGTCAGACATGAAATTACTGCACAATTGTCCAATTTGTGACACTTTCTCTAGGCATGTAAAGCCAGATTGAAGCGAAATGAAAGACAAACAAATGAGGAAGAAAGCAGTCAAAAGTAATTGAAAGTCATGAAAAGTAGAAACGAAACAACAACAAAACCCGGAATGACTATCAAGACGAAGATCATGTTTGAATATATATGCGCTACTTAGATGAATTCTAAGCCATGTCATTTAGAGTTTCCAACCACCAACATTAGCTGTCATGCAGACCGCGACCAGGATGCGTGTGTTTCCCAACATGGATCAGACCAATAGTCAAAGACTTCACAGACTGATGTTATATTTTTGTATGACTACCTGTAAACTTTCTTTATCCTGAACCCACTTCAGGTTTCATTTTGAGACAAGTCAAACCGTGACCAGGCATGTTTATCACATCTTCCAGCCACTTCAGTCAATGCTACTTCACAAACTTATCTTAAAATACTACACTTGACTTCTACTTTACTCACATAGAGACATTACAATACACAGCCTATGCTAGGAAGACACTTAGAGTCTCTTCATGTCCTCTACTTTTATTGATCATGCTTCATAGTCATACAGTGGAGCAGAGCGAACTTCAGTGCATAATATTTGGCTTTGTTTATACAAACGGATATCATGGTGGTGCCATTAAATGGTATACGTTGGCGAAGGTCAAGCTAACCTTTTTCATCCGTGCAGAGATTTCATCAGTTACTGACACCAGGACTGATCTGACTTCTCAAATACTTGAAGCAGTCAAAGTCCTGTACCACTTTACCACCATTTATCCCCACTTTTATTAAAATATTACAGAACTAACTCATGAAGTAACATCTTTAAAGTTTTTATGTACTTGATAAAAAAACCGAACGCATGAACTAATTGTGCAGTAGTTGACATTTAAAGTTGCCAACAACTAAATGAGACGGAGAATTTTGAAAACTATTGCTAACGATGATCAATTATTTTCATCATTTTGACTACCTCAGATAGCTGTGGTTTGGCAGACTAGTATTTATACTAGGTGGTGGTTGAAGGTGGAATAAAAATTTGGATTGCAACCGGGTTCAAACCAGCGACCATCGGGTTTCCGGTCCAATGCTTTGATACTCTGACTTTGTATTTCAGTTGATAGAGCATCAATTCGGAAACCCACTAGTTTGAATCTGGCAGCGGTCCAAATTTTTATTTCACCTTCATACGATACATACATACAATAAAAAGTTTAATCAGCATCTGTTGAGTCATATGAGTGATAGTATTTATTAAAGTTGGAAGGGTTGACCAGTTGTACTGGATCATAAATATATGACTTTATGAAAGTTATAAAACTCTAAGAGGTTACAGATATGCCATGTCATTCAGAGAAACATAAGCAAACAATAAGGATAAAGGTTCTTGATCAACAAATTTGTTTAGGTTAGTTAACTGTACAGTCAATGTTTGCTCCTTTAATTCAACATATGCCACGAAAAAATCGATTAGTAAGTAGTAATCAGTAATGAGTAGTAATATATCATATCCACAAAAGGTTTTTAGTGATAAGTCCGAACCCAAAAAAGGACTACTAGTGGTAAGTAATAATGGAAAGAGTAAATTTATAGAATTATTTTTTCCAACTGGAAATACTCTTCGAGTGTGTTAACTGATTTTATAATTTATTCCGTTGTAAAAACATTACCAACTTATGATTCTGCCCATAAGCATATAGCTTATTTCCACGCGTTTACTTTAGGTATCCCATCACAAAAACCAAACAATATTTGTAGTAAAGCCATATGGTATATGTTAGTGCAATTTCATCATTCACCTAATATTTTGGTGTAATAAAATATTTATTTATTGCCTGATTGCTATGCACATGCTTTTCAGCTAAGGCAAGAAGGTTAGTCATCCTAGGCTTCTTGCTACCTATTACTTAGATTTTTAATTTCTCCTGTTTTTACTTGTTAAATAGAAATGGTAGACTTCTACGTCTATAGGTAGATTCCTGTATGGTTGCTTCGATAAAGCGATTCCGTTGATTTTGGTGCTCCCCATTTTGTGGAAGCTATCGACATAATTCAAGATACGCATCAGGATTAACCATTTACATAACCCCATATCTAAATAATGATGTTCTCAATGTGACTCAAACCCCAGATTCACTTCTAAAAAAGACTAAAAGGTATCTTATGTAAAAGTAAATCACAGGAGCCACCTATTGTGCAACAGCTCAGCTATTATTTAGATTCAATAGGTTGTAATCTTCTTCTGTTTTGAACAGCAAAAGCAACCTAATTATTTCTTCAAAACAGGTTCCTACCTTCTTTCTAACCACACATTTCTATACACCTTGTTGATTATCTTAATACTTCTGAATACAGAATGAATATATGCAATCATCGATTTTCCGTAATTTTAAACAATAAATGTAACTTGAAAATCTTATTTCTGTTTGTCTCAAAGGGTGAGAAAACTACTTATCCCACACAAGCCCAGTACTTTACCAAATAAACTACGTAACTCAGTTACAAACCTTTTCTCAACCTCACTTCAATTAACAACGACCTTCCCAATTGTTGTGTGAATTAACCATGCGTGACTGTCAATTCATTATCATACTATTCACCTCATCAGGTCTTTTCGTCCTAATCCAGATCGAAGAAAGAGCACCATTCACTGACTAAAATGAAAATAAAACCTGGTTATCAATTGAGTCTTGTAACTCAGTCGATAGAGTAACAGAGTGGTAACCGAGAGGGTAGCACTCCCCATTCCATTGTAAACCAGGTTTTCTCTTAAAATTATTCATCACCTCAGAGCAATAATACCATTTTATCGGAAAGAAGAAAGTTAAGCAAACAAAGTCAACTTAGAACGTCGCTCACAAGTGCATCGGTTAAAGTTGCCACACTTTACAGTAGTAAACAAAGAATAAATAGGTAGTTGATGAGTGCTTTCAAAGTAGACGAAGTTGTGTAAGATAATCAACAACCTGGAGATGAAGGTTAGTGGGAATACTTAGGCTAAATGAGGTGTAGAAAAGCAAACTGATCTACACCGATGTGACCAACTTTCAGTCATATCATCAGCAGTCCTCAATCACAGATTTCTATCGTCTTGGAGACCACATTACCTGGCAAAGGCTAACTCAGGAAGTCTCATCAACACGCAAAAGTTTGTACGGGATATTTTGAAAGATAAATATATTTCCAACAGGAAAAACATGTGGTAATCTATTGATCGTACAGATTATCAAGTCATTTAAAAAGTATTATTATTATTATTAGTCCCTTGGGTTCCTAGTGGAACATAGGGCTTCAGTAGCACGCCTCCAGTGACCTCTGTTCTCTGAGATCTTTTCAACCTGGTCCCACGACAGCCCACAACCTCTCATTTCCTCCTCGCACGACCTCCTCCATGTCACCCTCGGACGTCCAACTCGTCGCTTCCCATGGGGATTCCACTCGAGTGACTGGCCTGACGCGTGATGTTCTCCGTCGGTCTTCTCAGTGCATGGCCAATCCATCTCCACTTCCTCCTGCATATTTGTTGCGTGATAGGTTCTTGGTTGGTTCGTTCCCAGAGTTCCTTGTTGCTTATTCTTTCTGGCAATCCATCTGATCTTCAGTAACGAGCCAGCGTAGGCAGTTGTTGATGAATGTGTGTAGTTTATTGGAAATGCCTTTCGTGACGCGCCAAGTCTCTGAACCATACAAGAGCACTGACTTGACGTTGGTGTTGAAAATCCGGATCTTGTTCCACATGCTGAGTGCAGAAGATCTCCACACTGGTTTCAGTCAGGCTAGTGAACGCCTGTCTTGCTTTTCCGATTCTGACTTTGACGTCCTCGTCCGTCCCGCCTGTAGTTGAAACAGTGCTTCCTAGATAAGTGAAGGAGGTTACTTCCTTTAAGTTTCTCCCGTTGATGGTGACTGGAGTTTGTTGTTGTTGTTGATGGTGGTGGTGCGGTATCTTCATCACTTCTGTCTTCTCTATATTCACCTGAAGTCCCGTCTTCTCTGCCTCTTCTATCAACTTGTTAGTTTTTGCCTGCAGATCTTCAAGTTTATGTGACATTAGGCATAGGTCATCGGCGAAATCCAAGTCTTCTAGGTTCTTTTCCGCAGTCCAGCCAGCGTATCCCCATCTTCTCACAGCTCCCCACTGTTTGCTGCATGATCCAGTCCACCACAATAAAAAATATCATGGGGGATAGTAGGCAACCTTGTTTCACTCCTGTCTTCACTTCAAAGGCATCACTGAGCTTCCCATTGTGGATTACTTGGCATGTGGCATCTTCATATGGTTGTTGAATGAGGCGGATAAAGGTTAGTGGTACTCCGTAGTATTGAAGCAGTTTCCAAATTACTTCTCGGTCGACGCTGTCAAAGGCCTTCTCAAAGTCGATGAAGTTGAGGCAGAGAGCTGATTGCCATTCTATGCTCTGTTCTATGATGATGCGTAGTGTAGCGTTGCAATTTGGTCTGCACATGATTTGTACTTCCTGAAGCCTGCCTGTTCCGGTCGCAGTTTTGAATCCAGTGCATCTTTAAGCTTCTCCAGGATTATGAGGCTTAATATTTTGCTTGAGGTGGACAGGAGCATGATTCCTCGCCAGTTCTTGCAAACACTGAGGTCTCCCTTCTTCGACAGTTTGACAAGGTAACCCTTCTTCCAATCGTCAGGTACCTTCTCTTCCTTCCACACCTTCTGCAATAGTGGTGTGAGCATATCCGCTGTTGTCTCTGCGTCTGTTCTCAGTGCTTCTGGTGGGATCCCATCTGGTCCTGCTGCTTTCCCGCATTTCAGTAGCTTAATGGCGTTTAGAACTTCCATTTTCGTTGGGGGATTAATGTTCACTTGTAATTCAGCGGCTGCAGGTGGTATTTCTGGACGAAGTGCAGGTGGTGGTGGTGGTCGATTCAAGAGCTTCTTGAAGTGGTCGGCCCATTGTTTCCTCTGTTTCTCTTCTTTCGTAATTAAATTTCCTTCTTCATCTTTTATTGGTTTCATCTGTATTGGTCTCTTCCCTGATAGCAACCTGGTTATTTGATACAATGTCGTCAGGTCTCTATCACTCTTACCTGCAGCCTGTTCTGCTTCACTTGCCAGTGTTTCGTAGAAGTGTCTTTTGTCTTTGCGTGCACTCTTTTTCACTTCTTTGTTCAGTGTTTTATACATTGTGCTCAGTTCCTCTTGTCGTTGAGCATCCTTGCACTGGTTTATCTTCTGCTTCACCATCCTCCTCTCCTCTATCAGCTTCCAGGTATCCGTCGAGATCCATTCCTTGTCTTCCACCTTCTTCCTTCCTAATACTGTTGTGCAGGTTTCTTTCCACATAGCTTTCAAAGACTTCCAGTGTTCTTCCACACAGGTTTCTTCAGGGGTGTTCCTCGATATCTCCCATTTTGTCTTGATGGCTGCTTTGAAGATCTCCTTTGTAGTTTCATCCTTCAGTTTCCGAGTGTTGTACTTGAATTTAGGTCTATCACCAGCTTCCTTGAAGGCTTTTAACTTGATTTCGAAGGTTCCTTGCACTAGACAGTGAGTGGTCTGAACCTACATCTGCTCCTCTTCTTGACCTTGTGTCAAGTAGACTGCATCTCCACTTTCTTGAGATTGAGATAAAGTCGATTTGATTTTTAGTGTGTCCATCTGGTGAAATCCATGTCGCTTTGTGGATATCTTTGTGCCTGAACACACTGCCTCCAATCAACAAATCGTTGAATGCGCAGAATTCTGCAAACAATTCTCCATTCTCGTTCATCAACTCACCGAGCGCTTCTCGACCCATGGTTAGTTCTCTTCCTGTGTTATCCCCTCCCAGTTTGGCATTCATGTCGCCTATTAGAATTTTGATATCGCCAACTTGAGTGGTGTCTTTTCCAGTGTTGATTGAAGTTGTCTGTAGAAATCCTCCTTTTTCTCTTGCTCTGCATTATTTGTAGGTGCATAACATTGTATGATTGTGACCTTTCTTCCTTTTGAGTTGAATCTTGCTGTCATGATCCTGGAGGAGATTGGTTCCCACCGCATGAGAGCCTTCGGTGCTCTTGAGGACATCATGATAGCCACTCCATAACTCAGTGTGCTCGTAGTTGTCGTCTGGGTGACAATATCGGAGTAGATTATTGATTCCTCTCCAGTTGACAGTTTGGAGAGTCCACTCCCATTCCATCTGCTTTCGCAAATCCCAAGCACTTCGATGTGATACCTTCTCATCTGGTTTGCAATCTGGGCTGCCTTACTGCGTTCAAACATCGTACGGACATTCCATGTCCCCATGTTTACTTTCGCTTTCATCGAGAGAAGACACATCTGCCAATTGGCTTCCTGAAGGCTTTCACCAACTGGCGTCATTTCGCCTCTCCGATTCCAGCGGGGAATAAGTTTGTTTTCATTTTTTATATTTTGTTTGTGCTTTGAAGTTTGTTTAGCGGTTAGATTTGTTTTACGGGGTAGGGTTGCTAGCCCTATGCCCAACCTTCCCTCTTTACCCGGGCTTAGGACCGGCTAGTAACTAGTAAACTAGTTAACCAGGCGATGTTCCTTTAAAAAGTATGAAGATCGTAATTATAAAGACGGATGATACTAAAATTGAAAAGGATGACAATAAAATATATTTTTACGTTGTGACAGATATTTGTCTATCCTCTTCGTGTTATATATTTTCGCACGAATACAACTCGTGTCGAGTAAACTTGTCGAAGAAATTCGTATGAACCAGTATATCATGTAAGGGATCATAAATGTGGCAATCACATACGAACAACTGGCATTTGTTTCGCTCTGATCTAGTCAAAGAAATCCACAAAGTAAAGCAAATGGCATTTCTTCAATAAAGATCCTTAGAAATATACTTTTCAGTTCATAAAAGAGGACATAACTCGGGATACTGACTTTACTATTTCTATCTAAATTGTTGTTGTAAATTCGAAAAGAAGGAATCAGTAGTTTTACACATGTCCTTGACTTTTTACCAACAAAAAATGAGGTGTCTTCTCAAGAAAAGAATTATGTAAAGAAAACCAATGACAAAGGCAAAGTGTACACATTGTTAAATTTATACTAATGATAAACAAATGCAGTATAACGAAATATCTAGCAGTTAGATTAAGATCGATTTGCTCCAGAGACTGAGGGGAGAAAGAATTACTGTAAATCCGTGATATTTCAAGTGAAAGTAGATATCCTAAAAAGCTAGTCGAAGGAAATATCACCTAAACTAATCTTAAACGTGCGTTATTGACACTGGAAAACTGAACTGTGTTTCTGCACTTACAATTCAAGGAGAAAACTTCAAGTGACATCCTACCACAACTTTGAACTAGAGCAATAAATATAACATTTTACTCGGGACTTCTGTAAATATCTTCCAGCAGTAATATAAAGGTAAATCCGAAACTAAAACATAACTCGCCTAATCTCCGCTCCTCACCTCTTGTGTGTCAAGTTAACTGATCTTGTGGAACAAGCTACCTGAAGCATTTGATTAGATAGGTACTTCTTTGAATGCGAGGATGTTTGCACACTTTAGACTGCAAAAGATGAAGTCAGAGATATAATGTTCTACCTTGGTGCACCAAGCGGACAAGGTACCACGTAGAAACCAACAAAGCTTTTATTATCTGACTGTCTCAAAACATTACCACGTGCAGCCTACTAGCATCTCCATATGGCTGAGTCTGCAACAATAAAATTGATGCAAATGAATTCTGCATTTAGAAGTAACACGTTGAAAGCACTGCTTTTCTATCAAACTTCGAAAAATAGAGGCTATTCCCATTTACTGTGAGGTTAAGTACATAGGTCAAACAAGCAGGTCGGGGTCAGTTAGAATAGCCGAACATAGAATGACAGACCCGAATAAGATCAACAATCTAGAAAAACACTCGGCTATTATATTGTATGCATTAACGCACAACCACACAATAAGATGGGAAAAAGCCACTGTACTTAAGTCCAACATAAATTGGTATAAAGAGAGATTGATTACTGACTCTTTGTTCATCGAACCAATACGCAACACATATAGTGGAAATGACTCAACACCTATATATCAAAGATATGGAAGACTTTACAACCAATAAAAACAACTCATTTGAGGTAATATAACTATAAAAATCAAATGTTGAAAGTAGTGTGATTACATTGATATGCGTATGAGCAATAATTTATGCATGAAACGTCACCAAAAAAATAATACCAAATCACAGTGTGTTATAAACTAGATAAACAAATCTAATATGGAATTAAATTCTACCACAGTGCCCAAGTTTTATACCAATATTGTTTTCCTTTTTCCTCAGTTCTCTCTCGCCATCGCGTTCTTCATATGTATGTAAGTCATAATCACACCGAAAAATGTTGAAAATAAACTATTTGTTTATACTCTTCACTCCGCATTTCACCCTGGAAAATGTATTCACTTAAACCCTGGTCTGCATTGTGTTCAAAAATTTCTATTCTATGACTGGAGATACTGATGAAGACTTACAGAAAACAATATTTTTTTATTCATACCGCCTTTAGTAGCTGTAAAACAAAATATTCACACTTTTGATACGATGTTTGGAAACCTAAAATGAAGTCTATCGTACTAGTCAGCTAACCTTCATATCCATTATGTCGTAATTAAATAAGTTGAAAGTATCTTCCCATTCAATGCATTTCTTCTCTTATACCTTTTTTCTTGCATGGCTTAAAGGCCACATTTTGTCAACAAATTTTAATCATTACTCAGCGATTTTTTTCATGACACTCACCCAATTGAGATCTGTGAACTTTCATTACAGAAGTCCCCAATTCGATGAATTATTACAATTTACTTTACTCATTCAATGATTATATCCTCAGACTAAGGTACATGTTATAAGAGAACACATGTTTCTTCAAGATTACAACTTCTGTCAGTCTTTTTCTGAATAAAAATTCGGATACAAGGGATCTTAAACTTAGTCAGAAAGAGGACATTATTGGTCATACTTCTCCCATTCATATATATACCAAATGAATAAACACCATTGAAAAGTGATTCCGTATTGCTTTTTTGCATCATAAAATCCGAACAAACCTGGTTCAGTTAGATGGATCGAAAATGCTACTGATTAATAAGGAAAGGGATTTAAAAGCTTTAAAATTTGACACTGAGCATAAAACACTGTAACTAATGACTTGAAATCTGTTGTTTGAAGTGAAAAAGTAGCTAAGAATAGTCAGTTATCAGTGGAAGCAACAATTGTGATAAAAGCCGTCAATTAACAAGATTCACCAAAGTATATTTCAAAAATGAAGTTACTTTTGAATCACTCAGACAATTATTTCTCATTTTCTTCCAGAATCGCATAGTGATTTAGGACACTGACGTAAACGTTTATCTCATAAATACTGAAACGTCAACAATAATAGCAGTTATTTAAACAAATAAACCATCTTCTCAGTCTCAGTCAGAAGCAAATGTATATTCAACAATAATAATAACAACAACAATAACACTCACTCAGATTTCGTTTGAAAAGGAAGCGAATAGAACATAATTTGATCGTAAAACAACAGCAAAAACACTACTTTCTTTCAGTTTCATTCAGATTTTTTAAAGCCGTTTACTTTTTTGATCCTAAAGACTGTGTAACAAAACCTAGTTAAGTATTAGGATTCACGATATGTATTATTACCTTAAAGAGTGGTTATACAACTAAGCATGCACGTAAATGTGTGCACTTTTGTATCTTCAGCAGTTCTGAATGAATAAAGAATTGCCATAAAAAATAAAAGGAACGAGATGCGAAATATAATTTACATGATGTGAAATTATAGTTTATTCAATTGTACGGTTAGTGGAAAATCGATTATTCTTTACAGAAAACTCATCGTACACCAAGTATTATTATTAGGGAGCTGTTTCACCATACTTTAGGGTTTAACAACGTACCACCAACACATTTTTATGCTTTTTCCTTATCTAACAAGTGTTGCAGATTCACATTACAAATTTGGAATATCTATCTTATTTTTCAAGTCCCAAAATTGAATGAATTGGCGGTTAGCTGCTTCTAGGCTGTGGATATTGACCAACATCGAAAACTGGGACGTATTTTGCATGCCAAGTCATCACTTACCTTATCAAGCAACATAATCTCAAATAGTATTAGATGAAAAGAGAGTAAAGGGTGATCAGATCAAGATGTGGAATCTACGAACACACTGAACTTGGATTTGATTTAGGTCACTGAGATGTGTATAATCAAGCGTCAAATGAGTTAAAATAAGTCACAATAAAACACATGTGTAAACCTTTTGTTATCCTTGAAATTTTGCACAATTTGACCACCACTGACACATTCTTCCTCCTCTCATGCATTGTTGTTAACAATAATCATTCTCTTCCCATCTCTTCTTTATCAGCTACTGACGAGTGTGACAACTTAAAATTATGCAATCCTGTCCAAGGTTTTGCGCTGATCTGCCTACCAATATATCCGCTTCTACGCAGGGTTAGCCAGCCGTTGACAACAATTTTCGAACAAGTCTCATCTCAACAAACCACTTTCTTCAAATTCAACTGCTCAGTTAAAAAAAAATGCCATAAGCAAGCGAAAACACCTGTCTACAACCATAGAATATTAATCTGGTTGGAGCTCTTTTAACTACAGGATTAAACAAACGGAAAGAAACATTAGGTGATATGTCCCTTTGTATTTCGTGCAATTAGTCTAAATCTGACAGATTTTCTCTTGTTGACTCTCTTGAAAGTGATTACAGTACTTCATATCGAAAGGAAACTTTTATTGACTATAACGAATTGAGTTAGTCTAACTAGACGCATGTTTTGTAGAAGAATCTACTAAATGCCATTACCGTGTAACAAACAAGTCGTGGTGAATTTGATCTTTTTTAGGTTTTTCAATAGATTGTTATGAAAATTGCACTAAACAGTTTTTGGGGGACACTGCACACCATAATTGCCACACTTCAATTACTCAAGACCTCCTACCTTCTTAAAAAAAACGTCTCCATATCCCAGTTACAGATGAATTAATTTGGTTGCTACGATGTCAGGTTACAAAACACAAAACTTAATTGTCTGTCGTAGATATTAAATTTTCTAATTTTTAAATAGCTAAGCAGTTAGAACTTATATATAAATGTCATTTTAAACAAGGAGTAATTCTTATGGCTACCGAAAAAAACAGTTACTTTAAGGACCACCTTTATAATTGCTAAGACACTACTTATATTTCCTTATTTTATGAGAAAATACCTTCTAAGGCAAAACACCAAAACCTGATTAGTTGTTTCTGAAGTTGCTAGGGAGGACTTTAAGGTCACTCCAAAAAGATATTGAAATAAATAGTTGGGTTAACGTCTAGTGAAAAATTGATCTTTTATCCAAAATACAGAAACCTAATTCGTTATCTCAGTCGTTGTCAGGGTAACTTTAAAACTACATAAAATAAGAGTAACTCTAGAGGTCCACATAAAAACAACTAAATAACCAATTAGACTTCTTTCTTTTAAGAAATTTAGTCTCTTCAGCCGATAACACCTAAATAAAATTCATTGTTTCAGCCATTGCCTATGTTGGGTTTTAAAGTCACTCTAAAGTATTACTTAAGTTGGATGAATATGATATGTCTTTACTCTCATATCCGGATTAGTTTCTTGATCACACCCACAAAACAAAACTTTTACGTATAATCAGTATTACTTTTTGGAATAGATCTAAAACCCATTCTATCTACGACTAAAATAGTCAATTAGGTTTCTTTCTGAGTTCAAAATATGTTGCTAATAACCTTCTACTACTTAAGGACCAACCACGATTCATAATTAGAAATGAGTGTTTTGTGTGGAAGTAATGTCTTCGATGCCCTCCATTGTTCTGAATTTACCTTACCTCTTATGTCCTATAACACGAAAAAAGTGGCTTTCCCTTACTTTCATCTCACTGTTTCGATGAATTAAAAGTGAAACCCTCAATAATTTCAAGGGATTTAGGTGTATGATAAAAACATGACTAGTACTTTCCCGTTAATCTCAGAGTTAGACTATTTAAAATTTGAAAAATCATAACCACTAAGACACCTATAAGAAACACACTAAGAAACAGATAAAATCAATCCTCCATGTGAAAGTTTATTGCTCCTCGAAGCATTTTTGACATAAAGCTAATTAACGTTGTAGCAAGTAGATGTAACACCTGACACTGAATCCTCTTTTTTCTTATTTAGAGTGTTTGTAACTTCTAATATCTAATTAGTTTCGTTTTGTTCACTTTTAGAATACTTGATTATGTATTTCATTTTTATATGGCATTGTAGGATGTTGGGCTATACATTTCGCTACGGAAAAACAAACACTGAAGACTGTTACCAGTTATTCAGATGACTCAAATCATCTAGCGAATACTACGTAAACGAGAAATGAGACAAGGATAGATTTTCCGGAAAGCAATCTCCTAATAAAATATACTATACTAATTATCCATTTTCAACACAACTTTCTATGCCTACATCGTTTAATTTATTCAGTTTCGTACTTTAAGATATGTGGTATAATTTGAACTTTGTTAAACTAACCTATTCTACAACAGGAATGTTTTATCACATAGGAAACTTCCGTTCGGGATAAGAAATGAAGCGAATCAAAATTAAAGTGGTGTAGCACTCAGCTGAACTTTAAAGATAGGAACTATCACATTCGATTGTCCAAACGAGTTGCAAATCATAAATAAGATAGTAATGAAATGTTCTGAGTGCTTTTATCAGATTCGTAGGTAGAATATAGTAAAATTTGTTCTGGTTCAGATTTCTTGAAGTGAGAGATGAGAAACTGACTGAGAGCTTATGAATTACGAGGAGAGATTTCCATTTTTTCATTAGGAATTGTTGCTAGGTGAAAGCTTATGTGTCAGAGCTTAAGGTTTGAAGTGATACTCCAAAAATTGGCTTTTTTTTAACTAGCACTTCATTTATGTAAAGTTCTTTGAGAATTTAAAAGATGTTGGTCTCGCATTTGTTTACATTTTTCGTCCTTATGTAGACAGATATTTCCATACTTTACAGTTGGGCGCATGCAAACTGATGTGCATATGAACTGCTGTTAGGTATGAAATGTAGGCCACAAATTATCAGAATTCATTTTATCTTCGAAAACTGTAACAACTGGATCGCAAATAAGTAGCTTAGAACAGCAACACTTCCATCAAAATCATTCGGTTGCGAACGCCTACTTTTAAGTTTTCAACCAAATGAGTTAATGAATATTGGTATATTTCAAAATTGTTAGTCAAATATGGGACCGATATACATCTCATTTGCTACAAAGAGATGAAAATGAATGAATCCATTCTGAAAAGAAAGTGGAAACTAATATTGAAATTTAAGGGTTGCTTGACACACTGCTATGCTTGTAGAGAAAGAGTTAGCTTTATTCTGAGGTTTTCATTGAAAGTAATCTGTTTTCCTAGACACACCCTAGCACCTCAACCATCCAACCATCCACAATTTGCATTTAGAAAAACTCTACAACCATTCGTTAATTTTATCATTATTTTCTTCGAAAAAATGAAGATGGCGGTATTTTTTGATGAAGCTAAACTTTTGAAACTTCAATAGGGGAGACATTTATTCTAGCCTAGTTTTATCGCCCTGTTTACCCGTTATTAACTTAACTTTGCTTACACTTATGAGCAATGTATGTCGAGTGGTTTCCGTCAAGGATATCAACTCTCCCTATTCTCATTCAATTTTATCATAGACGTTCTTATGGTGGTCTCCCTCTCGTCATCTGATTACACATGAATAAACCTAATCACAGGAGAATTTTCGGTAAACCCAAAGTATGCAGATGACATAGTTCAGTTAGGCGGAGATGTTGACAAGATGCAGAATCTTCTGGACACCTTGAGTAGCAATTTGAGAATGTTTAGGATTTGTTTCTTACCGCCAAAATGGAAATTGTTTTTCCAGGACTGGTCTTCCATGGTGCTCCGGCTAGCATTAGAGAGTGAAGTGGTTGAATGCGTTGAAAACTCCCCTTAGTTAGGATGCAGGACCAGTCCTTATGCCTCAGTGGCCGAGCATTTAAAATGCTCGACTGAAGTTTGCCAACTTACACCATCTGTGGCGAACCACCACATTGAATTGTCTAATAAGGGTCAAGTGTGAGAGAGAAGGCCTCAAGTGGTTGACCACCGTTGCCTTCATAGCATAGGCCGTGTTTCGTAGTGTCACCACGTGAGTAACACAGAAGTCAGGCGTAGAGTTTTAGGAAAGAGAAGTAAGCAAGTTGATAATAATAATAATTCATTTTATTCCAAACAATTTGTGGTACAATTTGGAATTCTCAACGCAATATATATTGCCATAACAACAAAATATAAGTATATACATACTACTTTGCAGCCTTTTGAATTGTTTCATTACAAAAATTTAAGTTATGTGAAGAATATTAAAAATGAGAAAATTTTGTATTGTAAGTTAAATTATTGAAATGAGATTTTTAACTGTTACAAAGTTGATGTGTGATTTCTGTTCTAACACTTTTTTCCTCACAAAATATGCGTGCAAGGTAAGGTACAGTCGAATTCTCATACTTAACTGTACGAGCATACAGTCTTATATAGTTTCTCCTTGTCCTCCCTGAGAAGATACATGGAGAGAGCTGTGAGTGAAGTGGATGCTCACAGCCAGTTAAAATTTCTGCAGCTAGTAGCTTGCAGGAATTTATATGTCGATCAACTACAGTGTTAATCACTTGAGCCAGAGACACACCACTCACCCTGCTGACGGTCTTCAAAGCCCTGTACAACATAACATAGTCCTTTTTAAGAAGACCAGGAAAGATTAATGGGGAACAATATAGAAGAGTAGGTAAAATGCAGGAATTAATAAATTGTACAAGGAGCAGTTGAGTTATACCAGAAAGCCTCAATTTCTTTATGTAATAAGTTACACGAAAGATTTTTTCACAAGTCAACAAAATATGGGACGACCAACAAAGGTCAGAAATAAAACGCAACCCAAGATAGTTCACACTCGATTTACTTTCTACAGAAATGCCATTGATGCAGCAGGCATCATGAGATTTGAGCAGCTCACACAAGTCCGTCTTGTTTACGCCTGAGGCTAAAATTAACGGTCTGACACTTAGAGGGGTTTAGTTTGAGACCATTTGAGAGAGACCATTTACCAACTTCAGACAAGAATTCATTTGATTTCGAGTAATCCAAAGAAGAGTTTACTGGAACAGAAATCATCAGGTCGTCAACATACTTGATAAAATTAGTTTCAACAGAATGAGGTCAGAGAACACATTCCCAAGCAAGAAAGTCAGTTCTAAAATGTATACGTTAACCTGAGGAATAATAAGCATAAAAATAAACGATATTTGTCTCACAGATCTAGCGACTTCAATCCTTAAAAACGCGTGATGTCAGTTCCATGTGCTAAAAGCCATCAAAAAGGCAAATAAGAAAATGCTTCAAAAAAATACTACATTATCTTTATTCTGTCACCAAGAATTGAAATCAGTTTTGATTCATTGATGTTATAACCGAGGAATATATGTCTCTGATTCGGCTCAATTGGTCGGTGACTATTGGCATATGGGCTCCTATGAGGATGCCTCAATATAGCCAGTATTTTCAAATTTGATGATGATGGATAGTGGCTATCAATAGAATTCAAGACGTACATTCCGTCTTAGTGGGGACAACATCATTCACTAAGTGGTAGGTTAACCCAGCTGACAAGCCTCAAGTAGAACAAAACGCACAACCTGGACTCCACTGCTAGCCACTATCCATCATAACTACCGTTTCAAATTTAGTTAAGAACAGGCAAAATACGTAATTTATGGTATTTTCTGCCAATTATTTGACTTTTGCCTTGGTTTTAAAACTAACTATTATTAATACTACTATTACCTCCTTTTCCATCAATTACTTATTATTTTCACCGAAAAATTTCCTCGTGTGAGTCTAGTTTCCTACTCAACAATGTTACTGTGCATACTTAAGGGAAATGTGTGTAGTTGAAATGGAATGATTTTTACTCGAATGCGATATTTCGAGTTCCTGCAGTTTTCTTCCTAACATGGGTTAATTTTTAAAAACAGCTTGTGAGGAGCCTTTTTGTTTAAACGGCGGTTTTTGACTTATTCTGGTAACAAGCAGTTGGAGAGAAAAAAATACTCAATTAATTCAGTGCGTCTCTAAGTGTTATTTTCGAAGTATTACTAAGCAAAATAAATTCATGGAGAGAATATTCGTGAAAAAATAGCGTGGTAAAACTGCCTTTAAGAGAAAACTCACCACTAATATCATGTTGTGAAGAGCGTGAATCTTTTCTTCCTGTGTAGTTCTTACGATGCAATAATCCAATTTTACAAGCTATCAAATCCAGTTTATCTGTTAATTCAGGATCATTTTGACTATCTACTGTTCCTATATCCGTTTGTTTACACTCGACTAAGGATGTACATATACTGTAAGGTTCACTATTGTAATCCATTTCAGAAAGACTAACATTATATATCCAACGACCGGATGGGGTTTCACTCGGTAAAGGCATTGAAGGTGAGGTTGGCAGCCTAGTATTTCCTCTTCGTGATGCCGGTCTTCGGTCAGGCAATGAAATAAAACCAGTTTTGTTAAACTCCTGATCATTAAGACTGTCGTCGGTTACCAAATCTTTTTGAAGTGTCATTGTTTTTGTCTACATAAGGAGTAAAAAGAGAAAAATGTATTTAACAGATAAGCCAAAAATCCATTCGTTACATAAAGCTATATATTTGCCTATAATTCATCGAACAAAAAATTAGAAGTCATACAAATCTGTCAAATAAAACTAAATTTCTCAATGAGCCTATCTCATAAAATATTTCGTTTTCAGACATATCACACTAATTAAATTACAAGATACCATTTACTGAACAGTGACTTGTGTAGAGATTTTCAGCTTAGTTAAGGAACTTAAGCTTTCCGAAACCATTTAAAGTATTTTAATTACAACATATCCTGACTAGACAGCTTACTCTTTTCACTAGAGTATGTTTGTTGCTTTAACAGTCAACAACTTCAATAGTCCTTCTAGAAATAGGAATGGATTTGTTGCTCGAAATGCCCTTTCCGTCAACATTTTAACAGAAATATGTAATTCTCTGGACGAAACTAATAAGGAAACAGAAAAGAGAACTCAGTGTAAGCTGCTCCTTGAATAACTAAATATCAAACTTTGAATACTGATAGAGGGAAATAAAGATGAAATAAATAATTATTTATATCTTCCAAGCCATCTTACAGCACTTTAATATCTTTCAGACACTAAACAGAGAGCAAAAAATTGAAAAAATGGTGTGTTAAATAAAATCTTACTATTTTGTCATATGCTTGAAAAACTAACAACTTAATACAACAGTGGACATGACTCAGTACTTAAGAGAGACTGACACTCTCAGTTTTCGATTATATTATATAAATTGATTATCGGATGGTAATCAGTAACATCCTGCAGTCTTAGTTTCATAGATGGGATAATAGAATGCTACATCTAAAAATAAACACCATATCCCAATATTATTTGTCACCTGTTCATCATGCAGCTTATTTGTCTCATTTCCACCCAATTTATAAAACTTTTCCACAACAGGGAATCTAAGTATGACAAAAACAATACTTTCAACCAACTAGTTATGAAGAAGTCTGAATTGTATTTTTTTAACATACACAGTCAGATTAAATTTTAAATACCTTTGGTGATTTCCTAGATAAATAATTCTGTTTTGATGAGATACTACGAATTAATAACATCAGTTATTTCAAGTTGGTACTTATCATGGACTGACATCAGTCGGAGAAACAATGAAAACCTGGGAGTATTGGACAACTTTTTCACCCTGGCATGAGACTCTTCAGCAAACCTTACCCATGATCTCGTCAGGAACTGAACTCAGGACCTTCAAGTTTCGTGCCTAATACTTTATCATTAAGCCAGTGAGTTGGAATCCAATGGTTTATATGTGGACCAGTGCTCCTAGGTTTTCAATGATTTTTTAACTGATGTTTATTCATGATGAATATCAACCTAAGATCAATAAATCCTCACAAACTCGAAATTTTACAATATTATTCAAATCGACAGTATGCATGCAACATTATTGTCAAAAATTGAACAGTTGTAGTTTTTGCTCAACCTTGTGTTTGCACAGGTGGAAACTAACAGATAATGAATCATTTTCGTCATGTCACGCAATATGTACGGTCGGCTTCTGCAAAAGTGAATGAGTAAAGGTTGATTCACAAACTAATTTTATGTCAATGTCTTATGTGTACTTAACAGTCCATGATTCATAGGTTTCTTCCTCTTTACTTAAAACAAAACTTGTGTATATATGTTTAAAGTCTATGCAATTCAAAGCTTGAAGACTTTTTTAAGTTTGTAGCTGATTTTTCCAAGGACTAGTAAAACAAAGTGAAGGTAATTCCCGCTTATTGTGCCACGTTTGCTGCTTACAAGAATAATAATTGGTAATCTTGTAAAGACAATGGCTAAATTTTTTTCAAAAGCAACGCTGTTATACAAACTTGATTTCATCTGTAATATTATTCTGATATCTGGTTCTTGTAGTCTTAAAAACCTATTTTCTGAATGTGAAAATACTCATCGTTTCGCTACTGGGAGAAAAGTAATGACGTGATTACTCAAGGCACCACACTAAAATTAGATTGAATCCGATCGAAATGCACTCAGCAACCTTGCGCCTACTCGTCCAGTAGGCAATAACTCACACCTATTGTGTGATGGAAATAATACTACCTAGCTGCCCAAACCTCCGTAGGCGGAGGGAGGTTCGAACCCATGACCTACTGGTTGAAAGTAACCTCCCTAAACCAATGAACCACAGCTCCATTTCTAAAATTAGATATGTTTGCTACTTTTAAACTGAAATTTTAAGAAAATTTATACGTTGTTAACCTCATCCATTTTGAGACAAAGTGAATCTGTTAAAATAGATGAAGCATTTTTTTAACACAATTAACACAGTTGTGTAGCCAATGCAGTAAAGATAAGCCTTTCCAGAGTGTCATCAAAATAATACGACTTCCGTTATTGTCTGCCAAAAGAATCAGTTTGTACTCGTATGCTTAAGAGACTGAGACCAAACGAAAGAAAGGTATTTAAGCGTAATCGTGACATGATTATAGTTGCCGAGAAGAATACAGGGAGTTTGTGCATCGAAACAAGCAAAATAAATGAATAATAGTGAATAATTGTGAAAGTTCTGTCCTTAGAAATTTCTTGACTAAAAGGTAAACAGTCATTGGCTCAGATTACGGACACGTAATCGTCCTCTTCCCCCTTCGCACAATGTTAGCTGAAGATATGTTAAGAATAAAGAAAGATGAGAGGCAACCAAACCAAAACATGGCATCAGTACATGAAATCTTTGACTCTGGGTTTAAGCCAAATAGGGAAATGTGGACTTCTGGGTTAGTGTTCAAGCAGCAACAGAAATCAGTGGTGGAAGACTCTAGGTGATGTGGCTCAGAATTTATCTCAGTAGTCCACACCCATCATCATTGTCATACCGAATTTTACTTTTGTTTCACTTGTTTCTTGTTCTCTTTTCATGACTTTCTACCACTTTCATCGTCTCCTTCACTTCTTAGTCCTTCATTTGATTATATTTTTATGTGCTGAAACCCATTTGTTCATTTTCATAAGCTTAAGTTAACATTCATTAAAACAAGACACTTCATTGTAAACTGAATTGAAAAAAGAGGTGAACAGGCAAGTAAAGAAAGATTCGGAAAGTTTCATTATAATTTATAGCCACAGGAAGAATATATGGTGTTTAAAATACTGTCGATAATAACAAAGCACTAAAAAGGATAGACAGAACATAGTTCTTTAGAACTTGTAGTATTGAACCACGATGTAAACGGTTGCTGCATAAACTAAAAACATTCAGTCAAGTGTGATTACTGTCCAGAATATCGCGAAACTATATTAAGTTAAACGTGATAATTGCATTAATCAAAAAACTAGGTTAAAGCTACACAAAAGCTTATCAGCATAAACTAATTAAGTCGAAAAATCCACTTTATTAAAGCATTTGTTGAACTGCTTACTAGAGGATGAGTATGTGGTTATGAGTGTACACGTGATAAAGAAAATCCGTCTCGAAGAATAACAGGTTGTAAACAACCTACGTTTGAAGTTAAGTTCTTTATCATCTTAATGCTCATAGTCAACTGGAAACTGTAATACAAGCCGGGTGTAGCAGTTTTGCTCCTCAATCTGAGGAAAGAAAATTGTTAATGAAAATCACCTCGTACGACAATAATTCCATTGTATTGATTAGACAAAGCACACATCTAAAGGTGGGACGCTGTCATCCTTATGACGAATGGGAGTTTTAGAGAGGTCAGATATTAATCAAAAAGTGTTCAGTGTTTTTGGATAAGAAAATTTAGTTGAGTATGGGGAAAAAATTGTGGTTGTCTTTTTCTCGAACATTTAAAACCCTAAAATGAATACTTCTAACTTCATCAATCAACTTACAGGTATGTGACAAGGAAAAACTGCAAGAGAACGTTTACTAATCATTTGTGAAATCAAACTAGGAATTTTAAAGTTCATTCAAGACTGGTATGTAAAGCGAGGGCACTTTTAACCTGCTAATGTGAACCGTTTGACAGTGAAATATTATTTGATGTTATGTAGTAGAAAAGTAAATTTTCGTTATGAATAAAGACAGGTGAAATCTGTGTATTCAGAATTACATAATTGAGAATCTTTCACTACTTTATCCCACTAAAAACTAAATTTATTCCTTGACAAGTAGTTGGCAAACGTATGTTGTATAATACGCAGTGAAGCATCATATCATCTTTTCTTGGCTAATGGAATTCCTATTACGCACTGGCACTCCACAATCTGTCATACTTATCAGTATTATACTTATCGTACAACTTTACTCGCGGCCCATAGTATACGGTCTACCAAGAAACAAGTTTTATCACTTTGTTTAGAACTTTATTACTCTAAGAATATACTTAACGAGCATGTCAAAAAAGCTTAAGGATGGAAACGTCATTTGCGTTAAATGTCAATAATCTTTGAATTGATGTGTATCCACGCTTCATGAATAGCCTGAGAAGAGTATGCTGCTTTTACCAGGATGTTGCGACAAGTGATTGATGAACTTGTTGTTAGTCAGTTCGATATGACATCAGGTTGTATGAGCACTGTTGAAGTGTTCCAAATCAGGAGGACACAAGTTTTCAGTGCTCCCTGATTTTCTATGTCTAAAGTTAATTTCTGTCACTGATAAGAACTGGTTCGAAACCAGTTAATTTCCCACAAACTTATCACTTGGAAAACAAACATTCACCCACACTTATTGAAAGTGGCCGACTTTGATTATATTCAATTACACAAAGTACACTAATATCAATGAACAAAGTACCACTTCAGTTTTCATGCACACCTTTCTTTAACTGATCCATGTTAAACAAGTGATAAGCTTGTGGTTTTAACTTCAAGGTTGTCGACAGAATACTTTTGAAATATTTGCCGAGTTACAGAGAGAAAGGAAGACATAGTTCTTTTAGCACCATTTCTGATTACAAACTACAGATATTTTAGAGATTCATTGGCATACATTTATGCACTGGTGAATGAAGTTGGCATTCTGATGGATTTTTTTGTTACGACATAATTTATAACCATAGACAGCTTGCCCTGAATCAGACTCAACCTTTTATACTTTCAAAACTTTCTCTGTGTCTATTAAACAGAAATGCAATACCATTTCAGAAGCGGGTATTAAGGAGAATGAAAAAAAAGAACTGACGAAAAATATTGTTCCCCTATTAATACACATTGTCTCCCCTCCACAAAACATTTGATTATTGAGGGATATATATATATACATATTCATACTTCACAAAATACTTTGAAGCATTGATCTCATAAGTTGATTCCTCTTTTTTTAGAGAGACTGCAGCGTTCAAATGAAACCTACCTAATTTGCTTTTTTATCTAGTTGACTGAAGCACCAGTCGATGCAAGCAAACAAACAACCTGTCATAGATAAGTCAGTATAAAATACGATAAATTCTGACAAGTTTACCTTCAAAAAGAGCGTTGTTCAGTTTGCTATCATGAAGGTAGGTATTTATTCAAGAAATCATGAACAGAAATGTCTATCTCTAATATTTTTTTCATACAAGCTCATATATTTCAAAGATATATTTTACTTTCAAGGATATCTTCATAGGAAAACGCATTCCTAGAATGATGCTTGGGGAAAAATATACGCATCAGAACTCTGATATCTAGGAACATATCAGCCTATATTGAAAAAGTATAAGTACGTATTTGAAACCTAATTGAAAATGTAAACCTTTAGATAAAGAACAAGTCAAGTTAGATGTTAGGAATAAAATAAAAGCACACAATGTGCTTATTCTAGTTATCTGCTGGAAGTAATGTATGAAATTCGACCTTTAACAAACAGATTTATGTTTTATAATGGATTTAATCAATTTTTTTGGTTTACCATTGGTAGGTTTAGAATTTCAGGTATTCTGTAGAAAAGATCTCTTGAAACCTATATCATGAAAAAATCCTTTCTGCAAGGTACACAAGAATCTATTGAACCTACTTTTAAAGCCTTTGCAAAGTCATACTCGACTTCCACAATAGTTACCATTTTTGAGGATTTATTACCATCGTGTTGCATTTTCTGATAAAACTAACAACTAAGAGTATGTACATATAGGCAACTCAATGGTGAACCAAAGATTGAGATTTTTTAAAGAAAACTGAATTCTTCAAGTGTCGAGTAGGAAAATCAAAACGAATAGTGCCTTAAATATTACTTAATAATTGATTCCTTTAACAAGATAAAGTACACAAATGATGATCCTGTTGATCAGATTCAACCAAGTTAATTTAAATGAGTATATGTTGCTCCAATGTCAGAAATATTACCCTTATAACCGTACAGAATGAATAGACTGCGCAGAAGCTCATTCTATCCTGTTGTACAATCGTTAAACATGATAGCTGAGAACCAAAAACGTAAATAATTCACAGTTTTCTGACTACAGATTTCTTCGTAGCATTGCTTGATTCTGTTGAAATCTAAATGTGAACAGTGTCAAAATTAGGCGTAGAGTATCAGGTCGGGAACGCAAATCAATTGAAGGGGTTATGAACCTACAGTGACCTACATGGTTCGGGTTATGGCTTAGTGGTTTAGAGAGACTAGCATCAACCAGTGAGTCACGGACTCATACACCGCTCTACTCACAGATGTATTTCAATCAGGTAACATCATTATTCTTCACATTGTTAACTGCACGAGTAGGCACAAGATTGTTGAGTGTGCTTCTCTCTTCTCCCTTATCTACTAGGCTTGGATATATGCTTAATATCACAAGTGATTACCTACCTTGGTATGACGTAATACTCGAAGAAATGTCAGGCTAGAAGAAAGCTGGAGGTGACGCAACCAAAATTCAGAACCGGCTTATGAAGTTCCCAACTTTAATTACGAACCGTCTTGGTTGTCTAATTAGGGTCTTTGAAATGATAGTGATCAGTGGTTGAAAATCCTTGGTCACATGACTCAAAATATGTCACAATGAAGCAGATACTCACACTCTTTGATATCTCTTTAGTTTTTAACACTTTCGTCCATCATCATCTATTTAATCTTTCTCCTATCACGCTTACTCTATTCTTCAATATAATTCTTCTCCTCTTCACATCTTTTGCTGTTGTGAAGTATGGCGAGATAAACTGGCGTACTTTTTTGTTACTTATGTTGGGTTCCAAAGTAAAGAGAAAAGGAGATGGTGGTTTAGATACTACAATCCAAATAAAACCAACACAGTTACAGGTATCTAGACTTCACGTTATCGAAATCAATATCAGTCGAAAAAAGTCTAGTGGTGAAGTAATAAAAAAGACCAAAACAAGAGATTAAAGGATAAGGAACACATAAGAAAATAGTTGGTTACAGTGTTGTGAATGGTAACTGCAAGATAAAAATAAAAAGCATTTCAAAGTTTCTGTTATATTGCTGAATAACGAAGTAACATCAGAAACTGCACGTTGAATTTTTTACAAGGTTGGATGAATTAGGGTGACTTTCAGGCCTACAGACTCATAGAGAAATAAAGTTTGTCAACTTAGTGGTCCTACTGATCCAATTATACAAAATAATTTGATCTACAGATCATGAGATCGATCGAACCAACCAATCGGGCTCTGTCAGGCTATTGAGGAATAAAAAATTAGCCAAATCTACAATTATAGTCCCCAATACGATAAATAATTTGATGAAACAGCCATTTTAGTGCATGCACTGACACAAAATCATGCAACAGGATAGGGCAAGAAATTGATAAATGAATTGAAATTTCAGTCAGTGCCAAAGTGCTAGTAACGTTGAAATTGAGGAATAAGAGTAAATCGGAGATAAAGTGAAATACTTCCACCACTCATTCAATACATGACATCAAAATTTTCCAATGTAGTGACTAATAAGTTGAAAAGACTTTAATTATTAGGCGGTTGGCTAATGAAAGAAAATAATAACGGCCATAAATGAGGTGCTTATATTACTCTGCTTAAAGAGAAGTAAAAAGCTCTTGAAAATTAGTTACTGAACCTCTGAACTTATCAAAAAGAGAAATACCACCTCATGCTACTGCACTGCCATGTAAAATTTAGACCAAGGTCAACAAACCTATTTTCCATAATTAATGTACTTTTATTCAGGTATTGTTCATATTCATTTGAACACATAGACCTCCATGATTTGTAATGACAATTTTCCGTTCTACATGAACTGAAGTGTATGCTACTGAAAGCCCATTAAAACCTAAGCGAGAATGTGAAATTTCATCACTTGTTGTTCTGTACAGTTTAACAGTGGATCTAGATACACAATTTCCTTTGAATTAACCTTTCAAGTTAGACAATAAGGAAACTGCATTCTGAGTTACTTTTACTTACCACATTTCAGAAATACGCATTTTCTATCACGCAAAAAAAATAAATGAGTGGAAAGCGGAGACGACTTTAAAATCCTGTTTTGGCAAAGTAGATGCGTAAAAAGGTAATATACATTACTTACTCATAAAGAAAAACTTCGTGTACTTTATGTTGAAAAAGAGTCACTGAAACAAGATTGGCTAACCATTCAATTCAAAAGAAAGAGTCATATTTCACATCATTTGGAAGTGATAGAATGGTGTTTTTCACAAACAAAATTAGAAAGAAATTAGTGTTGCAACGTTCACGGTTTACTAAACGTTCGTTCAAGTCTTTGAAAAATAAACAATCGAAAGAACTGTTACTATAAACAGAAATGAACTTTTTATGATATAAATATATAGTTTGTTTAGAGATTTAAAAACAAGTTTTACTTCGGTTAAATTCATCAAGGCAAAAGTTTTTACAATCTCAAGTCAGTATCCATATAATTTATGAGAGAGTCAATGATTTTACCTAACGTCTTTGACTTCAGAAGATAGAAAGGGTTTAAAAACCAGTTTTCTACTCTATAAAAACTATTTGCTTAAGTTAATGAATGACAAGTTCTTCAAAACACATAAAAGCAAATATGAAGCATCTTCATAAAACCTACAATGATGCAAGTTTCATGTGCAAAATTAGGGACTGTTTAGCCCTTAATCAAGCCGGTCAGATGTTCAATATTAAACATTTATCATGATATAGTGAAGTGATACTTTAGTATTCCACTTTCAAGAGGACTTATATGGTTTATTTTAAGAAAAAAACACTGATGGACACAAAGTGACTTATCATCATCTCACTGGCATTTACTAGGAAAGGTGCCTGAAAGCAGTAGCTTACTGGTAATGATATACACAAAAGGAATGACACTGCTGAGTAATGGATATCGTCAACGATTTATCGACTAGATCCTAAAGAAACAAACTACACCACTTCGCGTCGTAGTATCAGAGGCGGTTTTTCGTGAATTTAGAATTCAGGCAACTTCGAAAATATAGAAGATTGTTTTATTCAAATGCACTAAATATGCTTTCTATACTACTGACTCATGTTTGGTGTTCTCAAATCAACAGATGGTTAGAAAATGTGTAAACAACAGTTTACCGCTTACGTCCACTTCATTGTGTTCATTCTTGCACAAGCTCTTATTGAGTTGACTACGTTGGGTCTTGTAAGAGAAATCTCTGGAGGTGCTTTGCAGAACACAACCCGATTTGGTTGCCGGAAGATGAGCATAAACTCATTACTTCTTCCATTTGCAAACACCTTATGAAATGAAGTCATTCAGCCGTACATATTTCAGCTTCAAAGGTTATCTAAAGATCTTAATTGAAGTATTTCTACGGTTTACGTTTTCTCCAGTTGTAGATGTCTTTATCATAGCCTTTAGACGAAAAGAAACTCAGAGTCTGCATTCAAAGAAAGTTTCGCATAGCTTCTTGTCTTCACTTTATGTCTAATAATACTTCGCTTGGTATTTTTTTTCTTTGTCATGAATATGGCAACTATATCATACTTTCAAAATTTTTAACAGCACCCAACATGTCAGTGGAGTGAACAACAATAAGAAGCTATTTTTGAACTTGGAACTCAAATAAAATAAATGTATTTTTCTACCTCATTGGGATTATATAAATATATTTCATTTATAATTTATTTATCCAATGCTAAACTTGCTCAAATCTATCGGGTCAGATTTTGATCCCGAAGTTTATTGGAATCCAATGGAGATGCAGCAGATGAGGTACTAAAACACAGACTAATGAAGTCTGTCAAAAAGAGCATTCCACATACCGTCACTCTGCAGATCACCTAGACTAGCTGCTCAGTAATGAATACGTGTGCAAAGAACAAACTGTCACTGCTAACCACTTCAATAGCAATACACGTGATCCAGTGGAGTCAGGCACACAGACAGCACACAGAGGCATATTGTCCAACATAGAAGACAAAATCTCCAAGCATGCTTTACTAAAAGGTCAACGCATATCAGTCAACAGCTGCATATTACAACATTTGGCTGGAATCGAACGTCAGTTTGAAAAACATTCCTTTACCGCCGTTTACAAAATGCAACGTAATCCTTGGAAGAGTGTGAGAAGACGTCTACTCTGCATTGCTGAAGCTCCAGCTACGCAAACACTGAAACTGGGATTATGTATTCACAAATAACTTAGACGTTCACTGTTGTATTTCATTTGTTAATTCCTAAACTTTCCAATTCTTGGGCCTAGCCAATTTATTTGGTTTCTCTGTTTTTATTACGCAGACGATTTTCGTTCACTTACCGATTTACATTTCCATCCGCACTAGAAACTGTTTATTTCCGTCGTGAAGGATTCTTTAATTCTTGATTTCAACTTACTTTTTCGTATTGTCAGGCATTTTTATTCCATTCCTAAACTATGATTATTTTCTTGACCAGAACCTGCTAATAATCACTGATTCAAAAATATCGACATATTTACTGATAAAAATCCACACTAATTAATTATTTAAATGCGATTGTACAGATCCTGAGAATGATATCGTTGAAGTCTATCTCATTTTTCCCCTACTCAAGAAGTAAATATATGTGATATTTGCTTGTGTGACATTCAACTAAAGTTTCGTCTTGTTAATATTTACTGATACTCATAACTTAGACATTCTTCACCTAGTCTTAGATGGAGTATTATGAGTTGGCAATCATTTTCACTTTCAGTTCTTGATTACTCACTTTGTTACCTGCTCTATTCATTGTTAAAAGAAGTAGACTTAACTGCGCAGCAGAACTAATACTGTAGAAAATACACTTATAGTACTCTTTATACCGAAATTGAATCAAATAATTTTGTTGTTAAAAGTGTCACTGATTTAAAAATGAACATGATGCGGTGTATGCCTTACTGATAACCTTTAGGCACCGTACTAAGGTCAGTGGGAGAAATTAGATTAAAAAAACTATGAATTTAACACAATGACGATATATAGTCGAGCCAGTTAAACAGCGAACCACAAAAAAATTGTTCCTAAATGGTAACGTATTCGATTCAAAATCATTGCGTCTTAGGTCCCATCTAGTAATGGCGTGAAATAGCATCCTCCTCAGCAGTCGAGTACTTCAACGAAATACTACTAAAACACAGTTCCGTCTTCTGTGTTTTCACAGCTCATTATAACATTGGAGGAATACATATGGTACTCAAATGAACATACTTAGATGGATGGAAGAGAATTCAATTTGTAATCGAATATTTAGAAGTCCAATGCATATACCACAGGCCACAACAATTAAATGCATAAAACAGATTCAACAGCAAGCAGTATGTTTACTATGGAACACTAGACTTTTAAAGCTTGTGTTGATGTTGTCTAAAATGGCGGTGAAAGCTTCACGAATAAACCATCCAGTTCAGAGAATACAACACCACCAAAATCATCCTCCTAAGCTACAAACATTTTCCGTCATCTCAAAAAAACTAAAAGAATACGTCAACAAGATTTGCTAACTTGATGACAGTGGTCGATTCCAAAAAGTTAGTTGTAGTCTACCAAGCAAGTATTTGCTATTATTACCAAACACTATATTGCACTACATTTGGTGGTAGGAGTATTAATTAGTTTGATAACGACAGTGCAAAACTTGATCTACAGAGTTCAAACAGAAATTCGAACATGATAGCTTATTTCAGTGACCAGACAGCGTGTTCAAACCATTCTTACGAAGTGCCAGTTATAGTTTGCATATTTATACAGCAAAGCTTTGACTTGGGTATTGAGTGACATAGGTTCGGATTTCGAGAGAAACATGCGTCAGTTAAGGTTGTGTGTTTTCCTCGTCAATAAGCATCAGCAACCACTTAACCTTCAGATTGACTTGAAACACATTACCTTTGGTTAGTATTCTAAAAGTAAACAAATGAAGTTCACAGATTAGTAAAATCTAAAGTGTCTCATCAACATCCTCTAACGGGTGAATTATTTTCAGAGTGAACAAACGTGAATAGAGAAAAATATTATGGATAAATTTGGTCGGCTATCAGTTTAAAGCGTCATATTTATTCTATACCCGAAGTAGCATTATGTAGTAACGAGGATTAGACCCTTAAAAAAAATAATATACAAAGTGATATGAGTTACTGTATGATATATATAGCCTTATAGTAGTAGATATTTCCATAAGTTGGCAGTCTTTTAACCGTCACATTTTTAAAATTACCTTTCTGTTCTGTCGAAAAATATGTTCTAGGTGATTGTCACCAACTTATGTCAACGTGAAAATCACCGCAGTCAAAGGAATAACGAAGAATGGTTTCAAGCTTGCGTGAAGTCCTCACTTCTGATAACTGAAAACTCCATCGGTGGTAGTACAAATTCATTGCATTTTTGATCATATTATATAACTTAAAGATAATCACCTGAATTATGAACTGCTTGAAGCTTGAAAAACATTAACTATTACCTCAAAAGCACTTTGTTAGCTTTGGGACCTGAGTACACCTTTCCTATTACCTTGGAAAGAAGTTATATTGGGTAGCAATGACGAATACAAGGTCATAAATCACAGCTACTTTCAACTGCTATTTGGCGTCCAGTTGGTTTTTGACCCTTTTCAGCTGTCAGTAAAACTGTATTCAACGCATTTACAGTGAAAAAGACTAAACATACAAACCTTTCCAGATCAGCTGTTCAGTATAATCAAATATAAGTCTATTACATAACCAACTGTTAAGATCCTAAATCATTCATAAATGAAATATCACACAAATTATCCCACTAGAATCAGATTCGTGGCTAGATAAACACAAATTATTATTTTCGATATTGATGGCACATATCCTCGATCTGAACCACCACCAATAAAAGGTTGATTTTGTAGTATTTCGTATGGTTACAGCTTGTGAAAATAAGTTACATAAACAAACTACCAGTCAAAGATAAATAAATATGCAAGCAAGCATATAAATTTATGAAGGATGACAGCAGAACTGGTGTTCTTATTACTGGACAGTAACCAAAAGGCAAAACAAGACAACACATCACTGATCAACGAAGAAAAAAAAGCAAATTGTGTGTTTTCCTTGATCAAATGTAACTAAGAGAAAGTAATTAGAAGGCTGCAGCTACAAACCAGCTAAACCAAAGACCTGATCAGTAGCTGGGTATTGTAGCTCAGTTAGTGGAGATCCAACAAAACCAAAGGCAGTTGGTCCGAACTTTATGGCGCCCTAGGTCTTCATTTCACCTCTATTTATCATTCAACATCAGTAACATCAGTCTGCCAAACCATGGCTCAATTTCACATTGGTTAAACACAAATAAATAATGTACTTGCTTTATTCTGAAATACAATTTTCTTCGCGATACAGAATTCTCAGTATGTGATATTGTATAAGTTTACACTTTGTGAAACATTTTTCATATATGTATCAACAATGGTGCCGGTTAACAATGCATAATAAAGAATAACAGGACTGTTGAAATGTTTAATAATTTCAGGGTCATGATAACTGTTCGCTGTTGCAAAGTTGATAGACTAGACTATGTTTAACATGATTTTCTTCACATAATACGCAAAACATTTAAAGCATGGTTGGGTTTTTGCATGCAGTTTTGCTGGCATAAAGTTGGATATATTTGTTTCTTGCCCGCCCTAAGGACAGACATAGAAAGAGGTGCGGACGCCGAAAATGCATTTACCAGCACAGTTAGAAGTTTACCACTCGCAGTACTAGCAGCGCTCAAAATCCTACGCAGTACAGCGTAATCCCTTTTCCAGAGTCCAGGAAAGAACAAGATGGAATAATAATTAAGTAAAGACAAAACATAGAAATTAATGAAACGTAAGAGTAGAGGATGAGTTATTCCAGACAGTTTGAGTTTCCTCATACAAAATGTCAAGCAAAAGATTTTCCCGAGAATCAGTAAGATGTGAGAAGACTAAGAAAGATCAGCAGAAGAGCGTAAGGCAAGATTGATCACACTTGATGCATTATCTACAACACAGCCATCTATTAGATAAGAGTCACGGAACTGAAGAAATCTACATAAGTCTTGTTCCAGTAAGATCCCTAAAACGTCTCCTTATACTAGGTGAATTTTCACATGACATAATCTAGTAATGCATAAACTTTAGGCCTTTTGTTTCCAACTTAACCAGGCAGTTAAGTCACTTAATACCAGTGTTATCCTTCGATTTGTGCACTTTTTGCTTGCCTCTTCTCAGTCTTTTTAATTGCGAAAAAGAAAGTCTATCAAACCTTCGAAAAATTATTTCAGCTGGGCAGCAAACATCAGGTCAAAATTTAGGATAAAATGTAAAATAGCGTAGATTGTGTCATCCAAAGTATCATTTCCAAATATCTCCCATTCTTTGTTTCGTAACATGCATTTGATTTTATGTATGTTGTCATGTGTAAAGCTCCTGCGAACAATCTTCTTAGATTGGTGTGTGCAAGTATTTTTCGGCAATTTGCCCTACATTTTCGGCGGAACACACGTAATGCAGTAATCCGAGATCACCAGGTTCAGTTACGAAAATCAAGTCTAATGTGGCATCAAAACGGGTTTAAAAACTGACAATGTTACTGTAACCAAGAAAAGACAGGAGGCTACAGTCGTAGGAGTTGAAATTACCGCAGTCAACAGACAAGTATAGAAAAGTCCTTTGAATTTGTCGGCGAATCTGGATAATTCAGGAGTCACGTAAGCACTGGTGATGTAAATGAATTCAAACATCTAAATGTTTCGGACAACAGTGAATAGTGATAAAGTATAGATTGTCATTAGAATAAGTGAAACATATCTAATTTGATGAGCACCACTGATTGTTGAAAAAGATGTCTACACCTTCACCATACTTATTCGTAGAACTACACTGATTCCCGCGAAACATTTTGAACTCATCTGATGAGAAGAAATTGTCATCATCAAAGTTGTGCAACTGAGTTTCTTGTGAAACAATCACACCAGTGTTACGATAAACATGAAAACATAGGAGGGATTGTAAATAGTCCATCTCACCCACTAGAGATCTGAAGTTCGAGCTGAGTATTTTAGTCATTACCATTTGATGTAGTTTAATTCGCCTTAAAGCACGCTGCTACCCACATGATGCCCTTTTTTCATCATATTTGTCAAATTCAAAGCGATAGGTTGATAACTTCAAACGTTCGCGTGAGTACTTGATACAGTTTAAGGTCACAATTAGACAACTTAGAAAAATTAAAACAAAGTTAACTTGGCGCAATATATAGGATGGAAAAATTTAGTAACTCAGAAGTTTAAGCAGGTCGTCGAAATAAACTCACTTGATTTCATAAAAACAGAAATTCAGACTTGAAATTGTCAAACGCTTTAGTGACGCATGTTTTGAAGATAGTGAGGAACGGAGGCGTAACTTTTGAGAGTAGACAACATTCCCAAGAAAATAAAGCACTTGAATCAATTTAGTTAAAGTCATAATAGATAATAAGCGAACTCGTATGATAAATGCAAACAAATGTACACAGTTTCCAAACCTCCTCATCAGAGTTTGCATTTCTCCAAGCTATAACATATAAGTCTCTTAATGAGGTTCTCAACCTGTACTTACGCTGAAAAATGAGATGTCATTTAATCGACGATAATAATCTAAAAAATCTTATCTCTTATACAACCACTATGTCACATACATGTCCATCATTTCTCTGAAAGACATATGCTTACAGTAGACGCATAGCACGTTAGGCACACTAGTGTCAGATATTTCCAAGATTTCATCAAGAGAAAGCCTCTAAGATGCACAACTGACCTGGTATCCTTTAGATTGACCGTTACACAAACACCGGCCACTGATTTACACCACCCATTAGAATGTTATCTACCCGACAACTCGGGCGAATTTAATGCAAATAATGCTCTTACTGAAGTTAAATAACAACTGTGTGCAAAGCATTAGTAGAAAAGGATGACATCATTTCATTTCACAAAACCTTCATCATCTGCACGTAGTCGAAATAAACTTGTAACCACGTTAGTTAGGTGCAGACAAATGACAGCAAGCCTTACTTGATTTAAGTTCTCTGCTTTTGGCATTCGTCAGAAAAGTATATCTACAAGCTCGACGGAACTGACGTCCCGCCTAAGATTCCCACCCGGTGGTGCGGTAGAAAACGTTACCACTGAGCTATCCAGGCCGTGACTGACCTCCTGTAGGAGTGGTTGAGGCAAATTGATCGGTCATTGGAAAGTAACCCACTTTATGTTGTCTTGTCTTTAGTGCTGACTGGATTCTATTGATCATTTTCTAATGTGACCACCAAGCTAGGAGACTCACCATCTCTAAGTAGTGACACAGATGTTAGGTGAATAGCAGAAATCGACAGGAAGCTTTGCTTTACCTAAATCTCGCTCTTTTTGGTACCTGTCAGCAAAGTGCATCTGCAATCAATATATAAACGTTACAATATATACAAGTTCTTGTTACATTAGTTAAAACGTTGAAGATGCAAAGAATGGACAAAAACAACTGAGGTATCTTACGAATAAATTCACTCAAACTGAACTAATATTTGTAAAAAGGTTATCTAAATTCTCTAGCAGAGGTGAAGAAAAGTAGAATATCTTGAAAGGCGCTTACGTAATCATACCGAGGTTTAAATCTACTTTCAGAATGACATTCTAAGTGCTAAGAAACATTTTATATCCTTTTACCACTTTATAGTCGACGCACTGAACTCTTTATTTTCAACTTACATTAGTTACTATCGAAGAAACAGCCACTTATTCATTTGCAGATATACTTATCCAAACTTATGACTGAAGTTATGATAAACATATATACAATACCATTTGGTTTTTAGAGGTTACCACTGAAATAATACTAAATAACTTTAAGCATTGTCAGAAGTTGACAAAGGTGAATAGCGTAGTTTACGAAAACATTTCAATGAATTTGCAAATCAATGAATTCTCTCAACAACTTACATGAGTTTTCGTTCCTGATTGAATGTACAATCTTGTTCGTGGCCTGGAATCAATCAACTTAATTTCAGGCTTTGAATTACTCTCATTCTCATGATTCAACGTATTCTCTTCTTGTTGTTTCTGTTGTCTACCGATCGTTTTGGCTTTATTTTTATGATTGTTTTTAACTGAACGAAATGAATTTCCTTTAAATGGATAAATAATTTGTTTATATATCGGTGCATTATAATTATTGTTATTCGAATTCATGATAGTATTACTGTAGTCGTTGTAGTACTTGTTGTTATTGATTTTATCATCATTATGATTCTGAATGCTCTCAGTTTGATCTTGACTTGATGAGTACAACTTAGTTGATAAAGAATCTTCTTGAATGCCTATGATTTGTTCTTTCGCATTCGAACTGGAACTTTGAAGTATATCCTACAGTCAAAAACAAAAAATTCAAAAGAAATAGAATTAAATATTTACATCAAGACAATGGACTACATATTTGGGAGAAAAATTCCTTGAAAATACACTTTCCGTAAGTTGATCGATCATCTAACTACAACTTTAATGTTATTCGTATAGGATATTAAGCAGTTTACGAAAGTATAGACTGAATAACTGCATTCACTAGTAGTTGAATAAAACTGAACCAATTCCGAATAAACAATTCGCTATTATGAAACCACAATGAAGTTTTTTGTCATTCAACATCCTATTTGGCTATTTGTTAGTAATTTGCTAGCATCCATAAAATTTTGAATTCATGCATTTGATTTGTTTTTTGTCAAACTGGTGCAGTACGGTACTTGTAAGCTGACCATGTGAGGCATCACATAGAAATGTGCGCATCACCACGCTAAGAGTAAAGCCAAGAATTCTAGAGCCTCAATATTTATTCACTTACATGACATCACAGGATATCTCGCAATATTTGATAGGTTGATTAAAACACAAACGGTACTTACTAAAATAGAATTTATCAATCCAAATGTTAAAGTGCAATGGTAATTTCGTTGGAATTTTACAACTTTACTTTGCTTCAATACTCAGCAACTTAAGATTGTGAAGAACTCTTTTCTTCACTTGGGTGACTGTTAACAGTGATCCGATAAACTGAATCATGCTTCGAATCCTACTGTCTAAATTTCAAACTAGACTGGTTGATAGCTCATTGTGATTGATCTGAGCAAATTTCATCCCACTATTTGAACTCGGAAATTGTAAATACAAAACGGAGAAACTACATAGTTTGAGGTTCGGTAAACTAAAGATTGAATGTGCCTTACAACGAAGGTCACCATGCAATATCGCTTTTGCTAGTTTCCGCAATTACTGCTGTCTGTTCACATTGAGTATACTGTTAACATATAAAGAATAAAAATCAAAAAACCCTATCCAGAATCGTCAGTATCGGCTTGAGTAATGTGAGACTCAAACCCATAAAATGTAATCTACAGATAAGCTTCACAGGTTGGAGAGAATAGTCAAATTTATCAAATACAATGTCAAGAGTTTGAAAGCAAGTACATGAATCAAAGCAGTTGGTTGACGTCAATCAGGACATCAAAGTGCAGAAACTTAGCAAAAATAAAGAATAGTAAACTCCAGTAATATAATTAACGCACAGAAAAAACGACTGATTGCTGTAAACGCACTGACTCAATCATGCCGTATAGCTGGGCAAGGCAACAGTAATAAATATAATATATCTAAAGCCAGTGAGATACTGGTTACTGTATCTTTGTCAATTGAATCAGTATTCAATGCCCTTGGTCAAAGTGGTTCATTGCTTAATGCAGACACTTTGAAAACTTCCTTATTACTGAAAATAAAAGTTTCAGGAGCACCGGGCAATAAAATTACGGTTAGAAAGTTTCGAGATTTCCACTATATGATAATGAGAAATAAATTGTCCTCGAAATGTTATTTAGTGAATTAAACTGCACTAATCTGACGCAGAATCACATTCTAGTGTAGTATCTAAAGGACATTTTTCAAAATTAGTGAAGAGATTAGTCAGATGTCATCATAGGAATAATTCGTATTCTCTTAGTTTCATCCAAAGGCAAATATGACGAAATTCAGAAGGATGAATTGGCCAAAAGTTTTGAATTAACCCAATGAAATCAAACTAGAGATCAATAATCCTAAGTACTTATAAAATTCATGACTATAATTCACATTTAACATTCATGAAGCCCAATAAAATGGGTAAGTGTTTTACTCAAAACCCTACTTAAATTCGAACAAAAATGTTAAATTGGCAGTTTTAGCCTTTATTTTCATCATACACTTTCAAATGATTAATTCAATGGGTGTAAGCTTAAAGAGCCGTCAAGAAACAATTTGTCCTAAATAAAGTGTGCGTTATTAAATAATGACGGGGAATATTTGTACCTCAGAAGGATCATGTTAATGGTATTGTGTTCTCTAAGCTGGATGGTTTAGTCGTGAAGCTTTCATTATCATCGTGGGCAGTATCCTTAGCACAAACTTCAGGAAGAATAAAATTGTGGAATTCGTTTCAAAAACATATTTCTAAATTACAAAGCTGAATAGGGTCTGTGAGTGCATTCAAATAGTATCGTTTATGACTTTTCATGTCCAAAATCCCGGAATTTTCAGAAGAACAAATTACTTTGAACCGGCAAATTCTTATCTGATTGCACACAAAATAAAAAACGCTAAGAGTGCTTTCTAAATGTTACCGGTATGGACTACACAACCCTATATTTTGTAAAACGTTTGGAAACAAACATCTCAAACACTGACAGAAACAATGACAATGTTTGTCTAGTTAGCTCTATAAAATCTCCAACGATCCAATTTTAAGCTCTACTTACAACAAACGTATTATCTACTGACTTGTACCACGAAATCACCGAAAACACAATGGAAACCATGTCAAAGCAGCTGTAGACACTATATAACTAAACACCTTGTCAGGTAACTTAAAAGTAAATAATTAGTCGAGTATACTGACCTGAACTAAGGGGCTATTTACTTACGACAATATATAAAGTCTTCTTGAATGATATAAATTAAGGATTATAAGAAAACAGAAATATCTACACTGTGAAGACTATCAATAGTTCACAACATATAAATTTAGACAGAAAGTAAGAAAAAAGCAACATTAAACATCTGGTTTTTCTGAGCAGCTGAGTGGAATAGGATGCAGATTACTTTCTCTTAAAAGTATTATTCATATAAATACTACCTGAAAGTTATTGTAAGTACCAAATCTATGAGGTAACGTGGAGATCTACCTAAACAATGTTTAAAAACAGGTGTCAGAACAAAAGCAAATGAATTAACTGTATGTGTGCTTACAATACATATCGCCAATATTGCTATCCTCACTGAAGTGTAGGATTTATGTGAAGCAGTTGACAACACCAACAGCTTAGTTTCAATCCACCAATGACAATGTGTGAGCGTGCAGACACTTTCATATTCATTTCAGTAGAAAAAAAAGGTATTAAAAACGTTTCAGTTCACGTGTTGTTTTAGGTGAAGAACAGAGGGAGGGAGAGGAAAATGCCATCAAAAGGTAGGCTAATAATCTTAAATGAAATATTTAGAAAGTTCCAGTAAAATATATTTCTAAATTAGTGATATAAAGTACAGATTGATTTAGTTACTGGTAAAGATCTGCTATCCAACAAATATGCATACATATACTTTGTCAATCACTGCTATTATAAATAGTCTAGTGAACAATTTATCGCTTACTCCATTACTCCTGTTACAACATAATTTGATTGAGGAACTAAACCGTGATTGATTTGAAACTGTGGAAATTAACGGATGCTTTGGTAATTCTGATTTGTGTGTGTATGCACACTAAAATACAATGTTTGGAAATACGGTATATAGTTAATCTTTATTCCCTAGCGAGGAGAGGGAACCAGCAATCATAAAATTCCGTTACTTCATCTTTTAACGAAAACAAGAGAATCCATCACCAGCTTCATACCTACACTTCTGTTTTTTAATACAGTTTCGATTGAATTCATCCATTATAAATGGTGTCTAGTCTGTCTGACTCTTATTTAATCTGGTTGTAAAATAAGTGATAATCCGTTACACTGTACAGTGCTGTAAAATTCGCATAGGCAGCCTATACCCTCTAAACATTAGAGACAATCTGTGGGTACTTTGGAAGCAGTCACATTCATTTTCGCCAAGTTATGACAGACGGTTGATAGAAAATTAATTTATTTGTTTAATCTGGAGAAGTACCCAATTACGTAAGCTGCACATTCATATGAAGTCCATTAATTACAACTATGATAACAAAATCATGGCACAGCTGTATGTGCTTATGCAATAGGAAAGTAGGTTTTTCATAAAATACGATTAATTTCATTATGCTAGCTTACTTAAGGATTCCACCATAAATTACAGCAACTAAAGAGTATAAAAGAGATTTCATCATGTATTTTAAATAGCGATTTATCTGATTCATCAGTTATTATCCATCCAGATGATATGGAATAAAATAACAAAAACGTAAAAATTGCCCAGAAACAGGCTCTTTATATTTTTGAAATTTTTTGAGTGTGAAGTTTGCAGTTAAAAAATCAACTCTGCTTTCAATAATTCAAATACTCTACTGTTAGCGGTTTTCAGTGGAATATCTCAACCACAGACCCTCAGATCAATAGCAACGCATGTACCACAGCATACTCATAGAATAGAGGAATTAAGTTAAACGCATAGCATCAAGAAATGCAAAACATGGTTGAAGTCACTTCTGTTCATGGATAAGTTTAAAATAAAAGTGTAGTTACTTGCAAAACAGTTTGTTTCATTTGTCGTTAACAGACTGTAGACAATTAAATATGTACTGAGTAGAAAAACCATAGAATATTTTGAAATGCATACTACGTTACTAACGTATCTTTTCTCATCATCTTGTAACCCACGTTACCAAAAATATCAATCAGGATACCTCAAGGTACCGAAAATATCTTTCTGGAATAACAACTGATCCACACTGTTTCTGAAATTTATGACAACAAAACTCTATGAAGATACTAGTTTCATATTTTTGGACTTTAACAACATTTAATAAGTAAAAAACTGTTCATTGAAAAGAAATTGGGATATCAGTAAAATGTATAACTTTCCGATGGCTTGCTGTGAAGTCATCCTAGACTAGCTTATGTACTTGTGCATTTGATTCACTTGATAAGTATACACTTGAGAAGGGCCGAAAAAGTATTGCCAAAACTGTATGCATAAATTTTTTTCAATTTTTCTGCCCATTTTAAATGCCAATATCTTCATTCTAATTCTCGTATTTAAACAAAACCACTAAAGGTCAACAAAAATGCCAGTTACCCAATAGAAATACTGATGAATTTCCATTACGATTCTCAAAATCACTCCCGAATAATAACTAAGACCTCATTCTATCCAAGATACTTGAGATCCTAAACTATTCAGCCCGTCAGCTAGTCGAATAAATTAGTCTTAAACCTGGTAGAATTCATACGACTGAACAAATTGAGTAGTTAGAAACCAATCAGGATGATCAGTAGATTTCGCCAGCCAGACTAGGGTGATATAAGCACCAAATAGCCGGTTCGCTCGTTTTGGACCAAGCTTATCAGTAGTGTACAGGGACAAATTCAGTCCACTAAGGTAAGTTAGTTCATTTCAACTAAATTTGGTTAGCTGAGCTGAATGAACCAGTACATCTAGAGAAGGATGATCAATTTGCAAATGACTTACAAATTGCATAGTCCACGTCCACACTTCTCGCACCTGAGTAGCTCTTTCAAACGGAGATCTTGTCGACACCACAGTTGGGAAGTTCATAAACTACTCACCTGTGAGAAATGTTAACGGGAACAATGCAAGTTGTAAATTATTCGCATACTGGTAGAATTCAACCTACTGTCCTCCACGACTAAACCCTACATGAAGCTACTAAAGTCTTACCTGAATATCAATAACATCACTAGAGAAACAACCAAAACGAGTTTTTTGAGGAATAAACTTATTAAAGACATTTTTCTTGGTCGTCTTCTTCATCAGAAGAAGTAATAAGTAAATTTCATCTGTATTCCTGTCAAAGTATCTACCTCAATCACAGAAATGTAAACCTTATAAATCTTTAAAAAGATAGTGTGAATGTATTTTCAATTTGTACGCATATAATTATATAAAAAGATGTACCGAAAACATAGGCATCTGCACAAAGTGCAGAAGTTTATGTGGCCCTATCTCGATCTAATCACCTTTCGATTTATTCATACCCTAGCACATATATATATCAGCTTGACTATGTGAGATAGCCATGGTTCGGCAAACTTATACCGATAGTAGGTAAAGATTGGAGGTAAAATCAAAGTTCGGGTCGCAGTAGGATTCAAGTCGGCAACCACTGGGCTTCCGGCTTAGTCCTCTACCCCCACTAAGCAACGAAACCTGACCACTGACAAGATTTTCATTTACCCAGAAACCCGGTGGCCCTTGGTTTGAATCCAATCGCGATCCAGATTTTCATTTCATTCTTCAATCAGCACTCAATATATATGGTAGTAATTAAATCTCCTATAGATGATAGGCAAGGGTCACAGATAACCTGCGAATGTGTAGGCAAAATACAGAGTAAGGTATACACATGTTTGATGTTGTCTAAGTCAATATCATATACACGAGGTTAATGACAATACCGATAACATAAGAAAAAGTTCAACTTAAATCTGTTGTAGACCATCGATAACCTGCTACATGACAATAAGGATATGAGTAGTAGGACTAAAAGATTTTTTATAAAAGAACTTGATCATATAAACCGCTGTTCATCTTTCGGTTAAGACATACATGTACTCACACCGATATTCCTATGCACTTGTTTCATGAAATAATATTTAGAACTGTCAAGGTGGAAAGTTTAGAAGTATTGAAAAGCATTATAAAGTATATTTCAGCAAAATCAGAAAGTTCCTTCGTTCTACTTGTTGCACATCTAAAAGTGCATTGACTGAGTATTACTTCATTCACCGAGACCACTAATTCAGATGAGGTTGAAAGGCCGTACTTATCTTCACTTGTTCCTTCCTGTAAATACGAGTAGTCACATATGTGAAAATACTCAAGTTATCTTCTAAGTGAAATGGTGAACAAAAATCAATTACGTCCACCTCGTTTATGTCCAATACCCATTTTACCAACAATAAATAGGAACTGATTGTTTAGCGTAAGTTCTGTGGAAGCATTCTACAAGTCTGAACCAGAAATGAAGGCTTTTATCCCTTAAGAAAGTATACAGTTGGTAAATGAATAACCTGTAAAAATATCGATCGAATACTCAAAAAGCGTTTCTATGACCTATGAGTGAACTCAGAGTCTGAACAATAAAACCAAAATCAATAACCATTTCCGTAAAAATGGTGCATTTGGTTAATGATGATAACTCCCATGTGAAAAAATGCCCTTCTTTTATTTTCAATGAGAATGAAACTCATAATATCTAACGGACAAATATCCAGAAAAACCTAAACATTAGTTCAAGATACTATACTGCGCTAAACTGCATAGCTTATAAACCAACTGGCGAGCAAGGGCCTAATGAAAGTTGTCATCCAAAGCGAAAACAAACAGTGATGTCCTCAGGATGCATATTGTCATCTTTCCTATTCAACTTTTCCATAGAATTGCTAATGGGTATAATTCTAGAAATCATGACTTCGGACGGATTTACTTACCTCTGCAAGGGTACTTACTTTACTTCAACTACGCAGGCGGCATAGTCCTGTTGGATGAAGACTGAGTACGTAGTCTTCTGAATACCTTAAACAGATATTTGAGCATCTTTGTTTCGAGTTTTGCACCTGCTAAATGTAAGATTGTGCTTCAAGGCTGGTCTGCACCAACTCCTAATTTAAGGACAGGAAGTCAAGTGAATGAATAAGTTGACCAATTCACCTACTTTGGAAGTAACATCGACCTAAATGGCTTAGTTGTTTCTGAAACTTCATCTCGAATACGAAATACTCATTCGACACTTGCCAACTTACGGTCTCTGGCACCAACTAGCGAGGTATCCAACTATTTATCAATGGGTAAGCATACTGTGCTGCAGTCTGCTCTATCCTATTGTACAGTCATATGTTATGGCTGATAAAAGTAGAAGATATAAAGAGGTTGCAGTTTTTCGTGTGCTAATGTCACAGTGTGAACAATGGTAAGGTGAAGGGTACTAGACAAGGAAGAAAATTCAGTTGGTGAGGTTATGAAACTTCGTGGACTGAGAGGCCTTGGACATATTTTGTGCATGCCGAGTCACCAAAAGTAGAAAGAGATAGAAAGAAGGTTAACAGTAGCCAGAGCAAGACACACCACCAGTCTATGAAGTCTCTAACTGTTGGTGTGAGCCATGTGTGGTAGCACAGACTGCCTGGTTGAGGTTCTAGAGATAATACGAATCAATGTTTGAAGATTCTGCGTGACATGGCTTAAAACTGGTCACAAATGCGCATGTATATTCCCTATTTGATATCTTCGGAAGTTTGAACATTTTCAATAACCGGTATAATTGCTTGTATTATACCTTCGTTGGTTGGACCGAATGGATCTGTCTCCATTGGCATGTAGGCTCCTATGCGGATGCCTCGATATTACTTGTGTTGTTAGTTGTAGTAATGATGGGTAGTGGCTGGCAGAGGAATACAGCATGTGCATTTCGTCCTATTTGAGACTCATCAGCTGGTTCTACCTGCCTCCCACTGAGTGGTGTTGTTCCCACCGAGATTCGTGGCTAGGTGGTGTAGTGGATAGCGCCCTGGCGTTTGGGGCGAACGCTCCTGGGTCCGAATTCCGACGGGAACGTCACTCACTAGGAGGCTGACAGTGTCAAATAGGACGGGATATGGATCCTGGATTCCACAGCTAGCTGCTATCCATATTTACTATTTTTAGTAACCTTCAGTTATTTCTACTTTCGTCTCCTAAAGACGTTTGCCGACTTAATTGTTACATTTTTCGATTCGATTTTTCTTCGCTTGCTGCTGAAAAGTGTGACAACTTGAATCAATGCACTTCTGTTTGAGGTTCGATGTTGTTTTGCTTGTCATTTTGTCTCTGGCTAACGAGTCTTCAAGAGGATAAAATATGTTTCATGGGCTTCACTCTCACCCATTTTACAAAATTATCACAAATAACTGTACCAATGAAGGTCTTTTTGAAAGTATCTTAATCAGGCAATTATTTCTAATATCATGTGGAGTAATTAGTCTTGATATCTTTACTAATATTCAGTTCCATACAATCATTTCACTTAAATCGAGAAGACGGTGTTTCTCAAATTCAAATGAAAAACGTTTTCCATTTTTATTGATATTATTTACTTGGCAATCATGATATAAGAAGTCACATTATAGCAAGGATCCAATTTTGAAGAGACTGGATTGTTTCTCAGTCATGAGGTGTGTGAAATATATTTCTTCTAAGATAAAGTAATAGTTCAGGTACTGTGTACGAATCTGGTTGACATAAAAGCAATCACATCTGGTGTCTAAACAAGAGCAGTATGCTTACCATGAATGAAAAAGCTTTTGATTATGGTTCCAGACCCAATGAAAATTATTTGAATGGGTGCAGCAACCAAATGATCAATGCAAGATTAAAGACTAAGAGCTGTGGCAGAATATAATTTCATGTTACTTTTGTTTATTTGATATAGCACACAGTGACAAGTTGTTATTTACTGGAAGATGTTTCGAGCGAAACTCATTACTTATAATTAGATCAAGGTAATGAGATAATTCCCGATATCTGGTTTTTAGAAATCTATCAAATAGTGTTTTTTATTTTTGTGGGGAGTAAAATTTCCCACACTTCCGGGATAGGCGTTGCGTTATTCCCATTGCCTGTGTTGGGATTTGATTTCAATAACTAACCTCCCTCTCTGTCCATTTCACTATATCGGCCTTTAGTACACAGTTACTTTTCCCACCCTGTTGTATGCCAGCCCATGCATTGCATTAGCTGGGTTTTTTTCAGCTTGCTGACCTTAATACAGACCACCATGACAAAATTTGACTAACTTCCTAACACTTTCATTCAGACAGCTTCGACTACTATTACTAAGTACAAAGATTTCTTTTCAAATAAAGCAACCTTCACATGCGAACTGAATTCAAAGTTTGATCAGTCAAACAAAGGATTTGATTCCCGTCTCTAAAGCACAAATATGACGCCTCAAGTCAGCTGTGGTTGGTTGCTGTCTAAAACTTAGACACTCGAAACAGAAGTAACATCGACTCCTAGCGAAGTAGCATATCATAGAATTAAGAAAGTTGATTACTAACAAAGAAGAACTTATCGCTCGTTCAAATAAAGGTAGTGGAATAGTCTTGTTAAACATGTCAAATTATATTAAAAAATTTCGAAAACTCCTAATGATGACGGCAGGTTCACAAAGCCAGCTGGAAAAATAGTAAACACCGCACGAATAAAAAACCAATCAACAAAGATCTTATCTAAAATGAAGCAGGATTCAGTAATCATTGCATAAACTTCGAAACAGTTCAACCTTCTGGAGTGATAATTCCACGTCTTTATGGTCGGCCAAAACTCCCCAAGGAGAGGCTACCCATGCATCCAATTCTGGATATGTTTGGATCCCCATATCATCCCATCGCACGATAACTGGCTGAAATTCCGTAGCCACTTAAAACAATAGTACCAAGACACTTGTTAAAAGAAACCTTCGAATTTGTTGATACAGAAAAGGAAACAAATGTATCTGGTAAGGTAATGGCTTCACTAGATATTGTTCCTTTATTTATTAACGTTCCTCTGATGAGAATAGTATTTTTTCCTGCAAAGTAATTGATTCCGTTAATTTATATGCTGGTAGACTTACTACGTACATTCAAGAGCTAATTTTAAGATGTATATTAAATATCCCACTTTTATTCAGTCAAGATATATATCGATAGAAAGACGGTCCCATACTTGCTGACTGTTTCATGGCTTATTTAGAGTCAAATACCTTAAAATCAACTATATATCAGCTCGAAGTGTATATATGGATTATATTTTCATTGTTTGGCGTTGAAGCAAATGAGTTAAATAATATCCTAGAGATCTTTAATAATGCCCATCTATCGACCAGTTTGAAGTTGAGGTGGAATGAAAACTTGCTTTTCAAGATGTTTAACTGTCAAGGGGTGATGGATCACTTTTAAGATGAATCTATCATAAAGTAGATTGGAATGGGCAAATGGTTAGTCTGTAGTCTTGTCTCTGTGAGCAGAAAAAGGTGTCTAATTACCTCCCTTACTACAAACATTTATCGTGTATGCATGGAATAAACATTGGATACAGAATTGGGATTCTTCAAAAAAGCTCTGTTTCAGAATGAATATCAAACCTCATTTGTTAAAAAATAAACGTTTAAAAATAAATCTGATGTGGAACATAACTTAAAAGCAACTAAAAAATATTTGCGTATGAATTCGAAATTCAAGAGTGACATAGTGAATTACGGTCTACAAGATCGCCTATCTAAAGCGGTTCGAAAAATATCCTTTTCTGCATCCCCGTGTCTTACTTTCTCCATACATCCACTATTTTGTCAACCTCAAACATAAGGTCTTATTTGTAGGTGACATGTGTATGTATATAGGCTGTACCAATAAGACATTGTCAAGATGTTCTCAGGAACATTTAATGGCATAGTTATCAAAAACAGAGTCCAAATCGATAAAAAGCTCTAACAGGTCACGCACCATCTGTATATAAATCATTTGATTTGATATATAAATTGAAAACAAGTTGTTCAAAAGGGTTTCGATCACATATTCTTCTTACTGCAGGAGCCCTGGCTATTCAGCAAGAGAATCCTGAACTCTATGTATATAACCACTTTGTTCAACCCCCTTTGTTACCATAGCCTTAGTGTCACAACCCTTTGACTTTTGTTGAATAATTTTATTTTCAATCTATTCCCCATCCCCTTGTTATAGCCCGACTTTATTGACTGAAATCCTCATCGCTTTCCTATGTAAAATATTTCTATTTCCCTACCTTGTCTTGGTGCTACAGAACTTTATATCTGTATACTTTTACTATGCAATATTGACTTGCCGTCTCTTACATTATACTATCTTTATTTTCCGATTCGCAGTCCGATTCACTTCGTTACCAACTGAAGTTTACCTTAGACCCTCCTTGACACTACTAATGATATTTTTCAAATACTACATAACCACACAGCTGTGATAAAAAGTTACGAAGAGTCTTTGAGAGAGTTGAAAAGATTTGTAGCTCAGGTTGAAGGTGCTAACTGCTTGGTATTTTCCGAGCTCTGAATTTAGTTCACAGACACTTCATCACCAGGCTACGCTCTCTCATCAGCACCTTAATGAATTCAATGCTGAAGAAGCTACCTAGCGTGATGATGGAATGTACAAGAAAAGAGTCCTTATAAATCTGAACAGCGCAGAAACAACAGGTGCAGCAAGGTAACATGAGTTCAGTTTTATCATTTCAAGAATTCTCCTCAACTGCTTACAACCTAAATAATAGCAAAATGTGGACATAAAAAAACTGAATATACTTCTAACAAGCTGACAAGAAGTTATTGAGATCAATCGATAACGGATAATGAAAACGAATAAAGTAGAGATTGTTAGAGTTGTAAGGAGAAAACTGATTATTTACAGGATTATCAGGTCAGTATTCATTATCGAAGAGGTTAAAAGTTGGATGAAAAATAACCATCATAGGTTGCGTAAGTTCAAAATGTTATGAAATTACGAAAGCTTATAGAATGAAGTGAGTCCAGATGAAATATGAAGGCTGAAAACAGAAAAAAGTATGCAAGATACAGTGACGTAACGGAATATGCATAATTAGGCGACGTAACAAACATTTATCTACACTCTATTGTAAACAAATCACTACGGCAGTGAAAGGTTGAAAACTGTATCTTTCTGAACATATTGGTTTGGCTAAGATCTATTGATGGCTGTTATTTTGGCAAAACGTAATAGGTTTGAGTTCTTTTGCCCATTGGGCATCTTGAACAGTTCGAAACCGTCAATATTGTTCAATATCAATGTGATGACATGTAATCGCACTGTTCAGAGTACGTGGACCACTAAATCTCAGATTCTTGAGGATGTACACAGAAATGCAAACAGAAACTCTCCTCTCTGTTCTTCCAAAGAATGCAATTTTTGTGAAAATGTAAACTACTAGATGCAGTTGGAGATAACATGTAGTAGGGATTTATCCACTTTTGGTTACTAAAACGTAATAATAGAAGTAGGCTCATACTATCCTGCTGCACCTGTTTTTTTTGGCTTTGTTCAAGTTTACAAAAAAGTCTTCTCTGTTGATCAGTGTCTTTTTAATTCAGATCACATGTACATTTTTCGCGTGATATACTCTGGTGATCTGACTACTGCCAATCAGTTGGTTTGACCTTACTATCACTGCACATTATCTTCAGTTTAATTAGGTAGTAGGTTTATTAAGTTGATAAAGTTCATTTCCGTGTGAGTTTGTAGAATTAAGTGTCACCTTGACACTAGCCTTGCTGAAAATTCTGCCTACAATTTCCGATTTCATCTCTTTATGTGGTGAATACACCTTACAACCTCAACCGTATATTAATTACCCTATACACTTTGCAGTTATGGATACTTCCCTAAGGCTCCTCGATCGACATAGTCAAATTTAGCCTTCATTTCAAAGAATACAGCTACTGTATGGTTCCGTTAAATGTGTCTGCATTTCAAGACCTGGTGGATGGTGAAGGTCTAGTCGACACACCCATGATAGGATCCTAAGTTTGGCCAGCTTCTCCAGTCTCTCGCTACCCATCTCCACCTATGCATTTTATGATCACAGAAAACAGATTTGTGGACAATATACTGGTCAGACTGATTCTCCGGCGGTTAATACAGAAAGATATCTCTTCTCTTTTGAGGATCATGATAATTGGCGGTTGAAACTAATCAGAGGGGATGATGTATGACTCCCATACGCTAGCTAACACTCCAATCAATCCAACCAATAATTGTCGACCACTGTCTTTAATTATCTCCGGTTGAAACCTATTGGTCACTTCTATCCTTCATCATTTCAGGTTACTTGAAGCCTCCTCAACTTCTTCAAGAACAGGAACTCCTATCCTTTGATGTGACTGGACAATGAGAAGCCAAAGATTGACTGGAGGACAACCAAGCTATTCTTCGAAGTGCTCCGTCATCGTTTTGGTAGTGCTCGTAAACCTAATTTTTTATCCTGTGGTTTCACTATAAACTCTTGAAATAACAAGAAATAAATGACTGTTAGATAGGTCACGCAGCATGATGAGTAAACCTAGGCCGACAATTCCAGTCCAATATTTAACAAGAGAGAGTATTCGCAACTCCACAATGTTGATGAAATTGGTAACTAAAAGATCTCTAAATATATGTAGTTTTTGTGACACAGACTTCCATAATAAATTGCTTCTCACTTAGTCAAAAACTTTAATTTGTTTAAAAGCGCAGTAACTTGAAAAACTGGTTGTTTTTTTCCATAGCTTAGCATGTTTTCTAGCTGTTTATCTCTTCATATCAAAAAACAGACGCCAACGATTTCAAAAACTTTTAGGAAAATTAGTAGTTTTAAAACTATTTACACATGTACTTTCTGCTGTCAAAATTTATACTCATACCAACATAAAATCCCCTTTTTCGACAGTGGAATTAGTTCTTTTTAAATAGTTTTTTCACTTATGATGAAAAGTTTGCTAAAACTAATAAAGAATACGTGATTGACCAGGCAAACCGCAAATAAAGAGAGTAGGTCGTTTCTAAGCACCAAAGTATTGAGATAATAATGGTGCTACATTTTCTAAGTTGAATATTTCTTTGGTAAAAGTTTCGTTGCCATTTTAAACAGTTTCATCAGGATTAACTCTACAAAAGATGTATCTAACACTCAGAGTCACTGAAGAAGTGTACAACGAACCAAAAATATGGAAACGCCTTCTAAATATGCCACTTAGAAATCAAAGTAAACTGAAAATATGGAACCATTCCATTTTAAACGCTGTAAAAAATATTTAAATATCATTATTAAAATGATTATGCTTCGAAAACCAATACAAGTATACATGCATTGCATGATAAAAAGGTGAGATAAACGCACAACATAAAGAAAAAAATTGTTAAGTTCCTTCTCTGCAATGTTATATAGTCTAACTCATAAGATTACGTTTCCAGCTAGCTGATAGTCATAAATATGTATTTTAAGAAATAAAATACATTACTTGAGTACTATTTCTTTCTTCACTAAATAGATGTTATTTTAAGTAAAGCATGATTTACATTTCTATACTTTTCTGTCACTAAACTTTTATTCATTTGCATAGAAATGGAATCTAAGCTTTATTGTATGAAATTTCATTATCAACTTGTTCAGTACAAGTTATTATCAGTTTATCTGTTTGTAACAAAGTTTGACTATTATGACAAAATATGTGTATCGGTATCTTTTTTCTTATATGACATTCAGTGTTTATCTATTCCACTTATCAGTTTGTTTATTTTTTCTTAGCAGCTAATAAGGATGTCCTAAGACCAAAAAACTAACCGGAGAATAAAGTACACATTCATGTAACAGATATTAATCCACACAAGAATTATAAAGCTTAATGAGATCAAATAGGATTTGGATTTATAAACAAGTTTCAGTAAATTTGAAATTCTAATAAGCAGAGAGTATTCTTTTCAATAACAAATCCCTAAAGTCCTACCCCTTTTTATGTTGGTTAATCAAATAGTAAACGTGTGGAATTTTTTTGTTATAGTCAATCGTTATTATCAAATATGCCGGGGATTCTCTTCAGAAAAGACTCATATGAAAGAAAATGTCAAAACCCTATATCACTGCTGTGATGCAGTCTAGAATGCTCATATAAATAGTAGTATGTTTTATTCAGTAATAATTGATGAAAATAAACGATTCCAAACAGTATTTAATGTGAACGTTCAGGTAAATCTATCCACACACACACACACACACACACTCACTAACATTCATATACAAAACTCTCTATTATATTTCATTTATTTTTTACTTATGCTAGGGTTTATTCGAGTAAAATTCATCCCCACAGGGAATAGCATCCTTTTCATGCTTTAATCGCAACCATTCAGCATTATAAAATCCATTGTACTTCATGATTGATGACGTTGAATAATAACTCTGTGAGAAAACTGATTTAGACCATTTAGTGTTGTATACGACATATTGTCATTTACATAGTTAATTACTTTGAAAGAAATTCTAGTAATATTTGACTGTGACATTGTCATTCACATAAATCTTTTCTGAAGAGAATTTCCCAAGTATCTGATGTTAATGATTGACTGTCATAAGGAATCTCACTATTGGCAGTTAACACTTATTCTTTGCTCAAATACTGTTGACATATTTCTGCAAAACTTGCAATGGAACCTACTGAAAACAATTTGAATGTAGCGCAAATTTTTATCACACCAGTATGGAGTTAAAAATTCACAGTCTTGATAGTTTCGAGGCTACAGCTTGCAAACCTTCGTCATTGATTGGATCGAGTAAATCGACTACTACTGGCACATAAGCTCCCGTACAGATGCCTCCATATTACCGGTATTTTACTACTCTTAGCCTCTATCTATCATTAATATTGATAGATGTAGGGAAAGCCGAGAAAGCCAATGCAAGTCGACTGCTTCATGGACAAAGGAAAGTATCGTAAACTAGAAGAATCACTTTCAAGTCTTCATTATCTAAAAAAGCTGTTTTCATCACAAAAGGTACGCAGATTGACTATGCTACTTAAAAATTACATTTCTAAGGATGGCGAGTCACAAAGGTGATCAACCAAATGTCAGTTGGCGTTATCGTTATCGTCAGGTAGTTAGAAGTATTTAGTTAGAAGCTCAAGTTAGTTTTTGCACTGGTTTCAAAGCTTTGGATGCTTCACTGAAAGATGTGAACTTAAAAACCAAACGAAACAAGATTTTTCTTTGGGTTGCTGTTAAACATTGAAAAGTAGAGTTCAAGGTCACTACACAATTAACTCTTAAACTCAATACAAATGCATGAATTTGTCGTCTTTATATTAAGTCATAGATTCTAGGGCAACGGAGTCGATCCCTCATCGATCTAAATTAGAATGCCCCGCCCAGTTATTAGCAAAAACTCAATCGATAAACACGACTTTTAAGCCATTATGTTACTTCTTGGTCTACAAAAGTGTATCTGTTCACTTCCTACATATATACATGGCAAAAAAAGGTCCTTATTCGTGTGAAACAAATGACCAGCTTAATCAGAATGTTTTGGGTACACATCTTTATGGACCAATAAAGAAGTTGAGTATGATCAGTAACCTGAACTATGATGTCTGCAATCCAGTATATCACATTTATCACACATATTTTTTAAATGAAACGGTTAAATCACTAGATTAATTAAGTTCTTAAAATAAGGTCAAACGCGTGGTTGAATATATTTTTTGCACATATCAATCAAGTATTACATGCATGAGTATTACTGCATTTTTCTCAGATAGAAATAAATCTACGTTACGCTGCAGTGTTGACTGAACACCTGTTTTTTTCACAAAAGGTTTTCACAATCATCCAAGTTGGAATTATAATGTGGCTTTACACGGAATAATGAAATGACTTATTTCAAAATGGTATGTACAAACTGATTGCTCATTTTGTAACTGATTCACTGCTTATAAGCTGATCTTAAGACAGCATAAAGGTATACTAACGTTTATTCATTTCTTTTGGTTGGTTGGTACATTTAAAGAAACTAGTCTTTCCCTATGTGTCAATATTTTCCAACACAATCATTCAATCAAGTTCATACTGTTTTGGACGGAGCATATAGCAGTAAATAAGGAAGCTCCCTTAGTTATGCGGGATTTATGGTGAATTAAATGACTTTTTAACTAAAGAATGCAGAAAGATTATTAAATAGTAAGGTTTTTAGGAAACTTATGACTTAAAAGTAATTTTCATCGATTAACACTAGTGAAGGAACCATTGAAAACAGGACATTATTGGACAGCCGCATCGTTCCAGAGTTTTCGGAATCAGCCCTACCAATGTTCATCGTTGCAACCATCAGGATACCGTTCAGTAGCTGCCATCAACCAAGTCAGATGTTCGAACACTCGCGCTCCAATGACATGATGGAATCTAGAAACGGCAAACCACTTGATTTTAATCCAGTGGCTGCAGGATCCCCTAGTAGCTGCGAGAATTAACGATCCCAGATTTCATCTGTTGTGAAATGATGGATTTTTACCATAATACGTTCAAAACTCGAGCGAAACAGCTGTCCAGTCTCTATTAGTTTTCAGTATTTCTGCATCTCAATCAAATTTAGGATAAACACTTTGTAGTATGCTACCAAACAACTTGAATAGCTAGAAACCACAGAGGCTTATCTGTAGACTTCTCTAGTCAGTTCACAAAATTCTAAACACTAGATGTCCACTTCGCTCGTCTGAGGTAGAGCTCAGCAGTCGTGTGCCAAGAAGAATTCAGCCTACAGAGCTATACTACTAAGATCAGCTGACTTGCCTAGATACAATGATTAATTTACGAATGGTTTGCAAAATGCATGGATATTTCTTACAAATAATTAATTCCTCAACTGCTCAGAGGTGTACTGTTCATATGTTCTTTGCATACTACTGTGAAGTGTGGCAAATTGAATCAATGGACTTGTGTGCGAGATTCTACTATGATTTGGTTTGCCTGTCTGTTGCTAACAGACTTTGAGTTTGAAACCATACTGATAATGTGGACAATTCGATTCTGTGGACTGGATTTGTCTGGGCACATGACTGGTTAGACAGACCCCAAACGAGCGAAACGGCCTTCTGGGGTTTAGAACACTCTGATCTGCCTGAAAAAATCCATAGATCAGACTTTGTGGCTTTTAATTACCCAAGTTGTTTAGTAATATATTTCGTTGGTTCATGACACTTTCGCGTCTTGATATCTTGGTTTGGTGGTTTCCAAAGAAAACTCTGTTAATAACTCAGCTGAACAGCTGAAAGACTATTTGGCTGTAAGAAATGTCAAGGTGAACCATGCAGTTTGTAAGTCATTTGCGAATTGCTCATCTTATGAATACCTCGTTATATAAAAATGTTCATTTGACTTACTATGAATAAGTGGGCCCCCGAGTTGTATTATATTATCTTACTTCTTGAACACGAAACATGTATAGCATCATCTATAAACTCGGTCAAACAGTATGCGTATATAAGGTAACGCATGTTTCATTGTCAAAAAAAAATAATACATGAAATTTAGTGTTTAAATGATGTGACCAATAAGCTAATTGATAATTCACTACCTTCCAGGTTGTCTTGATGTCATACGTTGACAGTCTTGCTGATTACCTCATCAAATGAGACACAAAAGTTATTAAAAGTGAATTGTATCAAGTTAGATCAAATAAAACATGAGCATGAGAAAATATTTTTCCCTTAACAAAGAAAGTATGAGTTAATGTGTATAAAGCATTTTCCGTTCAAAATACCTACAGTTTAAAAGATCATCATATCAATTGAAAACAATCATAATGAATATTTTTATCATCAGTTAAAAAACGAGTTTTATCCCCTTCCATCCCACCAACCGTCCTATTCTCCAGGAGATTGCAGTGTCTGTACATAATCACTGATATGAATATATGAGTAAAAACTAAACGTTCCCATTTTCAATCAAAATCAGCTGCCTGTCGCTTTCTTTAGTCAGAGTTTGTCTCAACCTTCATACTTACCTATTGAATCTTGTACCACGTGTATCTTATTGAAGACCCTAAACTGTAATGTGTTCAGATTCAAATCAATGAAATATCCATATTAATTCCAGGCAAAACACACTGTAGAGCCCATCTATGCAACTGTCTATAAAACTTAGTATTCTATATGGATATTTTTTTTGTTTCAGTTAGTTTAATCCATTAGAGGACTTATACCAGAGCAAATGAGCGGCAAACTAACTGCAGAGCTAAATATTACTAAAAACAAAAAACTATTGATACTGATAATCATAATCCATGTCTAAAGACTAGTATATACTGTTAATCAGTGACATAAATTGCAGTCAGCCATAACGACAAGTAGGCAGAAGTATTCTCAACCCCTAATTAATGAGTAACCATTAAATAAAATGTTAGACTGACTATATGCGTATGCGAGCAGACCTGTAGGAAAAAGATGTTTCTAGTAATAGAGTAAATCAAATGAAAGCATCAAAGTTTTGTTTTTGGTAAACAGTGTATTCTTTTGCTAGCATTACGATCTATACATTTTTGGTAATCTGTCACAATAATATTTTCCGCATATTTTGTCTATCTCCCTCTCACTGAAATTTAAACAAACTGAATTGCCATCGAATACGCCAAACAAAGTTGGAAAATAAATAATTTTGGTACCGTTTTATGTTAGGAAACAGTCTAGTCAACGTTTGAGGTAATTGTTCTGTCAACTGATACAGATTTAGTAATAAATATTTGGGACCTACGCACACAAAAATACTCATTGATGTAGTGATTACATAATGGCTACTTCCCTTTTTTAAAAAGTTCGTCCGAACATATGAATCAGAAGTTAGTACAAATTCATTCATTGCGTCCGTATGTAGGGTCATGGTTAGATAACGTTTTCATGCTCACCGTAAATTATTTATTCATATATGATTTCAAGTGAATACCAGTAAGTTATTGTCGCATTACAATCGAGTAGTAAATATCAACAGGCACTAAAACAACGATAGCAGCTCAAAATGCTTTCCTACTTATTGCAGAAACATCTAAAAATCTATCAAATCTTAAGTTCAGACAGAAGATAACTGAAGCATGAATTCGGAAAATAAGTATTGCATGCCATTTATGAAATATGCGCTATAACATCGGAAATAAAAATCGTAAACTGAAACTGTACTGAGGTTGAAGTAAAGCCATGACTATGGTAAAATCAATACATCCAACAATGGGCTTTTCGTAGTAATCATCAAGCCTGAATACGTAAATCAGTTTCACGAAAAATACAACTGGACCAACTAAAAAATTCACGATTCTAAGATTAAATATGAAGCCGATAGTTTCAAAAAAAAGAGGAAACTGCCGTCGTATAAAATGGATTGTTTAACGCGTGAAAACAAATAACTGACTACTCGAATATAGGACTTATTTCGTTGATTCCTATAGAAAAGGAAAGGACTAGGAATTAAGACGCATCAGTACCCAAGACTTTGCGCAGTGGCGGTACCGTAGCCAATGAAGTTTATCTGAGGCGCGGTTATTGCTAGTTGAAAACTACTCCCGATACCCCGCACTGATGGCGTGAAATATCGTTGTCAGATGCAATTTTTCTAGGCCGTCTCTGGCCCAATTTAACCTCGCCTGGTTAACTAGTTTACTAGTTACTAGCCGGTCCTAAGCCCCCATAAAGAGGGAAGGTTGGGCATAGGGCTAGCAACCCTACCCCGTAAAACAAATCTAACCGCTAAAGAAACTTCAAAGCACAAACAAAATATAAAAAATGAAAACAAACTTATTCCCCGCTGGAATCGGAGAGGCGAAATGACGCCAGTTGGTGAAAGCCTTCGGGAAGCCAATTGGCCGATGTGTCTTCTCTCGATGAAAGCGAAAGTAAACGTGGGGACATGGAATGTCCGCACGATGTTTGAACCCAGTAAGGCAGCCCAGATTGCAAGGGAGATGAGAAGGTATAACATCGAAGTGCTTGGGATTTGCGAAAGCAGATGGAATGGGAGTGGACTCTCCAAACTGTCAACTGGAGAATCAATAATCTACTCCGGTCACCCAGACGCCAACCACGAGCACACTGAGGGAGTGGCTATCATGATGTCCTCAAGAGCATCGAAGGCTCTCATGCAGTGGGAACCAATCTCCTCCAGGATCATGACAGCAAGATTCAACTCAAAAGGAAGAAAGGTCACAATCATACAATGTTATGCACCTACAAATAATGCAGAGCAAGAGAAAAAGGAGGATTTCTACAGACAACTTCAATCAACACTGGACAAGACGTCAGTTGGCGATATCAAAATTCTGATGGGCGACATGAATGCCAAACTGGGAGGGGACAACACGGGAAGAGAACTAACCATGGGTCGAGAGGCACTAGGTGAAATGAATGAGAATGGAGAATTGTTTGCAGAATTCTGCGCATTCAACGATTTGGTGATTGGAGGCAGTGTGTTCAGGCACAAAGATATCCACAAAGCGACATGGATTTCACCAGATGGACACACTAAAAATCAAATCGACTTTATCTCAATCTCAAGAAAATGGAGACGCAGTCTACTTAACACAAGGTCAAGAAGAGGAGCAGATGTAGGTTCAGACCACTACCTAGTGCAAGGAACCTTCCAAATCAAGTTAAAAGCCTTCAAGGAAGCTGGTGATAGACCTCAACCCAAGTACAACACTCGGAAACTGAAGGATGAAACTACAAAGGAGATCTTCAAGGCAGCCATCAAGACAAAATGGGAGACATCGAGCAACATCCCTGAAGAAACCTGTGTGGAAGAACATTGGAAGTCTTTGAAAGCTATGTGGAAAGAAACCTGCACAACAGTATTAGGAAGGAAGAAGAAAGAAGACAAGGAATGGATCTCGACGGATACCTGGAAGCTGATAGAGGAGAGGAGGATGGTGAAGCAGAAGATAAACCAGTGCAAGGATGCTCAACGACAAGAGGAACTGAGCACAATGTATAAAACACTGGACAAAGAAGTGAAGAAGAGTGCACGCAAAGACAAAAGACACTTCTACGAAACACTGGCAAGTGAAGCAGAACAGGCTGCAGGTAAGAGAGACCTGACGACATTGTATCAAATAACCAGGTTGCTATCAGGGAAGAGACCAACACAGATGAAACCAATAAAAGATGAAGAAGGAAATTTAATTACAAAAGAAGAGAAACAGAGGAAACGATGGGCCGACCACTTCAAGAAGCTCTTGAATCGACCACCACCTGCACTTCGTCCAGAAATACCACCTGCAGCCGCTGAACTACAAGTGAACATTAATCCCCCAACGAAAATGGAAGTCCTGAACGCCATAAAGCTACTGAAATGTGGAAAGCAGCAGGACCAGATGGAATACCGCCAGAAGCACTGAAAACAGATGCAGAGACAACAGCGGACATGCTCACACCACTATTGCAGAAGGTGTGGAAGGAAGAGAAGGTACCTGACGATTGGAAGAAGGGTTACCTTGTCAAACTGCCGAAGAAGGGAGACCTCAGTGCTTGCAAGAACTGGCGCGGAATCACTCTCCTGTCCACCCCAAGTAAAATATTAAGCCGCATCATCCTGGAGAGGCTAAGGGATGCACTGGATTCAAAACTACGACCGGAACAGGCAGGCTTCAGGAAGTACAAATCATGTGCAGACCAAATTGCAACGCTTCGCATCATCATAGAACAGAGCATAGAATGGCAATCACCTCTCCACCTCAACTTCATCGACTTTGAGAAGGCCTTTGACAGCGTCGACCGAGAAGTAATTTGGAAACTGCTTCAATACTACGGAGTACCGCAAACCTTTATCCGCCTCATTCAACAACTATATGAAGATGCCACATGCCAAGTAATCCACAATGGGAAGCTCAGTGATGCCTTTGAAGTGAAGACAGGAGTGAAACAAGGTTGCCTACTATCCCCCATGATATTCCTTATTGTGGTGGACTGGATCATGCAGCAAACAGTAGGCAGCGAGAAGAGGGGGATACACTGGACGACGGAAAAGAACCTAGAAGACTTGGATTTCGCCGATGACTTATGCCTAATGTCACATAAACTTGAAGATCTGCAGGCAAAAACTAACAAGTTGATAGAAGAGGCAGCGAAGACGGGACTTCAGGTGAATATAGAGAAGACAGAAGTGATGAAGATACCGCACCACCACCATCAACAACAACAACAAACTCCAATCACCGTCAACGGGAGAAACTTAAAGGAAGTAACCTCCTTCACTTATCTAGGAAGCACTGTTTCAACTACAGGCGGGACGGACGAGGACGTCAAAGTCAGAATCGGAAAAGCAAGACAGGCGTTCATTAGCCTGAAACCAGTGTGGAGATCTTCTGCACTCAGCATGCGGAACAAGATACGGATTTTCAACACCAACGTCAAGTCAGTGCTCTTGTATGGCTCAGAGACTTGGCGCGTCACGAAAGGTATTTCCAATAAACTACAGACATTCATCAACAACTGCTTACGCTCGCTGCTGAAGATCAGATGGCCAGAAAAAATAAGCAACAAGGAACTCTGGGAACGAACCAACCAAGAACCTATCACGCAACAAATATGCAGGAAGAAGTGGAGATGGATTGGCCATGCACTGAGAAGGCCGACTGAGGACATCACGCGTCAGGCCCTCGAGTGGAATCCCCATGGGAAGCGACGAGTTGGACGTCCAAGGGTGACATGGAGGAGGTCGTGCGAGCAGGAAATGAGAGCTTCTGGGCTGTCGTGGGACCAGGTTCAAAAGATCTCAGAGAACAGAGGTCACTGGAGGCGTGCTACTGAAGCCCTATGTTCCACTAGGAACCCAAGGGACTAATAATAATAATAATAATAGTACCCAAGAAACGATAAAGATAAACAGAACAAACCATAGTTGGTATGGCTATACGATATGGTCAATAACTGTTAGGGTTGGTTAAAAAGCTCTCCTTTCTAACATCGGTCAATAGTGAACTCTTAAAACGTCATTTTGATGACTTTGGATCCAGGCTGAAGATAAATATTTATTCTGCAGCCTAAGCATGAAATCCTGAAAAATGGGTTGTCGTTCTGCTTAACTAGACAATATTCATCATTGACGGATATCAGTTAAGGAACCACTAAAAACTAACCAATTGGTCAGCTGTTAAATATTATTGGTGACAAACTTGGAGTTATGCCGGTAAACTGAGACCTACAGGCTCAACCTAGTCAGTCATTAAGACAGATCCCAGCCGATAAGATCTAATGGTAATCGTACTATATTGCAAATTGATATAATTTGAATAAACTACGGGCGTTGCTTCTCAACTTGATGGTCAAACACAATTATGCTCCTTGCAAAACTCGAGGAACCTAGACCCCAACTATTCATTGTGAAGAACACACACTGCCGAGGCGTTAAAAACTATGGCGAAACACCTTACAAATGCTCTCTAGTTTTCCACACTTTCCAAGCTCACATTAATTTCAGATGGCATCTCAATCGAAATCAATTAAATCTTAATAAAACTGAATGAATCATTCTCTAACCACTATTATCAAATCTGTTTCAGTCAATCAAGAACACTCAAAATGAATAAAATAGATTACATTATCAAATGAAGTGTGAGAAAACAGACACGTTAAAAGAATAATTTACGTTCTAAACAGTGTATACCTTGAAGGTATTTTAAATCATTAATTTGAGTTATATGAAGTACATGTATAAGTTATCCAGGCAGATACGGATAAATTAGTGTCGAGTTCTACATAGGATTAATAAAGGCTGTTTTATAATATATTTTTCACCTTCATTGCATATAACTAGTGAATAGGAAATTATATTAGTTTATATTTGAATATAGCATCTTTAAGAATAGACAGAACTGATTTAACTCAGTAATCCTTAAATATGTGAGTTAGTGGGTTGTCTTGCTCGGAATCGTGCGTAACCCCACTGGTCATCAGAAAAATGTAAGTATAGGTTAGTAATAAATCTAAAGACCACTCGATTATCAATCATTATATGTAGACGTTTCACAGAAGTGCATGAGTTTAAGTTGTCACACTTCACCACAGTATACAAAGAGTAAGTAGATGTACAAAGAACTACACCAAAGTAGACAAAAGTGTATGATAGGAAAGATGAAAATTAAATGAAGGTTGGGGAAAATAATGAGAATTCCAAGGATGACAAAACGTATATTCATTTTGTAAGTAAACACAGAAATAAATAAACTGTCTTTGAGAGATTAAGACCAAGGCAACATGTTCATATACAACATGGCAATCGATTTCAAGTGATACCATTTAGGTTCTCCAATCATAGATTCCTAACATCTCAAAGACTTTAATCAATCATGTACCTCCTTTTATGCCGAAAACCAACATTCAAAGACTTTATGCACTAACGCCACGTTATGACTTGGCCAAGCTTGACTTTGTTCCAACATGACGTATCCAGGAAGGCTATCACCTAGTTTTTTCAACATATATCACAAAGATGTGCAAAACGAGAGGACGAACTTCTATGCAGTACATCTGTCCTTTGATCTGCGGATAAATATCTTGTGGACACACAAAGCAGAGTATATAGACAATTTGCGAATGCACATTTGGCATTTGAGGCCAAATTTCATCGGCGACCAGCGCATTACGACCTATACAAATAAATAAATGAAGTGGTCAGTCGATTTCATTACGTTAATCCCTATCCTTGAACTGGGCGTTAGAGCTGACCAGTCCTTATGTATCAATTTACGTTTAACTGATGCGAATCGTTTGGCAAAAATACTCCGAATTTCGCTCAAGGCATTCAGGGGACTTAGCATTCCATTAGGGCCTTTACCTAACATGGTGATGCTTTAATTCAGCTCAGTTTCCTCCAAGAAGTAATTCAATCCCTGAGAAATCCGAAGTACTTAAGTTTATATCCATCACTATGTCTGTAAAAAAGTCACATGAAAATGATAACATAGGGCGTCTCCAGTGAAAATACTGGCTGTTGTTACTGCTTGTAATTACATCATCTTGTAATCACCAACATGGGTACATATGCAAGTAATTCAAAAACCTTCTACAGTGAAAATACAAGACCTAATGGTGGACAGAATCAAATTCAACCTTTAGGTGTAAAAATATGTATAGTTTTGCGAGCCGTTAACTATGCGACTTTTTCACTTTTTCAATCTAACTAATACACACTCGCTCAGACCTAAAACCTACCCTATTCTCTTGAACATTTTGTTCTAAAGCTACGGTTAGGCATCAGATGATTGTGAATGCGGTGTTTTTCACAGCAGGACCTTTCTTTCATAATAAGCTAGAATGATCAGCGATCTAGATCAGTCTGATAGGAACACTTCTGATTTTCTCTTACTAGTTAGTACCTCAGTTACTTTCATTTTTAGTTCTCCACCTTTCTTCTAACAACTTCAGAACACAAACTGTCCATTTTTTCTGCTTCATATTATTTCAGGTTTCAGATAGCTTTTTCAGTTTACACGACAGTTAGATCCAAAAGTACATTCGATTCGGACTGCGCTGGATATTAGACGAATGAAGCGTTATTGCAGGTCATCTGAACAACCGTTTGAGGTGTTACATCCAGTGTCCTAGCTGCCTATTGTTTGGGGTATTTAGAGACATATCCTTTGGGTGATAGTCTTATTAGCAGTCATCCTTTCCAAGTCAGTCTGTTTAACAATTCCGAATGACTGACGACAGCAGCACGCTCTGATAGACTAGCATACGAGAATCAGGTACTACTATATACCCCAAATTTTACATAGCTTTACCTGCTGTTTTGCCCATGACCTTAAAATAACCTAAATAGCAGTCTTTACAGCGTTGCTAATTTTTCTTCTCTTTCCTCTCAAGGCTGAACTCTCATCAGTTGTTAACTATTTTAACCTATATGTGGATTTAGTGTCATCAAGTTCATTTAGAAATGCATATATTCAGCATCGCTGTCAACTGCACTGACTGTTGTTGAGACAGTGACAAGCTCTCTGTCAACGGTTTGTTTTCTCTTCTTGTCTTTGTGCGTCGGTGATATTGTTCTGGTGGTGGTTGACGTTCAGATCTGCGTTAAAGTCAATTCGTTTGCGCATTAGGTTGGCATCGTTTGCAGTTTCCTAGGCTTCTATCGCTCGTAGACTGTCAGGTAATACTACTGGTCATAGCAGGTACGTTACTCTACAACTAGTTTTAAACACTATCTCAGTTTTCATAAAGGAAAAAAGGCCTCTTCTGAAAACAACAAGTGAATCACCCTTAACAACGTAGTGTCCAAGATTTCAGGTTTTTTAATAACCTGAGACCACTTTGGAGCTCGGCAAAAACAAACCTAGGGAAACCACAAAAGATCTTGTATCTGGATCTAAATGTATTTAACAAATATTTACCCTCTAAGGGATCCTGTAACACAAATAACAATTACTGGTATCACCTCGCTCCATGATCAAGAGGTCTTACGGCTTATCTCTTTTTGTTAAGTTTTCAGCATAAGTACATCGTTCTGCTGAAGGCTCTAAACCCAAACACTCATGGTCGTGTTAGAGATCACAGAGATCCATCACTTGAAGTGTCTACTTTTGATGATTTCCGATAACGATGTCCGCTCTATCTCTCTCTTCCTCACTCCCTGTCTCGCTAATTTTATTTAGTTGTTTTCACTGTCCTTGAGGAGGTCTTTCTCTCCTGACTTTAAGGAAACTGACGCTGTGTAGGAGACTCCTAGATAGATTTAAAGTAAACAAATGATATATGCTACTCTAGATAAAGATATTTATAATATTCAGAATCTTCTGGACACTTTGAGCAGCATTTTGAGAGTGCTTTTGGATGTACTTACTACCACTCAAATGCAAACTGTTACTTTAGGACTGGTCTATATAACCAATTCGTCTGATAATGGGAATTAGATTAGTGGAACAAATTAATTACTTCACTTATTTAGGAAATCACATCAGCCCTAGTGGATCGGTAGTCAATGAAAAACTCCATTAGCCTCTGTTGCATTACACCACTTATTAAACCAGAGGGATTATCGAATGACTTTTAAGAGTCAAATGCATTGTGTAGTAGTTTGCTTTGTCCTCTTCTTTGGCTGTAGAACACGATTATGACAGTTGTTGGACATTATACTACCAGATGTATTCAACCAAAGCTGTATCTGAAATATATCTTGAGAACGACATATGACCAATCTTGAACTCAGGCATACCATTTTAGGTAAGAGAGGAAAATTAGTTGGTGATATTAGAAAAGTTTGTTTAATTAGATGGCTTGAAATTGTGTTGCACCATGTACTACGAAGAGCAACTTTAGCCAAAGTAGGGTTAAGTTAGAAAAAAGTTAAGACCGACCATACTAAATATGTACATCAGTTCATGAAGTCTCTTACCGTTAGTCTGAACATGTCAGAAAATATAGACTTATGGGCTGGCATCTGTGTGATAGTCAAAACCGATCGCTGGAAACTGCATCTACAATTTATCCTAATCTTAACGCTTCACTGGGTTTTTTCAATCACTCCTTATTTTTAATTGTGTCGTTTCCTAATTCTGTTGTATTGTTTGTATTTCTTTGCTTCTTATTGCTGCTTTGTATCTTAGTATGTTGAATTGAGGCGTGGCGAATCAGACCACTCGGCACCAATGTCAATTTCACTTTTGATACTGAATGAATAAAAATCACAGAAACTAGCTACAAAATACCCAGACTCTAGTAAGGTGAATTTCTCAATTTTGTCACATTGACCTGCTGAGGTCAAGCAAACAGTCATTTCACTGTGAATGACTGTTTTTCTCTCAATTTTTATATTATTTATCAAAACAAAGCCGTGATTCTTTTTTCACTTACTCAATTTTCAATTAGTCATCGCAGTGAATATCAGTTACCTAAAGGAAAACAGCTACGAAGGTACAGATGCATTTCATTAGTCATTCATGTAGTGTCAATTTGCAAGGAAGGCTATCATCAGCACAAAGTTCTGTTCTGTAAATAATATCATTATTTTGCCTCATTTCTTTCAGATTTTCCATTAGTACAATTAGATTCATGATATTTATCTTTTTTAATCATGTAGATTTTTAGCCAAGTTAACATTTTCTTTTCTATTTTATCAGAATATAATATACATAGAACCAAAATGCCAGGTATTGCATATATGACCTAAATTCCCACCAACTTTGTTCCAGCTTTGGCATTTCAACTTGACTATGTTTTCTTTGAAAATTCCTGATTACTATACTAAATATATTACATGAAAATGAATTTAACTATTAATACCACTATGAATTATCAATTGGAAGGTTCATGAGAAATCGATCAATTTCAAAACATTTTATAGCACTGATTAAAATGAAACTATCTATGAATATACTTAATTGACTCAATTTTCCTAAAAACAATTTATTGACTCATTCAATTCGGATTATCTCAACTGATTATCATATAGTGACCATGAGTGCATGCATAGCTGTTATCACTTCAGTAGACGTTAATTCTCATATACATCAATCTATTTATTGAACATTTCTGTTATTTTTACACTTTGCATTAAATATGTTCACCTTATTTGCATATATCTACTTATAAAAGAGTATGAAGGTATAAAGAATAATTTAAATCTACTGAGGTTTTATAGATTGCAGTAAGTGTTATATACATATGATATTCATCAAATGACTGATTTTACGTCTCATTGCAGAAAATATGTTACTTATTACTACACTGGTGCAAATAAGTTTGCATATTATTAGAAGTCAGTCATTCTGAGTTCGTGTTCACCGGTAAACTTATTCAACATATTTTCTCTACACAATAAATCCAATAAAAATAACTAGAATATCATTTGGTGTTTGTAGTAAAAATAATAATTAAATCGTTGCTGGCTGTTTGATAAATATTAGTTAATTCTTAAAATTTAAAAGAGTGATGACTTTATTGGAAGGAGAGTTTTGATGGTAGTAGGATTTAAACCAATAACCACTTCAACTTCCACTACCATCAACCTTACATTAGGATCAATTTGTCAAACCATTGCTTCAAATGTCTGGTAGCTATTATATCACTTATTGTCAGTGGTATACCAGTGATTGATATTTTTAAAATATCAGTTTAGTACAGGAAAACCTATATGATTCACAAAAAATCATTATTATACAATAATAAAACTAGAAAAATGAATACTCGATTTCCCATAGTCAATGTCTAGAAGTGCATCGGTTGGCTTACTGCACTAATTACAGAAAGAGGAACAAACTCAACGTAAAACTGCACACTCAAGTGTGTTGGTTCAAGTTGCCACACATTACAGTAGTGAACAAAGAATATTTGTATAAGACAGACTGATATGGAAGTTGACAAAGGTGTACGGGAGGAGAGAGGATTTAAAAACTATGGTTATTCAAAGCACTTAAGCTTTAGGATTCATCAAAGAATGAATGCATCTGGAACACTGTCACCGGTTTACAGCCATTTCACCAAGACTCCTTAACCACTGGTTCCTGTCATCTCGGGGAACTCAACCAAGTAGCCTTTACCTTCCTACACAAATCACACCGGCAGTGGGGAACTTCAATCAAGTCTTTGTCTGTCCATCCTTAACTTTTTCAACCTAGCCCAAGTTTCCCTAGCATGGCCCGTAACTCATTAACTCGCAAATTTATGCAATAACAAACCATTTTAGGCCATCATATTTTCACTAAAGCATAGTCAAAAACAAATGAAAGTCAAAAATGAGAGTTCATCTAATAAATATGTTTGATATAAAATAATGTCCATTCTCTGTAATGAAAACAACTTGATAACCCCTAAAACGTAACCGTTAAGGAACGAGCTGTACAGTTTTTACAGCAGTAAATTCATGTGAATAAGCTAACTACTTAAAACAGTGTTATTATGGTGAGTAAGTGAGTCGTCTATGCTCTAAACACAGAAAGGAGTATGTAGTATTGCGTGAAAATGCAGATAGCTGAAACAGACTAATTATTTTTATTTTTTATTCTTCCCGTAGGTTCCTAGTGGAACATAGGCATTCGGCAGCACGCCTCCTTTGCACTCTCTTCTCTGCAGTCTTTTCAACCTGGCGCCACGACTACCCAAAAGCTTTCATTTCTTCCTCACATGATCTCCTCCATGTCACCCTCGGCACCGACGCCCAACTCGTCGTTTCCCACTTGGATTCCACTCGAGGGCCTGACCTGGAGCATGATGTCCCTAGTCGGCCTTCTTAGTACATGCCCAATCCATCTCTACTTCCTGCTGCTGCATATTTGTTGGGTGATAGGCTCTTGGTTGGTTCGTTCCAAGAGTTCTTTGTTGCTTATTCTGATTATTCTGGTCATCTCATCTTCAGTATCGAGCCAGCGTAGGCAGTTGTTGATGAATGTCTGTAGTTTGTTGGAAATGCTTTTCGTGATACGCCAAGTTTCTGAACCATATAGCAGCACTGACTTGACATTCGCGTTGAAAATCCGGATCTTGTTCATGCTTTATGCTGAGTGCAATAGATCTCCACACTGATTTCAGATTAGTGAAGGACTGTCCTGCTTTTCCGATTCTGACTTTGACACCCTCGTCTGTGTCTGTGCCACCTGTAGTTGAAACAGTGCTTCCTAGATAGGTGAAGGAGGTTACTTCCTTTAAGTTTCTCCCGTCGATGGTGACTGGAGTTTGTTGTTGTTGTTGGAGTTGTTGGTTGGGTATCTTCATTACCTCCGTCATCTCTACGTTCACTTGAAGTCTCGTCTTCGCTGCCCTGCCTCTTCTGCCAACTTGTTAGTTTTCGTCTGTAGATCTTCGATTTTGTGCGACACCAAACATAAATCATAGTTGGCGAAATCCAAATCTTCTAGGATCTTTTCCTCTATCCAGCCATTGTATGCCCATTTTCTCTCCCCTCACGGTTTGCTGCATGATCCGGTCCAGTTGAACACAATCAGGAATATCATTGGTGATAGTAGGCAGCCTTGTTTTGCTCCTGTCTTTACTTCTAAAGCATCACTGAGCTTCCCATTGTGAATCACCTGGCATGTGGCGTCTTCATATAGTTGTTGAGTGAGGTTGGTAAAGGTTTGTGGCACTCCGTAGTGTTGAAGCAACTGCTGAACTTCTCGACCGACGCTGTCGAAGGCCTTTTCAAAGTCGATAAAGTTGAAATAGAGAAATGACTGCCATTCTATACTCTGTTCTATGAAACAGACTAAACGGTCACTGAATAGAAACTGAAATGATGTTGACTAGTTCTCAAGGATGAGCAAACTCCACCAAGAAAGAAAAACGGTGAAAAATGCTTAAGAATCAAGATCTGCATGCTTCTGCAGAAATTACCTGTAACATAAATTTGTTTGGGATAAGTCTTTTAATGTAATTCTACCCATCATTATTATCAGTTTTAGTTCGAATTGTAAGTTCTCAACTAAAGTAATTTTGTCATCTAGTCACTCATTATTGTGCATTCTGTTTGATTATAGTTTCTAACATAAGCTTGTCTTTGGTACCTAGCATGTTAAAGAAATAAGAAAAGGATTCTCTGAGTATGAACAGTGTATCGGCAAATACTTTAGCAATTCAAATGTACAAAATGTTAAAAATTAGTTAAATCACACAATAGAAACTCAATGAATAGATTCTACTTTTAAACAGATATGTATGAACAACACTAAAACAAAACTTACATAATTCAAGTGTGAATTGTTCTTATTCCACTGTTTTTCAAAATCACTTTTCAAAGCACTACAATCATTTGATGCTGGAGGAATGTTCGCTTTCATTTGGTTGTTTATATCATAATGAACATTGTACTTAACATTACTGTTTATTGTAGTCTGAGATATGTATGAACATTTGTTGGGTAATAAATTCGATTTAGGAATTTCTGAGTGCGATAATGAAATGGGTACAGCGTGATTTGAAGGCGCTTAAAGAAAGGAAAAAAAGTGAATTAGTGTTGTATTTACACATATATATTGCTTTCCTCACATTGTGAAAATTATACAGTCAACCTTGAGAAAGAAATAATTTCCATTGGACTACTCAGTTTGAATTCATCCGACTGAAGTTAACTGATGAAAAAATTTGAACACAGATTTCATGTACATTAGTTAAATAATAACTTTTATAAGTATACCTTTGATATTGGCAACATTTCAGCATGGAAAACATTGTGAGTTCTTGTCAAGTCGCATGTAAACCGTCAAAATCAACCTAAAAACTCACACGCAAGTGCATAGTATCACGTTACTATACATCATCGTAGTATACAAGAGAATAGGAAAGAGTGATATCAAAGTAAGCAAAAGTCTATGAGAGGAGAGGTGATTTAAATATTGAGGTTGTTCAAGACATTCAAACTACAGAATACATCAAAGAATGAATACATATAAACATTATTTCTATCTAGTAACAAGCATGAAACGCAGATCCAGGACTTCTGATTGACTTGTACTCATCATTTATCACCAGATGAAGCAAATGTGTACCCACTCGATTAGCTCACTGTATACATAACAACGTACTGACCAATAGAAATCAATCACTATTGATGAATAAAGTGTATTACTGGTGAGAAATTCTTCTACAAATTATTATTACGCAGACATGCCGTAAATTAAATTTGAATCCTTGAATTTTGCTCTAGTTGATGAATCTCACTGCTGTATTGACAACTTATTTGTAGCTTTGATTTCTACTTCGCAATCAATATCCATCTATATCTGTATAAAATATGTCAATGGATACATATATATCCCAGGGGAATTCAAGATTTCCACATGCTCTACTAATGAAAATTCATTTTGTTGTTTTATTGAAATATAATATACTTATTTCTCTTAATTCGCTTCTTTTAAGTAGGCTAATGAGTTGCCAATCAAAACTTTTAATTTACAAAAACACATTTTTTAACTGTAATAAATAACTTCAGTGAAAATTCTTTACCAATGAATGATCAATCTATAAACTATAATCCATATTAATGTTTCTCAAAAATGTCTTTTTGATAGTACTTTCGTTGGATTGTAAGAGTGATAGTTTTCTATCTAATCATCTGTTGTGTGGTAGGCCGACTTATTCATTTAATCCAGCTGATAGTCAAACGTAGGTGGTCTTAACAACTCTACTCTTTTTTCACCTGAATCTGTCTGCGTACACCGTTAATGAATACGGTAAAAAGACGAGGTAAACGTCAATTAAGTGTTTAGATGAATACGGTTTACCTGAAACAATCCATAAACCACGGTTACTTGCACTAGTATTAACCGGTATCTTGAAAAGCTTCATATATTAGGTGCTTATATTTGTTATAGCAATTATTTACTTATTTTTTTCAGGTTTTGAGCAACTAAAGAAAATTATTTGAAATAAATGACGTCATCTTATCTTGCAAATGGTGCTTTCATTGAGAATTTACTTGATAAATTTTAATGTGTTTACTGTTTTGTCATATCTTCAATATCAGTTTGACTATCTGAGGTAGACATGGTTTGACAGAATTGTATTATTAGTCCTGAGTGATGATTGAAGGTGAAATGAAAATTTGGGTGACACAGGATTCGAACCAGAGACCAATGAGTTTCCTGTCCGGTACTCTATCATTTGAGCCATGAGACCCAACTACTGACCAGATTTTCATTTCAATTTAATCACTAAGGGTTTTGTTCAACTGCCATGTAAATTCTTGATGAGTTAGTATCTATTGGTTGTACTCACAGTGGCTGCCCATTGAGGACTTCTCATCCAAATCAACTTGAATCAGAGAGGGGATCATCATACTGATTTTCAATTTGACTAAGATAGCCGTGGTTTGGTGTACTTGTATTGATAGGTCATTGGTTATTTATTTTTGTCTGATTGTACTAAATAAAATTCTGTACAGATCCTTTTGAAGTTGCTATAGTATAGTCCATATTTCAGTGCTTGAAATCAAGGTGCGTTTCGACTAAAATATTTTATAAAATGTTCCTTTTGATTCATTTACGTACACTATGTGAAATTAGAAAATATCTCACAGCATTCGATGATGTATGAAAACTTCAGTCATAAATTATTATTACCTTGACAGAATCTCTGGACTGACTAGAGCGCTTTAAATAACAGATAGTAATCACCTACAAGTTGGCTGTAGAGGTGAGTAATGTTTTAAACTAGTTCCATCTGAACTGAAGGAGAGAGAGAGAGTTTTGTATGCTTCCGCCGAGATGACGGCAAATTTAACGCTTTAAATTCTCGTTCAGATCAATATTGGCAGTTGTTTCTATGAAGACAATAGTCTTTCACACGACTGCTTTAGAAACCACAAAGAAGTTATATGTGACTAAAACACCCAGGAATCATTCACTATGTTTCCATGATTCCTTTTCAAAGAATAAAGTCCTCACACTTGTTGAATATGAAATCACGCAATCTATTTGAGCACCAAATGCATTAGAAATAGTGCAACCGATTCAAAGCAATCACAGACTTCGGATGAAGTTTCCGAGCTATCCTGAACCTTAAGAAAACGATTACTGTCTTCAGTAACCAAACAGAATGGAATGCCTTTCAGTATTATCACCACAACCACTTGTCAACACATTCACTTTTCAAATGATGAGGAGAATACTGGGAGATTGCAGAAAGTAAGATACAGATGTTATAAGTTTTAATTTTTCTCACCCACTTTTGTTAACCAATCTAAAATATCACTTAACGTATACACAATGAAAATCCGTTATCAGGTTTGCTTGCAAATGACGAGACAAAATAAAACATATAGTACCTAGAATGCAGCTAGAATTGGGCAAGAACCTGTGTTTATATAATTGGTATACAAAGGAGATAGTGATTCAAAAAAGGATAATCAGAAACCTAAGCTCCTCTCTCGGTAGAACTCATTTTGTTATGAAACTGGTTTATCTGTGAAGCACTAAGCGGATCATGTATCAGCCTAAGACAGACAAATACTCATCGAACATTTCCTTCAACGGAATCTGTGAATTCATGTATCATCGACAAAACAACTATATCGGAGGAAGAGAAAGATGGGTTATTGTGCGTTTTTCTGAACATGTTTCGAAAAGCCTGTGACTGAACAGTTGGAAATCTGTTACAAGTTCAAATACACTCGATTTAGCCAATTCAGATTACAGTGTAGATATATCTACAAACTTTAAAATAATAAACCAATAAAGAATTTCTGCGTTAATTCATTCTCCTGGATCATTAACAATCAAACACAATAAAAATGACCTCTGTGTTGGGAAAATGTTAATGACTGGTTGAGCAAAATCTTAGTAACTGTATGTTTTCCCAATTACTGAATCCCCTGTATCATGCTTTGTATTCCTGCCTTTGATTTTTAGTATCTGTTCCATATATCTTACGCAGTATAACATTGATCTGTTTGTTCCTATGTGAGAAGTCCATCAGTATTACAATTAATAGTGGTAGTAGTATCATTATGATGACAACAACTATTTTACACCTGAGGTTAAAACTCTAGGATCTTTGTTCCAATTACCTATAAATAAACAAATTTTATCACCCATATCCATAGAGCCAACATTTTTGAACTTATTATAACTGTTATTTATGTCTGTATTTTCAAAAGCAAATGATTACTTTTTCGAAAACAAGTGAATGTTTTCTCACTTTTTCCAACACTAATTCCGTATTTATCTAGGCCGTTCGCAGAAGATGAGAAACCATGAAACAAGTGTGAACTTAGTTTATTCTGCATAACTCGTCCATCTCACTTTGGTGAACATAGCTTAGAGTTTGCAATTTTACGCACAAAGAAACATATCAGTATATAAAATTGCAAAGCTCGATTCAATAAAATAAATTGCACATATTTTATGCACACCCTATCAGTGGGAAGTGAAATAAGGTAAAAAAAACCAAATGATGACTGAACTAAGATGTTCCATCAGTTCTCGAACATAATGACTGTTTTTTAATAAAATAACTTTTCCTGAGTTGGATGGTTGTGGCAATGAAGATCTAAGTAGCAGATATGAGTTTGTATCACTGAAAATCAACCTCGCCTGGTTAACTAGTTTACTAGTTACTAGCCGGTCCTAAGCCCGGGTAAAGAGGGAAGGTTGGGCATAGGGCTAGCAACCCTACCCCGTAAAACAAATCTAACCGCTAAAGAAACTTCAAAGCACAAACAAAATATAAAAAATGAAAACAAACTTATTCCCCGCTGGAATCGGAGAGGCGAAATGACGCCAGTTGGTGAAAGCCTTCGGGAAGCCAATTGGCCGATGTGTCTTCTCTCGATGAAAGCGAAAGTAAACGTGGGGACATGGAATGTCCGCACGATGTTTGAACCCAGTAAGGCAGCCCAGATTGCAAGGGAGATGAGAAGGTATAACATCGAAGTGCTTGGGATTTGCGAAAGCAGATGGAATGGGAGTGGACTCTCCAAACTGTCAACTGGAGAATCAATAATCTACTCCGGTCACCCAGACGCCAACCACGAGCACACTGAGGGAGTGGCTATCATGATGTCCTCAAGAGCATCGAAGGCTCTCATGCAGTGGGAACCAATCTCCTCCAGGATCATGACAGCAAGATTCAACTCAAAAGGAAGAAAGGTCACAATCATACAATGTTATGCACCTACAAATAATGCAGAGCAAGAGAAAAAGGAGGATTTCTACAGACAACTTCAATCAACACTGGACAAGACGTCAGTTGGCGATATCAAAATTCTGATGGGCGACATGAATGCCAAACTGGGAGGGGACAACACGGGAAGAGAACTAACCATGGGTCGAGAGGCACTAGGTGAAATGAATGAGAATGGAGAATTGTTTGCAGAATTCTGCGCATTCAACGATTTGGTGATTGGAGGCAGTGTGTTCAGGCACAAAGATATCCACAAAGCGACATGGATTTCACCAGATGGACACACTAAAAATCAAATCGACTTTATCTCAATCTCAAGAAAATGGAGACGCAGTCTACTTAACACGAGGTCAAGAAGAGGAGCAGATGTAGGTTCAGACCACTACCTAGTGCAAGGAACCTTCCAAATCAAGTTAAAAGCCTTCAAGGAAGCTGGTGATAGACCTCAATTCAAGTACAACACTCGGAAACTGAAGGATGAAACTACAAAGGAGATCTTCAAGGCAGCCATCAAGACAAAATGGGAGACATCGAGCAACATCCCTGAAGAAACCTGTGTGGAAGAACATTGGAAGTCTTTGAAAGCTATGTGGAAAGAAACCTGCACAACAGTATTAGGAAGGAAGAAGGTGGAAGACAAGGAATGGATCTCGACGGATACCTGGAAGCTGATAGAGGAGAGGAGGATGGTGAAGCGGAAGATAAACCAGTGCAAGGATGCTCAACGACAAGAGGAACTGAGCACAATGTATAAAACACTGGACAAAGAAGTGAAGAAGAGTGCACGCAACGACAAAAGACACTTCTACGAAACACTGGCAAGTGAAGCAGAACAGGCTGCAGGTAAGAGAGACCTGACGACATTGTATCAAATAACCAGGTTGCTGTCAGGGAAGAGACCAACACAGATGAAACCAATAAAAGATGAAGAAGGAAATTTAATTACAAAAGAAGAGAAACAGAGGAAACGATGGGCCGACCACTTCAAGAAGCTCTTGAATCGACCACCACCTGCACTTCGTCCAGAAATACCACCTGCAGCCGCTGAACTACAAGTGAACATTAATCCCCCAACGAAAATGGAAGTCCTGAACGCCATAAAGCTACTGAAATGTGGGAAAGCAGCAGGACCAGATGGAATACCGCCAGAAGCACTGAAAACAGATGCAGAGACAACAGCGGCCATGCTCACACCACTATTGCAGAAGGTGTGGAAGGAAGAGAAGGTACCTGACGATTGGAAGAAGGGTTACCTTGTCAAACTGCCGAAGAAGGGAGACCTCAGTGCTTGCAAGAACTGGCGCGGAATCACTCTCCTGTCCACCCCAAGTAAAATATTAAGCCGCATCATCCTGGAGAGGCTAAGGGATGCACTGGATTCAAAACTACGACCGGAACAGGCAGGCTTCAGGAAGTACAAATCATGTGCAGACCAAATTGCAACGCTTCGCATCATCATAGAACAGAGCATAGAATGGCAATCACCTCTCCACCTCAACTTCATCGACTTTGAGAAGGCCTTTGACAGCGTCGACCGAGAGGTAATTTGGAAACTGCTTCATACTACGGAGTACCGCAAACCTTTATCCGCCTCATTCAACAACTATATGAAGATGCCACATGCCAAGTAATCCACAATGGGAAGCTCAGTGATGCCTTTGAAGTGAAGACAGGAGTGAAACAAGGTTGCCTACTATCCCCCATGATATTCCTTATTGTGGTGGACTGGATCATGCAGCAAACAGTAGGCAGCGAGAAGAGGGGGATACACTGGACGACGGAAAAGAACCTAGAAGACTTGGATTTCGCCGATGACTTATGCCTAATGTCACATAAACTTGAAGATCTGCAGGCAAAAACTAACAAGTTGATAGAAGAGGCAGCGAAGACGGGACTTCAGGTGAATATAGAGAAGACAGAAGTGATGAAGATACCGCACCACCACCATCAACAACAACAACAAACTCCAATCACTGTCAACGGGAGAAACTTAAAGGAAGTAACCTCCTTCACTTATCTAGGAAGCACTGTTTCAACTACAGGCGGGACGGACGAGGACGTCAAAGTCAGAATCGGAAAAGCAAGACAGGCATTCATTAGCCTGAAACCAGTGTGGAGATCTTCTGCACTCAGCATGCGGAACAAGATACGGATTTTCAACACCAACGTCAAGTCAGTGCTCTTGTATGGCTCAGAGACTTGGCGCGTCACGAAAGGTATTTCCAATAAACTACAGACATTCATCAACAACTGCTTACGCTCGCTGCTGAAGATCAGATGGCCAGAAAAAATAAGCAACAAGGAACTCTGGGAACGAACCAACCAAGAACCTATCACGCAACAAATATGCAGGAAGAAGTGGAGATGGATTGGCCATGCACTGAGAAGGCCGACTGAGGACATCACGCGTCAGGCCCTCGAGTGGAATCCCCATGGGAAGCGACGAGTTGGACGTCCAAGGGTGACATGGAGGAGGTCGTGCGAGCAGGAAATGAGAGCTTCTGGGCTGTCGTGGGACCAGGTTCAAAAGATCTCAGAGAACAGAGGTCACTGGAGGCGTGCTACTGAAGCCCTATGTTCCACTAGGAACCCAAGGGACTAATAATAATAATAATAATAATCACTGAAAATCAATGTTGAATCGACAGATAAATTCCTTCTGTCTGACTAAAAGTATTAGACACCAAACTATTCTGTAGATCTTTACTGTGCTGCTGGCTGCTCTTTTTCGTTTGATTACCATATTCCATACTCGCAAAATGCAGGGATGATATAGTCCGAGCAACTAGCAGCGACAGAGAAACCTCAAAAAACTTATATCGGCTATTTATGTTGATTCTCTGACCCAGTTACCAAATTAGAAAGCAAACACAAAGAATAACCTGAGATGAACTCGTTAGTATTGTGACTAGTAAAGAACCCTGAATGAAAACATATAACTTTTTATTCCTTTTCGTTGAATAACTTAATGAAAAGATTACAATGGGGACAATCACTTAAAGGCGAATTTGGAATGCTAAACGAATTTGAGGGTTACTTTTAAGATCCCCCCCCCCCCCCCCCCAATAAAAGCAGTTATGAATCGGTCTTCAGGGAAATAATGATACTTCTCCACAAAGAAACGCAGTATTTTTTTTTTATTTAGTTTGCCTAGATACTGAAATATATTTGGACTTCCACCATCCTAAAATGGTAAGTACTTTCTTAATCTTGTTATGGTATTCTTACATTGACTTACTATATGATAAAGTATCCGAAGAAAAATGTCTGTTTATTTTGACACATGACAGTTGATGAACAGCCACAGAAAGACAATATTATACTAATAACGAAGATGTTCTTATAATCAGTCTACATTACACTCAGAACGTATCAAGATGAGTAGTGCTCACTGAGTTGATTTAACCGTTTCCTGAATTTATAAAATGTCAGCTCAAAAACCCATTGACCAAACAATAAATAATTAAAGCTTGCAAAAATATAGTCTACAGTGTTATTTTTCAAACAGGAACTGAACAGGACGCACATTTCGTCTTACTTGGGACTCGTCAGCTGGGTGTACCTGCCTCCTGTATCCCACTCCTAGCCACTATCCACCACCGATATAAAACTGAAACACAGGCAATATTGAAGCATCCGCGTAGGAGCTCATATACTAATAGAGATCAATCAATTCCGTCAAATCAGCAACGGGACAGTACAGATAACAACACCAAGAGTTAACGCCTGATATTCGTAATCATATGTGGTTACAAAGTATGATTACTGATTGAAAAAAATCATAGATACAAATGTATGCAACAATATAGAATAAAATCTTCTTTCTTAAAAGACATGACAAAGAGATGCACTAATTCCTAGACCTAAATACTTAGTTTAAACTACAACTTCATTGTTTGTTTACATAAATGCATTGTACGCCTAAAAATACACAACACCTACAGTCTAAAAAAGCAACGATGCTTAAGTACACTTTCTACTACAACCATGATCATAATAATAATAATAATAACGATAATATGAAAGCCATCACTCCAGCTCCCTTATCAACCATCGACTTTAAGAGATACTTGAGTAATTGAAAACACTATCCATTCAAACAAAAGGAAACAACCTTTCCGTACAAACAACTGACTATAAGGTCAATACCAATAAAACCTTATAACATGAGAAGTACGCTCCATAAAGACAAAGAAAGTTTATTTAAATAAGCATAAACACATGAATACAAAATGGTAATACTCCGTATGATTGTTTATTTTTGTTTAGAAATACTGACCCGTGGGTTATAAGCAACCAGACACATCTGAATGTATATTTGTATACGACACCCTGAAACATACTTTCATACACCTAATAGGAAGCATTTTTAGCCGACAGTTTTATCGCCGACGATAAATGGTTTTTTGAAACTGAGATTCAGTTAAAAAGGTAATAAATTTTCCATCTACTACTAATGTGAATATATTATTCACTTGATAGCTTTATTGACCGAATAAGTTCAATACAGATGCTATTCACAAGAAAATATATTACGTTTGAAAAGCATGCTTATAGAAACGGACTGGGATATATTTGCTGATGAAGTTTTAGACAACACTATTACCAAAGTCACAAGCTATCTCAGATTCTGTCTCGATATATGCTGCCCTACTGAAACAATTTACATGAGATTTGACAGACTTTCCTCTCCTCATCTCAAGAGGCTTCGGAGAGAAAAGGAAAGGTTGTATAAGGCGAGAGATCACCCTGATGTTAAAAGGCTTAACTGCCTAATTAAGTCTGAAATACAACGTCTGAATACTGTATACAACAAGAAGTTCTTATCGTGTAAGAACTCTTCCAATATATGGAGATTATTTAAAGAGCTTACTGGTAAAAAACAGATGACAACACAAACTCGTTCGGATGTCTGCGCGTTAAACAAGTCATTTATACTTCGGCAAGCTAATTAATTTCACCATTCCTAATGTGCGAAATCAAGTGGATAGCTGCTTTCCAGGTTTCAATACAAATGATGTATTTAAATGTCTAAACTCTTTGAATCCCTCTCAAAGCTTAGGTCCTGATGGTGTTTCTAGTATCATGTTTAGAAAATGTGCAGATATTTTGTGTCATCCATCTACAGATATCTTCAGTGTATCATCCTCTAAAAACATAATACCCGCTGCTTGGAAGCAGATAAAAATTGTACCCGTGCCTAAGCCATCTTCTGGATCAGATATTACTTTTCGACCTATTGCTATAACTTCCCCTTTTCTGAAGATAATGGAGAAATTACTTCTCCTTGTGATTGAACCTTCATTGATGGCCTTCAGAGATCCAAAACAGTTTGCATACAAACACTGGAGGAGTACTTTAGATGCAGCCACTGTCCTGCATCATAATGTTGTTTCTAGTCTCGACAAAGGTGTTAAGTATGTGTTTTGCCATTTTAAATTACTCATCAGCCTTTGACTCTGTTCCTAGACCACTTTTGTTAAATAAGCTTGTCATAGCTCACACTGAGCCATGGGTTACAAAATGGCTGCATTCTTATTTTTCTGAAAGGAAACAGTACACTATTCACAAAGGAATACGCTCCACTTCATTGCTTACTGAAGCTGGTGTGCCTCAAAGTGCTGTACTTTCTCCTTTTCTGTTTTCCTTTTTTTGCACGACTTGCCTCATTCTGTTGAAACTAATTTTATCAAGTATGTTGACGACCTGATGATTTCTATTCCAGTCAACTCTTCTTTGGATTGCTCGAAATCAAATGAATTCTTGTCTGAAGTTGGTAAATGGTCTCTCTCAAACGGTCTCAAACTAAACCCCTCTAAATGTCAGACCGTTAATTTTAGCCTCAGGCGTAAACAAGACGGACTTGTGTGAGCTGCTCAAATCTCATGATGCCTGCTGCATCAATGGCATTTCTGTAGAAAGTAAATCGAGTGTGAACTATCTTGGGTTGCCTTTTACTTCTGACCTTTGTTGGTCGTCCCATATTTTGTTGACTTGTGAAAAAATCTTTCGTGTAACTTATTACATAAAGAAATTGAGGCTTTCTGGTATAACTCAACTGCTTCTTGTACAATTTATTAATTCCTGCATTTTACCTACTCTTCTATATTGTTCCCCATTAATCTTTCCTGGTCTTCTTAAAAAGGACTATGTTATGTTGTGCAGGGCTTTGAAGACCGTCAGCAGGGTGAGTGGTGTGTCTCTGGCTCAAGTGATTAACACTGTAGTTGATCGACATATAAATTCCTGCAAGCTACTAGCTACAGAAATTTTAACTGACAGTGAGCATCCACTTCACTCACAGCTCTCTCCATGTATCTCCACAGGGAAGACAAGGAGAAACTACATAAGACTGTATGCTCGTACAGCTAAGTATGAGAATTCGACTGTACCTTACCTTTCAGGCATATTTTGTGAGGAAAAAAGTGTTAGAACAGAAATCACACATCAACTTTGTAACAGTTAAAAATCTCATTTCAATAATTTAACTTACAATGAAAATTTTTCCCGTTTTTAATATTCTTCACATAACTTAAATTTTTATAATGAAACAATTCAAAAGGCTGCAAAGTAGTATGTATATACTTATATTTTGTTGTTATGGCAATATATATTGCGTTGAGAATTCCAAATTGTACCGCAGATTGTTTGGAATAAAGTGAATTATTATTACTACTATTATTATTATTAAACGACTTAAAATATAGTAGAGAAAAAACTAGAGGGGAATTATTGAAACTGTTCCATAATAGATACTTGGATATCAACCAGACTTGCCTTTGCTAATAACGCAAAAATAATTAAACAAGATGGTGGAATGACACTAAGTCACTAAGAAAAGGAACCTTTATATCTGATGGATGGTACACTACTTGAGTGACTAATAGGTCTATTAGCTAACTAGGTCTCAATGTTAGTGACTTTAAAGGCCACCCTAACAGTTGCTAAGATAGACAATCACGTTTCATTGTTTTATGGAAAAAACACCTTCTCGGCTGAAATACCGAAACCTAATTGTTTAGTTCACCAGTTACCAGGGTGGTCTTGAAAGTCTCTCCTCGATTTTATTCCGATTTCCGACTGCTTGGTGGGGTTAACGTTTAAAGCTAAAGTCCTTCACTTAAATTAGCAATACTGAATAACCTATCACTTCAATCTCCTCTTTTCAACAGATAGATTTAGTTCAAGTGAAAAAGTGACTAACTGTCAGTTGAACCATCTAGAATAATCTGAAACTAGAAAACTGCAAGCATAGGTACCAAATTATAACCGTAGATATTTGAACCGAAATATCGGCCTGGCGCTGCAAGGCGCTTATTGAAAAGCATGATTGATAAAAAGAGTTCATGTTCACCTTAGTGAACAATTTTACTTGGATGATAACTGGATCATGATAGTAGCTGATACAGCCCTCCAAAACCAGTGGAATCGCCATATATATATATATATATATATATATATATATATATATATATATGTCAGCATATAAAACGAGTGGTTAACTGATTTTTACATCCTGCCCTCAGTAGCCCACATTTTGTGCACATTTAGGCCTCTGTTGTAGGTAAGCATTCCATACAATTTTGCATAGCAGTTAAGAAGATGTAGATTCTTCTCCTTTTTCCACATTCTGCAGCCTATGATTTATTAAATATTCTTCTAGGTGGTTTTTGTTCCCCTCATTATTTATTTTGTGTGTATGTAATTCAGTGTTATACGAGGCTCTGTTTTTTTACTGTACACTAAGATATTTCTTAACATAACATAAAGGAAAGTATGAAAACAAAATAATCGGCGAGTGAATACCAAGTAGGAGAAAAAGAAACACCAAAAGAAAGTATGTGCGTTGTCGAAAGTGCAGAAACTTACCTTTGTATAATAGATAACGTTGTTGGAGTTGATTTTTAGGTAGAATAAAATGATACGGTTGCATATTTGGAGGGCCAGATGAAGATAAGCTATTAGATGTAATGTGTGGGGAAGGAATTCCTGGGGAGTCTTTTACAAATGAACTGGAAGTGTGATCATTATTATTATTATTACTCGGTAAGTTAGGATGCTTTATAAGTTGTCTAGTGGAACTGCTGCATTGTTCAGTTGACCTAGAACAAAAGGAATTAAAATAATAGATGCACTTTCACTGAAAAGAATGCGTTGTTAAAATCTATAGGTAAAATCCTGCACATTTTTAACGGATAATTACAGTTATATATAAAAAATAGAAGTTAGTAACATATACTAAATAAAAGTATGAAACTTCAAAATACTTTGTAGGACATGTTGCTGCCCACATAGTTTTTGTTAAATCATGGTGAATATTAAATGATAGAATTAATTTAACACTAAAAGTGATTAACTTTAGTTACATTATGCTTTGAGAAAACGATGAACAGGTATGTGAAGTAAAAAAGTTATGAAATACGTTTAAGAATATTGCAGAACTGACTAAAAGAGAAAACATCCGGTATTCGTTCAAAAGGCTGCTGGTAAGAAGTTAGACAACTTTGAAGACTTTAAACAGCTAGGAAAACAAGGAAAGCACAAGAAAACAAGACGCAACTACATTTTTATTGCCATCTATCACGGGATACAGTTGAAGCTAGCAAATTAGATCCTAAAAGATTATAACTACCAATTGAAAATATGCGCATAGAAATTCATATCAAACCACCAACTATTCAGCATTCTTGATTCCCTGATATTTAGAAGGCCTTCCATCGCCAACTAATTCAAGGTGACTAGACTAAACTCAGTACCAATGTCTAGTCACACTGTTAACTGTCAATGCAATGGCAACAATAAGGGTTCACAAGGAATATATGAAACAGAATTTGTCCAAAGTAACATGAGTACCAATTTAACAATTTATCTCATCCGAAATTTACTGTATAAAGATATTTGAAAGTACAAATCCCTGTATAAAGGGAAACCTAGGTCAAGGTTGTTTTCACTGATACCATATTCTCCGCTCCACACCGAAAATGAGATAAGCATTCCTTATGCATAAACTAAATTTGATTAGTACTCACAAAGTGTAACAGAAACAAATACTCGTCTGTGGACCTCGTCCTGTCCTACATATGCTGAGTAGTACAGTCTTTTTAGAAAATTAAGAAGCAGAAAAACAAATAAAAAACCTATAATTCGAACCTCTGCTTAAACTCCAAAACCATATAACACTAAAAGTTTGACCAAAAGCCTACATTAAAAAATACGGCAGTGATATTATTATAGTTATGACTCAGATAAAAAGTCCTTATCCCTAACACGCTTTGGATTTTTACATTGAAAGTTGGGCCTTTTTCTTTTTCGTCAGTTCATATCCTTCTTCAGAGTGACACTGTGATTGAATTAAAATTTTACACTTCTTACATCAAATAAAAGATAAAATAAGTATAGTTCTTTACTGTGTTGAACCTATTCATTCCCAAAGTACCATTTGTATCTACATAAAATTCATTTACGCTGACTTAAAAAGCTGATTTCAAGAAACATAGAAAAGTGAAGTTATGAAAATTCTCATAGTGCTAAATAAGTTACTCCAGTTATTTCTAATGAAATACTTTTCAAGCATCAAAATTCTGGTGGCTTATAATTTATTAATCCCTTCAAATCTATTCCTTTGCTAAAATAATATATAAATAATATACGATTACTGCTCCTAATATTTTGTTCCTCCAGTAATTGTGCAACGATTTACCAGGAGGAAGTACAGCTAGCTCCGCTTTTTTCAACAATGACGATATTCGCGAAGTCCAGAAAATGCCAATATAATTTATGACAGGCATTCTAATATGTCATAAAGCTTTAAAAGGGTGGAACCAAAAAACATCTCTGCCGCTTTGATATTTGCCTAAACGTCACAGTAACACTTCCGCAAGATATGCGCTTTGATAAATCTCTTCAAGGTTGCATCTCCGGTCGCCATATTTCCTGACAAGAATGAACCACATCTTAGCTTTTTTTTAACTAGCCCTTCGTCAAATAAATAAATAAAAATTATCCATCAGGAAAGGTTTAACTAGTATCTGACAACTTGCACACTATATACTACAAGACTGGGCCAACAGGAAGCGTAGTGAAACACCAAGCATTTGTAGATTCATTCAAAATACAACGACCGCTCCCCATAAACTTCCTTCAAGGCTTAAACACCAGGTGATTATTGACAGCACCTTCCAACAGCTGACGCGATTAGATGAAAAAGGAAATAATCGCAATGATGAACAAAGAAATTGCCTTCTGGTATGTAAATATCTTCCCCGTGCAACAGAAATAATGTACAGCTATGATACTTCCACAACTCATGACAATATATCAGCCAAGAGATCATTTTTCTTACGCAAACACTAGTAATCATTTGTAAGCAAGAGTATTGTTAAAATTTAAGGCACTTTGTGACCAGAAACTACACTTATCGTCAGCATCAAACTTTTCATTGTTGATTCATCAGTATGCAAACATATACCACTCCTCAAAAACTTGATAGTCCTCTCTACTACTCAAATACTGAAGTGATTTAGGCAGACATTAAAGTAGTATGTCAAACAGAACCAATCGAATACTTCAACTGGGTTCACAGAAACAAATATACAGTAGGAAGACAATGAAAAGAAATATATCTCCAGTTTAAGTGGCATCTGATGCAACATTTCTCATGAAAACCGTGTACGTGAGTCTTCTTTCCAGAAACGGTAATCTATAATGCTATATCATGAAAATACTCGCATTCTGCTACTTATACAACTATATCTATTGTTAACTAATTGTTGACTAATAAAATCACTCCAAAACACCTTGCCGCATGATCTGTGACATAGCAGGTTACCGAACTCATGCACATGTGCTAAACAGACAGCTTCTTGACATTATAACTGCAGAAAACAGATTAACTTAGATGGATAAAGGTTTTTCTGTTGGGTTAGAGGATATGAAAAGACGTTTTAGGCATCTCTGATTAATTAGAATTCCATTTTGTTAAGAAGTTTTCATAAACATTATGATGCCTTGTTTTAAAAGTAGAAAATATGTGGACATATTGCGCAGGAGCATGAATCAGAGGGGAGACAAGATAGTAAGCTTAGCCTCATCTTACTTGCAACTGTATGGTAGAACTTTAGTTGGCAGTTCCTTGGGACATTCAGATGAGATGTTTTTATCACAGGATCTGACACCACTTGTCAATTGCAGATTTTGTGCGGTGGAACTAGGAGTAGGCTTGTTGGAGAAACATCCACTTGGAGAAGTGACTGCGTACGATGAAATGCTTGTCCGCATTGTTGATCGAATTTTTGACCGGTTAAGATATGTCTCTGGTTTATGTGGAAATCTAGAGTGAATTGAATTTATTGATATCGAAAGCTGTTACCTGTAGGATCTATATGAGTCTAAAAAGCTATTGGGAGCACTGCGCACATCAAAACGGTTTGGGCTAGCGTACCTTGTGATTCGATCACTTTGAACAGAAGGATAGGAGTTCGCGATGTCCTGCATGCTACTCGACTTCACTTTGGGGTAGCTTACACATGAAGTATGAAAATGGTTCTCTTTTTGCATGTGATCAACCGATTTCATTTTTCTCTTTGACTGACTTCCATTACTGCCGAAATATCACTTTGAGCTATGATAGGACTTATCGCAACCGAATACTTATGAAAATGAAAGGAGGAAGTGCAGTAAAACTCCTTATCTAATTTTACAACTGCTTTTTGCCTTTTCATGATGAAAGGCGAATGGATGAAGTCAACCAACGTAGGAAGAAATGCTACACATTCCAGTAACTGACTGAATAATTTCCTCGGCTACTGTGAGATCAAAAACAGGTATTGACCTAAGTGACTAGTTATTGCTACAATGTAGTGCGAACAAACAAAAGGTGGCCTAGGTCCATTACCGAGCGCTGGTTAAGATATTTTCAAAATATTTCAAATAAAACATGGAATTTCATCACTGAGAGTTTTCCGCACGATCATCTGTCAAATATCTGACTAAAGCAAGTCTGAAACCATGTTACTTGCATTAAAGCTACCATAATGATTGCCAGTAAATACTTAGCAGAATCGGAAAGGTGAACTACACGTTTACCTTACCTCTTCTGGACGATTGCACTTATATTCCCACTGCCTGTGAGAGTTCAGGTCATCTTTTGGCTGATAGTTCTAGTTTACTTCACCTTTGGATCTGACTGTAATTTTGTCATTCGCAACCCCTTTCACCTTGGTTCTGAACGCGTCTTTTTCCTGTTCGCAATGGAAAAAAATCTGCTGTCGTAACATTTACAACTTTTTGATGATAGCAAAACTGATTTGTTGATGGCAGTTTTCAGTGGTCTTTCTTTCCACACTATTAAGTTGATCACTTGTAAGTTGAAGCAGCGAAAAACAAGGCGTAAAAGTTCAGTGGAAAGATATCTGTAGGTATTCTACCACTGCATTTTCACTACCCACATTCAAATAGTAATCGTAGCTACGTCATTTTTAAGTATTTCGGCACTTGCTATTTCGTCACACATACTGCGAATTTTAGGCAGGTGTAACAGACACGCGGCGATAAAATATAATTCAGTCTTTAATCCATGTTCCCAGCAACCCTTCATTTCTCTATCAGCCTAGCAGTATACTTCTATGACATGGAATTCCGAAATTCTTCAGTCTGAAAAAGTCAGTATATGGAGATTCAAGAGGGATATCTTACACTCAGACTTCAGAAAATTAGTAGTAGCAACAGGCCGTGCTACTTTATCATACTGATGCCTTCAATAAACCGGGAACTTCTTCTTCAAGCTGTCGACTGGTTAACTCAGGCTATCGAAAATTACCAACGATCCCTTCACTGTTATTACAAACACAAATATGTCACCGAATAATACTGGACTATAGGGGATTTCTTCTACCTGATAGATAGGGAATTAGGAGCTTCCGTTGTGCACTTATGACGCCTTGATACAACGGCGGATACTGTTCAGTGAAAGACACGTAAGACAAGATTAAAAAGTAGGATGTATTGGTCTAAAAAGGCTAAAACCGGCCAAAATGTAGGTTTTCGTGCGCCATTTTAATGCTTCAACAGTAGCCAAGGCTAACGTGGAACAACTGTCTACTCAGTCACCAGTTAATAATGGACTCAGAAATGTCAGTCACACAACTCAGAGCTCAAAGCACCATTGTTACGAAGACTTCCAAAAATGCCGGCTGGAAGCTTGGGACATCACTCATAAAACGCTGAGGTTGGGCGGACTTCTTCTCTTATTATAATCTGTGCCAAACCTTAGATACATTTCAAAAGATTACCGATTCCGTGCAAGATACAATCGAGCCGGCAGACTGACCTGAAAATAATAACTTTATTTATCGAGAGGGAAACCCAATGAAAAATTAAGAAACGGGAGCAAGCAATTTCGAGGAAATTTAGTGCCCTGAATCAAATGCATACGACAATCCACCAACTTCAAAAAGATACCCAATAAGAACGTGGGTTGAAGAAATTAAGAAACAACTACAACACTTTCATATTATTTTGCAAAAGTGCAACGGAAAAACAAAGGGATACTCAACACGTCACCTAGGACGTGGTCATAAATTTCGGTGATCCACAGGCAGTCTGTGAACTCCGTAGTAGATGGCTTCTTAGGGGTACTAACCTGCTTCCAGTTTCTGACACTGAGGTAACCAGTACCGGCAGTGGCATGGTATAGGAGTGTAGAGCCTAATATAAATAACATCGACAATCCAATTAAGAAAACCAGAAGAAAACGTTAGTCTTGGGGCGAACAGGAGTACTAAGCATGTGAATTGGTGTTGAAATAGATGGCTATCTGACAAGGCATCGAACTTCACAGACGAGTTAAACTCTTCGGTCACTTATAACGCGAACATTGATTATTGCGTGAACTTGGTGCCACCCATGACCGAAAATAAAATGACCAAAAGTAATTCAAAAGCACAAACACAATGTTTATGCTGAAATAAGATATTTTCTTGTTTTTTTCATGAGTTGCATACGCTTCATATTATGGTGAGGTTGAATGTCCTGCCACCTGAACAATTCAGAACCTTCAAAGGGTGTATTTTTCAACCACTACGGTTTGATGATACCCGTGAACCTGCTTTTCCTACGTTCGGTTCATAGTGTGGGAATTAATATATTTCAGTATATAACCATTTGCTGGGTTGACAGAGTTAAATCGCGGGGAATCAGAGGAGGGAGGGACAGGAAAAGTTAAGTCAGGGACAATGGGAATGGTGACACTGACGATATCAGTAGTTTTATGGTAACCAGAGAAGTAAGGCCATCTATGGAAACTAGTCATTGAATGTTGACGCGGATATGCTAGTTGGAACTTTCTGGTTATCAAAACACTTGCACCAGGACCACGACGCAGTCTCCTATTCACTGACAGGCTAATACTACACCAACCCTAAGCCAGCGTGGAGCGGCAATGACATCCAATGATCAAATTAACGTTATTCTAGGTAGCTTAAAGTAGTCATTTGTAAACTTTGGTGACTGTCTATCGCATATTGTTATCATATTTAAGCCTGGGAAAAGTTTGTACCGAACCCACTCAGGTTTCCAATCGTTAAAACTATGATAGCCCACGCCACATGCATGGTTTGCGACTTCTTTCTTTCCTAAACTTGCCTGAAATACTTCTTCGATGAACTACATGGTGTATTGAAACCTCTCGTCATCGGAACCTGATAATTTGTTGAAACTTTGGCGCACTGTTTTTCATTTGCGCGCTGAGTTAATCACATTAAATCACCAATACTGTAGCAAAATCAGATTTCGGATGGTACAATAATATAACCACGCCCGTGAACCCACAGGTGCCCGAACTTGCTGAATCAGATCGTTATTGTTGCTATTATTATCGATGTGAGATGGAAATATGGTTGATCAGAGTCCATAATAATGGTGTCAGTGGAAGGGAATCACTACTGAGGTAACAGTGATATGTTGATGGAACATCAGTTGGTTGTTTCCGCCTAGTTTGTACCTAGATCAAATGGCCTGGAGCCACGTGTCACTGAGTAACTACCTGGCCCTCTGAATTTGTCGACAGATGCAGCAATGACTGACGCAGTGGGTAATTGGTCCCATAACTACACACTGGAGAGAAAAGTTTGAACTCATACGAGTTCTGTACTCTGATGGAAAATACTCTTGTGGTTTTACGAAGACCATCATAGTGCCCTTCCAGTGACATTCTTCTTTTCAGGCAACCCGGATTATATGGTTTCTTGTAGGCCAGTTTCGATTCACCACGTAACCTACGATCCTCAGATGGGTAGAGGTCTAGGCCCTCTGGCTTGCCGTTACGTGGTTTTCTCTTACCCCAGGAATTTTCCCAGGATGTTCATATCTCTTCTCGGGTGTGATGGTACACAGATGTTGTGAGTCTCCAGGCGGGGTCGTGTGTAGGTATTGCTGAGCTCTACAAGCAGCTCCGACATAAGCATGCCTAGTTGTAGAAGCCCGGAGGACAGTTCTGCATAGGAGTCTCCTTGTTACCCTCAACTGGCTCCCGGCTTACCAGTTACCTTTAGTCCCAGATCCTTTCCATGGGAGTATGACGGGGCTACACACCACATGGAAAGCGAACTACCTTCCGCCAGCGTCGAAAGACAGTTAGGCACCTTTCAAGGTCTAATACCGGCTCGTTTTTTTCTATCCTCTCCCCCAGTATCTTGATGTCGCCTTGTGTTGAGCTGGATTCTCTCTGAGTGTTACAGATATCCATAATCCATTACCGTCCGCGGAAGTTAAATAGAACGGTTGAGATTCGATACAACATCATCCGCAAAGGTGACAATATCAAAGGACACAGAAATGATCGTCGCGTCATGCAAGACAGGGATTCCATCCGTGTCGAGCTGACCCTGCTTACTTCTGTGAAGAACCCCCTGTCTTCTTTATGTTCCTTCAGTTAGGATAGCAACCGACTGCTGATAACAAGCCTTTCTATCCCGCGTGCAAGAAAGGTATGTGAGATTGTGTCGGATGCTTTGGCAAGATTTAAAATATCCACATAAACAAAGGGTCTGGAGGTCCAAGGGTGACACCGAGTTGTTATAGACTGCCACGAAGTTAGCAGCACAGCGTCAGCCATCTCGGAAGCTACACTAAACATCGCTTATTGCTCTTTTTGCCAAAAAATTCCTTGACACGGTTGGTCACCAGCCTTTCTCCTGATTTAGGCAGCACCGGTAGAAGTGCCTTAGGTCGGTAACGATCCCGGCTCCTTTTTTCCCTCTTCTCGAAGATGGGAAATGATATAGGTGCTCTTCCACAATCACGAGAGTTCGTGTTCATCTGAGTAGCATTGAAAAGGCAATAGAGAGTACCATATGTGGTGCTGGGATATTACTCCAACGCAGACAGGTGAATGTCAGCGAATCTTATGGATTTTTCTGTCCAGGGTTTTGACAGTATTTCCGGAGCAACACTGGTGGTTGTCTGTAGTCTATGCGGGTCCCTACATCGGTTAACCGTGTAGGCTGTTAAGGCAGTCGGTCCACGTGGTTGATTGACGGACTGTAGAGCCATATGTCAAGGATGGCACTAGACGTTTCGATAATCTCTAATTTTCGCACGCCCACCCCAATTGGGCCTCCTGCAACACATGCTACCTGGCCAGCGAATCTTCTCTCTTCCACGAACCAATGAAAGTTGTGGGGTTTGCCTCAAGTATCTGAGTAGGGTTTGTGCGACATGACCTCCGATCCCTTGGTACCCTGATGCCGCATTGATTCCTCAGAGGTGCCCAGTACCTCATTTTAGGCATGAGGTCCCTTTTCCGAGTGCCATTAACAGTGGGGTGACACCTTTGGAAGCCGACCTCCCAGTGATGTCTCCTGCTAGTTTGTAGTTCCGGTATTGGCGTGGATCCTGGCCGTGCTGTATCCAGATAATTTTGTAAACGCCCTACAAATTTGTTCGAGAGTGAAACATCCCAGGGGAGTTGCCGCCGCAATATTTTAATGCCAAGTGAAGTTGTCGTGATTCAGCTATGGTTTCTGAATGACTGTCTGCGGTTGTAAATGTGGCATAATAGAGGGACTACAAATGGTATATCTAACCTCTGTAATAGTGTCATTAGGGCATATTGTCTCAGGTTTGCGTAATATGCCATGGATGCGACGCTCATGTCCCAAAAGGGCTGGAAGCGAACGATCATTCTGTTGCAGGGCAACTTAGGTTAGGACCAAACCCTAACACCAAATATTTATAATGTTGCACGTATCTGTAAAGAATGTTGCTTTTAAGGAAATAAGTTTCTAAGCAGTTGACCAGTGCTTCTTTTAGTGTTAACGGGCCGCACACGTGAAGTGTGACAAATGTAAATGGCAAGCACTCGACCCCGAATATCAGGAGGCCTTAGGTCTTGACTTCGGTTGGGACAGAAGTTCAACTGGTATTAAAGGGAAATAGAGGAAAAATATCGCAATGCATAAGGACAGACTTTGGCCGACCGAAGCAATTATCAAGATCTTCCATGCGGTAGGCAGTCTCAAGGAGGTGACGGCCAGCTCCGTCTATCTTCTTACTTGTTTATTTTTGTACCATCGACTTTGGGAGCGACGTATTCACCGAGTTTAGACGACACGCCTGCTGTGCGAGGGCTAGTGATACTGCTTGAAAGATCAGACTTCGATCGACGGAACGTGCCTAGAAATATTTACGCACTGGTTGTTCGTTAAATGTCCATAGTGGTTGGTCACGGTACATTAGCGCGGATCCTCCCACTCTCAGTGCTATCACCATGACCCGTTCTTCTTTACGCTCCGAAGAACAATGAAGAGGGAATACGTGGCTAAGCGTATTCAAATTTATATTTAAGGAATGGGACGATATGCATGCTGGCAGTTGGTAGGAATTAAACAGTTAGTGAGGTTGACAATAATAATGTATTTCGAATAATGAATTATAAGAACATATGCCATTTTAACAGGTAATAACTAAATATTATTTACTAATTGAAGTTGTAGGGCTTCAGAAAGAAATGAATCATCGTGCCATACGAAGTCTTCTGGGGTAAACAATTGTTTAGATTTTGCTGGTCACAAATATTGGATTAAAGCGATATCGTTAGACTGCGGTGAGGAAAATTAACGGGAGTACAATCTCTCAGTATGAGAAGTACCCTAGCAATAGTGGGTCGCGTAATCTGTAAGAGTATATTGCATATCGAATGCCGAGAACAAATGAATCTTAAGATACATCAGTATTCGATAGGTTTGTACTATCTGCAGATGGCAAGTGAACCTAGAGTTAAATATCAGGATGAACTGTGGGAGGAAATTTTCGTGTGGTATTGTATGGTGTCATGCGAAGTGTAGAAATGGTTTGGGTCCATAATGACGTAAACAGAGTCACTTGAACAAATAAGGCTATGGGTGTAACTCTATCCAGTTGCCGTTGCCATATTACAGTGAAGAGTATAATAGTTTTCACCATCAAGCCTTTTGATAAGGCTTCATGGTGGGTGTATCATCTGGGATCACTTTTGGTTAGCCTCGTTTCCAGGTGAGTGGTTGTCAGCAATGGAACAAACTGCACATTTGAATGTAAATGGCATTCAGTGCCATCATTTCTAGTTGCTGTCCCAATGAAGCCATGAATTTAGGAGGCATCGTAGTCTGGGATGAATTGTCTAGCTCCTGGAGAATTTGCATCTGTAGGCGGTGAAAGATGATAGTTTTCGTTTGTTAAATAGAAGTTCAAAGTGTGTCTCGGTTCCCAGCGTTTTGGTACGATTAGCCATCATAATCTGCATATCGGTGAGAAGGAGAGACGTAGAGGCATGAGAAGTGAAGTTAGTTGTCTTATAATTTGGGGAGGCAATATCGAAGACTACAGTATCTAAAGAGGACATGGGGAGTAAACGGCTATACAGTTCTATGTTCTACTTGTAGAATGCGTCTGAAGCTTTTTGTAGTACATTTCCCACGTCCTAGTTTAAGCTGCATTACAAGTGCTTAAAGATGGTGACTTCGCTTTGCATTCGTGTACCAGTAAGGGACTTGATGTGCACACACAGGGCTAGGAGAAGATAGTTACTATAATCTTAAGGGAAGGGAGGGCGAAGGGTGTATATTAAAACCAATGACCCCAGATCGGGTTGGTTCCCATAAGTCCCCACCATCAAACCCGCCATCTCGTGTTGCTAAACTGCTTCTATATTTCCAATTATCCTACGACTTGTGGCCAATACTGTTTTACCATATACCATCATAAAATCTCTTTTAAAGAAACCTGTTTTCCTTTTGCCAATCATAATGCTCCTTGCAGAAGCCTATGACCACTCCACGTTCGCTTTAATAATGTACAGTGAGGGTATGTGGGTACTTGGCCCACAATATATGCTCAGAGTGAAATACAGGTCAGAAATATGGGCCCTGGTTGTGATGGGCTAACTTTACTTACTTGGAGTTAGGAGCAAAAGATTCATTCTTGATAGTCCAGAATAAGTAGGTGTTAAATAGGGTGGTCGGTCAGGTTAAACAGCTAAGTGTTGCAGATCGTATCACGCTCCGCTTCCCGCCTACTCTAGATTAGTCATTTTACTAGGTTTTAACTCAGCTTATGCGCTCATTTTTCTAGGTACTAGTAGCTCCATTGTGCATGGCATCACCGCTTGTGATTTGGCCGTCAAGGATTTGATTACAATCGTTAGGTGGGAGGAATTCAGTGAGTATTCGTTCAAACCGGCCGAGAGGTTGACACGCTCATGTAGAAGCTGAAAGTTTGTTCCACAGCGCACTATACTGCGTTACGAAAAACCTACATCGAAGTTTTGAGCGATACTTATTTATTGGAATGGTGTGTTTGTTATTACGAAGACTATGCCGATGTTGATTTAAGAGTGACAGCACAGTTCGTCTTAGGTTTTCCAAATAAAAGACAAAAAAGAAAGGTTAGGCTGAGCTTCAGGCGTCTCACCCAGAGTGATTCTAATTCTAGTTTCTTGCTCCCTGCTTCCCAAAGAAGTCTTTTGTTATATATAAGTAGTCGCCGAGCCAAGTTTCGTTGGATGTTCTGTACTCGAATTCCATTAGACACTTTCATGTTACCATAGATAACTGTGAAATTCTCTAATATTGGGCGAACCTTAACTTTGCATGGTATAAGTTTTGCCTCAGGTATGAGTATGTTTCTGTGTAAAAGACCTGTGAGTCCTCTGCCTTTGGAAACCATTAAATCTGCATGCTCCATAAAAGTCAAACTCCTGGAGTAAGTGATTCCGAGATCTTTCACGGAGTTAGATATCTGCAGTGCTGTGTCACACAAGTGTAGCGTTACACCTGGGTGGGATTTACCGAAACGGAGGATGCCACTTTTATTTGGGTTAAAAGGAAGCAGCCAGGTCACGCTCCATGTGAACGTTCTCCTCAGATCATCTTGTAATTGAGAGAAACCTTGAGTTAGTGCTGCGCTGGAAATCCGTGGACTGCTTTCAAGCCATCCATGAAAAGGTAAGGTGAGCCGTTTTTGACAACGCTGCAAATATAGTTTACATAAGTTAGGAAAGGCAACGGTCCTGGCACACTACTTTGGATGGCATCACTTTTTATAGGTCTGGGGGAGGGGCAGCAAAAACTGAAGTTTACAACTTGGAGGCGACCTTCTGAGGATGTTCGAAGCCAGGACAGTAACAGGTCTTGGGAATCATATGATTGTAACTTAGTGACTACGCGTTTGTGGGGCACCTTATCGAATGCGTTCTTGAAGTCTAAGAAAGGAGTGGCTAAAAATGGGCCTTGGTCACGCTTACTCGCTAGTCAAGATGGCTGGTGATGCATGACCGGCCTTTCAAGAATCCGTGTTGTGCTGGAAAGAGTAGCTGGTTTGTCTTTATGCAGTCGACAGCTTCCGCCACAATCACCTTTTCTGTAGCCCTAGATATTACTGACGGGATGTTTATAGGTCAGTAATTTCCCAAATTGTACGTCGATCAACACTTACACATGGTATGCATATATGTATATATGACAGTTTCCAGTTCTCACGGTACTTCCCGCAGGAGAGGGGCATATTAAGGATCTTCAGGAGGATCAGTGATACGTCCTTGCCACCTCCTTGTAGCAGGAGGGTTGGAATTCCATCAGGTCCACTACCGCATGAGGTTCGAGGCGATGCCCTATATGGGGAAATGTTTTGTTGAGTGAAGAGCACAGTACTTATCGGGTGAGTTGATGTTGACGGCACACCAATGACTTTAGTTTCGTCCTCGTGTGTAAAGCAGCTAGTAAAATGATAACCGAACACCTAGCAGATTTGCAATGGGCCGTCCTCCCATTGTCTATGAATAAACTAGGAGCACTATTTCTGAAGCTGCTTGTCCTGGTTTCTGTCAGCCTCACTAGTGCTCTTGTGTTGCCAGTTTCGCTGCACTGAATGCTCTCTAGTGCACCTTCTATATTAAATGTGTCGTTCGCGTTGCTGAGCGTGGTAAGCGATGAAAAGTCATTCGACTTATGGTGCTCTCTGGCAGGGTTACGCATGCGACTGCGCACTTTCGTAGGTATAAAGTCAACTCTGTTTTTCTTAATTTCTCTTTGAATTAATGGACCAATATAGTCTTGAGCTGTCTCTGTATGTTCATAAAAAAGACCACATAGTTCTTTGGCTTAACTGCCGATAAAGTGGGGGTACCAACCGGCGCAGCACAGAAACAATTGCAGTTCGCCCCGTCTAGCATACTTGTGGTTTCCGGATGGAATTGTTCCCGTCATTTAGGTTAAGCTTGTGCTAGATATGTTGAAGTATCCATATGCTATCTTGTGAATACTATCTAGGAATTGTGTACCTGCCTGGAGTTTTGTGGGTGCAGTTCCGTCTGCGAAGACTGGGCCCAGGACACCATTGTACCTGGTAGGATGTTCCACATGTTGCTGCCAACCCTCTGTTTTAAGAATGCTTGTAAATGTGTCGAAGTGTTTTGGGTAGCTGAATGGTTGCCACCTTATTTCTGGCATGTTAAAGTCACCGCATACAGTTTTCGCTGTGTGTGGCGGTGATACCACACGAGCGAACACGCTTGTTAGCTTCTTGTCGTATTCAGCTGAGAAGCTTGGGAGTCGGTAAATGCATCCCACTAGGAGAGATGTGGAATGGGCCATTTCGGTGATAACCCATAGTGAGTTGTCAACCTCGCTGAGCTTAAGGTTGAGCACTATGTGACAGTGATGCCAGAATTTATAAAGATGGTGCACCGTTTCCCTTTACCATGTGATCTGTCCCTCCTGAAAAAAGGATAGTTGTCGATGGAGATCTCTGTCACGAGCATCAGAGGCACACCATGCTCCTGTAATCATTATCACGTACGGATCACAAATGGGTATGTAAATCAGCAGTACAGTCTCTCTAATGTTGTTGCTTACAGGGCGGATGTTAATCAGGCAAAAGGAGGGTGACTCAATGATACAAAAGCGTACGGACACATCCCGAAAAATGTCAGCACTTCTATACATTCCTTGCGGGTCCTCTGCGTAGATCGCGTCGGCCGTGCCATGACCTCTGGTACTTGGCTACAGTTCGGTACTGCTTAGCTTGGAAGTGGCGAGGTACTGACCACAATGCAATTGGTATACAGACCGTTGGTAGAAGTAGGGAGCAGATGACGGGACAGTGTCCAGGTCACTTGCACTACTAGTGGCGTTGCGGCTGTAGGTTGTCCAAAAAATCCGTGTTCGTATGAAGTGACGAGGACTGGCAGATTGCATGGCACGCCCATCTACTGGCCACTGTGTACGTTATGATCTCAGCCAACTTCACTAAATTTTTCTTTAGGAGATCCATTGCCTTTCAGTGGCATATGACCCGCGTTTTGTGAAATACGGGTGGAGAGGAATGTATGACCTGTGACTGCCATTTGGCTCATTATCCAGTGAATGTGATGTGTCTCTGTTAGTGATCGCGGAGATGTTAGGAAATATGGATCACCTCGACAGCGGTTATTTCGTTTAGTCATAAGGTGAACTAAGAAATTACATTTGGCATTTTTCCCAGTGTGGCTTGGCAGGGATGCCATGGTCTTTTGGTTATTCTTATTGTTTTTTTGTCGATTGAAGCCTAATCCTGTAAGTAATGCTCCTCATGCTCCTTAGCAAACACCTCTAACAATATTCTAAGGGCTCCTTCCCTGTTTTCCTGAGCTAACGGCTGAAGCTCCTTGACGATTCCCGAAGTAATTACTCTCATCTCTTCAATGTCTACGCTCCTTTGGTTGTGTTCAAAAGGTGTATGGTTGCATTCTCGGAACCATCTTGTAGATTGTCAAAATACATCTTCGGAGAGGTAAGTAAGCGTCTCAGAAGATCTGCCGAAATTGCGGGGGAGAAATCTCCACGCGTGACGCAAACAGTGACAGGGTGAATTTGTCCGTGCATCACAGGGCAGCAGTGTAAGAGGCAATCCGCTCCCACTCCACGACTAATGGAGCTAGTGGCTGAAAAAATGAAGTGATGTTTTCCGGTACACATCCTCCCCTAGAAATGTCGTATGTATAATCCACACCGACAACTACCAGAAACATCCTGCGCTGCATCATCATTTCTCGAATTGCGAAACCAAACCTCTCTACCTGCCTCTCTGTCCAGGACACACCACACCAGCCCTGTTACTGGAATCCCCGCGACTAGTAGGTTTACACCATGAGCTCTGTTTGAACGTAGTATGTCAGATTTGAGGGGCACATCGGTTCTTGGGGATTTTGGCAGTCGTCGCATTTCATCAGCTCCCCGCTGCCTACGTCAGCCACATCTGTAAGTAGGTCAGGGGGTGCATTCCATTCGATTAGCTATGAAGGACTTCTTCGCCGCCCGCCACAGAGTCTTCAGGCTTCTGGTTTCACAGGTATCAGTGGTTCTGACGACAACTCTTGGCTGTGTATGGTGTTAACGGGCTCTACAACTTCACTATGCTCAGAATTCGGTTTCGTTAGGAGGAGAGGGAGTGATCCGGGAGCTAAGACCCCTGATGTATTTACAATCCTACTTATTTCAGTGCTTACTGTGAATTTAGCTCCAGGCTGCTTTGTGACACTCCCCCAGTCAACAGAACGATGAAAAACAACATGTTAGTTCCTGTACGCTGAGGCTGCGTTGTTGTCTTCGTCTCTGTTTATATCGGAACCACGAATCTTGGGCAAACCGACCGCATTAATAAAACCATTCACCTCTGGAAGTAGGTTGATGCACGCTTCGTACCCCCGACCATGTCGGTGATCTTTTATTCCTCGCTAGTATCCAGACTCCTTGTACTAGCCAGTGCAAACCAGTTGATTTTTTCGCGTTGGCTTCCAGGTTTTACGGAAGGGCTTCGGGTCTCTGGTGGATTTCAGTGCAGTAGGTATATACACTCACATGCTGCAGCTCTGGTTAGCTCGACGAGTGTCGTCGATTAGACTTCTGGGGAACGTATACTTTGTCCCAGAGGTGTGGTGCAGGCAGGCACCTCAAGTGTCATGGCATCAGACAGCTGTTCAGGCTGGCGTAAAAAGAAAACGGAAAAGACGTGCGGAGAAATCAGGGGAGGGGAAATGAGAAGAAAAAACAAGGCATGAGGTGAATTGAAGTGAAACGGGAGGTGGGAGTAACCCAGGTGGACTCGAGTGACATAAGTCTCAGGCAGAACCCTAACAAACTGGGTGAGGCCATAGAGTCCGAGGGAACAGAGGGAGAAAATAAGATTGTAGGGCGGATTATGGGAATGGAAACGGTGATACTATCATTAGGGGCATGGTAATTAGGTGAGACGTGTAACAGGCGGGTATAAGGTTAACTCACGTTCATGACTTTGTTGGCAGTACGGAAGGTTTGTAGCAGGATCGACAGTGTCGGATTGTTCGCAACTAGTCGGTCGCATCAACCCAGCCCGTATCCCAGCTGGGTGGGGGCAAGCCGTGGATTGATGCTTAGCTTTTCTAAACTGAGCAGTAACAATCTTGGCGGGCGGTGCGTAGCAGGAGGCGAAAACTGGCAGGCACAAAAAGTGTGAAAGCACTTGGGTTTACGCTCTTTGATGAATGATTCTCCTTGGGTTACCTTGAGGACTGCAACAGCGGTCTTTCAGCAGGATTCCATCGCTCAAATGACAGATTACCTGGTATTTCGTAGGCCATTATCAAACCAAATCACATGACCCGCAGCAAATAAGGGCTTAGAGCCATGGGCCTTCCAGCCTGTCCTCACAGAATCTCTGCCGCATTCCTACAACACCTTCCGTTGCTCGCGCCTGGATCTTCTCCAGCAGGTTCACATCCCACTTCACGTGCAGCGATGCAACTAAGTTATGGACTCTCAGGTGGGGTCGTGTGTAGGTCTCGTGCAGATGAAGAAAGTTTTGGAAGGAGGCCGCCTGGTTGTCTGCCCGTGAAGTGAGGTACCGCGTAGGCTCTGGAGGCACCTCCCGGCTAGTCAGAGCCGGCATCTAGATTACCAGCTAGCATTACCCCTAGGTTTTTCTCCGCAATGATTAGAGAAGGTTGAGTTCTACAGAGAGAGTAAGATACTTTTTAAAAGTTGGGGCTGCGCAGAAACATGGTTTGGCATTTATTTACGTTAAACGCTAGCCGACTATTATTCAGCCACTCTACAGGCAGTCTGAGATCCCTTTGTAACGCACCTCATTCTGTTTCGTATGTCACAACCCTCCACAACTTATCATCGTCAACGTAAAGTAAAATCAGGGTGCTGAGATTTAGTGGTAGATCATTCAAGGAGAGAAGGGATAGCGGCGGGCTGAGAATCACTTCTTGTGATACACCAGACGATGTCTTTCAGGTCCGGTAAATCCCGCTGGCTTTTGTGAAGGATTCTCCGTCGTTTAAATAATCCGGCAACCGAGGAGCGCCTGACCGTTGATTCCCAACCATGATGTTTTGCGAGTGAAAAGAATATGTGGGACTGTCAAAGGACCGCGTAAAATCCAGGAAGACCACATGAACAAGGGCTTGGAGATCTCAACATACTGTCCAGTTATCACTGACTACCAGGAGTTCCAGGGCACAGGACTGCCCTTTCGTAAAGTTTTAAGCAGCACTTAGTCCTTCCCTCTTTTCCAGGTAGTCTCTGATCTGTATTCTACTAGACGTTTCGTTGCTTTTAACAACAATGGTAGAAGTGCTGTGGGTCGATGGCATTTCAGATTCTGCCTTCCTACTTCGAAGATGGTAGAAAGAATGGCACGTTTCCACTCTCATGGAAGTGCGTTTGCCTAAGAAGCACCGAAACAAATCAAAGAGTGCACCGCATAGAGCACTGGTACATTGTTTCAGCACGGACAACCGAGTATCCTCGCATCCCAAGGATTTTCTTGCACGGATCTTTGATAGTTTTTTGGGAGACACGGCAGGGGCTAACCTCATTCCACGCAGCTCTTTTGCATTCAGCAGGCCTGTAGTTTGCTGAGGCACTTGGTAATTTCAGTCGGTTGTCGATATGTTTAGTTGTATCTTGAGCGTGGTAACAAGAGTTTCAGCAGTCTTTGGTTCTGAGACGTTCTCTTCGTTCGGGTCCTTCATGACCAATGCTCCCTGGCTGGTCGATTTTCTCCCTGCCAGGAGTCACTACCGGCTTTTGGTGTTCGGCTGAAGGTTTACCTGGAATGCTCTCCCGTACCTCCTCACTTTGATGTTGTATCAATCCCTTAAAGCCATATGTGCACTTTGACCTAATTCCTTTTTGAAGATCACTTATGCCACACTTTTCGCTTGGTTTCCGAAAGGCGTTCAGTGCCTCATTTAAGCCATGGGGCCCTTCTGGTGAAATCATGTTAGCGCATGTGAATTCAGAAGTGCCTATTGGCGCTGACATAGGAGGAAAATAGCTTTTCACAGTGTTGTCCACAATACAAGAAATGGTTGCAGCTTCTAGATAGCTAATGATATGTCGCTGAACACTTCACACCTATCTGTTGGACTGTTGTAGGTGGCGCTTTCGTAAATAAGAGAGGGACAAAATATCACAACAGTTAGGACTACTTTGGTAATATAGTTGTCCAAGTATACCCCACACCTTTTACCACCACTAATGGAGACATCTTCAGGTATACCCTCCCGAAATAAGCGTCACGAAAATGCAATGAATGGCATATTTTTAATCAGGATATATACATGAAATCTAAGGCCATACGCACCATAGCAGGAATGATAATGCATGTACATAAGTTAGATATATACGTAAATAACTTCCTTGTGCCATCGCTCCCCGCTCTCCATTTTCTCTTGTTGTCAGCAGAATCTTGGAAACCTGCCATCAGGTTGGAATCACAGTAACTCATCAGTACTTCTCTGAAATATCCCTGCCTCAGTTTCCAAGAAACTCCTCGGCAATCTCGCAACCAGTGATGAACGTTTTTATGGCATCACATGAAAAACCTCTCAAAAAGCCTCTTAACACATTCCTCCACCGTTACAAGAAATTATGCATTCACTGCAATGCCCTACTTCCAAACGGTTGACTGGCTCCACTTTGTCCACTGCAGCTACGAACAACACACAGAAATGCGGAGAAACACCTATAACTTTGTCTGCAGTGTAGTTTCGCCATTATTCACCGAGCTACCAACAGCTGTGCAAAGCATTATGGTGGCTATGGTGGACATACTTTCATTTCACATGAGCAAACAAAAATAGAACTTTTCATCCGGGACGTGATATATCGCTGTCAATATTAATCACTATTGTGTGTACAGTATACCTTGACGCCTTTTTTGTAATAACACATGGAATCTGCTTTGGTGCTTCCTTCTATGCAGAAGATATTTCAAATGAAACCAATTTGTTGGTTTGGCCAGCATCAGTGTTTCTATTGAGTGAAATTGCTTAGTAGTTTCCCTTTTTTTCTTGGATAATGCTTTTACATGTCAACTGGACATGACTCTCATTTTTGCCAGATAGCCTATAAACAACGAAAATTCAACGTTTAACCTAAAGTGCACCATTTGTATGTGATGTGAGATCTTCCTTCTTTCAGACTGGGGATTTCCATTACCTGGGATGAAAAAATGTCAAAAACCCTATCAAATGTCATGACAGTATCTGTAAAAATGGTATGCACCAGTAGATTCAGGAACACGTTGTCATTATCATCATGCTTCGTTCAGTTCAATCGATTCTTAAAGAGTTTGGAGAGACCCCCTATTCTGGATGAGCCACCCAGTGCATCAGTCACTACGCTGTTCGTACGTGTATTCTGGGCGCGCGAGTCAGGACAAAAAATACCAGGAGCGGATGGAGTACGTCGAAATTATGGTATCACTAGTAGCTCATCGAAGGTTTGCATAGCCTTAATTTTGAAGACGCGACATGATACACTAGTCATTTAAAGACATAGTTACAAGATTAAGAAAATGAAACGGAAAGTATCTGATGAAATATATCCCAAAGAAAATTTCTGGCAGCTCAATGTCTGGGCAGGCCTCTAGATGGATATTTAAGGCGTTAACTGTACACAGAAATAATTGGTACAATTAATGTGAGCCCTTCCGCGTCCTCAACATAAAGACAGAAACTTGCACCTAAAGTTCTGCAAATACCAGAATAAATGTTGCCGTGGGAATCCTGCCTACTGTTATCGACGTTCACACAACTGCTGTCGGGATTCCAGATGGCATACTCTGAGAGTCCGATTCGGAAGATACCTATTCTTAAGATTGAAGAAATCTTTCATGATTGTCGTAGGAATATAAGATGCTGGTGTGTTTTATTAACTGCCTCGGTATATGTGGCTTCACAGCCCTCTCTCTCTCTCTCCATATATATATATATATATATACACATATATACTGCACCTCGCTTCCTAAACCTAACCCTGTGTTTGGTTTTCTTGCAATTTTTTCTCTTTCTTTCTGACACTTAAATGTCATCAGCTATTCCGTGCTTTATCCGTCACCCAAGAGATTTTCGTACCGTATGCCCTCGGGTGTACACCAGCTCTGTCAATAGGGTGCCAACTGTTTTTATGTCATCCAAGATCGGGCACGAGTCTCTCATTTCCACAGAAGTTTCTATTTTAAGGATATTCATGCACAGTCCAACCTCCATACTGTATGCAAACCTTATGCCTCACCACCCTTAGAATGTTCCCTTTCCTACCCAATTCCGCGAAACAAAAGTTTAGAAATACGTCAGTATCATCTAAAGATGACATAAAATTACCACAAACTGTCCTCCGGTACATACTACAAGCTTGCCTTCGGCAGCTTTTGTCGTTCATTTTTCGGGTTTACCCAACCAGTCCTTCATCCATATGGAATCCTAGTAGTCTAATTTGTCAGCGTGCGCTATACCATCCAAGGTCACAGCTGTACTGCCTGCCTTACCTTCAAGAATTCTGAAAGATTCAAACAATAGCCGCATGGTTCCTACTTTCGAACTGAGCTTGCCTCAGTATGACGAACAGTTATGCTGGTGTTCATCCGCTTTGTTCTCTGCTGTCCGCAAAGCATTAACGTTCATTCTCTAGACGCATCTTTTATGTGCGGAGAAGAATGGTGTCCATTGTTTAGCTTCATATTGTACATAACAGTCAGTTCACATCACCGAAATGATCAGACCTGTAAACTGGTTTGTCTTCATGTAACTTATGTCGCATGAAATATATTATGATTATCATTAACTGCAGATGGTTACAATTTTCAACGGTTAATCACTTTTAGCTTTCTCTAGGTTTATCTTGCTACTCTTTCTCTCCTCTCCATCTTCAACAGGTGGTGCTTTAAACTCAGCCACGGCTGCAGTTTCATTTTCATCTTCCATCAATGCTGACCAATATAAAGCACAGCAAAACTTCGAAACACCCTGTCTCCTTACCCAGTATCATATCATTGATGTATCTTTGTATCGAATATTGACATATATAACCCAACTAAGTACTGACATTAAATCCACATTGACTCGTTATGATACCGACCAGGTCACAAATAACGAATATCTCTGCCACGTCTCAACCACAGAAAGAAAAGTGTTAGAGAAACTACCTAGGCTACATCCAGGTAGGTCCCCTGGCTGCGATAACCTAAAGCCAGTGATCCTAAAAACTGCGCCAAGGTGCTTGCAAAACCAATCTGCAACCTCTTCAAGCACTCAGTAGTCGTTCAAACTCCCTAAAGAGTGGAAGAGCGCCATCTTGTCACCCATCCTCAAGGGAGGAGACAGAAAATGCCCCAGAAGCTACAGGGCAATTACTCTACTCCCTGATGCACTGAAAGTGTTGGTGAGCCTGATGGCTGACACTATCTTGGTATTCCTCAATAGGGAAAACACAGTACAAACTACTCAGCACGGTTTTCGGAGTGATCGCCCATGCGCCGCCAATTTACTGACAGCCTGGGACGACTGGGCACTTAGCTGGGACAATAGAGAACCGATAGATGTTTTTCTCTACCTAGCCGAAGCATTTGACAGTGTCCCACCCACAGTCCTGCACCACAAGATCATATCAGCTGGTATGTGTGAACTCCTGCTCTCTTGGTCCAAGGAGTAACTGGAATGGAGGCAGCTCTGCGCCACAGTAAAAAGAACAAGGTCGGGACGGAGATTATGGAAATGAGGGGTATCCCAAGGAGCAACCCTACGACCGCTTCTATTCCTCCTGCCTGCCGACGATCTGCCAGATAAAACATCCTCACCCGTCCTCCTTTTCGCTGATGCCGTTAAAATTTGGAGGGTGGTGAACGAAGAAGCTGACTTCACAGCTCTACAAAATGACTTGCAGCGACTCAAACTCTGGTCGTACGAAAATGGCTTTAGCTTCAACCCGGATAGGCTAAAAGTAGTGCGCTTCAGTAAATACGAAGCGAGTAATATAATAATAATATGATAATACATATATTTCATACAACAGTATGACCGACTTCCAGTACGCTTTCAGCAACCGAGCTATCACCAGTGTCCGTGGAGAAGGATTTGGGGCCCAACTTCTCCGACACCATGGACGCCAGCTCCAACCACAAGGGTATAACAACCAGAGCGAACGCCATTCTGCATTTTCTGCGTAGATAGCTTGGCACCATCACCCCCGAACTATTCGCCATCGTTTTCAAAACTTACGTGCGGCCGCGTCTAGAGGTCTTCAGTGCGGTGGCCCCCCCCCAACACTCATGAGAGGCTCCAATCTCCTCGAAAAAATACAAAGAGCCGCAACAAAATCAGTTGTGGAGCTAAGGGGGAAGGCTTATCCTGCAAGTCTTAAGCACCTTAACCTATTTACCTTGGGTTATAGCGGGAAGATGGGTGACCTTGTTACGGCATACAAGGTAGCCCATCCGGTAGACCGCGCAAACAAATCAGCTTTGCCTGCAACTCAGCGGTCTTCACGAGGAAACCCCATTGAGAAAGCACACCAGAGAGCCAACATCATACTCCGGTCCAATTTCTTCTCCTTGAGAGTATGCGCTTTATGAAATGCCTTACAGCGACATATCGCCATAGCTCCCTCAGTCGACTCTTCCAAGAGACGGTTAGACAGTTATGCCACCTCGCATGGCCCACCACGGACGCACTCAGGTAGTCACCAACATCACTAGCCTACCCTCGCCTCCCTGCTACCCACCACTCACTATCTCTCTATAATACACACACATTGCCTTCTTATTCTTCCGTAGGAGCTACACCCGCGCTATCTATTTCAACCATTCGAACAATTTTCACGTACTTTTCTCCCTTTCGTTCCTCTCCTTTACCCCCCACCTTTCGCCACCTTTTACTCTTCCCTTATTTTTTTTATTCTTCTCCATTCATTTCACTTTTTACCACCACCTCTTCCAGGTACCTACACAGACAGGAGTCACGGCAGTCCCATAACCTTCCCGGCAACCCGTAGTTCATCAGTCACTGTATAAAGTACAACTTACCCACAAAACATCCACCTCACCAAGGCTAAAAGCAAGAAAGCAGAGGGGACTTCTCCGTCCACCGCAGGAGTGAACCGCACAACTGGAGCCAAGCCCCAAGAACTAGACGCGGGAGACAAGAACTATCAGCTTTCTATGCTCGCACTATCAATGTTGGATACTAGACACTTGCACGGTAACCTTAGACTTGATCCCTGGAGATTGTTCAGTTCCTCAAAAGCAGAAAACGTGGTTTTCCTGGAACATTCGAAATGCTCTGATTACCCGCCCACACTAACCAAAGTGGAGGAATAATGACACATTTCGGTATCATATACTGAAGCTTCAAAGTATCAAATAAATGACACCTACTCGATGATTTGATGCTTTCTTGAGCTTTATAGTCTCAGTATCCATTATAATGAATCGCCCTATTATGTCCCCATTAATTCGGATTTGCTGTTTGAGGATAGGAGGCTAAGAGCCTACATTAATCCTTTTACAGTAGATTTCTGTGTTTGTCCAATCCCCTTTTGAACGAGTCAATTGATGATGCGGACACCACTTCTTCTGGTGGTCGGTTCCAGGCGTTGATCACTAGACGCGACAACCAGTACTCTGAGGAGACTATGCTTCTTCTTTGCTTTTGTATTCTTCTACTATGTCCTCTGAGGTATTCCGACCTGGTGGGAAGGAAAAGAGAAGACATATCAGGTCCGAAGTCATTTCTTAGAATTCTGTATAGAATGATTAGGTCTCCCCTCTGTCTGCGGTAGGACATAGTGGAGAGGTTCAGCCCCTTAATTCGATTTTCACGGGTGAGGCCAGCCATAACAGGGATCATACGAGTGGCTGCCCTCTGAACTAATTCAAGAAGGTCTCTGTCACCTTTCGGAAAAAGGATTAGCCGCCTGCGTACAGTTTCCTAATTTAAACCTAACAAAGTATGTGTATAAGATGGTGAACATGTCACAACTCATTCTCGCTAACGTCCAAAGTAATTCCCAGAGAGTCCTAAAACTGAGAGCTGCTAACACTCAACAGTGAGCGAGGGTTTTTAGGCCATCAATAACCGCGCGCTGCTTGAAAATAGAAGTGACTTTTCGCATTCAGCTAGATCCTTGTCATTTTTTGTGTTTATACATCAAAGGCTGTAGTAACTTTTGCTCTAATCGGAATATTATTCAAGTAAAGTGAAACAGAAACTTTTACTGGATGAATTTCTGCCTCACGGTGAGCCAAAAGTGTCGTAAAAATGCTTGTGGTACGGCCGGGTGCCACTTCACAGTGGCCTCTGGTATGCAGTGTAGCGAACGTAAGAGTTGGTTCCACGATAACTTCAAAAGCCTCACACCCTGAGCATATAAGAGGTACAGCAACGCAGGAATTATCTGGCTTTGTATGTTGTGCAGCTCGAATATTCGCACTCTAGTAGAAGAGGCAAAAACACTTCTAAATATGATAACTAAGAAACTGACGTTGAAAGTCAAAGCCGATAACTGTGACAGTGATAACGACACAGCATCCATTGGCACAGATTACTGTGCAAAATTTTGAGAACGTCCCACGACAAGCTGTAAGTCGGGCGCGTAGACTACCTACTAAGTTTGCTGACAGCGACCTGAAAAAACCACACCAAGAAGGGTGAAGCGAGTATCCTCTGGATCTCGCATCCCCAGGGCTGACAAATCCAGTCAATCCGAGTCACCCTACTCAGGGCTTCGATACATTACGATTACGTCAACATCTTTCCTTTTGCATTTTAGTCGGCAGCGCAGCATTTCATGTGTCACTTTTATGTGCAACTGTTTCCATGGCTTTTACAGTCAAGCTATTCTTAACGTAAAGGATGACACCACCACCTTTGCGTGCTAACCTGTCACTTCTAAAAGGGACGAATCCTCACAAGTGTGTTTTACAGTCACTGATCCAAGAAGAGAACCAAGTTTTTGAGATAGCAATGATGTCAGGGCTTTCGTTGCTCATCACATTACTAAGCTCGGTCCACTTGTTTAAAAGACTACGTGGATTTGTGTACAAGACGAAACTACTTGAATGAATTTCGGCCCTATCCATAGGCTTCGGCATCAATACACGAAAACCCACAACTTTCAGATCTTGCTCTCCAGCTGCTAATCTGGATTTTAATTCTGCTTCTCGTTTTTTGATTCGACCAGTAAGAGCCAGATCCTTTTGCATAAACACTCTAGATCCTAGAAGTCTTCAGAATCTGGTTCCTCCCATCTGTTGAATTGAACACGACTTTAAGTAGCCGAAACTTATTTTCAGCAATGTGCTTCCTGTTTTCCTACTCTATATATCTTGAGTAGAGTGACTCTTGGCATGTTTTCTGGTAAAAGCTGGTTTGTCATACTTTTTACCTTGTCAAGGTCATGTTCGAAACATTTACGTGGTCCTGTGTCTCTACTTTCTTCCACTCTGTGGAAAATTACGGACCTGTGAAGGATCTCTACTTTGTCTTCGCTATGTAAAGTGGTGATAGCTGGCTCGGTTACCGTTATTGGCTTCTTAGCATGCCGTTTAGGCTCAGTTACCTGCCATTTTTCAGAGTCGGGTACGCAAGGTTTACTGAAACCTAGTCCAGTGATCTTGGCACTGAAAGCCTCAGAATGGACTCGCATCCCATTCTGTATGATTTTCGTCAATGATTCGGTCACCGAACTGGGTGTGACCTGCATAGTCCCGTCGCTGGAACTGAGAGCGCTTCACTCCTGTTCCTTTCATCTGAAGTAGACCTAGTCTTAAAGTCAGCGGTTTTCAGACGTGATCTGCCAGCCCTGGGGATGCGAGATCCAGAGGATACTCGCTTCACCCTTCTTGGTGTGGTTTTTTCAGGTCGCTGTCAGCAAACTTAGTAGGTAGTCTACGCGCCCGACTTACAGCTTGTCGTGGGACGTTCTCAAAATTTTGCACAGTAATCTGTGCCAATGGATGCTGTGTCGTTATCACTGTCACAGTTATCGGCTTTGACTTTCAACGTCAGTTTCTTAGTTATCATATTTAGAAGTGTTTTTGCCTCTTCTACTAGAGTGCGAATATTCGAGCTGCACAACATACAAAGCCAGATAATTCCTGCGTTGCTGTACCTCTTATATGCTCAGGGTGTGAGGCTTTTGAAGTTATCGTGGAACCAACTCTTACGTTCGCTACACTGCATACCAGAGGCCACTGTGAAGTGGCACCCGGCCGTACCACAAGCATTTTTACGACACTTTTGGCTCACCGTGAGGCAGAAATTCATCCAGTAAAAGTTTCTGTTTCACTTTACTTGAATAATATTCCGATTAGAGCAAAAGTTACTACAGCCTTTGATGTATAAACACAAAAAATGACAAGGATCTAGCTGAATGCGAAAAGTCACTTCCCTTTTCAAGCAGTTAGTTTAAGGTGTGGATGCTTTTCAGGGATTTGCAGTCTTCTTTGAGAAATCCAGCGGATGTTGTCGCAGTCCATAACAATCATCAAGCCAGTAGTTTTGTTTCACTCAAGAATATCTCCTTTCCTGTTGTTTGTGTGATATTTATCAGAAATGTCTTAACTGACCAGTTGAGTGCCTATTTCAATGAAAATTCATGTGAAGTACATTTTTCAATGGGAGCCATGAACACGAATATGTGCTTTGTGTTAGCTGGCCATATTCTCTTGACGCTGTCTCCTATGAAAGTGACTTGATTGTGTTTCAGAAATAAAAACATTCCTTTGATTAATTTTTCCACACACAAGAGCTTGGCTCAATGCAAGCGAACTTTTATTTGTTGTACAGAGAGTAGCTGGATTTTTTGTAAGTGACGAGTGTGTAGGGTAACGGGTGTCAATAGAGGATTCGCTAGACCTATTTTTTGCTCGAATCTGTGGATGTTGCTTGGTTAGTTGGCATCTAAAATTCGTGTATATAGATGTCTGGGTCCTTTCTAATGCTGCTAGGAGGCTAAAATGGTGAATCAGATTGGGAAGCCTCAACATTCTCACCGGTTTGTGTGATCAACCCTGGAGATGATAGGGATATGACATTAAAATTATTCTTTGTGGTTCATGTTAGTTTTGTATTGTTCTGACTACCAGAGACTTTGCTCTGTTACAGGTCACACGGGTATAACCGATATAATATTGAAACGGGTGGTGTTTCCCCGCACACTAGTCCCAAACAGTTATTTGAAGTTCCTTCTAACAGCCCACCATGGTGATGCCACGTTATAGGTGGTGTGATATTGGCGCTTCTCGTTAGTTAACGCTAGACATATTGTTGTAGAATCCGTTGCTGATCATGCTATCAGTGAGCCATGGCTCAGTCTGCCGAACGTTTTTGATGCAACCATAGTTCTTAAATGGTTTGGTATGCATACTTATCCATTTCCAGAAGAGTGATTAGTGTCACTGTAAATCAGTATATCGTTCCCACGTACTCTTTCATGTACTGCGTTCCGCTAATACATTTGTTTACTAGTTACACACCATTTAGCCGATATTTTTGGTCCGGGGCTGGTATCGGTTGTTGGTTTCAGCCTCACATCAGGCCTTCATGAGAGTGTTTTGATCTTTCGTCAAGTGTCAGATTTTGTTTTGTGGGCTTTCAGTGAATTAATCTTGACCTGCAGTTTTAGGTGTTTGGGCTGCATTATATATTTTACAGTCTCCTGTTTTACAGTTTTTTTATTTGGTTTTCCGTCCAAGTGAATCTATAGGGTTCGACCAATGCAAAATCTTGGGCTTAAATATCTTGATGAAGCTACTCATTGCCTTAATATACTGTGCTGTAATTACGGCCTTCTGACTTTCTGAACTGTAAGCATAATTATAAACCTGCCGTTCTACCACTGTTTTACCAAGAACTGCTGCTTGATAAGACAGGTTATACTTTTATACATTGCCTCAAAGGCATCCGACTCGGACGACAGTTTAAAAGGCTTTATCATTGTTTCTCGAAGTATGTTATTTTTCCGTTTGTCGTCCTTCATTCCACACATTTATGCCCTTGTTTCCTCCATTAAGGACTTGAGGCTTTCCATTTCTGAGAGGGATGTCAATGTCACAACTAATGACTGCAGTTGGACTAGTCCTATATAAGGTACGGCTCTCCTGTCTTGCCTTATGTCTGTTACAATAACTGATGTTTTAGCCTTGTCAAATGCTGGACCTGCTGAACTATTTCCAACATTATTAGTCCTAACTGGGTTAGTTTTTCCAACGTAGCAGTGCTTCTTTTGCGACCGGCTAGAGCATCAGCTGATTCACTTGTGCCATGTCGAGGTGAATCTGTATTTGATTTTATCAAAAGCTAGATATTATTGCATTAATTTTCTACGGAAAACTGGGTCAGTGCGTTTTTATGTTGACTACCCATGTACCATTTGATCCCTGTAATGAAGCATGGTGTTTGTGATTTTAAGTAGACTTATGAAGAGATTAAGAGCTAGTTTATTGTACAGTCATGATATCCTGTTAAAATGTAACACAGTTTTGAGGTTACCACGCTATTTCAAAGATTTTGCCCGAAGCTTATGTCACTTTTTTCCACAGTGAGGCCACATGTGTTAGAATCGTTGCAATAGATAGGAGGTGCGGTTGAGAGTTTTCTTTTTATTCTCCGCCGTTTCATTTCAACACTAGATAGGAGTTTGGGCTTGGTGTATCAGTGAGTCTGCATTTCACTGACCAAAAAAAGAAGTGAAGGTCAGGAATTGAGCTATTGTGAGATCATGTTTTCAGTGATCGTTCGACTAAACCTGGTCCAGATGATCAGTTAGGATTCTTCGAGCGGCTCTGAGATTTCTTAGCCCTAGCTATAGTTAATGATGGGGTGGTTGGTAACCGTGATGAAGCCATATTCAGAGTATTTTTGGTCAGACTTTACCTGAGACTTGCCGATATGAAAAATGGGAGGAGCAGAAAGAATCGTGTAAATCAAGTAAAACAGAATAATCTAAGAAGAAGGTCATCGAACTTACCTTTGATTGTCTGGTTGTAAAATTATAATAAATACTGAAAGCAACCCGCAGTTTCCGAGCGTAAGAGTGTTTGAAATATATAATGATACATCTGCAATAATTTGAGATATATGGGTTGACCTGCCACGCAGTTGTCTATTCAGAGAGCAGTAACGGTGAAGAAGTAAGGATTGTACGTTCCGCAAACGGTTACTACATAACCGTCGGATTAGGAGATAAAACATCCTACCGGATAGCCACAAATATGGTTGTTTCCGAGTGGAATAAAGACGAAGTAAACCAAGTCAGTACCCATGGAGCGTATCAGTTGTGTGTATTTTGAAAGCAATATTCAAACATCCCCATCAAAGTACTAAAATACTCTACAAAGGAATAAAAGCCTTGAAAAGCTTCTGTCGTTGGTGCTGTGAAGTTAGTTTATGCCTTAAAATTTATGGCTTACGATTCTGGATCCTCGTACCCTGGATTCCTGGGTAATGGATTCCATTATTTGAACAGTCATCCACATAGCTGTGACTAAAATGCATAACCACGCTTTTGTCAGTGTTAAACTCCAGTGACCATTTCATACGCCATTTCACTAAAGTTTTCAGGTCTTACTGTAAAGCCAGCCTATTGTTGTCACCACGTATAGTTCGCCAAAGTATAGTATCATCTCCAAAAGGAAGACATGATGACTTTATTTTTAGTGTTATTTTATTAACAAAAGGTAAGAACAGGACAGGGTTTAAACAGTATCTTGAAGCCACCCAGTCTCCGTTTGTATCCAGGAAGACAAGATCACTTTAACTGTTACCCTCTGACTTCCACTTCTAGCCCAGTCCCCCAACACTTTAACTTAGCTAAGAGTCCTATTGGGAAACCTTATTAAAGGCTGTATTAAAATAAGTAAATATCACATCTTAAACGGCTTTACTATTGACTGCTTCTGTTGAGATAAAGAGGTTAGTCATGCATACGTGGATTTTTCCAGAAACATGTTGTTCTTTAGACAAAAGCCTATTCCCTTCGATAGCCCTAAGGAAAGAGATGATTGATTGTTTTAAGTTATTTGACAGCAATACGGGCTGGACTCGCCAGGCAATGGCTAACGACCGCACGCTTTACACTAGTTTTTAGACCGAGCTAATGATATCATTCAAATTTGTTTGTGATTTTGACCGACCTGATGACATATCGAACAGCACTGACAAAGGTTTATCAAAGAAACCTATTAGAGCTGATAATGTGTACGAGTGGGACTTATCCCGACCACAAGACTTGCCATGGTTTTAGTTCTGAGGAAGTATGAGACAATGTTTCTTGACAGGCGTTGCTTCCATCCTCATTTCGAATTCAGGAACATTTATAGTGATATCTAATTTCATGCTGTTTAAGCCTTAACTATTCAGAAGCAGCGGTAGTGGGCAGATTCTACCAACCTTTTTGCTCCTTAGGAGCTGCTTAACGGATTTACTAACCTTTAGAGGACAATAAGTGAGGAGCCTCTTGGGATAAGATAATGTGTACCTCCTTTAAGCACCTTTTTAAAGTCAAAGTATTCATCACAAACAGACAAACTGTGTTTCCGGTACTTGGGTCATCAAGTGTTGGAATGATATTTTTGTCATTGTTTTAGCAGATATGTCACCTTGCAAATCTGTGTATGAATTTTTTTAAATCAATGTCTTTTGATGGTACTGATCTGACGATTCCGACATGCATTTAAATGAATCCACCGTTTGGTGTTGGAAATCTATCCGTATGCAGAATAGCATATCGGGACGTTTAGTCTGTTGAGCTCTGAAATCTGACTCCAAACTTTATATACGTGTCCGGATACACTATCGCCTATTTATAATTCCCGACACTGCTGATCCACCTGCGTCAGACAGCGTAAATATCAGGAGTTAACGCGAAGTATATATCACAATGTTGTATTAGTCAACGGGCGAGCAAAAAGTCTTTTTCAGTACAACTAAACAAAAAATGTTCAATGAGTTGTTACATACATCAACACAATACAGTGAAATAAAATGCTACAAGTCACTGGCACTCTAAGCAAGTTTTGGTTCGTCAAAAACCTCAGTTTTCATTTGACCAGACACATCGGTCAGTAGTTGATTACCACAGAGCTGTAACCAAGATAAGGAACACTACGAATCTTAGAGATCAACTCTTTCAATGATTACAAAGCACCACTGTCTTCTATTAGATACATTACAAGTTATGCATAAAGAGTTACTCAGCATAATCTCTAGAATAAATAGAGAAGTACTGAGATTACTTTTTAGTCTGTATAGTTGTTGATCTGTCACTCATAAATCTTCCATCTTTGCAAAATCAGCATGGGTGCTTTCAAAGGCTGTTACGTTGACGTGAAATAAGGCATACGATACCTCATTTCTATTGTCTTTAACACACCTCACCTTGGAAGCAAAGTATGCTATAAGTTTAAGGTGCCCTATCCAGTTTGAAAAATATTTCGGAAGGGGATTCAGTTCGTTATCATTGACAGTAGTGTTAACTGTGGTGACTCTTGAACTCCAACACATAGAAATCTAGTTGTTTCGTGAATTTAGTGACTAACCGGTCTGCTTAAGTGTCTTTAATGAGATGAGAACTTTTGTACCGCACATCAGGACATTTTCTTCACAATATAATCCCCCAAGGTATGAAGTTGACACTGTTGTGATCTGACGGTAACTATCTCCATTGAAATATTTTTTGTACAATTATGGATTACTGAATCTAGATTAACCTGTAAGTGTTCTAACCTATTACTCCCCTTTTGTGTAGTCGTGTAGCATTAGCTTTGAATTCATCCAAAACGATAGTTGTGAAAAGTTAATCTACTACTTTGGCTGAAGTCGATAACCCAAGTTGGTCACTAGAACAACTGCGTTCATTTCCACACACGGTATCGTTTGCACAGGTGATACTCTAGCTTAAGCCACTATGAGGTGACATCAGACTACAAATAAATTTATAGAGTATTAAGCATAAACCATCACCCGATAAACAAGTTCAGAAGTATCAAAAAGAATGTGACTCTTTCACTGAGACGTCAATAGACAGTGGTCGTTGGGAATGCAGAAGGTTTGTGCAATAGACCCTCGAAAGACTATTCTAAAATTTGTCACAAAATCATTCTCTTCTTGTGATATTTTGTCCTCCCAACCAAGACTTGATTTACACATATGTTAGTGGTGTTGTCAACAGTAAGACAATAAATTTGATTGTCTGTCGTTGGATTTCGAATACTTTCATTAGAAAATGATTGTGATGAAATATCTTCCAAACTCACTTTTCGCGATGCCAATTTTTATTCAGTAATAGCGACTTTCACTAGAAGATAACTGATGTTGTCGCCAAGTGGTTAAGGGTGATTGACAACTGTTGATAAAGCTTGCAGTATCGCCACTGTGCTACAGTATGATACACCATGTTTTAGTGCTATATGTTGGTAGTCAATCTCCATGATTAATATATAAACGAAATACTTCCTTATTTTTGAATACTTGCAACAGTAATTCTGTAGTGCCTCTATTCATTTTGATTTATTGGATCAGAAAGAAGTAGCATCCTTACTTTCTATCTTCAGGGTGTTTTTCACCTCAGTAGACATCCTTAAAAGATATTCTCATCAAGACTCGATCTTGAACGCTACTACAACTTGTGAACTTAAAGCAGTGATATCAACAAGCAATGCTACCTTTACTTGGCAGAAGTTCGGTTATCTGGAGAAATAATTTGATCTGCCATACTGACGTCTCCTGATTCTGAAAATCAATACCACCTCATTTAATTTATTATTCAGTTTTTGTGGTTATTTCTGGAATGCGATTTGTTACGGTTATCCAACTGGTGAATTTCTGTTTAGGATAATGTCTTTTCCTCTGACTAAACTTAATAGTAAAAGTAAGCATATTTAAGCCGTATTATCGCCCGGTTAACTAGTTCACTAGTTACTAGCCGGTCCTAAGCCTGGGTGAAGAGGGAAGGTTAAGCGTAGGGCTAGCAACCCTACTCCGGAAAACCAATCCAATCGTTAAACAAAATTCAAAGCACGAAGAAAACATAAAAACAAACTTATTCCTCGCCGGAATCGGAGTGGCGAAACGACGCCAGTTGGTGAAAGCCTTCGGGAAGCCAGTCGGCCGATGTGTCTTCTCTCGATGAAAGTGAAGGTAAGAATAAGTACATGGAATGTCCACACCATATATGTACCTACCAAGGTATGGTATGGAAGTGCTTGGAATCTGCGAAAGCAGATGGAATGGAAGTGGACTCTCCAAACTGTCAACTGGAGAGTCAGTAATCTACTCCGATATTGTTACCCAAACGACAACCACGAACAAATTGAGTTTTGGGGGTGGCTATCATAATGTCTTCAAGAACATAGAAGGCTCTCATACAGTGGGAACCAGTCTCCTCCAGGACCACTACAGGAAGATTCAACTCAAAAGGAAGGAAGGTCACAATCATTCAGTGCTACACGCAAACAAATAATGCAGATGAAGAGAAGAAGGAGGCATTCTATAGACAATTGCCATCAGTACTAGACAAGACTCCAGTTGGCGACATCAAAATTCTGATGGGTTGGGTGACTTGAATGCCAAACTGGAAGCGGACAACACAGGGAGAGAACTAATCATGGGTCGAGAAGCACTCGGTGAAATGATGGATGAGAATGGAGAACTGTTTGCAGATTTCTGCGCCTTTAAAGATTTGGTGATTGGAGGCAGGGCTTACAAACACAAGGATATTCACAAAGCAACATGGATCTCACCAGACACACAAAATCAGATCGACTTTGTCTCAATCTGAAGAAAGTGGAGACGCAGCCTACTGGACGCAAGATCAAGAAGAGGAGCAGATGCGGGTTCAGACCACTATTTATCTAGTGCAAGAAGCCTTCAAAATCAAGTTAGAAGCCTTCAAAGAAGTTGGTGACAGACCACAGTTCAAGTTGAACACCCAAAACAGAAACTGAAGGACGAAACTACAAACGACATCACGTCGTCAGTCATCAGGACAAATTGGAGATATTAAGCAATATTCCTGAAGAAACCTGCGTTGAAGGACACTGGAACTCTTTGAAAGCTATGTGGAAAGAAACCTGCATAACCGTATTGGGAAGGAAGAGGAAACAAGATAAGGAATGGATCTCAACAGATACATGGAAGCTGATAGACGAGAGGGAGGAAGATGGTGAAGCAGAAGCTGAACCAGTGCAAGGATGCTCAACGAAAAGACGAACTGAGTACAGTGTATAAAACACGGAACAAAGAAGTGAAAAAGAGTGCACGGAAAGACAAAAGACACTTTTACAGCACATTGGCAAGTGAAGCAGAACGGGCTGCTGGTAGGAGAGACCTGGCAACACTATATCAAATAACCAGTTTACTATCTGGGACAGAAGAGATCAACGCAGATGAAACCAATGAAGGATGGTGAAGGAAACCTAGTTAGCAAAGAGGAGAAAAGAAGGAAACGATGGGCTGACCACTTAAAAAACTCTTGAATTGACCACCACCTGCAACTCGTCCAGAAATGCCACCAGCAGCCTAGCCACAGAATTATCAGTGAACACAAGCCCCTCGACAAAAGCAGAAGTCCTGAATACCATAAAGCTGCTGAAATCCGGGAAAGCAGCCAGACCAGATGGAATTCCACCAGAAGCACTGAAAGCAGACGCAGAGACAACAGTGAACATGATCACACCACGACTGCAGAAAGTCTGGAAGGAAGGAAAGACAGATACTTTTCGAATGGAAGAAGAAGTGCTACCTTGTCAAACTCCTAAAGAAGGGTGACCTAAGTCTTCGCAAGAACTGGTGCGGAATCATGTTCCTGTCTATGACCATCCCAAGCAAAATATTAAGCCACATAATCCTGGAGAGACTAAAAATGCCCTGGATTCAAAATTACCACCGGGACGGGCTGGCTAGCTGGCTTCAGGAAGAACAAATCATGTGCCGATCAAATTACAACGCTACACATCATCATAGGACAGAGCATAGAATGACAGTCAACTCTTTACCTAACCTCAACTTCATCGACTTTGAAAAGGCCTTTGATAGAGGCGTTGACCGAGAAATAACTTGGCAGGCAGCTGCTTCCACATTACGGAGTAAGTGCCAACAACTTTTATCAACCTCATTCAACAGCTATATGACGATACTACATGTCAAGTGATTCACAATGGAAAGCTCAGTGATGCCTTTGAAGTGAAGACAGGAGTAAGGCAAGGCTACCACCTACTATCACCCATGATCTTCCTGTTTGTGGTCGATTGGACCATGCCGCAAACCGTGAGGAGCAAAAAGAGGGGCATACGCTGGACCGATGGAGACAGCCTAGAAGATTTGGATTTCTCCGATGATGATTTATGTCTAGTGTCGTACAAACCTGAAGATCTACAGACGAAAACTAGCAAGTTGACAGAAGAGGCGGGGCAGGACAGCGAAGACGGGAGGGACTTCAGGTGAACGTAGAGAATACAAAGGTGATGAAGATACACAACCAACCAACAACAACAGCAAGCACCAATCACCACCAACGGCAGGAATCTGAAGGAAGTAGTACTTTTCACCTACCTTCCTGGGCAGCATCGTTTCAATTACAGGCGGCAGGGGCACAGATGAGAACGTCAAAACCAGGATCGGAAAGACACCAAGAGAGGCCTTCCTGCATTAACCTTAAATCAGTGTGGAAATCTACTTCATTACACTGTAGTGCACTCAGCATAAAGCGTGAACAATATCCGGAATTTTAATACTAATTTCAGTCATGTAAGTCAGTGGTTATATGTGATGGTTGAGAGGCTTAGCATGTCACGAAAAGCATTTCCAAAAAACTACAGACATGCATCACATCAACAGTTGCTACCTACGCTCACTTGATACTGAAGATCAGATGACCAGAATAATAAGAATAAGCAAGGGACAAGGAACCCTGACTGGCTGGCAACGGACCGACCAAGAACCTATTACCCAACAAATATGCAGAAGGAAGTGGAGATGGATCGGGCATACACTAAGAAGGCCGACTGGGGACATTACGCGCCAGGTGGGACTATACCGTCGAGTGTATGGCAAATGAGAAACAACGAGTTGGGCGTCGTAGGAGAGAGTGACATGAAGGAGATGGTGTGAGGAAGAAATGAAAGCTTGTGTGCATTTGTGAAGCTAGATTGAGCGAGACTGGAAAGAAGAGAGTGAAATGGTAACGTGCTATTTAAGGCTTACGTCCCACTAGCAACCCAAGAGACAAATAATAATGGAAATACTGCATAGAGCTTTGAAGATTGTCTCCAGAACTAGTGCAGAACCTCTAAACCTTCCGGTTAAAACAGTTGTGGACAAACATATTAACTCATGTAAACGTCTGGCAGGCGTTATTTTATCAGATGACCAACATCCTCTTCACTCAAAGCTTTCTGCTTGTTGATCATCTGGGAAGGTGATGAGCAATTACATAAGACTCTATCACTTACTACGAAATATAAAAACTCTATGACACAGCATTTAGCTCGTCTTTTGTGTGATGAAGAAAGTATTAGAAATGAACTGACTACTCGATTTCTGATTTTGAAAGCAAGCTAACTGAAGATGAGCGCGTTACTTGTTGTGTATTATGAATCTAATTGTCAATGTGATTGTCTACCTAAGGTGACTGTGCATTTTGAAGAAAGTTGTAAACAGAGCGAATATTTCTATCTTTTCTTGTAATTTTTATTGGTTTCATTTTGCCGTGTATACTTATACACTGTCTCTATCCAATTGATGCTATATGACCTGCTGAAAATTCTGTAGAGTATTTCCGAAATAGCCATTATTATTATTATTATTATTATTATTATTATTATTATTATTATTATTATTATTATTATTATTATTATTATTCTATTTTGGCCACGTCTTTTTGCATAAATGACTATTCTCTTGCACAGTTGTTTTAGTCTAGCGCCATTTTCGGGATGCATGCATTCATCAACTGAATAGTAGTTCTATCTTTTGAAATTGAAAAATTAAGCGATAACTCTGTCACCATTTAACCTCAGTGACTGGAAAGTATCAAGGTGTAAATGAACCATGTCACCCTATTTAGTGTGCCATTGAATAAGAAAGCAAACATGAATCAAAGTACGTTGACTGGTCTCTGGAGGGCAACTGATTTTATGTTATGTAGTCCTAAGCGCTAAATGAATGTTATCGATTTTGTAATGTCGTCACCAAGCTAGGAGACTAAGCATTACACTGCATTTTGATAGATGTTAGGTGGTTAAAGCGAGTGGCAGGAAGACCTGGATGTGAAGAGTGCCAAAAGCACGACCGTGACTCAGATTTTCATTTCACTTTCAGTCATCACCCAATACCAATAATACAACCCTTCCAAGCAACAGCCTTCCCCTATAGTCAAAATGATAATTAATATGATGCACCCCTCCATTAATTCAGCTTAATTTTGATTGGGATGGGAAGTCCTGTTTGGGCATTTAGTGTGAATACGACCAAGTGACAGTAACACATCACGAACTGACATGGCAGTCTGACAAAACCCTTGGTGAATGAAATGAAATTATTATCTGGTCAGCAGACGAGTCTTATAGATCAGTTGTTACAGCACCGTGCCAGTAACCCGAAGGTTGCTGGTCCGAGTCCTACCAAGACCCAGACTTTCACTTCACTTCCAATTATAACTCAGTATCAGCAACACAAATCTGCAAAACCACGAGTAACTGAGATATCCAAACTGTTAGCCTTATGATCAGTTAAAATTTAGATTACCAACAAAAAACATACCATGCAGGCTGAATTATCCCGTTCAATTCTTGGTGTGGATTAACGTGATCACCAAAGTTTTATGTTTTTTATGGTTACATGTATAATTTGGGACCCGGTAAATTGACATGAACCTGATTCTATCTATCTATAATATAAACTTTCTCAATCAGATTCATATATCTCTTACTGTCGATATTATATGCAGTATGACAAACAAGTGTTCACCTAAGTATTTCTTTTTTAGAAATAAGGAATAAGCTTATAAACACTTGATTATGACATTAGTAGAGGAGTGTGGACCAATGACTGACCGACCCAATACTCAAAGCGAGACCTCACAGTTCTTGGCTTAATCTCTCATTGGTGTGTGGGTGTGCACTGCTGAGGGTTCCCGAATTAGAACGAAGTAGCCATTCAGTTCTTCCGGGCTTCTCAAGATGATGTCGGTCCGTGATTAAACTTACTTTGAGGTTTGATTATCACCTTTAATCACAAACATAAAGAAAAATAACTATCTACAAATTCCCCTAAACCAGATTGATTTCAACCTTTTTATACAATATCGCTTTGAAGTTGAATGTTAAAATTTTGACAGAAATGAAAAATAAGATAAATGGAATCAAAGGAAACTAACTGACTAATTATCTCATGATCTGACTGAGACAGTAGATCTTAGGTTATGCAACCTGTCAAGTTCTAACAATCCCTGTTAGTTGTAGTTTACTGGACAAAGAATATAGTGTGATCTACAATTTGAGTAAACTCTAATGCTGCCACAAATTACGTGGTTTAGTTACTCATATAGTGAAGTATTTAAGTAACTAATTATTTGATAAATAAGTGTAATAAACATACCAAAGCACCGAAAGATATTAGTAATTTATTATTATTATTATTATTATTATTATTATTATTATTATTATTATTAGTTCCTTGGGTTCCTAATGGAACATAGGGCTTCAGTAGCACGTCTCTAGTCAACTCTGTTCTCTGAAATCTTTTGAGCCTGTCTCCACGACAGCCCAAAAGCTCTCATTTCCTCCTCGCACGATCTCCTCCATGTCACCCTCGGACCTCCAACTCGTCGCTTCCCATGGGGATTCCACTCGAGTACCTGGCCTGACGCGTGATGTCCCCAGTCGGCCTTCTCAGTGTATGCCCAATCCATCTCCACTTCCTGCTGCTGCATATTTGTTGGGTAATAGGTTCTTGGTTGGTTAGTTCCCAGAGCTTCTTGTTGCTTATTCTTCCTGGCCATCTGATCTTCAGTAGCTAGCCAGCGTAAGCAGTTGTTAATGAATGTCTGTAGTTTATTGGAAATCCCTTTCGTGACGCGCCAAGTCTCTGAACCATACAGAAGCACTGACTTGATGTTGGTGTTGAAAATCCTCATCTTGTCCTACATGCTGAGTTGAGTGCAGAAGATCTCCACACTGGTTTCAGGCTAATGAACGCCTGTCTTGCTTTTCCGATCCTGACTTTGACATCCTCGTCTGTGCCTGTGGCGTCTGTAGTTGAAACGGTGCTTCCTAGATAGGTGAAGGAGGTTACTTCCTTTAAGTTCCTCCCGTTGATGGTGACTGGAGTTTGTTGTTGGAGTTTTTGGTGCGCTATCTTCATCACCTCTGTCTTCTCTATATTCACCTGGAGTCCCATCTTCGCTGCCTCGCCTCTTCTGCCAACTTGTTAGTTTTTGTCTGTAGATCTTCAAGTTTGTGTGACATAAGGCACAAGTCATCGTTGGCGAAATCCAAGTCTTCTGGGTTCTTTTCCGCAGTCCAGCTGGCGTATCCCCCTCTTCTCACGCTCCTCACTGTTTGCTGCATGATCCAGTCCGCCACAATCAAGAATATCATGGGGGATAGTAGGCAGCCTTGTTTCACTCCTGTCTTCACTTCAAAAGCATCACTGAGCTTCCCATTGTGAATTACTCGGCATGTGGCATCTTCATACAGTTGTTGAATGAGGCGGATAAAGGTTTGCGGTACTCCGTAGTATTGAAGCAGTTTCCAAAATACCTCTCGGTCGACACTGTCAAAGGCCCTCTCAAAGTCGATAAAGTTGAGGTGTAGAGTTGACTGTCATTCTATACTCTGTTCTATGATGATGCGTAGGTAGCGTTGCAATTTGGTCTGCACATGATTTGTACTTCCTGAATCCAGCCTGCCAGTTCCGGTCGTAGTTTTGAATCCAGTGCATCCTTTAGTCTCTCCAGGATGAAGCGGCTTAATATTTTGCTTGCACTGGGTGGACAGGAGAGTGATTCCTCGCCAGCTCTTGCAAACACTGAGGTCTCCCTTCTTCGACAGTTTGACAAGATAACCCTTCTTCCAATCGCCAGGTACCTTCTCTTCCTTCCACACCTTCTGCAATAGTGGTGTGGTGTGAGCATGTCCGCTGTTGTCTGTGCGTCTGTTCTCAGTGCTTCTGGCAGGATCCCATCTGGTCCTGCTGCTTTCCCGCATTTCAGTAGCTTAATGGCGTTTAGGACTTCCATTTTTGTTGGGGGATTTATGTGCACTTTTAGTTCTGTGGTTGGGCTGCAGCTGGTATTTCTGGACGAAGTGCAGGTGTTGGTCGATTCAAGAGCTTCTTGAAGTGGTCGGCCCATCGTTTCCTTTGTTTGTCTTCTTTCGTAATTAAATTTCCGTCATCATCTTTTGTTGGTTTTGTCTGTGTTAATCTCTTCCCAGATAGTAACCTGGTTATTTGATATATTGTTGTCAGGTCTCTCCTACCAGCAGCCTGTTCTGCTTCACTTGCCAGTGTTTCGTAGAAGTGTCTTTTGTCTTTCCGTGTACTCTTCTTCACTTCTTTGTCCAGTGTTTTATACATTGTACTCAGTTCCTCTTGTCGTTGAGCATCCTTGCACTGGTTTACCTTCTGCTTCACCATCCTCCTCTCCTCTATCAGCTTCCATGTATCCGTCGAGATCCATTCCTTGTCTTGGCGCCTCTTCCTTCCCAATACGGCTGTGCAGGTTTCTTTCCACATAGCCCTCAAAGAGTTCCAGTGTTCTTCCACACAGGTTTCTTTGGAGATGTTCCTCGATATCTCCCGTTTTGTCTGGATGGCTGCTTTGAAGATCTCCTTTTTAGTTCCATCCTTCAGTTTCCGAGTGTTGTACTTGAATTGAGGTCTATCACCAGCTTCCTTGAAGGCTTTTAACTTGATTTTGGAAGGTTCCTTGCACTAGATAAAGAGTGGTCTGAACCCGCATCTGCTCCTCTTCTTGATCTCGTGTCCAGTGGGCTGCGTCTCCACTTTCTTCAGATTGAGACAAAGTCGATCTGATTTTGTGTGTCTGGTGAGATCCATGTTGCTTTGTGAATATCCTTGTGTTTGTAAGCCCTGCCTCCAATCACCAAATCTTTAAAGGCGCAGAAATCTGCAAACAGTTCTCCATTCTCATCCATCATTTCACCGAGTGCTTCTCGACCCATGATTAGTTCTCTTCCTGTGTTATCCCCTCCCAGTTTGGCATTCATGTCGCCCATTAGAATTCTGATATCGCCAACTTGAGTGGTGTCTTGTCCAGTGTTGATTGAAGCTGTCTGTAGAATTCCTCCTTTTTCTCTTGCTCTGCATTATTTGTAGGAGCATAGAATTGAATGATTGTGACCTTCCTTTCTTTTGAGTTGAACCTCGCTGTCATGATCCTGGAGGAGATTGGTTCCCACTGCATGAGATCCTGCGATGCTCTTGGGGACATCATGATAGCCACTTCAAAAGTCAGTATGCTCGTGGTTGTCGTGTGGGTGACAATATCGGAGTAGATTATTGATTCCTCTCCAGTTGACAGTTTGGAGAGTCCACTCCCATTCCATCTGCTTTCGCAAATTCCAAGCAATTCAATGTGATACCTCTTCATCTCGTTTGCTATCTGGGCTGCCTTACTGGGTTCAAACACCGTGCGGACATTCCATGTCCCCACGTCTACTTTTGCTTTCATCGAGAGAAGACACATCGGCCAATTGGCTTCTTGAAGGCTTTCACCAACTGGCGTCATTTCGCCTCTCCGATTCCAGTGAGGAATAAGTTTGTTTTCATTTTTTATATATCGTTTGTGCTTTGAATTTTGTTTAGCGGTTAGATTTGTTTTCCGGTGTAGGGTTGCTAGCCCTACGCCCAACCTCCCCTCTTTATGGGGGCTTAGGACCGGCTAGTAACTAGTGAACTAGTTAACCAGGCGAGGTTATTAGTAATTTAAGAAAGCACTTATACGAAAAATTAGTTTTTCACTGACTAGGGATAAAAGATCTGAACATGAGACAGCCATTTCACTTACTTAGGATGATCTTCATCATCAGTGAAATCAAACAGAATCCTCCGTGTAATCCTCATTTTTCTTACAGCAAAATCAGTATTCAACTTTTAAATTACGTCACTGGTAAAAGGAACAGTCCTCTTACACACACACACACACACACACACACACACACACACACACACACACACACACAAGCGGATTACATACTATAAAAATAAGTACAAAAGAAGCTGAGGATAAAAACAATGCAGTAATAAATAATTGACTTATTCCTTTAATTCCCCTCTGTTGCTTTTCTTTGTTCTATCAGTTTTTATATTTGTTTAAATAGGTCATCATAAATGTTGTACAAAATTCAAGTGATTTGTGTACAATTTCCAGTATTACTACTTTTCAACATAATAGGAAATAAAAATAAAGTGCGCATAGGATATATAACATGCAAAAAGGTGTTTACTCTCTATTCATTGTTCAATGTAATTTTTCTACTGGAAAAGAATAACAAACAACAATGTTGACTTACTAATACTCTCTTTTTTTCTTATAATGGCATGCTTGTAGTACTTGTATCTAAATTAGTAAACACAATGAATATACAGATGATCTGAAGAAAAGGAAAAAGGTAGTAAGATTAATTAACTAATACAACGTCAAAAGTAAATAAGACTGTAATAATGATAATAATAATCATAAGAGTAATAACAATATTAATGTCCATCGGCATGAAAAGCATATGTTATGATGAAAAAGTTATTAAACAGCAAAAGGCTATGTAGAACTATTTCATTCTGTGTTTAGTGCTGCCTCTTCATCCCTTCCCTCACCTTCTTTAGTACTGCTTCGTCTGTTGCTGCACTACTGTTATTATCCTGGTGCTCCACTTGCTGTGTTGCTGCTTCACTCTTATTTACGCACATTAAGAAGAAGAGGATGAAGGGGAAGAAGAGAAATAAGACGGAACGACTAACAAACAATCAGTTTGAAATAAATCATTTCCTTTTTTCGACTAGTCTGGGTTGCCTGTCAGTTTGCCTGTTTTTTGTTTGTTTGTTTTTCTGCTTGCTTCTTCTTTTTCTTCTTCTTCGCCTTCTCCGTTTATTTCCTCTCTCGGATGAATATGAAAAACGTATTCCTCTAAAAAGTATAGGCATATAGGTGGCAGTCAGATGACCACCACCTTGTTGCACTATATCTCTCAACTTACAAATATGCATTGTTGTAATTACTTCTCTTCTAGAGGCTTGTTCCATACATTGTTTCGTGCCCTATGATAAATGATACACGATGCTATTATAGGCAGCTGAAAAAGCCGGACAGTGAAACGCTTCTTAATCGCAATAGCAATAATTATAATTATTATTGTTACTATAAAAGTGGAAATAGATTTTTTTTCTTCCCCTGTAAGCAAAATTATTTTCATGGGCTGAATTTTTGACGTCTGAGAATAGGCGCCAACTTCAGTGCAGCTTTATATGGAAGTCGAATATGACATTTCCTTTGCGCAGCGTCTCCTACCCAGGTGGACAACAGGAAGATGGTCACTTCATTATTTCTTACTGGTTGTTCTACGATTCGCCTTTAGATTATTATATTCCTTTCCGATTGTTTTACTCTTCTGTACACAAATGAGACCGTCTCACTCATGTGCAAAGTAATTCATTGTTTTTAGATCAAATCTAATTGTCTACGCCTGTAAGATGGAATTTTTTTCAGTGAAATAGTTTGCGATGTTGAATTTTAAGTTGGACAGACCATTTTTTTGACCCTATTCTTCATTATCTCATGACATCTCACTTGGTTAACCCTTGGCACTTTTATATGAATAGATCTGTTTTTATGCAGATAAATTTATCAGAAAAATGGTCTTGACTCGGTTAGTCTTGTTTTGCTTCATTTAAATTGGCATAAGTCCTGATTTGTGATGCATCAGGAGTTATCTTAATTACTCGACGACATTCGGTGACACTGTGCACTACTTCCAATATGCATTGTTTTCCAACGAAGCCTCTTGATTTAAACAAGCACTGAGGCTTAAATTTCGCTTCACTTTTTATCGCTTCATAAATAGCATTTAAAACTGCTTACCGAATGGGGTTACTCTTACATCCTGGTCGTAGGCTTTGGTGAATTTTCTTAGACGCTTTAAAATAGTATGTTTGGAATTTTTAAATTATCACCAGTCAAAATTGACAAGTGAGCTGATTGTTGTGTAATCTGATGAGTGAAATTCTTTCACATTTTCCTGCTACGATTTGATAATCACAGGTACGCTGTACTATTGGACGACTCCATTTTTAAACATAATCACTTCCACATGCGCTATAGTTGATCGTCGGATTATATTTACCTTGATTTTGCCATCAGCACTTTTGGCTGAAAGATTATTCAAAGAAGGAGAACAAAGACATTCTTTCTATACTATAGAGAACTAGGGCCATTAGAGCTTATCTGGCGTTCATCAGGTGACGCATCTACCACTGAAATTTTTCCAGTCTGGCTCAATCGTCGTCTTGAATACATCTCAGCATCCTACTAGAGGATTTTTCCTTTTTTTATCCCTGCAGTGTTACTAGTCAAATAACTTGGCAGTTTTGGTTTGTTTACTACTTATAATAATGCACACGAGTAGTATACAGTTAGGCATCGATGGGAAAAGTAATAATAGTTGACATTCAGTCGGTGAAGGTTCTGAAGAAAGAAACAAGAAATACTGTAAGTTAATACAAAATACAGTGAAGAAATAACAGAAGCTGATGTACAGTTTACCCTGAGCTTACAACACAAGTCCTACATTCATGAATTTCGTTGAATCCCAAGGTCATAATATTTTATCAGCACTCAGTATCTTTTCTGTTGTAGCAAATGTTATTTACTCTCACACTGTCAAAGTCATGGAAGCCACAGATTATTATGCATTCGGAACTCATAAAGAAGTGTGAAGTGATTTGCTTTTCTCGAAAATGATGGATCCATACACACAAACACTTTATTATGTGAACTAAAGGAGACCTATCCTAGTGAATAAATAAGAGCTTATGTTTTCACTAACATCTTCAATACTCTTGAATCGGTTATCTAATTGAAAGCAATCGGAAAGAAGCTGATCCAAAAGCCTCTAGCTGATTGCCTCCAACCAACTAAAATCAATCAAAGTGCACCGTATTGGTGGGCTCTTAGTTGATAATCATTTTGTAAAATGACTGATAGAATTTGGTTATTGCTGGATTTAATGGTGAAGTATACAGACAAGTGGATAGGCTCGCCAATGGGTCACATATTAGCGGACTTTTCAGTATCGAAACTGGAGAACGGTTTGCTCTGACGATTTATCAGAGAATTTTCATTTTACTGCTGATATGTGGATGAGACATTCATCCTGTGCAAAAACAAGATGGATAGATCAAAAATACTAAGAGACGAAGTTTATGTGTAAGGAAGAGTCAGATTACAAGATAGCTTTTCTTGATGTTCTTCTTTAAAGATGAACAGGTGAGTCGATAAAGAGGAATTTGTTGAGGAAGGGTACGTGGATGAAGTAATACACACATTTTCTCACCTTCGTCCTCCTTCAGTAGAAACGAAATTTAATAAGAACTCTAAGTTGCAAAATAAGGATTATATGTTCTGAAGATACAATTTTTCTCTACACCTTAATTGAAAATGACTGTACTGGTAAACTTATAAAGAAACACACGGGTACAGAAAAGACAATAAAGGATATTCTAACGGCTAGTAGGAAATCACTTTACATTCCAGTACAATTTAAAGGTGACGTGCTTGGTGGGATATTAATCCACAAACTGAGCAGATCACTTCAGGGAACTTTTAATACTAGTGAATTGTAAAGTTCTTTTTGCATATGCCCAATGGTGATACGGCGACTGAAAGATGAATTGCCTAGACCGGTCATGTCTATCGACTGGACTGTTCCTATGGAGCCAGTGAAGTCGCCTGATAATCTATGAATTTAATCCTCCGTACTTCTGAACACCTTTCAGTGGGGTCAGGTAAAGGTATGGCAAAAACCATTACCAGCATCATAGTAGCACACGTGGTTGAAATAAACCACAAGGTGGATATGAATAAGTCGTTTTCCATCCTGTATCGGCTTCCTATAAACTTGTCAAAAGGTACGTGACCTCGAATCATTCAGGCCGCAAAAGAAGTAGTAGTTAGGATCAAAAATCTGAGTCATGTTCAAAAAGAATAAGTATTACTGCTACAGTAGCCCGATTTGGGACGCAGAAATTCCTTAGTATCATACCTCAGATAATCTAATTTTGTAATTCCATACTGTAGATATCCCTTCATCCTTATAGTCTGAAGTAATTTTAATAAATTCTCGTAGCCCATTTCTTCCCCAAAAACAGTAACATTCTATCACGCCTTTATTCCTTAAACAATCCTTCTTAATTTACCTCATCAAACTTTCGTGCACACATTTCTATTATTTTATCAAACGACCGCCTTATAGCCTTGCCTATGCGCTACAGTTGCTTAGATAAACAATGATTTGAATTGAATCTCAATAAAAAATGATTCTATCATTAACGTTTACACAAGTCTTTTCTGAATTGGCTTCTCCAACTATTTAGTATTATTAACAAACTCATAAGTGAAATCTCAAAACTGTCAACGCAAAATTCCTAAATATGTACATATAACATTAGGACCTGAAGAAGAATTAATCGAAATTAACACTCCTTGTTCACTCAAATGGCTTTTGAATTATACTTGGAATTCCTAATGACTTCAACATCTGTTAATGAGTTTTCAGACTGACTACTTAAAACTGTATAACTCAGTAACTAATGAACCATACCTATTTTGTGAGCGTCAGTGAATTGACAAATCTTCATAGATATACAAGAGTTTGAATCTGGGATCCACTGATTAGAGTTCAGTGCTTACATCAATGATCCACAACATGATTACTAAAGTAATGTAAGACAGAGAAATGCGTCTACATTATTATTTTTACAAAACGGACAGCGAAATAAAAACTGTCTTACATAAGTTGAATTGCTGAGCTAAATCTCACACTCATTTTTCAATAGGACCTGCATTATCTATATCGATTTTTACTTTCTGACTTATTTCTTGCTTTAAAAGGATTTTCTATTGATGAGTAAAAAAAGCCTAGAAGAATGAAATGCTTTCTGTTCTATGCATCATTATACAATATACATTGTTTTGTTTATATGAAGATACAGACGCGCATATAAACAAGCATACTTTCATAGAAAGAATGAATGCAACAGAGTATAAATCAACTGACTGGGTGGAAGGATAGAAAATATTTATTAACATTGTTTACTTTCTTTTACTTTCAGTTTTAAGATGTTTATCATTTTATGACAACTAAACGCTTTGGTTTATAGAATAAAATACGTAGATGCAAAATTCATAGTTCTGAAACTCATCTCTTTTCATGCTATTCATATCATGTTACTAATTCATGAAACATGCATAGTTAAATTAAGCATTAACTGAATAATTTAGCCAAATACAAATATCTCACTAAACTGATTGGTCAAGCATTACACAGTCAAACAATTTCAGTCTATTTCTAAACTACTCATAAGTAGCTCAGGTTAGTAATGAAAATATTCTAAAAGGGGTGATTTGTTTATTGGTTTCTGCATAATTTCAAAGTCTTTTTAAGCATAAGCCCCAAAAAGTTTGCAAAAATGTAAAACCGACCAGATTTGTTGATAAAATAACAATAAAGTGAGTTTATTTGTTTGCTTCAAGTGTTTCCTGAAAAAAGAATCACAAACAAACGCTGAACGTGTCTACAGTCTGTTATTTCATATTCGATATTTATTTACATTAACAATCAAGATTACCGAAGAAATATCATTTCCTTATTCCATAAAACCAAAACGTGAAAGTGATTTCCATTATTCTAATATGAGGTGTGATATTTACGTGTTAAGTGAGAATTTGTTATGTATTTTAATATGATACGTTTATTTAGGAGGATTTTAGTTTCCTATCAGTCAGCTGACGTATTTGCTAGAAACATATGACTTTTAATCTCTCGTAACGCCAGACTGCTTTCTACCAGGGTACAAGACAGGACTGTTTATAGCATCTGATTAGGTTCGCTAATATTATGATCTTTTGGATCAAGTTATCAGTATTCTTGTGTACTCAAATGTACCTTTACACTACTGAAACAGGTACATTTTAAAGTTATATGTTTCATGTTGGCTAGCATTCTAATCCAGCACACACGTCCCATCCTTTTTCAGACACATTACCTGGATGTGCCCGCTGCAAAAGATAGATGACGTTCTCACTTAGACTCAAAGCCAGCATCCATTGCTCCAAACACCACACCCTCGTCCACTGTGCTACTGATTCACGAGAACCATCTTTTGGTAATGGATGTAATTTGTAATCTAACATCACATCGCAATAAAAATTGAGCCTATACCGAGGCCTATATTCAAGGAGCTCATCTTCCAACAGATAAAGATCGACCATAGTAATCAATGGCAAATTACAAACATCAGGAAAATAACATTTTGGAAAGCTTCATTTTTTTTTATATTAGTGTAAAACTTGGGCACTATGGTAGAATGTAATGTCATATTAGACTTATTTATTTGATGTATATCGCACAGTGATACAGTATTACCTACTTAGTGACGTTCGGAGCATAGATTATTGTGCACAATCATACTAATGTTTTGTTTTGTTTTTTATTTATCTTCAATGGTTCTTCAGATAACCACTGAAAATGACTGCATATCCAACCTCAGTGTTTCGTAATTTTCCTACTTGTTTTCTATCACTTGTTATTTTCTGGCAACTAAATTTTGACAAAATATTGCCAAGCAAATCGAGGATTTAATACTAACTTGTTTGAAATCCAAGTCATAAGAGCTCATCACTGACCAAAATCTGTGAAACAAACTTAAAATTCCACCTGTAGGCTAAATGAAACGACAAGGAGATACACAGAATCCAGTGTTAAATTATAGAAGTTAATCATCAGTATAAGTGTAAAACCTGGGTATTGTGGTAGAATATGATTCCATAATAGATATATTTATTTGATTTATAACACACAGTGATACATTGTCACCTGTTTTTTTTATTTGTCACATTTTTTATTATCATTTATTTACTATCTATTTATTTTACTACCGATAAAAACAAAGCATACGAGGTGATAGGACTATAAAAATCGATTATTGAAAGTGGTATGATTACATTTAGATGATCATGAGCAATTACTTATACTCGAAACGTCATCAAGTAAATAATACTGTATCACTGTGTGTTATTAATCAAATAAACAAATCTAATATGGGACAGAAATTAATCAGCTGAAAACTTTGGACTTAAATTTTGCGCTTGTCAGCTCATCATCATAAGGAAATCGACATTTCCTGAGTACACTTCATTGCGTTTCAAGCTTTTACAGTTCGAAACATTTCCTTGCGTTTTCTGTCACCTATGTTTGTGGATGACTTACGGTCAAACAAAATATATCTTTTAAAACATCCAGACAATGACAACCTGGTTCTTGTGCATTTCTGTTCATATTGGTATTATGTACATCTAAACTTCTTTGGTATGCTTATTGAGTGCTTCATCTTTGAAACTGTGGATAATGATCCGTCTTCACTTCACCTACAATAATATATATATATATATATATATATATATATATATGCATGACTGATTAAGCAACTTGATGTCCATCTTTGAGATGGTCGTTTACCGTCTTAGTGATAAGGATTATACTGGTCCCATTTCATTGACAAACTAATATAGACTGGTACCCTAAGTATAAGGGGAAAAGAACAGCAACTGGATCCAAGACTTTGGAGCCAAACAGATAACTGATGTCCACAGTTTTCATAAGTGACTGGAAGTTGGTTATTAAAACTTTATTGTCCAGAAAAAGCATATACTAAAGTGCATATGAGATATAAACGTATGCTTTAGAACATATAAATGTTTGACTTTACTTCACATTAGATTACATTCTTTGTGATAGAACGTGAAATATGTGATTAAGTTAACCAAACATTACAAAAAAGTAAAAAGTTAGTGAATGAATCTCTTTTACTTCTCTTCACAAAACAGTTCTATTGCCTAGTGCTTTATGTCGTACAATATTCATATAATTTTGTTTAGGTTTTCCATTCTTGACTGAAGTCCCTCTAGATTTAGATTATAATTCCAAGAAGTATATTCGCTGCTTTTAAGCTTCTAAATAAGTCAATGAATTCGCCTAACATTTCACAGTTTTAATATCTGCTTTAAATACCATTCATTCGTGAAATTTTACTAGTGCTCATTCAGACTATATACCATTAGCTATTGGAAAAATTACAAGGTTTTTGATGAACTCTCATTAGTAATATCAGTGAAATCAGGGCCATATTACACTAATGTTTTACACTTTTTACTACAAAGTGTTTTACCATAGTAAGAAAAAGAGGTGGAATATGGTCATGATTTTTTTTTCACTCATACCATTTATCACATTCAGAATGATCTGTGATTATCACTGAAGTTTTGTAAAAGGATTTTTACAATTAACTTGTCCGTCGTACTACAGTGTTCGGAATAAGTACACCAATAAACTCATGGATTTATGGATAACAAATATCGCTTAAAATGTATGATCGCCGAAAATGGTGAACTGAACGTCTTCAATAATTCATACGTAGAAAGTCTTGCACTCAGTAGGAACCTAAGGTGAAAATATCAAGTTTCTAGCTTTAATGTGTCTACTGTTAATAAATATGCACATCTAGTTTTTTATACTAAATTCAGAAAATCCCTAAATACAAATGTGACTTTCTAATACTGACAACTGACTTTCATTAAGCCACTGGGTTTTGAAAATTTTTCATTGATTTGTTTGTTTCGGAGTTATTTTGGACCTAATTTCTTGAGTCCATAAGGATATTATCTGCCAACGATATCACCTTTAATTTCTTGTTTTGACAGTTTGAAATTAACGAGTGATGTCTCGATTACAAACTGCGTAAACTTTGGTTTAGCTCACAGAGTATAGTCTTCCAAAACTATATGGTGAATGCAATTTTCAGTGTCTCTTTTTAAAGTGATATGAAAGAGGTTTAAAGGCCTATGGGGCTTAAAATGCATCAGTTGAAGGCTGTTTGCATAAATCTTTGTTTCATATGTTTAATTCATATATTCCATCGAAAAATAATGAAAATACTTGCGTAACATGATAAAATATCAAAAGTGACGATACCTGAAACTTATAATCTTAATAGACTGTATAGTACCGGTAAGATTCATCAGCTAGACTAGCCTATTAGGCCGACAGTTAACGTTAAAAACACGTCAGCATATGAGTTATCTAAATGTTCAGCTTCATTGTTATGTCCTGATAGAAATCTCTCAAAGTTTAGGCTCACCATTTCCTTTCATTTAAAACAAAGACTAGATAATATGCAATTAGATAATGGAGAATAAATGGTTAGTTTTGATTTGATAAACAACTGTGCAAACATACAAACTAATGTGGTACTTAGACAGAAATGAACTGACAATGAACTCAACAATAGAACTTGATTTTCCATTGGAGAAATAGTGTTAGGGGTACATTTATGTCTAACTACCACAGTCTTTAAGTTTCAAAACAAGATAAACAAACAAACCGAATGAGTGGATAAGGGATCCACAATATCTGCTATCATAAAAGACTTATTTGTGAATAGTTGGGAACAAACGGCACTAGAAGCATTTCAACACACTCCAAAAGTATGGTAGTGACTTACCGATGATACATTCACTGTGCCAAAATTAGAACATATCCAGAGTTTCTTTACACATAATATCTCGATATTAGATGCAGTTCAATCCATTTATGAATTAAAAAATGAACGAGAGTTACCTCTGTGTTGAATTGCGAAACCAAAAGAAAAGAAGATGGCAGTTTAGATACTAGTGTTTGGAGTAAACCGTCACACTCTTGAAGATACGTGAATTTCCAATCCTCTCACCCTGTATCCCTAGGTAGGCCTGATAATGTGTGTGTGCGCTGTCAACCAAAGAGCCTGACCAGTATCTCCGAAAATCTAAATAAAGAAGCCAAACACAGTGAACAAATATTACTAACTAATAACTGCCCTCCGGAGTTCACACAAGGTTTACAAGGTCTTGTTTGAGAAGAAACAATAATATTAGTGATAATTGCAACATTTTGAAGAAGGAATTCAAATCCTTCCCATTCTTAATATCGGTATAAAACTTCGGCACTGTGGTAGATTGTAATTCCATTTTAGTATGTTTGTTAGAAATGACACACTGTGAGACAGTGTCACTTACTGGTTAACGTTTTGGATACAATTTATTGTCCATATTCATATCATCTGTCAGGATATAAATGTGGACAATAAATGATGCCCAAAACCTTATCTACTAAACGATTCTGTTTCACTGTGTCATTTCTAATGAACAGACTAAAGGAATTGCTTTTCTATTTTGATATATAGAGAGGGTACATCGGAAATTCTAAGTAGAATTCCTCACAATACTGAGATAAGAGTGGCATTTAAACCCACTAACTAACTCACACAGCAACTTTATAGATTAAAAGATTCACTACATCTGATTAAACAAAATTACCGAATGTTTCATACAGCATATGATGATTGTGGGGTAAAGTACATAGGTTAAAGTAGCCGATCGAGGTTAGTCAACAGAGCTGAGCAAAAACGTTTGGCCAAGTATGAAGTGTTATGCCATATCAAGATAAGTAACTTAGGAAAATCTTAACTAACGCTTTAGTTGCACTGACCCATAATCATACTATATGGTGGGATAGGACCACGGTTCTAAACTGTAATATAGCTAGGTGCGGAGAGAGGCTGATTATAGAATGCTTGCTCATTGAACCAATACCTAGTACATCCAACAGAAACGGTTCATTACATATTGAAGATAACTGGAAACTTTTACTACCATCAAAATAAAAGAAAAAAGAACTTTCAGACTATATAAATGACTCCTGAAAGTCGTATGATCACTTTGATATGCACATGAGTAATAAATTCTTTTCGAAACTTCATCCAGTAAATAGTCATGTATCAATGCATGCTATATCAAATGAAGAATCTAATATGAAATTATACCCTAATGCAGTGCCCTAGTTTTACTCTTACGCACAACTTCATACACATTGTCAGCATCAACCAGTTCACCAAAAGCACTCACCCCTGCTTCGTCTCCAACCCCCTTCCTTTATGTGGCTTTGGCTTAATTGAAAGAGTTTGCTAACTTATTAAACTGTATGGCCAAGTACAAGGAACCAACAAGAATACTCTATGAAATATGATTCCAAGAGGACCCCATTCCAGAACTTCTGTTACAACCCATTAAGTTTGCCAGAAGCAGAGAAAAGGCAATAAATGAATGGATTTTCAGTCAAATTAGTAAAGTGTGTACAGATTCGCAAACGTTTATAATTTATGTAGAACTCATTATTGGTACATTTAGTAAGGTAATTCACCGTTCTTATAATTTTCCCAGCCTTTGGAGATGAAATAGCTTTATTTAAAAATGAAATATAATTGTAAAATTCTAGTGAGGTAGAAAAATATTTATATTAAGTGGCTGCATGCAGTCGGTTGGAAGCTCTGAACCTAGATTTCTTGGTTGTTGGCACTATTCAGTAGGTTTTATCTGCAAATTAAAAGGAACTGATGTCTTCTGAGAGATCCGAACTTCCTTCAGCCAGTGTTATGATCAGGTATGCTACCACTGAAATATTAGGACAGTGACTGATTGGCTGTAACACTACATTAAATGCGCTGTTTTGTCACTGGAGGATGACTAATTTCACGTTGTGTAGTTGTTTTTATTGACTGGATTATATCCATAAATTTTTAATATGATCAACAACCTACAAAAGTGAGCATCACAGTGGACTTTGATCAATGTTAGATGGTTGGAAGTAATCGGAAGGAAACCTTGAAAACAGGTTTCATGCTCACTGGCATACATCAGTAAGGCATATCCACAACTCTGATCTAAGTGACCTCGCCTTAAACGCCGCTCCGTAATTCCATACATATAACACAATTTTCTCGATGATACCAAAACGTTCATCCTTTTTTTATATGTACTGCTAACATGAGTTGCTGCAAAGCTTAGCGATAAAATATAATATACTTTCTTATTTGACACTCGCATTCCATTTTGAAAGTATTACAGGAAAGATGAGATTTTTTTTCCAAAATATACAGTCAGCTTAGTTGTGCCATCTTTTAACGTGCTGCTCTCAAATTGTTATAGTGTTCAGATTATTTCATTAAAAGAAAATTTGTAGTATATTGTAGTTCATTGTATAAGGTGTATTTTTACCATCCAGTCCATTGTTGGTTAGGATACCTTCAATATTATAGTTCACTCTATTTTTGTCAAGTTAATGAATTCCTTTTAGTTCAATCTACGGTAGTCTTCTTTTCTCATTAACAAATCGTTTTATTCATCACAGGCTTTTCTAAGATGTTTGAAATTTTTTTAGTTTATAATCAGTCCATCTATGTAACGGAAATTATCAACCAATTGGTAAGTATCACTGTAATATAATCGTTAATAGCTTGTAAATGATAGCAGACCGGTCAGTAGTTCTATTTTATAATATTAAGTTAACAACATATATATTACTTAAGAAGATTTGACATTGAAATCTTTCAAAAAATGGGAATAAACGTTTACTTTGTGTTGTCATATAAGAAAATGAAAACAAGTGGTTCATCGAAGAGACTCTTTTTGGCAACTTCATTCACTAAACTGTAAAATCGAAGTTATATACAACTTTTTGATCAATGAGAATGAACAATTTGTTTCATGTGGAAAAACAGTTAGTTAGGTATGGCAACAAATAAATGCCTAGGAGACAGGATTTCGTTAAGATTAAGCTCTAAAATTACAAAAATGGAAACCAGAATTGTTTGTTTGGAAGCAATTCTCTTACTCATTCTTATGCTTAACTAGCCCACTTTTTTGTTTTTCTCTTTTTCATTGCATAATCTTTTAATACTCTGAGACCAATAATCAGTTTTGGGAGTTTATGCGGATTGATTAATTGATTTCAGATTGGCATCCATCACGGACTGATATCAGTTAGAGAACCGTTGAAAGCCTGGTAGTACTGGAGAGCTTTCTAGTCCTAAACTGGGACTCCTTAAAAGTGTGAACCGAGGACCTTGTCACGAACCAAGCCCAGGGCCTTCAGGTCCCGCGACCAGTAGATTACCACTGAGCCCCTGTATGGGGGTTCAGTAGTTAGCATTTTCCTGCTTCACTCAGTTCACTATATAGCACTGTCTCCAAGCAATGCCGTCGTTGAATAACTGTCTTCACATCCAACTTGGTTCGCCTTACCTGTCACGATTTTTCATTAGAATTTCAGGAAATCTCATTTTGATGCAAGTCACTAGTCAATACTTTTCTGTCTTCGTAACAACTACTCACTTATTTTGTTACAGTATTCTTTATTGCTTGATTTCAATTCACAGATATTTTGTCAAACACGTTGGCATTACTTATGAAAACTTTCCTATCCTTATCATTTTCGATACTACAATCTATTAAAAATTATTAATTGACAGATTATGTTGACAATTTTCATCATTAGGTTTACCCATTGATCATATTTAAATGCAACTGTACACTTCTGAAAAATATTATTGTTGAATATTCAAGCAAAAATCAAAAATATATCACAATTATTGAATCTAGATCTTTGAAGGCCTTGTTTCAGCTGTTTTCGACTGATAATATGGCCTTCATCTGAAATAATCTCAATCTTATTTTCTTCGCTTTCTATTAACAAAAATAAGTGAACTCACTTACTTGCCTAAAGCTGATAAACTGATCCCTTCTTCTATCTTATAAGATGAACGTGTTGAAGATCGTCAAAAGAAGGGTGAAGCCTATTAGATTTGTTATGGTCCACTACCCTACAAGTCATTTTTCCTTTTATTTATGCTGGTCGAAATATGCAACAGTTAAGAAAGATAGCCCAAATTTAATTTAATAAAGAAACTACAGCAACTATGAGAAACACTTTATCGAAGTAACATATTCATCTTCACCTTGCATGAATATCAAATAGTGGTTAGGCGAAAGTAACCATACACCTTTATCAATGTCAGTGCACCCAGACAACTATAAACATCGAGTGGAGTTAAAAAGTAAAATTTTAAACATTTCTAAAAATTTGATACTGAATTTCATAAGGTATTAGTAGACGTATTATTATGGATGTACTTTGTCAGCAAGTGAGGAACATTAGAAACATTTTCAGACTCATTTGTAGAGTGAATGTAGATGCAATGACAACACACTGACAAATCATATATTGTTATAAAAAAAAACTACTAAGCTGTTATACGACATCCCAACACACACTATCTTGTAGTTAGATACCAAGAGTTAGTCGACAGAAAACTCTAAATCTACCATCACAATACGGCGTCCTATAGTGTTTCATCCTTTGGCTCAGTCGTTACATTTGAAATTTCTTTAGTAGTTGCCTGAACAGGTTAGCACTGACGCCTAAAGCAGATTACCATTACTCAAGAAATACCAGTTTCTTCAAGGTTACAGATGCACCTGGCTGACGGGTGTCAACAAGCATGAAATCTAAGTTTGAAGTCTCCCCCCTGTTAACTGTAAACACCTAACATCGAAATTTTAACTTGCCTTCACTGGTTAATTTCCAAAGTATGTTATCACTGATGTCAGTTCTGCATAAATAGTCAACAAAAGAAATGATACAAGATCTCGGAAAGAATCTATAAGGTTTGGAATAGGTACAAACCACTTTATCACCTTAGTTGGTTCGTCGTTATATAATGAACACCAACAGGAAACATAGAAAAAGACGTCAGTATACTTTTTAATAAGCATTCCTGGTAACTGCAGATATTTCTATATTTTACTAATAGTACTGTTTAAAACGAAGAGTTTCTTTTCATGAATTTCATTTTCATTCTTTGTGACTTGATGGGGTTTTTTCATATATCGGAAATTGAACTTAAAAAACCAAGTTTCTCATGATATCACCAAATAAATGATTTTAGCTTGAGGTTTGTGGAGGAGTTTGTGTTCAAGTTAGTTTTTATCACTGACTGATGTCAGTTAGAGAACCATTAAAGACGTGTTTTGTCCTAGTACAGGACTCCCCAGTGGTACGCACCCACCCAATGGCTGGATGATTAAACGTGGCCGCTATGAAACCTGGAAGTCCTGAGTTCAGTCCTTAGTGAGGTCATAGGCGCGTGCTGCTATGAAGTCTCCCACTAGGATGAAACAGCTGTCCAGTCCTACCAGGTTTTCAATTGTCTTCCAACTGATAGCAGTCCCTAATGAGTACTACCATGAAACTAAATGACTATTGGGCAAGAGAAGTTTCTTCCATAATACCACTTTTAAATATAAGCAATTACTTTAGTGCTTTTCATAAAAAGTCATTTACGTCCCACTTTCTCCCTTCTTGCTGTCGCTATCATCATCGTCCTATTAATGAATACTATTTGGCAAAGGGCGCCTGTTGTTTAAAATAAGTAAACGTCTAAGATAGTTATTTTGAAGAGATGAGAGAAAAAACCGGTTTGGTTTCTTTTTTCAAAAATAAAAACAAAAGGAATATATACATTCAGTCCAGATAGATTTGAAAATAACCCAAATTCCCTAGAGAAAGGGAAGGAGGAAGAAATATAGATGGATGGGGTGAAAGGAAGTGAGGCAGTAAACTAAGTTAAAAAGACAGCAATCCATCAAAATTGTCAAAAAGTGTATGTATTTAGATGGGTAGATAGGAGGCTGTAGCTTAAATTGAAGTGACAAAAAAGCAACAGCGAATGTAAACACAACTTTTATTCGGTTTATTCTTTTCTTTCGTATATGAGATTTTGTTTAAAGTTCACGTGTGTGGATGTATGCCTTTGTAAGCAAAGCAGTTTAATACATATAGTACTGAATGAAGAACGACTATTCCAAAATTGTTTTTTCTGTTGGAGTGTTAAAGAAAAGACGAAAAAATATAGGAATCACAATTTTAGATTTATTTCTAAATGAACTTCATTTTTGTTTGCTTTTTTTGTATTTACCGCCTTCCACCATGAAATCTCTGTTAAACTAGATAAGATCCCCCATGAAATTAGTATTCTAAGTGTTTGTAACATGAAGACACAAAACAGGGAAAAGGAACATAAAGGTAGGAAGGAGGGAGAGATGGAGAAAGAGACTGAGAGAGAGAGAGAGAGAGAGTTAACTTATCAGTAAGGAGGAAAACAACTTGACAACCACACAAGGAAAAAACTTTTTGTATATCATTGCAATTACTCTTACAGTGATTAATACAACTTACATTTTAAAGAGAATCAGGAAGACACTTAAATTAGCATGTGTACATTCAATGAGGAAAACCTTGGTAGTAGTGTTTCTATTGTTACAATTCTAACACTAAGTACTGCAATATAGGCTGAAAACAGTTATAACAGTGAACAGTTATTAACACTAGAGTTGGGAGCCAGAAGGAATAACAATTATCAAGTTTCCTTTAACATTGGCGATAAACAGCACTAGTCTACGATAACAGTTCACACGTGAATTATATCGGTGAATTGTCTATTTTTTATTTCCACTTTTAGCTTATGTAACAGAAAAAAGAAAAAGGGGGTTGAACTGCGTTGTTGAATTTCATGCATTGACACCAGTTGGAGAACCATTGAAAACCTAAGGGTGCTTGACGGCTGTTTCGTTCTGGCTTGAGACTTCCTAGTAGTGTTCACTCCTTTCCTCATGGGGGTCGAGCCTAGGATCTCAAGGAAAGCATGTTATCGCTTCGACACCCGGTTTGAATTCTGTGATCCACATTTTCCTACAATTCTGGATTGGCGATAAAGCGCGTTCACTGTCCAGTGTCACTGATAACTAACTGTCTCCTCTCCCGACTTGGCTGACCCCACAGGTCACAGCTTTTTATGAGAATTTTGAAAAACCTATCTTGACGGAAGTCACTAACGAGCACTGGATAGTAGTTCGGCCAATGCTGTATCCACCGGTTGAATTACATGTAGTTTAGTTTTATTCCTTATACCTTCTGAAAGTGATCTGTAGTAAGATCTCTATCTAAGTTATTTAGGTGGTTTAACTCCTGTCAGCATCACATTTCTTCAGGAAGTCAGCTTTTTAGTAATACCTCTAAATGTAAAGTTTAGCTAAGGGGAACTACAATTTTCCTTTGCCTTATATATCTTCCTACTTCTTAAATGTTAGTGAATGAGCAAGATACTGAGGCATTTTTCGAGATAAAGAATCGACAGAAGTCGGAAAACCTGCATCACTCACTAAATTCTAATCCAGTGGCTAAGTGGTAGCATACTCATTGTGATACGTTGACGTTTCTGGACTCGATCCCTCATGGGATAGTAAGTGCATACTGTCAAGCGGTTTGAAGCTAAGATAAATGTCTCAGTAACTTATACCTTATCTTCGTCATGGTTGCATAAGGCTGTAAGATTAGTTTTGTATAGAATGAATGCATCAAGAGCTTGGTAATTCAGAAAGCAAAAATATCTAAGCAAAGTTAGAGTTGCGAGAACAAAATTTATTAAACTGACTGATTGTTTGGTGTGAAAGTAGTGATAAAACAGTTTTTTATTCAAGGAAAGTTAGGCCACCAATATTTTGACAATTCAAATCATCACTTCGTTAAATTTAAGTTGCAGGGCTATGTATTAAAGGTTAAGAAACTACTAACTATTGGAAATAAACATGGATCTTCAGCAAGTGAGATTACAATACTAGAATGTTTTCTAGGCATCCAGCAATTGAAATTCGTACTTTTGCGTTTGTCTGGAACCCACATATGGATCGAAAACAAAGAGCAGTTTCAGAGGAAGAAAAAGATATCGCGTTGTTAACCTCATGTAACTTTATTCAAATTTCTTGACAAATATCATATGTGACTAGTCGTCAAAAATGACGACAGTTACTCATCGAAGACATTGAACGTAGATGACGCTATATCTTGGACTGACAGAAGTAGGAAATGTGGACCATTGGATTTCAACCCAGTGACTCGATGGTAACGTGCTGGCCACGGAAATTGAAGGTCCTGGGTGAAATCCCTGGCAGAGTCGTGGATGCGTGCCGCTGAGGAGTACTAGAACGAAACAGCTATCCAGTGCTCCATGGTTTCCAGTGTTCCTCCAATTGATATCAATCCCTGATGAATACCGACCTAAATTATCATATGCACCAATATCACATTAATACGGAAACCGATTTTGTTTATACACATTGAATAACGAACAACTCAATAAATTACATCTTTTCGAATCCTGTGGTATTTTTCCTTTCGTTTTACGCATCATTGTCGTATGTTCGGTTGGCGCATGTTGGGTAGGATAAGGCCTATAACGTTATGGTCAAACAGAGGTGATATTTGTTCTCATTATCAGATTCATATTGGAATGTATTTGGAACTAATACCATTGCGCACATACACCACAAAAATAGTGTGAAAGTTAGGTATAACACTGTCGGTGAGAAAGAAGTCTGTGAGAGATTGAGCCGTCACCTATTCCTCCAACATCTACTAATTAAGAGGTACTTGAGTTGACTGTATTCCATCCATTGACTGTAAACTGTATAACATTAATAAAAGTAATGAAAAAAAACAGTGATGTACCAAATATTAATAAATGTTACAATGGAAATCATCTTCTTAGATATACGAGAAATATCTCATACTATCTTCAAATTGATTACAAAACTATGTTAAGAAGATGAACAACGAAACAAAATCTACTTCCACTGACCACTATCATTGGATTTTCTTACTGTTATTCACATTAACACCCAGATCTAAACATGTTAACGTCAAAATGGTAATTCTTATTGATTTAGACTAAGGGATAGTTCCTACGTTGTTTATTGGTTTTGAGTATCTCATTGTGAGCATGATTATTCTTTCTAGCTGGTTTCGGCGTGTGATTTGATTTCTCGTTGAAAATAACTACTGTAATTTGTTTTATTAAGATTGATCTGAGTTAAATATGCTTTTTAAAAAGCTATTTCGCATCCTGAAAAGATTAGCTGTTTGAAATTATAAAGGAAGAAGTTAATGATCAAACTCATAGACACAGGTGTATCCTAGTTAGTCTTCATGCTTACAGCTTGATGAATATATGAGTCAAGATATTTAAACTCTTAGAAATAGAAGATAGCATGTTTTTCTTCCTCACTTTCATCCAAGGGCGATTTTCTCCTTACCTGGCAACAAATGCACATTGTGATATTGTCTATATTTATTGTCCATTTGTCAAGTCATATACCGTATAATCAATTTTTGTGAGATAGATAAATTGGTGTAGTAGCTCTTTCAGACAGGCAGAATCAACACACAAGTCCATCGGTTCAAATTACCCCACTTTATAGTAGTAAACAAAGAACAGGTAACAAAAAAAGAATGATATCGAAAGAGATCTGGGTGTATGAGAGTGTAAAGAATTCGAAGATAACGGTTAGCGCATATATTCAAGCTTTAAAAATTGTCAAAAAAGTGAATACAACTGCATCACTGTGACTGATTTTCAGCCATAAGTGAATCTGAATACATAAATTTCAATCCTTTACTCAACAAAATTGTAGACTAGTTAATTTTTAGCTATCCTATACTGAAAAAGTCATGTGGGTTGGAGAATTATCCCAAAACTCATTGACATGTATACTGATTAAGTTCCACTTTTAAATGCAGTTCATAATTTGAAAAAAATGGTAAGTAACGACAATTTCTACTTAATGGAATAATGTAAATCGTATTTTAATACGGATCAATCTGTTAATATAAAGATTTGATAAGCAGCCTGATCTCGTAGCTCAGTCAGTAGAGCATCAAGCCGGTGACTCGGAAGTCTCTTGTTCGAGTCCTCCCGCTAACCAGACTTTCACTTCACCTTCATGTCCCACTATTAATGCAAGCCTCTCAAACTAAAGCTATCTCAGATAGTCAAACTGATAATGTATATAAGTTAAAATCCAGAGAGTATAATCTCATTTGATCTAAGTGATGATAAAAATTACTTTGAATAGGGTGACAGTTCATGTCATCACACAATAATCTACTTTGACAGACTACTTTGCCTAGCTTATTGGATAATAATATCAAAGTGTCTGATCATCATTATTGTTTAAATACGTATGTGAATGTCCAGCAGCTGAAACAGTTCGGTACATCATACATCTAGCTACAGTTTGACAATACTTAAAAAATCCTAACTCAAACGAAGTACATCTTAAAATACTAATGGTCAACACTCGATGAAATAAAATAATTTAACTTGAATATATAACATTGGTATTGATCCTTGATCAACAACCTTAAAACTCCACCCAGTACGGTTGGTCGATCACTAAGTCACAAAAAAAGGGGTCAGATGACAAAAATTGTATTAAGGCATCAAATTATGTACTGAAATACAACGATATATGTATTCTCACAGTGGCCTTCGTTATTTTTAGGCCTTTCAAAAAATGTATTCCTTATGGGTTTCCCTTCAACCAATCTGATGTTCACACATCTTTTTCTCGAAAATTCTGAGCACATTTATTTGTTCTGTAGGATGTCACAGACTTTCTGATTTTGTTGAAGGAGCTGGATGGTAATATTACCTACCATGTCAGTCTTACTAGTTCATGAAGGGTATTTAGTTGCTAAATCTACGTATTTATATTTTATAAACTATAGGTATGACTTACCGAAAGAACAGGTGACAGACTTTCACTATTTCGGTTATTTCCCAAAAAAATTAATTGCGACTGTCCCATCTGTCCAACAGTTTGAACGATTTGAATACCATTTCTGCTTACTTGGTAGTTTGTGTGGATGTACGATTAAAACAAAAAGACTCATGAATAAATGAATATCTTTCACTGCTGTTAGACCATCTTTGTGAAGTATTCGACATGTGAATACCATCGACGTTCACCAGATAAGTGATAGGTTTCTTTTGCCTTTAAACCTTGTGTCAAAACTTCTTGAAAAGGAATTCTTCTAATTTCTGTTATCATGATTATAGTTATTAACACCTAGATTCATTAGTATATTGTCTTTTAGTCTTTCTCTATTTTTATTACATTAACTTATCAGGTATTTAAACAAAGATTTTTAAGATTTTGGATATTACTTAGATAGGCAGTTGTTCATTTCATGTCAAACAAACCTTTTTTATATACATGCATAAATGTGCAAATAAATAAGCACACATCATACAGAAGACTAAAGACAAAGTTATAGTAGAAGGAGCAACTGTTGAAAAGATAAAAATTCCTATTTACTTAAGTGATGTTCATAGAACAGCGGTAAAAGAAGCGAATATACACAAAGTAAATGGAAATAATAGCCTTAACAGTTAAAATTAGTACGTATCCTGTTCGACAGGATAGTGGATAAAAGCAGGGAGAAGAGACAGATGAAAAGCTGGATGTCAACAAATTTGTGGAAATCAACATTTTCCAAGTGGTATGTGACATTTACATGAAGGTGCATTTTTGTATGTGTGCAAGTAAGAGAGTGAGAGGGAGAGAGAGAAAGCGAGAGACAACACCAACCTCATTTCAATAAAATGAAGTCGAAAGGTCAACAAGAGATAACTCGGGATTTTGAATATCAGACATGGATATATCTGATTTCAGATAAACTATTTTATTAGCTTTTCGAAACAGCTGCATATATACAGGATAAATTAAGATAAACGGTGGATTCATTTGATGTTATAGCTTCAGATTTCCCTTCTTTGATTGAACAGAGTTGATCGACGATTATTTATATATGGGCTACTCTGCAGATGTCTTGATATTGCAGGTAATTGCATTTTGATAGCAGTGACGGAGAGTGATTGGTAGTGGAATATAGAACGCACATTTTGTCCTATTTGTGACTTGTTAATAGGGTGCACCTTCCTCCTAATGAGCGATTTCTTTACTGAAATAAGGTATGAAAACAATTTTTGGGCAAAAACAGTGGAACAATAAAATGTTATTAAGCTGAAACAATAACTTACGATTCATGAATACAAGCAGAAGCAGGACTGGAAAGTCCGTTTTGAAAAGGAATAAATGAAGTCTCAGATATGTCGTAACACCTGTCTTTCAGTTACCGGCAAAACTTCCGGCTGTTGATTAGTTATTTGGATGAATAATGATCCACTGTGGATTTTAAGAAAAATTTGAGATTCATTCACAGACTAATTTCTGAAGACTAATTCTCAAACAGAAATGTTTGTTCATAAGTAAGTTATGAGTAATTTTTTATGTGATGAAATAATTTAGAATAGGATGACCACTTCGCAAATGGCTTACCAGTTGCCCAGTCCAATGTTACATTTCGCATTATTATTATTATTATCATTACTTTTCACTTGAGTTCCTAGTGGAACATAGGGATTCAGTAGCACGCTTCCATTGCACTCTCTTCTCTGCAGTCCTTTGAAACTGACGCCACGACTACCCACAAGCCTTCATTTCTTCCTCACATGATCTCCTCCATGTCACCCTCGCCTCGGACACCCAACTCGTCGTTTCCCCTTTGCATTCCACTCGATGACCTGACCTGGCGCGTGGTGTCCCCAGTCAGCCTTCTCAGTGTATGCCCAATACAATCCATCCTCACTTCCTCCTTCTGCATATTTATTGGGCGATAGGCTATTGGATGGTTCGTTGCCAGCCAGTCAGAGTTCCTTGTCCCTTGCTTATTTTTATTATTCTTGCCGTCTGATCTTCAGTAACGAGCGTAGGCAGCTGTTGATGAATGTCTGTAGTTTGTTGGAAGTGCTTTTCGTGACATACCAAGTTTCTGAACCATATAGCAGCACTGACTTGACTGACATTGGTGTTGAAGATCCGGATCTTGCTCACGCCTTGTGCTGAGTACAGTAGATCTCCACATTGATTTCAGATTAGTGAAGGCTTGTCTTGCTTTTCTGATCCTGGCTTTGATATCCTCGTCTGTGCCACTGCTGCCTGTAGTTGAAACGATGCTGTCCTGCCTAGGTAGGTGAAGCAGACTACTTCCTTTAGGTTTCTGCCGTTGGTGGTGATTGGTGCTTGTTGTTGATGCTGTTGTTGGTTTGGTATCTTCATCACCTCTGTCTTCTCTACATTCATTTGAAGTCCCGTTTTCGCTGCCTGACATTCCTCACAGCTAAGTAGTATTTTGACTGCCCACCTTAGTGTCAAAAAGGTTTCCGTTGGAAACCAGCCAACCAAGATCGACAGGTGTAATATCTGACCAAAAGAGTCAAAATCTAGCGAAACGTACCAAAGAAAAGCCTAAACAGTTACAAGCACTCAGGCTTACCTGTAGATCGGCTTCGTGAGATGAAGAATTTATGTGGGTACACGGATGATGAGTTCGCCCCCAAACTAGCCAGACAGCCGTTTGGTGTTTAGATCGCTGTGATCAGGATAGCAAAATCTACAGGTCAGCCTGATAGCTGCTACCTTGCATTTTGCAATGACCCAATGAGCTAGGCTAGGCTTGTTTCCTCTAGGTTCTAACTTGCCAGAAAGATCTTCTGGATAATGGCAAGACGAAAATCAGCTACTATTGTAGTGTAAACTACTACACTATGGTGGAGGTCTAAGGGCGAAGTCGAACTGTTAGCTGAATGGGATGTGACAGCAGTCAGGTATTTCTCTTGAATGACTAGCAGTGCCGTGTTGATGCTGCCTTCCCAGTGGTGGACCAGAAAAGGTCGACTCCGAAAATAGCACAATTCTAGCTGCCCCACGGCCTTCCGGTGCCGGGGATATTGGTTTCTCCTATGCAGCTTTAGAACAACCGAACCTCAAAATAACAATCCGTAAAAGAACGTGTGTGATAGGCCTCAAGCAGATGTCATATGGGCTCTACAGTCACACAAATTTTCCTCTCTCAGGTTCCCCAATAAGAAATAGCGTTTCACGGTGTGGGCAGCCGGGAATTGTTAACCACCTGCATGCTTCCAATCAAACATAACCTATCCTCCTCAACTTTGTCTTCTCCTTCGAATTCACCTCTTGATGCCATTATTATTCCTCTTACACCTTCACCAACCTCTCATTTTGCGACCATTGCCAACGACCAGTGTCATCGAAACTTCAGTCCTAGTCTCCAAAGATCCCACCATCTACTCCATATTGAAGCTTTTCACGTCTGAACTCTGTGCCAAATCGAACAGCATGCGTCGCTCCCCAAAACTCTGGAATGCATAGCCATGGACATCTACTGTGTCTTTGAGACACGTTTATAGGACCTGAGTGTGGTTATCAAATTAACCTCAGCTGCTTAGTGCGGTGAATCCTCAAAATCCACCGTACGGAGACCCAGTGGCTAGCTTTCATGAACTCATTTGTGTAGGTATAGTATTGAGCTGTAGGGTGGACAGTGCCCTTCTCGACTGGACACCAGTCGACAGTCGTCTGTGTGCTGTTCAGCTGAATGGATCTGCTGGGACTAGGCAGGATCGTGAGACTAGGCAATACCTGTTCGCAATCTCCACCTACTCACCCACCGACTATAGTTCGAATGATGTAACGGATGAGTTCTATGAGAAGCTGTCAACATTGCTACAGAAAACAGCGCTTTTAGATGTAGTCATAGTGGTAGATGACCCTGACACTCAAATAAGGGGGCTGAGCCAATCGGAAAGGCATACTGGGGGTATTTACGAAACCCATGCCAACAAGCCGATAATCGTGACAGTAGCTTGGAATTTTTGTTCCTACAGTCACTTGCTTCTGGCCAGCACTAACTTTAGGCATAAAGACAGACAATGCCCCTAATGGCATCCGCCTAATCCAAACTAACTATGGACACAGATAAATCACACTGATAGAACCCATGGTTGGAAAGAATCAGTGGAGGATTGCTGCTCTTTAAGTTGCACCTTTTTGGACTCCGATCACGTCCTAGTACAGGTTTATGTGTGTCTACGCCTTATTTTCCGCATACACAGGAAGCGGTGAAGCCCATCAGTGCTTGACTGGACAATGAGAAAGTCAGGTACGCATTTAGAGATAAGTTAGCTAAGCATCTGTCTGAATGAGAAAGTAATGTTCATGCTAAGGAAACCTGGAGGGATATTAAGTCTGCTCTGGAAACAGCGGTAAAGACAGTTGTTAACCCACACCCAAAAGTTAGCAAACGTCATTGGATTTCTGCGATGTCATCCGAACTAACTGGTGCTAGAAGACTGACTCCAGTGGACTGTGACCACGATGGGGGGGGCGAAAGCAACTCAAACATAAATTGACCAAGAGTCTTCGTGACGATCGCCAGCAGTGGTAGGTAGTGAGAGCGAAAGAGGTGGATAAGGCATTGGTGGTGGGTAACACTCGGCAACTATTTAGGCTCATTAAAGGTACTAGCTAAAAGAAAAAGATGGTTGGTAAAGCCATCACCTAAAAGGATAAGATGCCAATAACCTCACAGGATAAATGGCTAAAACGTTTGGCAGAACACTTTGAAACACAGTTCAACTGGCCCTCAGCAACGCTTTAGTTTCTCAGCATCCAGTTTGAACCTTAATCAGATGTAAATGTCGCCCCCCCCCAACTCTCCCTGAAGTTGAGAAATCTGTATCGAAGTTGAAAAGATGCAAAGCAACAGGGTCTGACAGACTACCATCCGACGTTTTCAGGGACGGAGGTAGGGAATTGCTTATTAAAGTGATAGAGGTACTAGGTAGTGTATGGGAATCAGAGGTAGTGCCATCAGGCTGGTCTACTTCACTGATCATCCAAGTATATAAGAAGGAAGAGAATTCATCGTGTGACAACCATAGAGGGACTAGTTTGACTAATAGTGTGTCCAAGATCCTATATCTCATAGTTATCCGACATCTAACTGAGGCTCGAGAAAAGCAAACTCAAGGAAACCTGGAAGGTTTCAGTCATGGATGCTGGTGTATTGTTCAGATTTTTACCCTTCAATAGGTTCTAGAACACAGACATAGGTAACTGGCTGACTCCAGCCTTATTTCTTGACCTAAAGGTGGCATTTCACTCTGTTGGTCACTAGGTATCGTGGCAATGTCTGATTGTGAAGAAAGTATCCAACAAGTACGTAACACTTATCAAAGCTCTCCCCTTGAACTCACGCAGCCATGTCACGGCTTACAGAGAGTTGTCATGTGAAGTGATGACAATCAGTGGTGTTCGCCAGGGATGCTCACTGTCACCGTTCCTATTTAACTTCATCATACATCTACTAATGGATATAACCTTAGGTACGTCTGACATTACAAGAATTGCCCTACTCCCTAGAAGTCATCCGGCTAACTTGAAGTATTCAGACGATATTGTCCTGTTAGGTGATGATGCTGACAAAATGCAGGGTACTTTGGACCTGTTGAGCAGAAGTCTGAGTATGTTTGGCATGAGTCACGCATATGTCAAATGTAAGATAACACTCTAGGATTGTTAACATAGGTGTAAAACTTGGGTACTGTGGTGAAATTTAATTCCATATTAGATTTGTTTATTTGATTTATAACACACAGTGATATAGTATTATTTACTTGATGATGTTTCGAACATAAATTATTGCTCATAATCATACCAATGTGAGCAATAATTTATGCAAATGTAATACGGAACTCTAAGATTGGTCTGCAGATACTCCTGTTTTAATGAAAGGGAGCGAAGTGATGGAATATGTCAACCACTTCACTTACTTGGAAAGTTGCATGAGCCCAAACGGGGTGGTTGCTGACAAGATCTTGGATGGAATACAAAAGGCCCATTTAGCATTTGCTAACTTGCATCATCTATGAAGCGGGCGAAATATCCGACTATAATTTGATCAGTCCACTGAAGAATTAGTGTAGAGCAAGAAACGTACATTGGACAAAGAAGTGAAAAAGAGTGCACGGAAAGACAAAAGACACTTTTACAACACATTGGCAAGTGAAGCAGAACGAGCTGCTGGTAGGACAGACCTGACAATATTATATCAAATATCCAGGTTACTATCTGGAAGGAAAGAGATAAACTCAGATGAAACCAATGAAACATAGTGAAGGAAACCTAGTTACCAAAAAGGAGAAACGAAGGAAACAATGGGCTGACCACTTAAACAATTTTAGAATTAACCACCGCCACCTGCAACTCATCTAGAAATACCACCAGCAGCCTAGAAACAGAACTACCAGTGAACACAAGCCCTCCGACAAAAGCAGAAGTCCTGAATGCCATAAAGCTGCTGAAATCCGGGAAAGCAGAAGGACCAGAAGGAATTTCTCCAAAAGCACTGAAAACAGACGCAGAGACAACAGCGGACATGCTCACACCACTATTGCAGAAGGTCTGGAAGGAAGGGAAGGTACCTGTGGATTGGAAGAAAGGTTACCTTGTCGAATTCCCAAAGAAGGGAGACCTAAATGTTTGCAAGAACTGGTGTGTAGTCATGCTCCTGTCCACCCCAAGCAACATATTAAGCCGCATCATCCTAGAGAGAATAAAAGATGCACTGGATTCAAAATTACGACCAAAATAGGTTGGCCGGCTGACTGGCTGACTGACTGGCTGGCTGAATGGTTTCAAGAAGAACAAATCATGTGTTGACCAAATTGAAAGGCTACGCTACGCATCATCATAGAGTAGAGCATAGAATGACAGTCAACTCTTCACCTTACCTCAACTTCATCGACTTTGAAAAGGCCTTTGATAGAGGCGTTGACCGGGAAATAACTTGGCAGGCAGCTGCTCCAACACTACGTAGTGAGTGCCAACAACTATTATCAACATGATTCAACAGGTATCTGACGACACTACATGTCAAGTGATCCACAATGGCAAGCTCAGTGATGTCTTTGCAGTGAAGACAGGATGATCTTGCTGATGGTGGTCGACTGCACTGCACTGCACTGCACTGCACTGCACTGCACTGGACTGAACTGAACTGAACTGAACTGAACTGGACTGGACTGCACTGGACTGCACTGCACTGCACTGCACTGCACTGGACTGAACTGAACTGAACTGAACTGGACTGGACTGGACTGGACTGCACTGCACTGCACTACACTGCACTGGATCATGCAGGGAACTGTGAGGAGCTGTGAGAAGATGGGCATACGTTGGGTGGATCGATGTAAAGACCCAGAAGAAGATTTGGATTTCGCCAACGATGATGATTTATGTGTACTGTCTAATGTGGCACAAACTTGAAGATGTACAGGTGAGAGGTAACAAGTTGACAGAAGAGACGGGGTAGGACAGCGAAGACGGAAGGGACTTCAGGTGGACGTAGAGAAGACAGAGGTGATGAAGATACCCGATCGACTGACCGACCGACCAACCAACAAAAACGAGCACCAATCACCACCAACGGCAGAAACCTAAAGGAAGTAGTCTGCTTCACCTACCTAGGCAGGACAGCATCGTTTCAACTACAGGCAGCAGTGGCACAGACGAGGATATCAAAGCCAGGATCAGAAAAGCAAGACAAGCCTTCACTAATCTGAAATCAATGTGGAGATCTACTGTACTCAGCACAAGGCGTGAGCAAGATCCGGATCTTCAACACCAATGTCAGTCAAGTCAGTGCTGCTATATGGTTCAGAAACTTGGTATGTCACGAAAAGCACTTCCAACAAACTACAGACATTCATCAACAGCTGCCTACGCTCGTTACTGAAGATCAGACGGCAAGAATAATAAAAATAAGCAAGGGACAAGGAACTCTGACTGGCTGGCAACGAACCATCCAATAGCCTATCGCCCAATAAATATGCAGAAGGAGGAAGTGAGGATGGATTGTATTGGGCATACACTGAGAAGGCTGACTGGGGACACCACGCGCCAGGTCAGGTCATCGAGTGGAATGCAAAGGGGAAACGACGAGTTGGGTGTCCGAGGCGAGGGTGACATGGAGGAGATCATGTGAGGAAGAAATGAAGGCTTGTGGGTAGTCGTGGCGTCAGTTTCAAAGGACTGCAGAGAAGAGAGTGCAATGGAAGCGTGCTACTGAATCCCTATGTTCCACTAGGAATTCAAGGGGAAATAACAAAATAATAATAAAAAGAAACTGTAAATACTTTTAGGCTCTACCTGTTGCAAGCTCAAACTCAATGGATCTCATCTTATATAAGCTGTACTTCATTCTCAGATGTTTGGTTTTGGTTACTTAGGAAGTCTAAGTTTCTACTCCTTAAAAAATTTCAGCATCACTCTGATCAGTAAAAATGATACATGCACTCTCTGCTTTACCTTGGTTATGTCTAAGCATTTTCTCTTTGTGTACACTCATTGGTTCTCACATGAAATTGCTATTAATAAATATTTTTTTCATCTGCTGTCGTCTTCTTATCAACAGTGTGCTTACTGATAGGTAACATTGTGCGAATAAGGCCGGATAATCTTCACCATCTCTCGGTCATTTTTTGTTCCAGAAACAATCAGCGGTGAACGTGATACTATAACTCATCTATCACTCAATGAGGTCTCTCTACACTTATTTTACACAAAACAGCTGATTTAGCGTTCAGAAATATCCATTCATTGGTGAAAAACTGAGTAGCGACTGCCACCTGAAAATATTGTTTAAAAACTCAATCAGACAATAACTCAGACCTCATTATTAGCTGAACTTGAGATGAATTTCGTGAATTTCCAATGCGGAACTGTGACTTGTAAATTCAAGTAGGTCCCGATTGAGGAAGGATACTGACTGATATTATTGGATGATAGTTGAGCTATATTTCCTACTAGCCGGATTTGAAAACTATAAAGTATCCGATCTTAACTCTCTAACTGAAAGGTTATATGTTAACCGAGAGACTATAATTAGTGTCCACCGCTGATGAAACAACAGACCAGCGTCACTCTGTTTTCAATGGATCCCTCGCTGGTAGCAATTCATAACTGTAAAAAAACTACCTTCAGATTATATCTTCCTCTAAAACATCCGTAATGAATGAGATTTATGTACAACTCATACATATCTACTCAGTACTCTGGGTTTCACGATGGAAAAGATACCAGTAAGTATAGCTGGTTAAACATGAACACATAAGGATACCTACTCATTTGCATATCACGTCATGAGTTAATATATATTCTTTGTCTTTTCTCTCTCAGTTTGTCTCTCCTTAACTTTTGGGTTAAATTTATGTACAGAATGCGGGATGGTGTGAAAACAAAAAACACTACGGGTTTATTTTTAATATGTTTCATAGAAAATATTAATAATAATAACATGATAGTATTATTATTTGAATTGACTTTTAAGAATGTATTCTCTTCTTTAATAGTTCAATATGTTTGTTTTTCTATTATTATTCGTACTCGAACATAAAAGTTAACACGTACACACCACACGGTAGAATGAACAAACACACATTTACACGCAGACACATCCTCAAAACCGAAGGAAAGAAGTTGAAAATGATCACAAAACACTTGTCTGATCAATGACCGAAACCAACTTGTTAAAAGAATGAAACAAATAATACTTTTTTCTAAAAGGGTGTAAAGGAAGACAAGAACTGAAGAACCCGCATCTTCATCAATGCAGGTAAGCTTGAAAATTAAACAGCCACGGTAACTAGGTTGGTAGTTAACTAACTAGATAACTAGACAATAGGAATGAATTTAGACATCGGATGACTTATAAAGAACAAGGTTAATTTTATTTGTGTGACTATTATCGTATCAGTATTGACTGACAATTTGTACTTACAACCACTAACCTTGAAAGAGAGAGAGCTCCTACAGAGATACCTGAATAAAGTTTATTTATTTCTCCATTTGGAATTGATTTCACGTGTATTTTACCTCAAAAAAGTAGTTTAACCTTCATGATTTGGTGTGTCATACAGAATGTTTGGTAGGTCAGAACCAAAGTATACAAATGGATGAAAATGGAAAAGTATACTTGTTTGACTGCTGAAGGTGATTACTAATACAAAACAGACCTTGTTTCATCCTAGTTATCAGTTGTCAATCAATAAGGATTGATACCAGTCAGGGGGATTCTCGCTTATTGATATTCGGACTTTAATAGTAGTAGTAGTAGTGTGATTATAGGTCAGAGCAAGTAAAGTGTTAGTTAAGATTTTTCTAAGTTAATTATCTTGATATGGCATAACACTTCATACTTGGCCAAACGTTTTTGCTCAGCTCTGTTGACTAACCTCGATCGGCTACTTTAACCTATGTACTTTACCCCACAATCATCATATGCTGTATGAAACATTCGGTAATTTTGTTTAATCAGATGTAGTGAATCTTTTAATCTATAAAGTTGCTGTGTGAGTTAGTTAGTGGGTTTAAATGCCACTCTTATCTCAGTATTGTGAGGAATTCTACTTAGGATTCCCTATGTACCTTCTCTATATGGTGATATCAAAGAGCATTTGAATTCTCTTTCATGAGGACTTATAAGAGAAAAAGGGATAATACCAGTGGTAATTACGACTTGCGACTGTTCCTTTGGAGAATGAATGTGGTGTTAGATTCATTTTATTCTAGACCAAAATTACCAATAAAGTTTTTTGTTAAACCTGACACACCTTAGGTTATAAATATCAGCCATGAATACATTGTCACGCTTTTAAGACAATAACTAATAAGTAATACTGAGGAGGTGAATGAGTTAAACATAGTTCAAGAATCCGGTTAAATATAATGTTAAAGTAAGCTGTGTAATATAAGACTAAGACTTGGACACTATGGTTGAGTGTAATTTCAATCTGGTCCATTTGTTGGACATATCACACAGTGAGACAGTATTACTTACTGGATTACGTCTCGGACACAATTTATTGTCTACAGTCATACCAAGAAGATTTTGTCTTCAAGTTTTGAATTGTGTCCAAAACATAAGTCAGTAAGTAATGCTGTTTCGCTGGGTGATACATCTAACAAACTAACTCAATTAGTAAGTTGTTTGACATCAATTATGCGTTTAGTATAACGAAATGTTTCTAAGATATATATAGACGTATCTATAGCATTCAACGTTGTTTAGTCAACGCGATTTCCCTGTCTTCATCTTGGTGAGTAATAGTGGAATCCAAGGCATGCATTTCGTCTTATTCTGGACTCATCAGCTGCACCCTAATGAGAGATGTCGTTCCCACTGAAACTCCAGCCAAGTACCCATCGCTACATATGCCAAAGTGTTAATCATCGTGTCACTGGGACACGACAGCCACAGTTAACTGATTTCCTGATCCTTTATTACCAAGTCCAAAAGTTTTTCAGAGCGAGATTAACTTTATAAGTTTACTAGTCAATAAAAGATAAAATTCTGACTAATCCCAAACCATAACCTCAGTGGGTTTAATCCCAAGTCTTTTGATTACCTTTATTTCTTGTTGAATTTTTACTTAAGTAAATAAGTATTCTAAAAACAAAGCTGCATTCCTGACTCTGAGTTTGTTTGATGGCTAGTAGTGGAATCCAGGATGCGCCTTTTGTCCTATTCGGAACTCATATTCTGTTGCCATGTATTCGAAAAGTGGAGACTTGAGCTAAATATGCATAGGCAAAGCTAAAAGGAATAATAAACTGAATAGAAGAAAAATCTAATGTCTTCTAAAAGTAATGATTGGTAAAATATGAATATGAACATTCCTATCCCTGAAAAGATTCAAGAGTAAGCTGTAACTGGGAATTCCAGTTTCAATATTAACTTTCCTTTGTAAGTGCATTGTCTTCAAGAAGGACTAGAAGAGATAAGACAGTTTTTTTTAGTATCTTAATCTCAGATAAATTTATTGTAGTATCGAATATTTTCCTCTACATCCTTCAAATAAGCTGAAACTTCCTGAAATCCTTCATGATTGGTTGATCCATGGGGAATTTTCGGGAAAACGCATGTGATCATATGCTTAGATATCGGATTAGCTGAAGACGTAAAAAATAGGCGGAAAATGGCCTTCTGGAAAGGCCTAGAAATAACCAAAGTTGTATATAGTATTATATTTTAGTTACAGTTTCCGAACTGTTGATTGACCTCAAGGGTGGAATTTGTGGGTTATTTTTAAAGCGTTCACGAGTACAGATAAGAATTTTAAACTGTCACTTAGTTATTTGTAGCTTTAAAACCACATGACCCTTAATCCTTAGTTACCATTTATCTATGAAATGCTAAGTTGAAGTCCAAAGTTACACATCTTCTAGTTTGAATTACTCTATTGTTCTTCAGTATAGCAAGTAAGCAATTATGCCTCATTCTAACTTTCATATATCCTCTGGATTTGCCTATCGACTCAGAGGATAGAGTTGTAATTTCAAAATTTAGCTTCATGAAAAGTTCAGAAAGCTTTGTAGCTGTTTATTTTTCCATGAAGACCCATCAGAGTGTTCAAATCAACATGAAAATTGTCATAATGAGACATCTCCGAAATAAGTAGTTTAAACTGGAAAAGAGTACATTAAAAAAGACCCAGTATTTCTTTACTCTGTAATTTCATAGAAATTCTCTCTCAAGAAAACTATATTCGATTCTGATTCCAAGATCTTCTAGTCGGCATCCTAGAGAGCAACAAAGTTAGCAGTGTTAGTCTATACTGAAGGCTAATTTGATTTTACTATTTTCACGTCATGGTGAAGTATACCTCCACCTAATTAATCAAATCACCAGTTTTAATTTTGTGACAGATTTAAACGACTGAATAGGAAGCTTTCTAGACAATTTATTCGTGCGCACATAAACTTATAGGAATCAATCAAATGTATTTGACTAAGCTTAATCGTATAAATATGTCCTGGATAATAGGTGACATGAATTATCTGTAGTATCATCATCGTTGTATGAGAAAAATTTTCACCATTCGGTGGGCATAAATATCTATGATTGATTTGTGTCATGTGGAGACATATACAAAGAGAGGGAGAGAGAGAGAGAGAGAATTACGGTATATATGAACGACTAACTGTGTATGAATTTGCCGCCAACAAATGTCATAAATTGACAGGTTCCACATAAGTCTATACATAAGTTTACAAGCACTGCTTGTATGCCTACGTCTACATCTTCATGAATACATATTCACAGACATACCTTGTTGTGGTGTTTTTTTTTTTGACAAACCGATATTCCGGCACATCACAGAAGCTTTGTTTACATTAGGCGCAAAAATAATGTATTATCGAAAATGAATAAATTGTTGAAAAAAAGTATTATGTACTAAGGAAGGAATATTAGAATTAATCTGAAGTGATTTATTTCTATATATAGTAGCGCAGTCAAAATGTACTCAGTGCTGGTGGGTTAAAACTCATCTCATACAATGTTAAAGTGGTCATGCAAAAGGCAGGCGGTTCAGATGAAGTCCTGAAAAATGTCTTCTTTTAGCTCAATATATTATTCAACAAAATGCGAAGTTATAAAGTGCTCACACTGATCTGTGGGTATGCATAACCAGAATAGGGTAATACAAACATCAGACAGTCATTTGGCTGGTTCGTAGACAATCACATTAACAGTATACTAGAATTTAGTAATTGAGAATTTGTTTAACCATTAGAAACGTTAGCATAAACAGTACAATTTGTCAGTCATTCATCAGCTAATTACAGATTTTAGATACCCTTCCCTGCTAATTCATTTTTGCATGCCTCAACTTGGCTAAAACATGTTTCATTATTCTCGAACGACTCGTGCGTTACACTGTTCATGTTTAGTCGTTCAGATGAAATCCATCACATTTCTATCCACTAAATAGTTGTGTTGCTCAAGTATTAAATGCCTAGCTTTTGTCTAAGAACGATATGAAGTCATATCAACGAATCAGTAACCAAGCAATGTTGATTGATTTTTTATAATCATTCATTTCATCCCTCCAAAGCTGTAAAGCTGGATTCCCATTTATCAGAAATCTAGAAATCATCAACAAACAAGTTCGATGGTCGGAACAAGTTTCTACTACTACTACTACTACTACTACTACTACTACTACTACTACTACTACTACTACTACTACTACTACTACTACTACTACTACTACTACTACTACTACTACTACTACTACTACTACTACTACTACTACTACTACTACTACTACTACTACTACTACTACTACTACTACTACTACTACTACTACTACTACTACTACTACTACTACTACTACTACTACTACTACTACTACTACTACTACTACTACTACTACTACTACTACTACTACTACTACTACTACTACTACTACTACTACTACTACTACTACTACTACTACTACTACTACTACTACTACTACTACTACTACTACTACTACTACTACTACTACTACTACTACTACTACTACTGCTTACATTGCTACTACTCCTGAAGGTAAAGGGCAAAGGCTGAGTCACAAAAGGAGTGTATACTACGACAATTTGTACATTACCGATAAAATATTGCAACCTCTCATTGAAATATCAGTTTACACAATATGTTTAAGTTCATCTTTTTCCTCCATCTTATATTACTATTGATACGGCTATGTCATCTTTTGCTCTTCTCTAGGCAGAATATTTGTTCATCTCTTGTAAGTGCCTAAAAATTCTGATCTCTCAACATAGACTGCTAATGTGCATTCTTACCAGTAGTACTCACTACACTACTACTACTACTTAATAAACCGCTGTTGGTCAACTAGAGCTTCTGAACACATGCGCAAGGACCTAAGAGGAAGGAGTTCACAGTACTGTGGACAACGCAATGACACGTCATCTGATTGTTACTGGACACAGAATGGACAGTCTCAAATTGCCCGAAGTGGTCACCAGACGAAAAAATCCAAGTCAATTAACTTTTAACGAAGTAATGATCATCAAAAGATTTAAACCAAATCTATTTATTCAGAAAGGCATAATTATTATTAGTTTGCAATAAAATATATGCAAACTTTTGTTACATCACTAAACCTTACATATCCTTGTTCTGTTTCAAACCTTAATTTGTTATCTAAACGTTGTTCATCTTAATCTTCAGGCTTTGGTAAATTCAAATATTTTCCTTAGTAACACCGTCGACGGTAGTTATTTTTCATTTCTTGTTAGTTGATGTTTCTATCCACCTCCGGGCTTTATGTTTAAAGAATATTCACTCCATGATTCTATAAATGGTCATTCTTCTCCTTCAATTTAACTATTTGCATTATTCATTATACATGTTTCTGGTTTATCATATCAGTAACTTCTTGTCAAGTTAGTAAAAGTAGGTACAGCTTTTGTAATTTACACATTTTGGTATTATGTAGTAAGCGGTTGAGCAAAATCGTCGAAACAATAACAATAAGCGTGCATTATCCTGCTACTCATTTTGATGTTGTTGTCCTGTTCGACTTAAAACTCCAAGTGAACAGGTAAACGCTTCCTCAAAATGAACGTCCGGATAGAACCTGCAAACGAACATAATTCGTATAACTAAAATATAGCCTAAGACTCTTGGAATGTAATTAGGCTTGCTGCGATTAGATGCAAAAGAAAACAGAATTGTTCTCATGAAGACGGTAAAGGAACACATTTCAACAGACATTGATCACTTCAGTTAGATGGATCAACAAAGATAAGTACCCCAGACAAAACAATTATAACCGATATATTGGCTTTTTTTAAACTTTTTGAATGGTACTCTGTAGTACCAAGTTGTAAAGTGTGGATTTAAGTTTCTTGAAGAACGCCATCAATGAATTTCAAATGTGTTTAGAGGATGAGTCATGAATATCACAAATCTGTTGGATAGGAAATAATTCACTGGTAATTATTAACTGGCTGTAGTATGGGTTTCATAAACTGCTGACCGAAAACTTCAACTGGAGGAGAAAAACTATATTCGATGTCAGGATAAATGCGAATCACGGAGGAGTATGGTCATGCTATATTGAAAAGTAATCAAAGTTGAAAACTGTTGACTATATAAATCAGACTTCCCAGCTCACCGGTGATTTGAGGAATATCAAATCTGAAGGCCATACACCAGCTCCTTCATGAGAAAAAGAAGCGTACCGATGGGAAAGGGACCCATAATGAGTCATAATGACTGTTTTCTTCCTTCAGATTTTTAATATTTCATCAACCAGATTCACATCACAATTAAAACCAACTTTATTTACATTCAGTTCTCAAATAAAATATATCATCAACATGTAAGACTAGTTACTTAGAGAATTTTTGCGGACGATACATTTTCGATGAGTTTTTGTCATTTATTAAGAATCTCTGCTTGAAAAATGAATTGGGATGGAAAGTAGCATGAAGTGTTGTCAGCTAAACAGTAAGATACCCGATCTCCTACATTCTTGAAATATTATCTACCATAAGATCATACATATTTTATATTGGGTAATTACTGTACAAGTAATGATCATGTGTCCTAATAATGAATTCACTAAACAACCTTTTTGTCCCAATACTTACATATTACGCGGGTTCTTTTTATTTCCGAAGATTGAACTGATGAAACGAATTTCTTAAGTAATTATCATTAAGGTAAAATGCCTTATAATTGTCAGTCAACCATTGTTGTGATATGAATTGTCTATTCAGTTGTGATAAGGTTTATCCATTTCCATAATGAGATAATAGAGGTTTGTAACTCAGACTGTGATTGAAATTTGTTCAGTCTTCTCTAAGGTTTCATGTTTGATAGGGTTTTACAATTTTACATCTAGCAGGACAGTCGGTTAGTGATCTATACACGCTACTTTTCGGCAGAATACCTTACCATAAATATTTATTTTACTACAGGTTTCTTCTGGAGTAGCAGTTATTTGGTAGGTGAAGTCTTCCCATTTCTGGGTGCATGAAAGTAACAGAGGAGACGTTTAACTCAATATAAAGATGATGAATGTTTCATATTCTTCTAAATAATAGTACAGTTAAAGATATCTAACTCATACAGCAGATGATAAACCACAGTAGTGCCAGACACTCAAAAACAAACATTAGAACAGATCATTGGAGCAGATATGACGAAGAATGGTAATAGAATATAAAAATTTAGAGAACTTGGTATACTTTTCAGGTTTCTGTTTATCCTTTTTTGCCCACCATTTTTTTGATAACAGGGAGAACAATAAAGCAGATCCATAATAACAGTAATTTAGTCTGAAAGAAACAGCTTATAAATGATTACCTACTAGTTAAACTAGTGAATCTAGTTAGGACACATGTGTCCGGTTTTAAGAGAAGTATTACTCGGGTTGACATATTTTATGCAGGTTAATGTTAGGACATAAATCATGAATTCTATAAGCTTCTGTTTATTCGGCTTCCTTTTTACATTTACCATTTGCTGCGTTCTTTTTCTTTTCCATTTATTTCACTTTAAAAATGTACATCAAAGTCGACAGGAGAAGGATAAACAACACGCCATAATATACAACTACAACATTCAATAGTCTAATGTAGATGAGAATAACTGAATTCATCCATGTGACCAACCACTTATCTGTCTAACCTACCTTCTTACTACTTCAACCTGACTACAAGTAAGGCTTGATGAACACATTCTTTATAAATATGCCTATGAAAACCAAATGTAGAATTCTGAAAACTTATTGCTAAATGTTTCTTCCATTTATTCGAGTTACACAAAAACACAGAACACAACTCACCATAGTGAAGAACACGAAAAAGTAGGCTGATGTTAATAAAGTGATATTTTCAGCGTTATTAACATTTAAGTATGCATATTTGCATATTAGCAAAAGAATACCCTCCTGGCTATGCCAACCTTTACATCCACTTTTTCACAGTGTTGTTTCACATTCGAGGCTGTCTGTAGGTGGATCAGTTTTTTGTGCTGACCTTTCATTTGGTATTTCAATGACATTTTCATATTCTTCATATATGTTTCTTTTCTTTTTCTTTCTGAAAGATGTTTCTTTCAAGGTATGATCTGTAAAGCAAAAAACAACATTTTTTGACTACTAGATTTATAAGTTTATTAGCCTGTTTATATAACATTCGACAATTGGGTTGCATACAAAGAAGCTAAATATATAATTCGAATAGGTAACGTGTCCTTTTTATGCTGGAACAATATGAAGGCTATGTGAACAACTGGCATTAAATTCACTGTTACAGAGATGAATTGTATTTGAAGGAAAATTTCTATTCTGACTGAATATGAAGCAGTGTACTTTGCTTTGATAACCCCAATCACACAGCGGATCAGCTGTGCGCTTTGTTATCTGACTGTTAACTACCTCTAAAGCTTGCTTCACACAATTAGCATTTTAAGTCGGTATTCATCATGAACTGACATCATTTGGAGAATCACTGAAAATTATAAAGTACCGGATAATTATTTTGTCCCAGATCGAGACTCCTCAGTAGTGTGTGCTGTTGACCCTGCCCCCAGGGATGGAACTTGGGACCTTCACTTTTCGTGGCTAGCACGCTATCCAGTTCAGTTATTAATGAGAAGCTCTACTGTTGATTCTTCACTAAACTTGAAATTAAATGGATGACTGAACTATTTGTAAATGGATCATGTGCATGAGATTCCCTCCTGCAAAATCTGGTACATACATGTGATGGGGGAAAATTTAGCTTCATTATAACAAATATTCTGAGTTTTGTAATCTGCAGTTCGTTTCAATAACGAATAGAAGATTCAAAATTTCCATTAGGATCTGAACAATAATCTAGCTGTAGGATGATAACTGTTAAATGAACTGTTCATACCATTTTGCTTATCATTGTTAACAGTGATATCTAGTGACACTTAACATCGAAGTGGATGTTTTGAAATCAAACTCTTTTATGGCGATCTGTTTTCACATTGGATTTGTATAGATCATAGCACTTATGAAATTTCACAAAAAATGTAAGGGATTCAGTATTACTGCGTCAAAACTGGGGGGGGGGTGATCCTAGTTAATAAGTTACATATATGGGAGTTCTGTAATATATACCATATTACAATGATTTAGAGAATTTGTAGCTAAGTACGTTAATGACAATGGTTTGGTGTTCTCTGAGATTTGACATTCGTTTATGGACATTCCACAGTTACTCTTTATGACGTTATCAACACTGGCCTTCGTAGTGAAATGAAGCTCAGTCTTTGAACCTCCCCTACTTTGTTGTTGATATAAGTGTATATTTATTTCACAGCGGCAGTTATCACAGATTGAGATCACTTGGAGAACCACTGGAGACCTGGGAGTATCGGATGCTGGTTTCCTCCCAGTATGGGACTCCTCAGTAGTATATACCCACTACCCTGCCGGGCATCGGACTTAGACCTCCAGGTCTCTCGGCGAACGTGTTGACCATTCCGTGACTGGGTTGGAGTTTAATAGTTCACAGTTTACTACCTCTGTCAGTTCGCTGTATAGGGCGACTATCCACAACGGTTTTCAGTTGGCGTCAGCTTCACTTCCGACTAGTTGACCCCATTATTATTATATTATTATTAGTCCCTTGGGTTCCTAGTGGAACATAGGGCTTCAGTAGCACGCCTCCAGTGACCTCTGTTCTCTGAGATCTTTTGAACCTGGTCCCACGACAGCCCACAACCTCTCATTTCCTCCTCGCACGACCTCCTCCATGTCACCCTCGGACGTCCAACTCGTTGCTTCCCATGGGGATTCCACTCGAGGGCCTGCCGCGTGATGTCCTCAGTCGGCCTTCTCAGTGCATGGCCAATCCATCTCCACTTCTTCCTGCATATTTGTTGGGTGATAGGTTGTTGGTTGGTTCGTTCCCAGAGCTCCTTGTAGCTTATTCTTTCTGGCCATCTGATCTTCAGTAGCGAGCCAGCGTAAGCAGTTGTTGATGAATTTCTGTAGTTTATTGGAAATCCCTTTCGTGACGCGCCAAGTCTCTGAGCCATACAGGAGCACTGACTTGACGTTGGTGTTGAAAATCCGTATCTTGTTCCGCATGCTGAGTGCAGAAGATCTCCACACTGGTTTCAGGCTAATGAACACCTGTCTTGCTTTTCCGATTCTGACTTTGACGTCCTCGTCCGTCCCGCCTGTAGTTGAAACAGTGCTTCCTAGATAGGTGAAGGAGGTTACTTCCTTTAAGTTTCTCCCGTTGATGGTGACTGGAGTTTGTTGTTGTTGATGATGGTGGTGGTGCGGTATCTTCATCACCTCTGTCTTCTCTATATTCACCTGAAGTCCCGTCTTCTCTGCCTCTTCTATCAACTTGTTAGTTTTTGCCTGTAGATCTTCAAGTTTATGTGACATTAGGCACAAGTCATTGGCGAAATCCAAGTCTTCTAGGTTCTTTTCCGCAGTCCAGCGTATCCCCCTCTTCTCGCTGCCTACTGTTTGCTGCATGATCCAGTCCACCACAATCAGGAATATCATGGGGGATAGTAGGCAGCCTTGTTTCACTCCTGTCTCCACTTCACTTCAAAAGCATCACTGAGCTTCCCATTGTGAATTACTTGGCTGGCATGTGGCATCTTCATACAGTTGTTGAATGAGGCGGATAAAGGTTTGCGGTACTCCGTAGTAATGAAGCAGTTTCCAAATTACCTCTCGGTCGACACTGTCAAAGGCCTTCTCAAAGTCGATGAAGTTGAGGTAGAGAGCTGATTGCCATTCTATGCTCTGTTCTATGATGATGCGTAGTGTAGCGTTGCAATTTGGTCTGCACATGATTTGTACTTCCTGAAGCCTGCCTGTTCCGGTGGTAGTTTTGAATCCAGTGCATCCTCAAGCCTCTCCAGGATGATGCGGCTTAATATTTTGCTTGCTCTGGGTGGACAGGAGAGTGATTCCTCGCCAGCTCTTGCAAACACTGAGGTCTCCTTTCTTCGGCAGTTTGACGAGGTGGCCCTTCTTCCAATCAATGGCCAGGTACCTTCTCTTCCTTCCATACCTTCTGCAATAGTGGTGTGAGCATGTCCGCTGTTGTCTCTGCATCTGTTCTCAGTGCTTCTGGCGGTATTCCATCTGGTCCTGCTGCTTTCTCACATTTCAGTAGCTTTATGGCGTTCAGGACTTCCATTTTCGTTGGGGGATTTATGTTCACTTGTAATTCAGCGGCTGCAGGTGGTATTTCTGGACGAAGTGCAGGTGTTGGTCGATTCAAGAGCTTCTTGAAGTGGTCGGCCCATCGTTGCCTCTGTTTCTCTTCTTTCGTAATTAAATTTCCTTCTTCATCTTTTATTGGTTTCATCTGTGTTGATCTCTTCCCAGATAGCAACCTGGTTATTTGATACAGTGTCGTCAGGTCTCTCTTACCTGCAGCCTGTTCTGCTTCACTTGCCAGTGCTTCGTAGAAGTGCCTTTTGTCTTTCTGTGCACTCTTCTTTACTTCTTTGTTCAGTGTTTTATACATTGTGCTCAGTTCCTCTTGTCGTTGAGCATCCTTGCACTGCACTAGTTTATCTTCTGCTTCACCATCACCATCCTCCTCTCCCTCCTCTATCAGCTTCCATATATCCGTCGAGATCCATTCCTTGTCTTCTTTCTTCTTCCTTCCTAATACTGTTGTGCAGGTTTCTTTCCACATAGCTTTCAAAGACTTCCAGTGTTCTTCCACACAGTTTTCTTCAGAGATGTTCCTCGATATCTCCCATCTTATCTTGATGGTTGAAGTGAAGATCTCCTCTGTACTTTCATCCTTCAGTTTCCGAGTGTTGTACTTGAATTGAGGTCTATCACCAGCTTCCTTGAAGGCTTTTAACTTGAAGGTTCCTTGCACTAGATGGTGGTCTGAACCTACATCTGCTCCTCTTCTCGACCTTGTGTTAAGTAGACTGCATCTCCATTTTCTCGAGATTGAGATAAAGTCGATTTGATTTTTAGTGTGTCCATCTGGTGAAATCCATGTCGCTTTGTGGATATCTTTGTGCCTGAACACACTGCCTGACTCCAATCACCAAATCCTTAAATGCACAGAATTCTGCAAACAATTCTCCATTCTCATTCATTTCACCTAGCGCCTCTCGACCCATGGTTAGTTCTCTTCCCGTGTTGTCCCCTCCCAGTTTGGCATTCATGTCACCCCACCCATTAGAATTTTGATATCGCCAACTGACGTCTTGTCCAGTGTTGACTGAAGTTGTCTGTAGACATCCTCCTTTTTCTCTTGTTCTGCATTATTTGTAGGTGCATAACATTGTATGATTGTGACCTTTCTTCCTTTTGAGTTGAATCTTGCTGTCATGATCCTGGAGGAGATTGGTTCCCACTGCATGACAGTGTGTCTTCGATGCTCTTGAGGACATCATGATAGCCACTCCATAACTCAGTGTGCTCGTGGTTGTCGTCTGGGTGACAATATCGGAGTAGATTATTGATTCCTCTCCAGTTGACAGTTTGGAGAGTCCACTCCCATTCCATCTGCTTTCGCAAGTTCCAAGCACTTCGATGTGATACCTTCTCATCTCCTTTGCAATCTGGGCTGCCTAACTGGGTTCAAACATCGTGCGGACATTCCATGTCCCCACGTTTACTTTCGCTTTCATCGAGAGAAGACATATCGGCCAATTGGCTTTCACCAACTGGCGTCATTTCGCCTCTCCGATTCCAGCGGGGAATAAGTTTGTTTTCATTTTTCATATTTTGTTTGTGCTTTGAAGTTTGTTTAGCGGTTAGATTTGTTTTCCGGTGTAGGGTTGCTAGCCCTATGCCCAACCTTCCCTCTTTACCCGGGCTTAGGACGGGCTAGTAACTAGTGAACTAGTTAACCAGGCGAGGTTACCAGTTGACCCCATAGTCATGTAGATTTTGAAAATGTTTAGTGTGAATCAGACTGACTGTTCGTGAATAAAAGTAGAATCTAATTTAAAACGAAGATAAAATCAGAGCTACAGATTGGGTGAGGTGATACTAGTTACACTCTTATTTATCCTTCAATAGTCAACATTATACACAGGTGTCTAGTTCTCCATTAATGTAAGTAGAAAATGGGATAATGGTGTCCTTTTTCCACTCTGCTTTTACTCGTTTCGTTTACTCACCAACTTACACACACACAAATTCTCCCTCCCAATCACTCTTCTTTTCTCGTTTCATGTGACACCCATAATCATATACACCGGGATAAATTCTATTAAAATGAGCATTCACCAGAATTTATATATATATATATATATATATATATATATATATATATATATATATATATATATATATATATATTATTGATGGCATTAATAAGTTTCCCTTGTTCATTTGATGCAATTATTAATTTTAATTCCTATACAAACGGAGAAAAGAATGAAAAAGTTATAAACTAGATATTGAAAGTCATAAAATGGTCAAGTGGACCCAGTGGAGAAAGACAGTGGATACAGAAAGTGAGGTGGATGGTAAACCAGAAGTGGAAAATGTGAATAGCTTTGACTAGGAAGGCCTAAGTATATGCATACATATATATCACTTTTACGCATACGTGTGCAAATGCTAGTCTAGTCTAAAGTAGTATAGTGAATATATATTTTTCCAACATCTGAATTCAGCTTTTAAGTTAAAAAATGAGAGCTAAAAAAGTATATGGGGATAAATACGACATATTTCAGATAAATTATGTGTGTATGTGTGTGTATGAGTGTATTTCTCTATGTGTATATATTCAACAAATGGAAATAAAAACAATGAAGCTAAGAGGTTAAGACTTACCCGACTTTCATTTATCAGGTCAAAAGTCGTATGCTAAATATTGACGTCTAAATGAAAGGCAAGTACAAACACTTAATGGATTTGAGTCTGGGTTTTTTAATGACTGATTTATTCACGTTTGTGTATGTGAATGCAACGAAGTAATGGATAGTTTCGAGTTCAGAAATTCAGTGACTTACAAACAAAAAGTTCCATTCGACTACTTGGTTTAACTGCAGTAATACAGTACGGAAATCATTATTCCTGAGTGGTTTATAAACAGGTGAGATATAAAGGTACTAGTCTACATTGATAAATATACAAATGCTGGTTTCCCCTTTAGTTTTCATCACATAGTGACGTTAGTTCTGCAAGTGCTCATCAGTGATATGCTTCCATATGAATTTCTCGAAATCCTAATGAGAAGTCGTAACCTGTAGTATCAACCAAGTCAGACTTGGCAGTCCTGGATTCGATTCCTCTTGAGGGTGTGGCGGCGAACTACTGAGGAGTTTTAGTCTTGGAACAAACAGTTGTCTAGTTCTCCCAGGTTTCCAGTAGTGGACAATCGACTTAAGACTAATGGTTACCTTACCTTACGAGTTGAATCATAATGCACATATTTCGTATCCCTTTTCTAAGCTTATTAACAGTATGCATCAAAAGTTACTCGAGATATGTAACGTAGATCCATGGGCTGAGGAGAAATTCGTCTATTATCTATTCATACAGTGAAAATAACTCTTAACCCTCGTTAAAAATTAACCTTATAAGGTCAAAACGTGAGATTCTGACCAAACAGTGTTGTGAAACGACAGTGAAATAAGTGAAACACAAAAATGATTCATGCTAGACAACGAAATAACTTGACTCTAATATTTGACTAACTAGAAGTTATTCATCTGCACATTGGGATGTGGTTCATTCACGTTTCTTTGAGTAGCTTAAGGGTACCATACCCTTCCACAGTCGGGAGTCATAGCAATCGAATAGTACACTAGCCCTTAAATATAAAGAGCATCTCATAACCTAATGCACCAGTTTGTGTGTTGTTTCAGTCTTTATTTACTTCTCATCACTACCCAACTAAAATCGTCACTGTGATACAACTTTAACCTCCATCTGGTCAGTTTTAAACAACTACATAGTCTGTTCTAGTCTCTGGGTTAGGTCAATATTTTTCAAACTACTCAGAACCAAGTGATTTCCCTTGCTTTTCAGTGGAATCTCTAACACTGAGTCAGTAAATAGGATTTTTGATCCATCCATAGCACACCAGTAATCTTCATCTAATTGATTTTATTATCACTTCACTCGGTTACCTGTACCACAATGAATTGGGAACCATGACTGGTGATCGAAATATTTACAACACACTTTAAGGTCTGTAGGTTCGGCTACTCGGTAGATTGTGGGCGAATGAAAGTGATAGATTCAAAAAAAGTGGTAAGGTAATTCACTGCAATAAGATCTTCTGCGGTTGCTTAAGAAATAGTCAAAACTGCTTTCAGTGAATCTGTTCAAGAGAAAAACATAACGCTTTCGTTTTTAAGAAGTTCATGTACTTGTCAACTGACGACTAGTACCCTAATAAATAACTTAAGTGGCTAGTAACCACTCAGGTTGATCTGTAGATTATACTATCCAGATCAGAGCGATCTAAACACCAGAGGGCAGTTTCACTTGTTTGGAGCTGAGCCCATCAGTGATGTGCCCAGACAAATTCACCCCAAGGACCAGAATTAACTCAGGTCACCTGAATTTGGCTAGTTGACTTTCATGGACCGCCATACTTAAAATAAGATGGTCATTTTACAAATGGTTTACAAACTGCCCGGTTCATGTTGGCATTTTTTACAGCTGCGTAGCATTTCATCTGGCCAATTGTGATGTCACCAAGATTTTCGTTGGAAACCACCTAACTGCTGAAGTTGTTCAGTAGTATGTCTTGCTAGTTTATGATTCTTGTGTCAGAAATTACACCTTTTTATCTTAGTTGACAGACTGTTTCTAATGGAAACCCTGTTGACACCACAGTTGGGCAGATGAAAAACTACTTAGCTGAGAGGAATGTCAATGTGAACTGGGTAATATGTAAATCATTTGCAAACTGATGACTGGATGCAAGGACAGGCTAAGTGAATAAATATAAAAACTAGTGCATATTTTCGTTACTGTTAGATCTAATGATATATTTTGACTTAGTAGGTCTGATTACCAACTGAGTAGTATTAAAGCTTTCAAACATTTAATTGCTGTAGTTATTCGATGAAACTGTAACCGGATATAGTATGAATACCTGTTCAATTGTTCAAGTGTTTGTTATCAAACTATTCAGTTAAGCATTGTTTGCATTATATTCACAAATTAAATTACTAAAACTGAACCAACTGTCTCATTAGTCAGACTAACTCCAGAATAAAAACTAGCTCTTCGAATTTAAACAAGTTAAGGTCAGTTTATTAGATTTGTTTATTTATGTGTAATAGAAATGACGCAACTTCCTGGTGCCAGTTGATGACTAGCTTCGAGAGGTGATTCACGAAGTCCCCATGAGAAGTCGTGAATGGTGAGACCAAACAAGTCGAACATGAAGACATTTACTCAATGAAGGGATGGGATGGAGGTTGCGCGATATCGTGAACTGACTGAAGCATCAAATATGAACCAACGAATTCTGACCCATCGCCTCAACGTAATGTGCTAGCCGTGGAGCCTGAAGGTCCTGGGTTCGATACCTAGTGGGGTGGGGTCATAGGTTCGCACTACTGATGAGTCTCATACTAAACAAAAACAGCTGTCCAGCGCTCAGGAGTTTCCACGGTTTTCCAATTAATGTCGGTCCATTATGAATACGAACCTGAAATTTATTTATCGCCCAAAATTTATCGTAAACGTAGTACCTATAACAATATATATTCATTGGTATTACATATTACATTAGTATACTAAGTATTATTTGAGGAAGGAGTGTGTCAATGTGTCTAGCTTAGTCTTGGGTGACAAATTTAAATAATTTGGTAAGACGATAGATTCCAGAATTAAATATATGTTAGGGTGGTTACCTTTACACGAATTAATCACTAATGTATAACTAATGTAGCTGTCTACTTCTCAGTACTCGCTCAACATCAATCGAAGTCTACCGATCAGGTTTTACAATGTAGCAACTCAGCAAAGTCAGATAACCCTATAGTCACTGTATTTTGTTGGCAGATTTATTATTACTAATCTCCTTTAAGGTACATAGTGGAATATAGGGATTCACTAGCACGCATCCATTGCACTCTCTTCCCCTCAGTCTGATAAACCTGGCTCCATAACTACCCACGAGATTCCATTTCTTCCTCACACCATCTCCTCCACGTCACACTCTCCTCGGACACCCAACTCGTCGTTTCCCATTCGCTTCACACTCAACTCTCTGGTCTGGCCTGGTGCGTGATATCTCCAATCAGTCTTCTCAGTGCATGCCCAATCCACCTCCACTTCCTTCTACAGATTAGTTGGGTGACAGATTCTTGATTGGTTCGCAGCCTGCCTGCCTGCCAGCCAGCCAGCCAACCAGCCAGAATTCCTTGTTGCTTATTCTTATTATTCTAGCCATCTGATCTTCACTATCGAGTGAGCGTAGGTGGCAGCTGTTGATGTGATGCATGTCTGTAGTTTGTTGGAAAAGCTTTTCGTGACGCGCCAAATCTCTCAACCATCACATCGAAGCACTGACTTACTTGACTGACATTAGTGTTGAAAATCCGAATATTGTTCACGCTTTATGCTGAGTGCAGTATTGTTGTGCAGTGCAGTGCAGTGCAGTGCAGTGAAGTGAAGTGAATTGAAGTGAAGTGAAGTATATCTCCACACTGATTTCGGATTAATGCAGGAAGGCCTGTCTTGGTGTCTTGGTGTCCGATCGTGGTTCTGACATCCTCATCTGTGCCACTGCTGCCTGTAGTTGAAAC